>OZ017739.1:223805042-224405042 GCA_963969285.1 Odontomyia ornata
CGCCTTTATATAGGGTCTCTACCTATTCACCCATTTCTCGTTTATTGGCGAATGTTCTACCGAGAAAATTAATGAATGGAGTGACGTCACTTGCAGATGTTGATCATGCTTGTTGGGTTCTCGGGGTTTCGAGTGAATTCGTGTTCTTCATTGTTGTGAAAACAATTGCGACAGTAGCTCGCAGAATTATTTGTACATGTAACACTGCCCCCACCTCAGTTCTTTTCGCCCCGAAAAGATGTGTCGCCAGTTGTAGTCAATTCTCCCTGGGTGTAATCAGGGGCAAGACGGTCCAGATGCACGATTTTCATTTTAGCTCTCGGCTTACGATGTTCCTGTATTCGGTATACGACGTCGTTGATTCGCTTTCTAACTCGGTATGGTCCCTCCCAATTATGTTGCAACTTTGGAGACCTACCCTTTCGCCGTTGCGGGTTATAAAGCCACACCAAGTCATCTTGCTGGAAGCCAGTAGAATTAGCCTTTAGATCATACCTGGTCTTCATGCGGTCAGTAGCCGATTCGAGGTGTTTTCGCACTGTCCGATGTATCTGGTTCAACCGTTGTCTTAGATCACTTGCGTACTCCGAGACCGTTTGGGGTTTCTCAGGGGGTGTTCCGAACTTTATATCGGCTGGCAAACGAATAGACTTTCCAAAAATGACTTTGGCTGGGGCTTGGCCCGTCGACGCATGTTCAGCGGCTCTATACGCCATTAAAAATAGTGGGATATGTCGGTCCCAGTCCCTTTGGTTCTCGTCAACCATCTTGGCAAGGTGTTTATTGAGCGTGCCGTTGAAACGTTCGACCATTCCATCGGACTGGGGATGCAGCGGTGTTGTCCTCGTTTTCCGTATTCCCAGCTGCTCACACATTTCGCTAAAAACTAGTGACTCAAAGTTTCGGCCTTGATCCGAATGTAGTTCACAAGGCACGCCGTACCTGCTGACCCAATTTAACACTAGCTGTTCGGCTACAGTAGTTGCTTCCTGGTTGGGAATGGGGTAGACCTCGGGCCACTTGCTGAAATAATCAGCTACAACCAGCGTGTATCGATTTCCCCATTCAGATTCAGGAAAGGGTCCAGCGATGTCAACAGCAATCCTTTCGAATGGCACGCCTACGTTATAGGTTTGCATTTGTCCTCTCAGTCGTCGCTTTGGGCCTTTGACGGAAGCGCAAATCGTGCATCTACGACACCAGTCCTCTACGTCTTCTCGAGCGTGGAGCCAGTAGAATCTTTCCCGCAATTTCGCTAAGGTTTTGTTAACACCAAGATGGCCTCCCGAGGATCCTTCATGCATTTCCTTAACCACATCGTGGATTCGGCTTTTGGGTAGTATAGTTTGCATCCTATAGGAGCTGCCATCCGCCGTTTCCCATTTCCGCTTGAGTACACCACCCTCCACCTGAAGGGAGTTCCATTGTGCCCAATAGCTTTTCAGGGTTGTGCCATGCGTTGAAACGTCCTTCCACTCAGGTCGCCCAGTCGTCTCCTTCCATACGAGCAGTGGTCCGATGTCTTCATCGGCTAGCTGGGCATTTCGAATCTCCTCCGATGACCAACCTTCATCGAATTCGGCCGTTATCAGTCGTAGATCAACGGGCGGTTCCTTTTCCTCAATCCGTCGGCAATGCTTGCAGTTAGCTGGACATGGGCGACGAGATAGGGCGTCAGCATTTCCATGAACTCCGCCCTTTCGATGAACAATTTCGTAGTCGTATGACTGCAATCTTTCGATCCATCTCGCAACTTGTCCCTCGGGGTTTTTGAAGTTAAGTAGCCATCTCAATGATGCATGGTCCGTTCGAAGAACAAATTTCTGGCCATATAGGTACTTGTGGAACTGCTTGGTGGCCTCTATTATAGCCAATAGCTCCTTCCTGGTCACACAGTAGTTCCTCTCACTTTTTGAAAGAACTCGACTGTAATACGAGAGGACTCTTTCTTCGCCATTGATCTGCTGGGAGAGTACAGCTCCAATACCGCCGTTGCTTGCATCGGTGTCAACCACAAACATTTTTCCGGGTTTCGGATACGCCAGTACGGGTGATTCACATAGCTTTTCTTTCAGGGTCTCGAAAGCTGTCTGGCATTGTTCATTCCAGACATACGGACGATTTTTCTCGGTTAGCTGATGAAGACACTTAGCTATTTTGGCAAAGTCTTTGACGAATCTTCGATAGTAGGTTGCCAGGCCCAGGAAACTTCGTAGTTGGCGCTTGTTGTTTGGTGTTGGCCAGCTTTCCACGGCTTCAATTTTCTCAGGGTCTGTTTTGACCCCTTCAGCTGATACGACATGTCCCAGGTATTTTACTTCCGCTGCGAAAAGGGTACACTTGTCGGGACTAAGTTTCAAATTTGCCAGTCGCAGTCTGGAGAAAACCTCTTCTAAGTTCCGCACATGCTCTTCGAACGTTCTCCCGATGACGATGATGTCATCTAGGTACACTAAGCAGGTTTTCCAGGTTAGACCACGTAGCACGTATTCCATCAAGCGTTCGAAAGTGGCTGGAGCATTGCAAAGCCCAAACGGCATCACCACAAATTGCCACAATCCGGTCCCAACTGAAAATGCGGTCTTCTCACGGTCCTTCTTGTCAATTTCTACCTGCCAGTAGCCACTCTTGAGATCGAGTGTAGAAAACCATTTTGAGTCGGCTAAAGTGTCCATGATGTCATCGATGCGTGGGAGCGGGTAACTATCTTTCTTAGTGACGTCGTTGAGCTGCCTATAGTCGACACAAAAACGAGTACTACCATCCTTTTTCTTTACTAGAACTACAGGCGCGGCCCATGGACTGACAGAAGGTTCAATAACGCCTTGTTTTTCCATGTCCGAGATCAGCGCGCTCACTTCTCCTTGTTTGGCTATAGGGAGGCGTCTGGGTGCTTGTCGAATCGGCTTGGCTCCCTGTGTATCTATGACGTGAGTTACCAGACTCGTTCGGCCTTGGTCATCCGGGCTTGTTGAGAAGATGTCACTGTACTTGGTGACCAGATCAGAGGCTCGTTTGAATAGCTGCACCGGCAATTTGACCTGCTTCAATATTGCAGACGTGGATTCCCGGGCTTTGTCTGCGTCTTGCCTTCTTTTCCAATGATGGTCATGAGTAGCTTCCAAAGAGGTGATGGTGGAAACAGGCTGGCAGCTGCCGATGACTTCTCCCGCTTTGATGCTCGTGGTTGAGTCGGCGGTGTTAAGGACTCTAACCGGCACATATCCGTTCCTTAAAGATCTTACAAGGCTTCGTCCTACAATCAAGCTGCGCAATGCGGATGTCTTCGTTGGCTCTATCAGGTGGTCTCCAGAATCACCATCAAGCTTGGCCCATACAATGCTTTCGGAGGAATTCGGTACATCAGTGTCGGTACATACCACTACATTCATCTTGGGGATTTGGACGCTAGGATCCTCCATCAGTACTTCGACATTCTGCCATTTCAACACACGTTTGCCCAAGTCTAACGTGATTCCATGTGGTCGGAGAAAATCCATTCCGAGAATGCAGTCATCCATAATGTTCGCGACCAGAAAATTATGTCGGAACACAAGGTCTCCCAACTGTATCTGGAGGTTGACCTCTCCATGAACAGGTGCAGTTTCTCCCGTAGCTGTCCGTAGTGAGAAAATTCTGCCCTTGTGAAGTTGTTGCTGTCTAACTAGGTCTGGTCGGATAATCGATCGGGTAGCACCAGTGTCGATTGTTATGGTGCAGTGTTCTCCGTCAATTTGACCCGGAAGGCATAAGTCCGCTTCTCCACGATGTAGTCTTGACACGGTGATGGTGGTGCTGGGGACTTCGATCCTCCTAGTCAACCTCTGCCCCACAACTTTGGCTCTTGCAGTTTGATGGTCCTCCATTCTAGGCTCCTGACACGGTCTGAATCTCCACCATCCTGGACAATAGCTCCATTTTCTTCGCTTCTTACAGTCTCTTTGCAGGTGCCCTTTTTCTCCGCAATCCCAGCATCTAGGCGCACCATTACCCTGCGGCTCTCGCTCATTTTCCACGCGCTTACACCTGCACTCGTCTGCCGCCACTTCACGGACCCGGGCAGTGGTACGAGTCGCATTTTTCGCTGCCTCATAGTTCAGACTATAAACCAATGCGTCCTTAACCGTTTGCTTTTGAGCTAAACGCACGGCTTGTTGCAATTCCGGGTCCTTTAGTGCGCTGATGAATGCCTCTCTCGCTGCATCATCTCGATGTTCTGGGTCGTAGGCTGGGTAAGCCAAAAGTGCTAGTCGCTCAATGTCTTGGGCTAACTGCTGTAGGGTCTCACCAGACTTCTGCACCCGATGCCTTAGCTGTGACCGATAAATCTGCTTTAGATGATCGTCTCCATAACGCATGTCGAGCGCATTCATTATAGCATTCGGGTTTGAGTGCAATTCATCGGGGATGGTCTGCAAAAGCTCGGCAGCTGGGCCTCTTAGAGCAAGAATCAATGCAGTTGCTCGTTCCTGGTCATTCCAGCGATTCGCCCTTGCGGCAGCTTCAAACTGGGTCTTGTAAATACTCCAGACCGTTTGCCCATCGAATATTGGTGCTTGGACATTTCTGGATGTGCTTTGCGCTGCGGTTATAAGCGAGGCTGGTGAAGAGGTTACTACTGCCTTTGCTGCTTCCAATTCCTTTTTCATGTTTCCCATCTCATGGTTGATTCTCTCCTCTACCTGGCTGATATCATGGTTTATTCTCCCCTCGACCTGGCTGATCTCATGGTTAATTCTCTCCTCGACCTGGTAAACCTTTTCCTCGACCTGGTCAACCTTTTCCTCGACGCCTTTAATTTGTTTGTTCAGATGACCGAGCTCCGCTTTTATTTCGGTTGACTGTTTCTCCAGCTTCTGTGTGATGTCTGCCTTGATTTCGATCGCTTGTTGGTCCAGCTTCGCTGATTGTTCGTTTAGCTTCGCTGATTGTTCATTTAACTTCGCTGTTAAATTCGATGACTGTTCATTGAGCTTCGCAGTTAAATTGGATGACTGTTCATCTAGCTTCGCAGTCAGACTGGATGACATTAGCATCAACATTTGCATCAGCGCATTTTCTGGCTCCTTTGATTTTGGTGTGTCCACTTCTCCACCTTCTGCGCCTTTTTCCGCATCTGAGAGCTCACCCGAATCCAGATTCACGCCTTCCGACTCGATCGCGTCACGCAAGCGTGCAATCAGTATGGCCTTTGTACCTTGTGTGGCCAGATTCCGCTGTTCCAACTCCTCCTTGAGCTCCGATATGGTCAATTCATTAATTTTTACGTTTAAGCTTCGTGGCATTTTTAATGTTTCTTTAAATTTTACTATTGTGCACTATAAAAATGTTCAAATTTTCACTTTCAAAATTTTTTTCGCACTTCTTGACACCATTGTCGCGTGTGATTGGTTCGCGGCCTATAATTTTAACGATCCGGGAAAGTGAAAACGCAATGTCTTTTAATTTAAGTTAAAAGAGTTTATTTAATTCAAGAAAATGCACAATAATCAGTTTAACACTTTCACTAATTTTAATTTTCACTATTAAAATAAAATCTAACACTTGTCCATAAATTTCTTATCGCAATTGTCTTCTAAATCACTTCACTATTACGAAACACACTTCCTACACACTTTCGCAGTTCTTATCGCGGTCGAATGAATGATGATCCCCCATTCATTCAGCTCGCCTTTATATAGGGTCTCTACCTATTCACCCATTTCTCGTTTATTGGCGAATGTTCTACCGAGAAAATTAATGAATGGAGTGACGTCACTTGCAGATGTTGATCATGCTTGTTGGGTTCTCGGGGTTTCGAGTGAATTCGTGTTCTTCATTGTTGTGAAAACAATTGCGACAGTAGCTCGCAGAATTATTTGTACATGTAACAATATATATATATATACAGATATATACTCGTATATATATATATATATATATATATATATATATATATATATATATATATATATTATATATATATATATAGATATATATATATATATATATATATATATATATATATATATATATATATATATATATATATATGTATATATATATATATATATATATATATATATATATATATATATATATATATAGATATATAGATATATATATATAGATATATATATATATATATATATATATATATATAGATATATATATATATATATATATATATATATATATATATATATATATATATATATATATATTTATATATATATATATATATATATATACTTACTACTGTGCCCAAAAAATAAGGTGACATTTGAATTTAAACTGCGCGAATCGCATTATGAATTCTTCCGCCGGGCTAAACAGTCAACAAGGAATATTATTTGAACATTATGCGTCGTTTGCGTAGCGCTATCCGCCTAAAAAGGCCGGAATTGTGGAAAGACAATTCTTGGTTTTTACACCACGATAATGCACCATCCCATACTGCACTCGTAATTCGTGATAATTTCGCCAAAAACTCAACCCATATGTTCCGCAACCACCGTATTCACCTGCTCTGGCGCCGTGCGTCTTCTGGCCGTTCAGCAAGCTCAAAAGACCGCTCCGCTCCGTGTCTTAATATTACGCGTGACGGCCGAAAAATTAAAATTTCGATACATAGAAAATCAACAACAACAGATAGATATATCACCAAAGATTCATTTTGTTCACGTCAGAACAAGATCGCAGCGTTTAGATCGATGATATATCGTTTGTGTCGATTGCCCTTATCACTGGCAGACTATAGGCACGAATATGAGCATATCGTACATTTAGCTAAACTTAATGGATACGATAAAGCGCTAATGGACAAATTGATTGCCAAATACATGCAAAAATAAAAAGAGAAAGAGCTTCAACCCTTTTCAACCAAAACCGTACAGCAATTCATAACGAATCGCGTGTAACCTTGGCATATGTCCCTATGATTTCCAACTCTCTAAAACAGGAATTCAGCAAAGCGAATCTGCAGATTGTGCATAACAACACTCGCAAGCTTTGCTCATTACTTGGTTCTACGAAAGATTCTTTTTCGCCAAAACAAAAAAGCGGAATCTACCAAGTTAATTGCACAGAATGTGATAAAAAATATATTGGACAAACCAAACGTGCTGTTGAAGTTCGCCTGAAGGAACATGAACGATACATCAAAAACAAAGACTTTAACAAAGGGATTGCTGCATATGCATTTGATTTAAACAACACAGGAAGACACTACACGGGATCGCTTATAAATAATTGTAAATTGCTAAAAACAGTAGCTAATCCGTGAAAACTCGACGCGTATGAATCGTTATTCATGCATATAACGGATAATCTAGTTAATATCGACGATAGCCCAATAAATTCAAGTTTATTTCAATAGGCTAAATAATGTGTTAACGGTTACTTTTATTTTTCATAGATTAGTATATATTATATGTGGCTAACACATAACAGGGCAGTAATTTTAGATGACGATAGTCTGATAACAGAATTTTTCATTTTTATTTAATCCGACTAAATTATATAGAATCAATAAGCCGTTATTTGTTAATGTACTTCAATTTTTTATTCAGTAGTTTCATTAGAAGTTTCGCGCATAGTGCTGAAGATGGTCGACATTACCGTCCAAAATGCATCCGTGTGTGTTTTTAGAATAAAAAATCGTTTTCACCATTAAACTCTTGGTTTTTTATGCTAAATCAATATTTGTGGTCAATAAGGAAATTTTACTTTTATTTCATTAATCTAAAACGACCTCAAAGTGTTCATATCTAACAGATTAAAGTGTTAGAAAAAGTTTCTGAATTTATACGTGATACTGTTTAAATACACGTTCGCGAAGTGTAGTAATCAGGCAGTCATGCAAGCAAACTGCTCGAAAACCCTCCTATCTCCTATCCAAAATTGTAATGGCAGATTTAAAAAAATACGTAATTATTTCCATTGTAAATGTAATTTGTAGAGTAATTTTTCTTCTTATTTTTATATTAAATGTAACTTTATATCAAATTTTCCTCTATATTAAAATTTGAATGTTTGAATTGTAATGGCAGATTTAAAAAAATATGTAATTATTTCCATTGTAATTGTAAATTGTAGAGTAATTTTTCTTCTTATTTTTATATTAAATGTAACTTTATATCAAATTTTCCTCTATATTAAAATTTGAATGTTTTCCTTTAATGAAATGAAATTTCAAATAGTAATAAAAATTAAATTTTATGGGAAAATATTTCCATGAAATTTAATTTTTATTACTATTTGAAATTTCATTTCTTTACTCATTTAATTTTCTTCACTTTATTTAAATTTCTTTGCTTCATTTCAAATTAATTTAGTTCATTTAAAATTTCCCCACCAGTTAAATTTTGGTAAAAAAAATTTTTTTTTTCAAATCTGCTCATTACAATTTAGGATGTGGAAACACTGATTTCGTGCAGTCAACGGTGCATTGCATGAAAAAATGCATTCGAGTTCAGCTGAGCGGGCAGCTGATGGAATTTTATCGCTAGCGACACGGAAGGAAAAGAAAGAAAGAGAAGTTAGGGATCGGATCGGGGAGTCGGTTGGGATTAGCGACAGCGAGCACGGCGGGACGAGAAAATTGCTTGCGTGGATTCGTTGCGTTTTTGCCATTTTATGAATCGAAGTGTAAAGATACCAAAAGTAATCGAGGAAAAGTTCGCGTTTTATATTGAGATATTCTCATCGTTTGTGTTGTCGAAACGATAAATATTTAATCTCCCACCTAGTGCATGTGTACGCGAGATGGTTATAAAAGAAAACGAAGAAAATGCCGTTCGTGGATAGAATGAAAAACAACGAAAAGATAGCCGTCGCGTGAGTCGGGAATTTGAAAACGCTTTAGTGGAGATTTGTTTGCACTGGTCGCCAGCTAATTTGTTTCCATTGTACAGTGTTTATAATTTGATTGAATGTCTGATTGGAAGTGCACAATATCGGGTGCTAAGTACGTGGAAAAGATACGGCGAGAAGTGAATGCGTGACGAACGTTTGTTGGTCGTTTCCAAGTGTGCGCTCGCGTACGCGTTGCTTAGTTTTAATAGCCTGTTTCTGATCGGCTCATTTGCATATTGACTGACGATACGTGGCTTTCATTTGAGATGCCGTCATCATGCGGTCTGTGATTTTTCCTCAGAAATTTGTGAACGATATCAAATAATTTTACTCCAACGAGACTACTTGTAAGGATTGAGCCATCGCATTTGGACAAGCTAGACGCTTAGACTTCATGTTAAAAATGATTTCGGGTTAGGTGGAAAAGAGATAGAATAGCTGAAGGAATCTGCTCTGTTATGCTGCATGACGTGCGGTAAAGAGACAAGTGCGGTGTAAGATTATATTCTTGTCGCTTGGTGCATGTGAGAGCACAACAGCCCGCCAAAAGTTCACAGAACTGATTTAACTGGGAATAACGAATTATGTGTAGGACCTTTCGAAGAAAACGACTGTGCGGATGTAACTCGCGAACGACAAATGAGAACATTGGATAATGAAGGGATAAAATTATGGTAGCAGTTTCCTTTTGTTCCGAAACACATGTCTAGCCATTGTAACTACGAATCGTAGTCTGGCATCAAAATATATTGTGCATAGCGGAAAGTATCCTGTCTCGATTTTGACATATCGGATAAAGCCTGCCTCTTTTGTTTCAAACTCTTAAGTCCAACCAAGAACAATCTGAAGGGAATCCATCAATACTACACCCTATGAAAAAAAAACTGTTGTAGCCTCTCAATTATTGCGACCTGGCTAAATTGAAGTGGAACTCGTCACTACACCGTGTCGGACCTCCCCAATAGATACAATGGATCGCGAAGTGGGGAGCTCAATATAGAAACCCTAAACGGAACCACTTAGGATGCAATCGACCCATAGCAGTTTGTCTCAACGTACTATATGATTAGGAAAATTGACTTCTATACAGTGCCAAAGTGTTATTTGGAATTTTGCTCACTACTTCATTTCATTTCCAGTACTTCACCACATCACCAGCGGGCGCGCGGCGTGGATGATGGTGAGTATCCCTTTTGTGTTTATTACTTATAAATATTTGCATTTTTTAATCTTTCTAAATTCCACCGAAACTACTTAATTAAAATTTGGCATGTTATGCTTGAAACACAAGTAACTTTAAGATAATTAATTACAAATTACACTTATTCGTCATTTCTTGTTAGATATTATTAATATTAAGAATTTTGCACAAAATTTATGAATGTAGTATTTGGAGATATAATGAAATAAAAAATAAAGGTTGAGAATATTATATTTAACTCGGATAATGAATTAATATAGGAAAGATAAAGGAAACAATATCCAACCCACATAAGAATTGCTAAGCTTATCATCAAAAGCTTCATTGTTGACTTTTCTGCCACTTTCCTTTTAATCAAATTAAGTTAAGAAAGAAAAATATTTTGTTTTGTGTGTTTTGCAAGCAAACAGAATAAATGACATCATGAATTGTTAAATCGTACATTTCGGTCTTTCCATTTTGCCCAATCTGACCGGGAATAGGACCCGCAACGGTGAAAGGCTTTTCGAATCATATAGGCTAGCCATCGGTCGCGCTCCTCCTGTTCTCATTTTCAGGGGCTCTTGCCAGGTTGAGTGGCCTTCCGCTAGCATGCCTTTTTTATGGCATAGGGTGATGTGACCCGACCACTTAATTCTATGACATAAATCGGTCACATCTATATTTCTCGTTTGATGGGAAGGCTCATGCAAAGTATGTTTGTATGAGTTTTCCACTCAAAAGGGAAATATATGGCCAGTTCCACATTTGGATCTTGATCTGGTTGGGCGGGTGCGAGGGGGCATCACATCCATCCGGTTGCCCCACTCTTAGTTGTGGGCCATAAAAATCGTCGGGTAACGACGAAGACTCCCCAAGTCCGTCTGTTGTGACTCGTTTCGACTTGTTCTAAACAAGCAATTTTCCCCTTCAGTAGTTACCTCCATTTTTCGACTTCGGTCGACCGGTTTCTGAGACCCAAGAATTCCTGAATGCGAAATTCTTTTGTAGTGGGTCCTTGTGCTGGGGGAATGAACCCGCCCCACGACACCGCAACGCTAGCCTGCCAGCGCATTCACGCGTCCCCAGACAAAGCCATTCTCGGCGAATCTTAACATTTTCTTCCGCCGAGGCAGCAGACCATCGCTGCAGTCCTTTACGGACATCTTTAATACTTACATTTCACTACAAAAGGACCCAAACACTACAGATGTGTAAGGATTTGATGAAAATTTTAGAAATATTTTGTAACATTGATATGTTATCATGGTTACCATATATTAGGATTCCGAGCTCAATTCATGGAATACACATATGAGTCAAGTTTTTATATTCAGAAGACATTGTTTGATTTCCAAATCATTTTACAATACCCCCTGCTCCTTTTACTTGCTAATATATGTATATATTTTTTTATGATTTTGATAAATTCAATGTTAACAGCCTTCTCTTTTTCAGTAGCTTTATTATTTCAATTTTGTAATCCTCATTATTATCATTGTGCTCTAACATTGAAATACATAAATTTTGATTGGAAATTTCACCAAACTGAGTGGTATTAAAGGCTGTAGTATCATTTTTGGGCAATACAAGGCTAAATATTTTTGGAAGAGCTCTAAAACCATTTCGGTCTCACTTTTCAGTGCTAAATCATGATCTGAAATGCGCTTGCTTTATCATTACGTGCGCAAGCTGTGTAGGTTTACCATAACGCGGCTCCACTCAATTAGCAACTTCAACTATCTTGTCTTTATTATAAGATTTTTTCATTGGAGCAAAAAAATGATGCATTCCCAAAAACAAAATTTAAAGCATGTTATAATGCAAATGCCGATTTCGGTTTTTTTCTATTTTCGTATGCCTTAGTTTGAATTTCATTGCTATTCCTATTTTATATAGTTATTTTTATTATCTAGGCCGTGAATTTGTTCGGTGATAAAAGAAGCAAAGAAAATGAAGAAAAGCTAGCGAAAGAGCGAGAACTCCAAAAAATACACATAAAAAAAGAAGATGTGGAATTAATAGTGAGTATACTTGTATATTATTTCTACATGATGAAAGTAATAATTAGATTCTTTAAACAGATGAATGAAATGCTTATTTCAAAGACACAAGCTGAAAAGACGTTAAGGGAGCACAGTGGGAATGTGGTCGCTGCGTTGAAAGAATTAATTAATTAGAAATAGTGTTTACCTTGTGAATATTCCACAATAAATGCTCACTTAGATCTTTTCGACTTCTGAAATTTTAAATTTCAGTGGAGGTTAATAGGTAAAAAAAGCTGACGAAATGTTAAATATGGTAGCTTTTATCACGATTAAATTCCTTTCTACTTGTATATGTCGAGATTTATGATTCAACATCAGAGTTTGTAGCGGTTATACAAGTCTTTGTTTCACTATTATTCAAATAATGAATTCAATAAATATAAAAATTTAATAAAAGGTCAAATTTTTACGGGACGTAGTTGCCTTGCGTATTCAAAGTTGCTGAAAAGGACCGCCGAATTGCAGTGTTGACACCATTGCGCACATAAAAATGCAACTTGCACTGGAGTGTACAGGAAAGCAAAAATCGATTACCGTGATTATGTTTCAAGTGTGACGTGTGGGTATACGAGGGTAGTCCCAAAAGTACCCGCCCTGACTTATGAATACAGGTAGTTTTAAAAAAAACAATTACTGCGATTGGCAATACTACCTTTTAACAACTTAATGTGAAAAATTCATAACGGTACGTTTATTATTATTTTTTTACAGACATCCAAAGTGAACGCTCTCCGTGAATTTGTAAATATGGAAAATATCGGGCATCGTTATGTGATACAATACTTTCATTTCAAAGGTCTAAGTCCAGCCGATATCAAAGTCGAATTGGATTCTACTCTGAGGAAGTCTGCCCCTTTGTTTACAACGGTCAAATATTGGGTAGCTGAGTTTAAGCGAAGTCGTACGATCTGCCAAAATGAACACCGCATTGGTCGACCAAGTGAGGTGACTACGTCAGAAAATGTGAAGAAAATCCACAAAATGGTATTGGATGACCGTCGACTAAAAATGCGCAAGATAGCAGACATGGCAGGCATGGCTGTGCATCGCATTTTGACCGAAAATTTGGACATGAGAAAGATGGGTGCCGCGTTTGCTCACAATGGAGCGCAAACAGCAACGAGAGGATGTTTTCGTCGAGTGTTTGACAATGTTCCGCAGCGATTAAGCCGAGTTTTTGCATCGATTCATAACCATGGACAAAAAATGGGTCCGTCATTTTACACCTAAGACCAAGGAGCAGTCAAAGCAGTGAACTGAAAAGGGAAAACCGGCTCCAAAGAAAGCAAAGACAGTTCAGTCAGCTGGCAAGGTCATGGCATCCGTTTTCTGGGATGCGCGTGGAATAATATTTATTGATTATCTCGAAAAAGGAAAAACAATCAACGGCGCATATTATGCAGCGTTTGAGTGTTGAAATCAAGGAAAACGGCCCTATCTGACGATAAAGAAAGTGTTGTTTCATCACGACAATGCACCAGTCCACACGTGCGTCATTGCGATGGCTAAAATCGATGAGTTGAAGTTTCCGCCAGATCTGGCTCCCTCGGATTATTTTCTTTTTCCGAATTTGAAAAAATGGCTCGGCGACAAAAGATTTGCCAACAATGAAGAGGTCGAGTCTGCGGTTAATAGCTATTTTGAGGAGCTTGACGTTTCCTACTATAAAGCGGGTATCGAAGCTATTGAACATCGTTGGGAAAAGTGTATCGAGCTGAAAGGAGAAGTTGTTGAAAAATAAGCATTTTTTACTGTTTTCTTTGTCGGTTCGGGTACTTTTGGGACCGCCCTCGTATGTGGATCACTCATCAGTACTATCCGAATCCATTGTACTTTAGTCAATATAAATAAGATAGGGTTTTACATGTAGCACCTTGAAAACAAAAGTGGCATACCAAGATCTATTGAAGGTAATGTTAATTAAGATAACAATGATAATTTTATTCTTTACTTAAAAAATAAAAATAAGGAGAAGAAACCAGCCCGCAGTTCTGCTGGTCCTTCTAAAAAATTTCCAAAAATACAGAGAAAGTTACGCTTTTTAACGTGCGGTCAAAGCGGAGAGGAGAAGTGAGAAGAACCAGACCTTTTTGTTGTAGGGCATGGACTGCGAAGAAGATACCGTCGATCGAAGCAGCACCAGAAATTGGATTTATTTCCGTTAAAACATTCGCGACAAGAAGGTCGACGGTAGAAAAAAAAATTTAGCGCTTTATTTGGTGCAGATTACAAATAGGAGTAGTCCAAGTGCTCTCCAAAAAATAAGATACTTGACCTTCTGAGTGGTAAGGTGGGAACGCCTCCAGAAAAGAGAAGTCAACCAGTGTTATCGGTGTCAACGATTTGACATTCAGCTGCCAACTGCGCCATGCGTCAAATGCAAGGACGTTCATGCTTCAGGAGTGAGGTCAGCAATCAATGGGCGGAAAAATTGAGGTGCATTAGCGCACAGGACCCAGATGGCGTTTTCGCCAAAGTGAATAGCATATTCCGTAAGAAGTCTCGAGTGAAGGTATCGAATCTTGAAGTCACTAGTGATGGGATAAATCTTCTCGATAGGGCTTGTATCGAAATCGATAGTACGACTCTGGATAGAATTGGAAACAAGATTATACGTGTATGTGATGGATTGCATAAACTTGCCCTGTTTGGAACTCATTTTGAATTGGTTCATCCACCAAATCCTGACAGAGGAAATGAAATATTTTCAGAGGTCGTTGAAGCAAAAGTTTCCGAGTTCAAATCAAGCCTGAACGGTGAATCAACTTCATTTCAATGAAAAATTAACATCTGACCTCATACCGAGCTTGAATCATTGATTATTATGTCAGCTATGAAGGCTTGTGTTTCATATTTCGCAGGATAAACAACAAGAAATCATGTGTATCAACGGTGTTCCAAATATAGTTCTCCGACATTTGCCTGAGGTTGCTATTAGGAATTATTGCATATTGTTCAACAACATGTTGAGCAATTCATATTTCCAAATGAGTGGAAAAAGGTGCTAAGTTATTTCCGATTTTGAAGAAAGGAGAAGAACCTTCGAGTCCTAAAAGCTATCGCCCAATCAGCTTACTGCCTAACATCAGCAAGGTGTTTGAAGTGATACTCAACCAAGCATTAAACGCCTACATTGAGAAATATGAGTTGATGCCGTATCGCCTATTTGGTTTTCGTGCCAGGCATTCGACCATACATGCAATAACGAAAGTAACCTCAGACATCTGTTGGAAACTAAATGATGGAGAATGTGATGGAGCGTATCTCATTGATATGGCGAAAGTCTTGGATACGGTGTGGTTAGATGGACTAGTTTTTAAACTTCTTCAGCACAGGTTCCCCAAACACCTTATCGCCATGATGTGCAATATGTTATACGGGAAATCGTTTGTTGTAACTGATGGAAATCGACGAAAATGAGCGAATTCAAGGTCTTGAATGGTCTATAGCAGGGAACAGTTACTGCGCCTCTGTATTTCTCAATATTCATTCGCAAGCTATTGAACGGCTTTGATTTTAACGTCATTGGTAGTGTTTGCTGATGATCTTATCATCTGTACGGCAGACCGAAAAGGTACAATAGTTTAGAGGAATCTCCAAAAAATGTTCAATGATGTGCAGCTGTCCACAGACAATTGGCGAATGAAAGTCAATACGCCGAAGTGCGGAACAATCTTGTTTCGGACAACGCTACAAGGGGTCAGTCAAGGCCTGAAACTTAATTGGAAGGATTTCCACATAAATACTGTGTTCGATACCTCGGCGTTCATCTCGATCAGTATGTGCACTATACTGAACTTGTCAAAATCATGCTCAGTAAAGCACAAAAAGTAGTCATGGCCCTACGAAGACTCTTTCATTCCAGATACATTGATCAAAAGGTCAAAATTATCTATTACAAGACCCTGGTTAGACCAGTTTTTGACATATGGATGTCAGATCTAGTACAACCAGAGTGCCAGTACTATGGAAAAATTAAGAGTTTTCGAAAGAAGATGTCTTCGAGCATGTACTGGTTTGTACAGAAAGCCTGAGACGGATTGGAAGCATTGTATATCGAATAGAAGAATTTATTAAAGTGACGAGAGTCGATATCTTCAAATTGAAATTTCTTCGGAATCACATCGCAAGATCTGTAACTGTGAGTGAAAACCCTTAGGCAGCCGTTCCACCATACAGACGGGTATATTGCGACTTGTCTCGCCACTGGCTTCGTCCCTCCAAAAGCATTCGTGCATTTGGACATGAATCGATATGTTTTTGATTCTGAAGGCGTCCCAATCATGTATCACATATATAGACGGGCCATCTATAAGAAGATAAAATATCCTCCAAGTTTGAGTTCACGAGACCAGCAATTCCATTGGAGATACCCATTTGCTAGATTCGTTGAAGCTGGTCGAGCTGAGACGGATCTAGGTATTCGTGGCTGAATGACAATGTCTAAGTTATTCGTGTTTATTTTTGTGTTTTTTGTTACTTAGTTTTTGAGTTTCAGCTCATTATTGCTACATTTAGTGTTGTTGTTTACTTGTGTTAAAAATTAGGGACAGGTTAGGTATATGCTATGTTTATTAAATTAGGTTAATAGATAAGTATTGTGAATCGTTATTTTCTATGTGCCGTTCCTTTGACAGTCAGTCTCATATCGGCCTTTCCCTATGTAACATGTCTATTGTGTTCAATACAAATATGTATCAATTAACGTGTGTATTATTATTGTCTCATCATACCAACTAGTCACTTTCATCACCCAGTCACAATAAGTTGGCGACGAGGATTAAAACGTTTGCAACTGCCAGTGAAAACCAGTGTGACACAGTTAAACAGTTAGATTCCGCTGCGTAGCCGCCATTATTTTCGTGTCGTTTCCGAGACAGCTCCAGCTGGGAAAATGGATCAACAACAATTCGAACAATTTCTCTCAGTCTTCACTGCCGTATTGGGGACAAGTGGATCCGGTTCAGCTCCCCAAGTCTCACCATTCGAATTATATGACGCCAAGAAGGAAAGATTTATTTCTTATTTAGAACGTTTTGACAATTACTGTAGTCTCAAAAATGTGGATTCCCCTATCACAATGTCTCAATTGTTGTGTGCATCAATTGGCTCTACGCATGTTAACAACTTAGCTGCATTATTGGGTCCTGAGAAACCCATGAAAGATATTCCATTTGCTGAGCTAATCAAACTTTTCAAAAATATGTTGTCACCGCCTGTCTCAACTGTAGTCGCTCAGCATTATTTCCTAAATGTTACTCAGCAGCCAACACAATCAATCTCAGAATTCGTTGCATTCCTGAAGGAGAAATCGAAAGATTGTAATTTTTATGTTGAATGTAAATGCAAATCAGTGATTTTCATTACTGACACCTTTTTATGTGCCCAATTTGTTAGAGGAGTAAAAGACAACTGGATTCGAGAACAGCTCTTACAATACTATGCGTTCAAAAAATTTCGATGTGCTGCTCAACAAAGCCACAGCATTGGAAGCATCACGTTCTGAAAGCAACCAATTTACCAAAATCCCAGATAATTTCGCCAATCTCAGTAGTGACACAAACAATGTCTCAAGGATCAACAGGTCACATAGGAAATCATAACCCAACCAAAGTCGAAATACAAGTCCTAATTCACACCAATGCTCACAGGCCCAACACATGACACGGGTTGACTATCGTTCTTTGGGCGTTGATGGACTCTGTCCCAAATGTGGTAGGGCAAACCACACGGCAAATCAATGCAAAATCGACCGCAACGCGCTTAAATGCACTTCCTGCAAGAAAATTGGTCATGTGTCCAAGGTCTATATCACCACCATTCTTCGAAATTCAAAGACACATGCCATCGCAACACAGTCTTCTCAGAATGATCAAAACTCTGACTCAGAATATGGTATTGGTCACATTCACTGCACTGAAGACTTATACGAGCTCAGCCCAGGTTCTGATAAATTTATCGTCAAAGTGTTTCTCAATGGCAAGCCACAGGCATTTGAAGTCGATTCAGGAGCCAAATTCTCACTTCTATCAGAGACAGCATTCAAACGTCTTGGTCTTAATGCTACACTACAACCAACACAGGTATCATTCCGCTCTTACTCAGCTCATATAATAAAGCCCTTAGGGAAAGTCTCACTGTCGGTAAAATATAAAAATAGAGAAATTGATGCGGACCTATTCATTGTTCCTGCAGGATTTGATGCACTTCTGGGTCGAATATGGATTCGCACTCTCGGAATTGATCTCAAAGAAATCGATAAAGAACGGCTCACTTCGGATCATGTAGTTAGAATCAACGCTGTCACTCCTCTTGAAGACATACTCAGACAATACGCAACTATTTTCGAAGAACGCATAGGTTGTGTGCCAAACCTAGAAATAAAACTTCAGCTCAGGGAAGGAGTAAAACCCATCTTTACTAGGGAACGCGATGTCCCTTTTGCACTGCGCCAGCGAGTTGAGGAAGAACTTGCAACTCTTGAGTCACAAGGTATTATTACTCCAGTATCCTCAAGCGACTGGGGATCACCACTCGTCGTAACACCTAAACCTGATGGAGGGGTTCGTTTATGTGTTGATTACAAATGTGGAGTCAACGCAAAATTAGTCTCAGCTAATCATCCAATTCGTCGTATTGATGAAGTCTTGCACAGCTTCAGAAATTCAAAGTACTTCTGCAAACTCGACCTGTACAAGGCATATTTACACTTCAAAGTGGATGCGGAAGGACAGAAAATCCAAACAATCACGACACACAAGGGCACATTTCAAATGAATCGTCTCAGTTTTGGTATCAAAACAGCACCATCTGAATTCAATAGAATACTCTCACAAATTCTCAATGGCCTATCAAACGTTGAAGTATATTTTGATGACATTATCTGCCATGGCTCATCAATGGAAGAATTTACAAGAAACCTGATTGCTTGTTTAGAACGACTCAAGGAAAACGATCTCCATCTAAATAAAAATAAGTGTTCCTTCTTCAAAGAAAGTATCAGCTATCTTGGTCACATAGTCTCATTTAATAAAGTTGAAATGTCTTCAAAATGCCACGTCCTAAAAATGTAGAGGAATTAAGACGATTCTTGGGTATGGTGACATATTATGCAAAATTCATTCCTGATTTCTCCACAAAATCTTTTTATCTACGACGCCTACTCAAAAAAGATGGAAAATTCGTTTGGTCAGCCTCCACTGAAGCTGCTTTCTTAAACCTAAAGTCGGAGTTGTGTAGCGAAAGGGTATTAACACCTTTTGATCCAGCAAAACCCTTGATCCTCACAACAAACGCCAGTCCGACCGGCTATTATTGAAGAAACAGCCAAAGATGAAAACCTTCAAACCCTGATGACCAGCCTCAGAACCAGTCAAAGAGATGAACCATTCACCATCTTTAACGGTATGCTTTTCAGATTAGACCGCCTAGTCATACCAAAATCTCTACATAGCCAAATCCTGGAAGAACTGCATGCCTCACACTTGGGCATTACAAAAATGAAACAACTCTCCAGACGATATGTATTATTGGGAACGTTTAGACAAGGACATCAAGCAAATTGTTAAAACCTGTGAATCCTGTGCCCAAGTCCGGCACAATCCACAGAAAGCCGCTATTCATCCATGGGACCCACCAGATGACAACTGGGAGAGGGTACATATTGACTATGCAGGCCCCGTTGACAACCATTATTTCTTAATGTGTGTCGATGCAAAATCCAAGTGGGCTGAAATTCGATTACTCAAAGAAGCACCATCAGCAGCATCAACTATCACACTCCTAGAAACCATATTCTCTGTGCATGGTTACCCATCTGTCCTAGTATCAGATAATGCTGCCATATTTAAAAGTGAAGAGTTCCAGACACACTGTAAAAAAAGGGGAATGTTTCAGAAGCTTCTTGCGCCAGGTCACCCATCAACTAATGGCCTTGCAGAAAGAAATATACAAACCCTGAAAAGAAGATTGAAAGCTGCAGCTGAAGATTCATCACCAATAGCCACAAAAGTACAAAATATCCTTTTTCGATACCGTGCCACACCATTAGCCTCCGGACAGTCACCAGCAGAACTTTACCTGAAAAGGAAAATTAGAATACGCCTTGATGCTCTCCTGCCTAACAGAAAAGCAGTAATGCCAACGAGCTGAAGCAGTTGTCACAACCGCTCATTCCAAATGGGAGAGAGAGTTCAGGCAAGAATGCACCTGAACAATCAAGATAGCTGGCAATTTGGGACTGTCGAACAAAAACTGGGTCAGTACCATTATATCATTGACTTAGACTCAGGCCGAACTATAAAAAGGCACATCGACCAACTAGTTTCAACAATGGTCCCGAAGAAACAAGTCACCTTTTCATCTCAGCGAAGACCAGCCCCAAGCCCAGGTGTTCCATATCGACACATGCCAGCTGATGAGTTACCACCAATGGACACACAGCCTACGCCATTGACTGCGCCAGGTGTCAATCAGCCAGAAACACTTACTGGCACTCCTGACCAACAGACACCAGCAGACGGGAACACAAACAACCCGACGCTACCACCACGCAGATCTGCTCGTCAACGATGTCCTCCAAACTTCTTGAAAGACTATGTCACCGAATAATAGAATTAAAATTATATTTCTATATGTTTTAATTAAGTGGGGGAGACTATTGTGAATCGTTATTTTCTATGTGCCGTTCCTTTGACAGTCAGTCTCGTATCGACTTTTCCCGAGGTAACATGTCTATTGTGTTCAATACAAATATGTATCAAGTAACGTGTGTATTATTATTGTCTCATCATACCAACTAGTCACTTTCATCACCCAGTCACAATAATAAGGTTAACGCTTAGGTCAGGAATATTTTGATAGCATTTTTTATTAAAGGAAAAAGTTTTTGATTGAATTTTATTAGAAGTAGGTTATAACTTATTTGCTGTTAGATAAAAGTTCACTGTTGTGTTAAAATTATAAATAATTTTGGAATAGTGTTGGTTGGTTTTTTCTCCTTTTTCCAATTGAATTTTAAATATGTAATAATCTTAATTAATTGAATTTGCTAGAGTTACTTTTTTGAGAAAATGAGTTTAATGATAACGTATAAATTTAGAGAGCCATTTGGGCCATTATGTTTTTGTATTGTTATTGTTTGGAATTTTCTTTCTATTCTTTTAAAATTTGTAACGATTAATATTGAATATAGCACTTTTGACTTTGACGTGGTTTTAATCGCTCCTGTCATTAATTTTAAATATTAATTAATTTTTCACAAAAGTCAGTCGAAACTAATTTTTTAATTGAAAATTATCACCGTATAATTATTCGAACATTTATCGAATGCCTGAACTTTCTTTCCTGAAAAAGTATCAAAAAGTGCAAATACATTCAAGGGAAGGCCCGGTTTATGAACCTTCCCTCTAATCTCGCTGCAGAAGCAACGAGATGGAGGATCCCGATAGCTTCAGCCATCAACAAGAACGATTGTGTCCATCGCCAATGATGACGGGCGAAAAAAGCTTAAACGAAGATCCGATAGCGATGAAGACAAACTGAAAGTTTTATCAGTCATCGAGATCTAGCAATTAGTGGAAGCTAACGAGAAAGCTGAGAAGATTGAGAGAGAAAAGGAAGATTTCAAATTTCATACCCAGTCGCTAGAAGAATTAGTTGGAAAATTAACGTTCAATTAACGAAAAGAAACCATCAAGAATGAAAAAGAAGTAAAGTCAAAAGTGGCCGAAGACAAGGAACCCGATCAAGAAGATGTCCTCGGCACCGGTGGGGTAAACGTCAGTACGAACTATTATGCAGCGCTAGCTGGGCTAGACGATTCCATGAACATTGAAGAGGATAGAGGTAACGAAAATTCTGAACATTCTTTTACTACGCGTGGGAATGAATTCATCGAATATTTAAAATTAAAAAAGGGGGAAAAATCAAAAGTTTTGTCTGCTGGTCCGTCTGTCAATGTTGATCAAAAGAAAGAAAAAATCCCACCAATCAATGTATTTGGGCAAACAGGCGAAGATACTCGTATAGTTCGGCGTTTGGCGGCCGAAAATAAATCATATGACTTTGAGATCAAGAGAGTAAATGCCGATAAACTGACAATTAGAACTAAGTCGTTGGTTGATTTTCAGGCAGCAAAAAGTGCGTTGAATGCTGGAGAGGTTTCGCACTTTACGTACATCCCCAAAATTGAAAAACCATACATCTTAAGTATAATGGTGCCGGTCTCCTAACTGAAAGAACCACTTATTCTTCACCCGGGCCATCATTGACTATCAACATGATAGCACATTTTCTTGCTCCGATGTAGACCAGCGTTTCCAGCATAGGGCTGGATGATGGCGTTTGGCAGCTCCTGAAAAGTGTCTGCTATCCACAACGAAACCGCAGTTTTGCTGGCACCAGCCCTTTGCTGGAAACGCTGATCCCCATCGGGCCAAGAAAATGTGCTATCATGTTGATAGCCAATGATGGCCCCGGTGAAGAATAAGTGGTTCTTTCACTTAAGAGACTGGCACCATTATACTTAAATACGTTTGAGTTGATAACCACAGTCTGATGTGTAAGCTTGAAGCTCTATATAAGTTGCATGTTGTGCGTGTTCCCATATGCATATAAAGGGTCCAACATTCACCTTGGGACAACGCGGTCGAGCTGCCCTATGGATGATGGCGTGTGGCAGCTGCTGAAGAGTGTCCTTGATCCACAACGAAACCGCAGCATACCTTTTTTTGAAGAATCTAGACTGCGGAGAGGACACAGTTGAATTCATTACAGCTCAAAACTTTGAAACAAGGAGATCGATAGTCGAGCGTAAAAACTTGCCTTTTCACTTAGTGCAGATTTCGAGCAAAAACAGTCCAAGTGCCCTTTAAAAAATAATAACTTCCGTGTGGTGAGGTGGGAATGCCTCCAGAAGAGCGGAGTTAACCGGTGCTGCAGGTGTCAAAGATTCTTTCGGCTGCCAATCGTGCCATTAAATATACATGTATAAAACGTAAAGATGTCCATCCTCCCGGCTAGTGCAAATTGGCTCAGGCGGAATCAAAAGAAAAACTATATTGTGTGAACTGCGGTGTCTTTGGCCATCCAGCATCATATCGAGGATGTCCCGGTATCAAGATGCAAAGGTAAAATTTACTCCAAAACAAAGTCAAGTACACCGCAGTGTGATACCTACCAACTTCGTTAACCCCGGGGTGTTATTTGCACTTGCTGCTTAAGGACCAGCAGACAATGTAAATAAAATAAATAATATGTGGCAATAATGACCTGCTTCTTAAAATTTATCGGCAATTAAATTCTTTATCAGAGAGAATCGATAAACAGGACTCTAAAATTAGCTTTTTTTTGTGGTATGGAGGTGAATGCTATTTATGCACAGAGTGTGGGACTCCCATGCGTGACTGGACTACCCACTAAACACCTCCGCTGTCAACCTGAGAACCCAGCCTGGAACCATTTGACACATTACTTCGGGCCAGGTCTCGTTTTGTTACGCCATGGGGCGCCTTCAAGCTGGGGAGTCCCTTTCCTAGCAGGAGGGGAGAGGAGAAGAGGAAATGCCAGAAGAGCGATCCCCCAGACCCAGCGCCCCGCCTGCTGTGAGTCCCTTTTATATTTTAGGACTGCCCGAGCATAATGTGCCATCTGGTTCCATTTGTCAACCGATTTGAGCATCACAGCAACTATATTATCCGGGGTGAGCTCTCCCGTCTCCCTGTAGAGTTCCCTTCGCAGCCTGACCCATTTTGTACACGGAAAAAATGTGTGACAGGCATTGTCCTCCTCTCCTGGGCAAAACCGACAATCGGGAGACCGTGACTTACCGATCTTGTGCAGGTAAGACTGAAAACACCCATGCCCGCTCAAAAGCTGGATCAGCTAGAAGTCAGTATCACCATGCCTTCGATTCAGCCACGGTCTCACATCCGGGATGAGGCGCGCAGTCCACCTTCCCTTCGTGCAATTGACCCAAGACCCAAATTAACTTTGCCTCAAAATAAGTTGTCATCCAGTCACATTCCCATAGAAAGGATTCGTCTCATCTCAATCAACGTCAACTCCATTGTGAGTCTACATCAACGTGCCTGTCTCTTGGCATGCCTTGTCCAGCAAAAGCCTGACATCATGCTTCTCGCTGAAACCCACCTCAATTGATGGCACTCCATGACATTGAAAGATTTTGAATTCGTATGAAACGATAGGTGTAGTACATACCAATGCGTATATAATTAATTCAATGCGTATATAATTAATTTATAAAAATTAATCAATACGCATCAATGAGTAAAGTTCCCACGCATGAATATAGTTCCCACACGCTGACGTATTTATTCACACGAACATGTGCATGAATAATTACCGATGTCTTGCTTCCACTCATATTTCATGTAAACAATGAATATACATTTGGACTGCATGTAGCGTGACTCAAATAAATTCAAGAATGCGACCTACATGATCGTTACGTCACAACATGCATTTGCTATCGCTTGGGCACGAGCCATATGATCTTAAGCAGCGCCATCTTAATATAATGGCCGTATTCACAGCTGATAAAAATCTCAGCTGATACCTATAATAATGACGTCATCAATTTTTTGCTTTTCTTTTCATGATCAGCTGAGTGCAGTGACATTTCATTCTACCGCGAAATGTTCAACTTGAATCTCGCCGATTTAAAGTAATTTCGCTGTGGAATTCGCGCGTTTTATAAACCAAAATGTTGGGGAGCAAAACTCTAAGTGTCTCAGTAGTACATTTCCCTAAAAACGCAAAATAATGTTGTGCCATAGTACGTAAACGGAGTGCCGGCGACTCGTGCAACTTTAAAAAAGTGAACTTCTAATCCTGTTCAAATGCTAATATACGCAGTAAATTTTAATTAGACTCGCGCAACGCACATCCAAATAGGACGCAAAAGCAAAGTTCTAAGTGTTTGATTAGTACATTTCCTCAAAAACGCAAAATTAGGTGGCAATTTTGATGCCATAGTGGGTAAAAGAAGTGCCGGCGACTCGTGCAACTTTTAAAAAGTGAACTTCTAATCCTGTTCAAATGCTAATATACGCAGTAAATTTTAATTAGGCTCACGCAACACACATCCAAATAGGATGCGAAAGCATATTTCTCAATCGGTTTGCTTCAATGGACGCGAGTGAGTGTTTAAAGTCTGTAAAATAAATTTAATACTGCGAAGTTAATACGTCTTCTTTATCTATACAATAAGTGATCATTTAAAGTGAACAAAACACAATTCTTCCGCATTAGTGCTTAAACGATGATGCGCGGTAACTTCAGTAGAAATATGTGAGTATATATATTATCCATTTTTATTTCAGAAAATTTTACATCATAACTAAATACAATTTCTACTTCTCTAATTACACAAGCACTAATTACACAAGCTCTAATTTCAATGTATTTATTCGTAATTGGTAGCAAAATGGCCCTTTTCAGAGCCCTTATAAAAAAATAAATAAAGTTTTATCGGGCTAGATGATGAAGATATTTATCACATGTAAAGGCTCGGTCTCGCTTCGGTTCATATATAGGCTTATGACTTGTAAATGGTCCTTTTCAGGGCTTTAAAACTATAAACAAAGAGTAAAAATCGGCTATCAAAACCCAAAGCCCTTTTCAGGGCTAAAAAATAACTTGCTTTGTTTAGTCGTTTCAGATCCCATCGCCTCCAGCTCGATAGACTCTGGACCTGCTTACTTTCATGGGTTGGAATCCCATTCAATAGTATGACTCCTGCCGAGAGACTTAAGGGCGGTGTTGCTGCATATCCGGGATGGCGAACTATAAATGGCCCTTTTCAAGGCCTTAAAAAAATAAAACAAAGAGTAAAAAATCGACTATAAGTCCGATAAGCCCTTCTCAGGGCTAAAAAAATACCTTATTTTCTTTTTACTCGTTTCAGGTCCCACCACCTCCAGCTGGAAGGAAGCTGGATCAGCTTGATTTGAGGAATGTAATTCGTCTGTTCTATTCGTCAATTATCGGATGCTGAAATTTCAATGGGTTGGAATTCCATTCAATAGTAGGACTCCTGGCGAGACACTTTAGAGCAATGTTGCTGCATATCCGGGATGGAGAACTATAAACGGCCCTTTTTAGGGCCTTAAAAAACTAAACAAAGAGTAAAAAGCGACTTTCAAGTCCAATAAGCCCTTCTCGGGGCTAATAAAATATCTTACTTTGTTTTTAATCGTTTCAGGTCCCACCGCCTCCAGGTGGAAGGAAGCTGGATCAGCTTGATTTGAGGAATATAATTCGTTTTTTCTATTTGTCAATTATCGGATGCTGAAATTTCAATGGGTTGGAATTCCATTCAATAGTAGGACTCCTAGCGAGAGGCTTTAGAGTGGTGTTGCTGCATATCCGGGATGGCGAACTATAAATGGCCCTTTTCAGGGCCTTAAAAACTAAACAAAGAGTAAAAAGTGACTTTCAAGTCCAATAAGCCTTTCTCAGGGCTAAAAATTACCTTACTTTGTTTTTACTCATTACAGGTTCTACCGCCTCTAGCTGGAAGGAAGCTGTCTTAGCTTAATTTGAGGAATGCAATTCGTCTATTCTATTCGTCAATTATCGGATGCTGAAATTACAATGGTGCAGCAAAAATATTAAAAACGCAAAATTTAACTTAACTTGATAAGTAGCTGTAAATGTTCTAATTGATGGGAATTTACTTAACGAGTCATTTCAGAACACATTGCCTCGTACAAGATCGACTTCGGGCTTGCTGTGTGTCTGTGCCGCTGCATATCCGTGGCGTGCGGACTATAAATGGCCCTTTTCAGGGCCCTAAAAAATAAACAAAGAGTTAAAAATGGGATTATGAAGTAAAATAAGCCCTTATCAGGGCTACGAATACCTTGCTTTGTTTTGAGTTGTTTCAGGTCACATCGCCTCCGACTGCAAGGAATCTGGATCAGCTTAGTTTGATGGAGTGCAATTCATCTGTTCTTGGGTACGGGCAATCATCAGATGCTGAAATTTCAATGGTGCAGCAAAAATATTGGAGATACAAGATTTAACTTAGCTTTAAAACTAGCTCTAACTGTTCTAACTGATGATCACAACGCCTTGACGTCAGGTGATGATTGCGTCTGAATGGTAATTTACTTAACGCCCAGTATTTTTAATTTGCGTGCCTTAGCTTTATCATTAAAACACTGAAATGCGTCGTTGAGGTTTTTGCAATAGTTATTCATAAATATATTGCACCATGTGAAAATGACTTTCCTTGCTAAAGTAATACTGTTATTACCGCAGCAACAAACATCAATCTCATCCGTACGGTCTTCAATATGTAAATAAATAATGGAAAAAGATATTTCCTATGATTTTTTCGTTGTAAAAATAAATCTTCAAAATCCTCCGATATCATTGTTTGAAAAATTTGATAGGCTGAAGTACCTATTTCTAATGAAAATTGAGATGGATACTTCAGGCCTCCTCTATTTAAATTTATAAAGTAATTGTTTTGGTCTATTGACTCTATGATCTCATTTGAGAGAAGAATATTGTGGCACGAATCGCATTTCACTGCTTCAATAACTTTTCGGCCAGCATATCCAGCTACGAAAAGTTTAGCAGACAGCGTTGCTTCATCGACAGCGACATTTTCAGATTGCTCGATAATGTCATCTGCTTCTGGAACAATGCAAACTTCAAAAGAATTTGGTTCGTTTCCAACGTTTTCCTCAAGAAGGAAATCTTTTAGATTTATATCACCCTGATGCAAAGACTTTAATTTTAAAATATTAGTAATTTTAATTTTTTTTCCGATTCTAGAATCTGCTGTATGGATATATTGAAATTGGAGCCACTCATTTTCCGGTATTTGCTAAAACGATCTTCTAACAAATCCGTCTGGAACTTACCAAGTAAAATGTAGGAAAAATTAAGCTCATTTAATAAGTAATCACAAAGAGAAAGAATACCTGTAGAGGAATGAAGTAAAGCTATAAGAGTTTCAGTGGTGAACTTATGTTTGGATGAATTTTTGAAATGACTGCTACTTTCCCAATGACGCAACCATTGATTGAAAACTGAAAGGTATTTATAAGGCTCATTACTACTTCCAGTTATCGGCTCTTGAAAAGGATTCCTTAAGTTGCGGCCCTTGTATGGGTGTTTTACGTTAACAATATTCCACCACTTTAATATCATTAGCATAAACTCAGAAGTGCCCTGATCGGACGGGAAGTAATAATTTAAAGCCTCGACATTTTTTTCATTAAATATTCTCAGGGCCAATGGCACACTTTGCCGTTCAAAATTATTAGGATATAGTGATTTCCAAGAAAGAGAAGGAGCTAATTTGAGAGTAGAAAATTTCTCATGATCATAAATATTTTTTAATAAACAAAATTTGGCCGTTTTAATTTTAAGAAAAATCATGTATGCTTGGGAATACAAAAGTTTGCTCCTTCTGGTTCAACCAATTGTTGCGCACGCTTTTAAATAAATGCACAGAATCAAAAAGAAAGAAAAGTTTCTTTCCAGGAACAAACGGAGAGTTAATGAAGGGTTGCAAATCTTTTGCGGGGGAAAATTCTTTGAAAAGTTTCCTGTTAATTTGATCATTGTCCGATATAATGGCAACCACCTCAAAACCAATTTCGTGAAGGAATGTTAAAACCTCCTTGGTGGTTTCGAAAAGGAAGGGCGCATCTAAATTTTTTACAGGGTAAAGACCGACAACATCTTTATTAGAAGATAATATGGATGTTATCATAAATGCCGGCACTGTTGCAGCAGGGCGAACATTCGAAATATTCTCTGCAAATACCGTATTCTGAGCCACTCCTTCTATTTTATTACCTTTGAATGATATTTGAGGCTTGATGTAAATTTCGTCTATTAGCAAATTTATGTATTTCTCATGGTCTTCCAAGAATTTAAACTTTTCCTTTAGATAGGTAGCTGAAATACCAGAGGAAAGATTACCTCTGGTTAGGCTTTTAAAATAAGAAGGATGGGGCATTTTCAAAATATTAGTATCACGTAAAAACTTATAGGCGCCAGGAAAATAAGAGTGAAAAATCCCAAAAAGCACTACATCATCGGCTTCGTAACGCAAGCGCGATGAAAATAATGTTTTAAGTTGTTTAGTCAAAAATTTGACTGTCTCAATTTTTTCCTCTACAATTTTCCCGCCTTCAATTAATTCCTGAACCTTTTCATTAAATGCATCGACAATTTCTTCAATGCTTATTATATTTGGATCAAAATTTTCTAAGTAGGCCATTAAACTTTTAATTTTTGAGAATGAATTACATTTAAACATAGGGCCTAAAATTGGTTTAAGTTTTTTATTGGTAATTCTGTTTCTCTGTATATAAACCTCTACCTCGAAATTTGAATTAATGAAAAAAGATTTATATACTTCCAGAATTTTACTATTGAAATCTATCTGAAAGAAAAAAAGTTTAAATTCCTGATTGGAAACGAACCATGAAAATTCAGATAATTCATGTATATTTGAAATAATTTCTTTCAAAGATTTTACTTCATCTTCTTGACGAAACGTTTTCTCTCCATTCCCAAAAACTTCGTTTTCTGTAACAGGTCTCGTATCTGAATCGACTCGTGAGGTGCATGGTATTTCCGAAGGGTACTTTGGTGAGCCGGAGAAATTTGATGGAAAAGCATCTCCTTTCAGAGAGCACCTCCCTCTTTTGACTTTAGACCCATCTGAGTGCAAAGTATCCTCACGGATAACTTCACTTGGATCAAAGTGAAGACTGCAAACCAAAGTATTTTTACTTACTTTCAAATCTTTACGAGGGATACTTTGGATCCATTTACGTCGTAAAGATTCGTTTTTCGGAAAATGAAACATATTTGCGGTCATATATGATGACCGACAGTCAGGCACGCAACAGTGTGAGGGCATATTTATTGTATTCTTACTTCTAAAACAATTGATATACGATGAATAATATTTTGGAATAAATTAGAATAAAGGTTACCTTGATTATTAAATGCTGTGGCCAAGGAATTTAATTCCTAAATATAGAATAATTTGTTAATTTTATAATTCTAGTTTCCTTCTATAGTTAACGTAGACTTATAGAAAAAGGAAAAACCGACTTCAAAATGCAGTATAAACGATTAGATGACTTTTAACAATCGGTGAAAGATCACACCAGTTTGTAATGAATGCAATATTTTAGAAGGAAGAAAAGAAGTAAGCACCAATTAAAACTGAAGTTAATGAATCACACCGATTCCAAAACTCAGTGGGATTTGAAATTTGTTTTCTTTCGTTTAAAACGTTTTATTTTATTCTTGTTAGTGGCAATATACAGCATATTTTTTAAACTGGAAGGCTGAATGAATCAAAAGGGTTACAGACAAAATTAGAGGACATACGATTATGTTATGCTATATATCAGGATTACTGAAATTGTTTATACCAAAGATATAGAAATTTGATTGTTGTAAGTGACTATAAAGGTAATCATTATTTTAATTATTAAAATATTTTAAATATGAAACGGCGCTCACTTGCTCAATAATCAATCACCCAATTATATAGAATTAACTTTTGAAAAATTTTTTGGGAAGAAATAGAAAACCGACTTCAAAGTGAATGAAATAAACTTCATGGAAGCGGTGCCAAATCAGGTTTTCCCCCATTGCTTTCGTGATAGTGCATATATATTTGAAGTTTTTATGTAGAAACGGAGAAATTGATTTGGCACCGCTTTCACAACGTTTATCTCATCCTTTTTAGAACATCTTGAAGTCGGTTTTCTTTTTTTTCTAAAATTTATTATTTCACCCTTTTTAATTGCAATTTTTTCAAATTTGTTCATTTCTAGCGAATCTTGTCTGGGAAGCATCAAAATTTAGAGTTTGATATTTTACAATATACTCATAGTTACAATACAATAATAAGCAAGTTAGCTTTAATTTTACTAGCTTCATTATATCTGCTAATTGGTAATGTATATGTAGAACTTTTAACCTGAAAGTACTTGTATGATATTTGTTTGAATAAAATGCATTTAACTAAAAAAATATCAATTTTAATTTAACTGTGTTATGATTGTGAATAAAATAAAAGAAGGAGGAAAAGAAGTTAGCACCAATTAAAACTGAAGTTAATTAATCACACCGATTCGAAAATTCAGTGGGATTTGAAATTTGTGTGTAGTGATTGAGGAGCGGGCTTTATTTACAAAACATTTATCAGAAAAGACAAAGCTTTACGAAGCAACTAAAAAGAAGTTAGATACTGCTTTAGGGGATTTAGAAGCAGTGAAAAATAAGCATTCCCAGATTGTGAAGGAGCTGAACCGGGAGTTGGGCAAGTATAAGAAACATTCCGACAATGAATGGCAACGGAAACATAACAGCGATCAAAACCTATCACAGCATTCTCCAGATGGTGTCAACGTTCGTCGTCAAAGTGATAGCGAATCCGAACTCATAAGCCAAAATAGTTTATCCTTGCAGGAACCTTCCACCAAACCTTTAGTAGATAGAATTTTACGTCTGCAACAAGCAGCAACGAGACAAACAGAAAAATTGATTTTCTCGAGAATCATACAATGTCCTTGGTGTCTGAATTGCAAAAGAAATCAAAACTCCTTCAGTATTATATGATGCGAGATCAAGCAGGTGCGCTTACATCAAATAAAAGCGATCAAAACAAGTCTGAATTGGCCAAATACGGTGGAGTAATGTCAGCAATTTACGGTGGTATTAAAGGCAATAATCAAAGCATGACATTAGATTTGTCATTAGAGATAAATAGAAAACTACAAGCAGTACTTGAAGATACTCTGTTGAAAAACATTACACTTAAGGAAAATTTGAATGTGCTTGGATTGGAAGTTGATAAACTTACTAGACAACTTGCTCAACATAACGCCCATAAATAACAAAAGTGATCTTATTTTTATCTACATCGTGACCGCTGGCAATAACGCTTAAACGTGAACTAGATATAGCCATCAAAGAAAAAGAAAATGCAGTTATGATTTACGCAACAAAAGAGAAAAGTGTATTGGACGTGCGGAAAGAAAAAGAGAATGTTGAAAAACAACTAAATGATACCCAAAAAAGAAATTAAGATCATAACCACTAAATATCAACTTCTAAAAGAAGAGAAAGGTTGCCTATCAGGTATTTTAGATGAAAAGTGTAATGAAATAAAAAACTACAGAAAGAAAATGAAAAATTTAAAACGGACCTTGGCAATTTAGAGGTGAAAACGAAATGGATTTCAATTAGATTGACTCAAGAGACTGATAACAAAAATGCTAATGAAAAACGGCTCAACGAAGTTCAATCGCAATTAGCAACAAGTACAATAAGCCATCAATTTATATCATCTGGACCGAAGTCTTTTGATTCTTGCTCTACGTTAAGCACATCTACAATTATAGCGATGGAAGCAAATAAACTAGCACACCAATTCATGCAAAGCATGGGGGTCGAGTTTGAGAGGTCGAGCGGGCCGCATCGAAAAAGAACGAGGAATCGCCACAGCGATCACGGGGGGGGTCGTAACGAGAGTGCTGTGCGCGACTATTGACTGCGGATAATGATTTCTGCTTTCGTAACTGTTTTCTTACTCACGCGGGAATAATGAACGGTTTTTAGTAGTGAAAAAGTGAATATTTCCTAATAAAATGGAATAATTGCAAGTTTATAAGCAAGCAAAATAGAAAGTGATTAATTGTATGAATGGTGTAAAGAATTCATCGCGTGGCCCACCAAGTGATATGCGAGTCACATAACATACAGAATAGGAATGATTCTTCTGTCCGAAACGAAGGCCGGCAAAGTAGTGCAGTGAAATGCATTTGTGAATCTTTTCCCTTTCTTGCTTCCTTTCACAATTTCATCCCGCTTCTTAACGTTATATTTAACCTGGAAACTGTTATCAACGGGAAATGTCAGTTTCCATCTGTTCAAGTAAGCGCGAGTGTGAAAACGAGTGCGACAAAATGTGTTTGTTACTCGCTAAGCTGTGGAGCATGTTTGGAAATGAAGAACACAAACTAGTTATGGTTGGTTAGATAATGCAGGGAAAACAACAATACTATATCAATTCCTTATGAACGAGGTTGTGCACACAAGTCCGACAATTGGCTGAAATGTTGAGGAGTAACGATTGAGTGACCTTCCCCATCGGATCGCTCGCGCTTTTTTCGCATGAAAAATGAGTCAAGAAAATTTCTTTGGTACTTAACTTCCGGGAAACAAAAGTCTAAAACTGTTTAATAATTTTAATGTGTAGTAATTTTATTACAATATCTTTTGAAGATAATTTAACGAATTGCGGTGTAACGCGGTATACAAATGCTTAGAACGAAACGACGACGTAAATTTTAAAGAAAAAACAACCACAACGCGTGATAAGAAACGGTGAAGATAACATGTGAGATAGGGGAGTTAATTTGCGTGCGCACGAGATCTCGCTGTGGAGTCGCGAACATAATATCGGGAAGGCCTGTCGCTGCTCGAATTATTAAATATTTTGTGGATTAAGCGAAAGTTCGAATATATGTGTGAAATATTGTTGCAGAGAAGAAAGAAAAAGTTCCGAATCCTGTGTCCAATAAGTGCATGCAAATTTTCAATTGGGTATCTGAAAAATCATCGGGAAAAGGGCAAAAAAACGTACGCGCCGCATATAACTCAAGAAGCAATTCGTAAAATATAATTAATAGGAAGTGGAATTCCTCAAATATTTCCGTGCAAAGATCATAAGATTTGGTGGCGAGAAATCTTTCGAGTGAAAAGCATGAGAAAAGATTTTGCAAGACGGGACCGCAAATTTAAGGTGGTGAAAAGTGAATCGTCATAAAGGAAAAACAGTATTTGAGACGGCTCGCATCTGATGGTTTAATGAAAAGTGTGAAGATAACTGGTGTTTTGATATATTCGGGAGGAACGTGGTGAACGGTGGTTATAAGGAAGAAAAATGTGGCAAATTGCTCCATACGAGTGAAATGAAAGTTAAAATACATGTTAGAGTTCTCTCTTGACAAGGAAAAAAGAAGAGTGTGTTGCGGTTTTGCGATGTGTTGGTGGAATTTCTCCCGAATTTAAGTTTTTGTTTACAATGCATATTCAATTCGTAACATTTCCACCTACGCTATAAGTACCGGAAGAAATAAAATTTGTTATGACTACAGTGCTCTTTGGTAGAATTGCTCTGGTACTAGTTCCAGGCATGAGTGTTCTGCAATTTCTTAAAAAGTTGAGCCTTTTATGTGAATATTCCCATTATATTCGTGATCGTTATTAAACGGCTTTATTGATTTTCGCATTTTTTTCGGAGAACAAAATCAGAAATTGTGCAAGCGATTTTAGCGATTGAGTTAAGCGTTACAGTGTGATCTATGTATATCATAGTTGGTGATTTTTAAGATTGATGAATGTGATAATTCTTTTTTGTGTGTCTAACGTACAGCTATATAGAGGATACCTGCACCCATCGAGCGCTCGACGGACCATGCAGGTGAGTACCGTTTAATTTACATATATTATTAAAACATTTTATTATAAAATTTAATTATCACCACAAATTTTTTTTTATCTCATACATTTTCATTAATACGTATTACATACACTGTTAAAACATTTTTTTATAAAATTTAATTATCACTACAAATTTTTTGTTCTCTCATAAATTTTCATTAATACGTATTACATACACAGTATAGTAAACTTACCTAGAGGTCTGATGGATTATTATTATACTATATTTTTCGTTGAAAAATAAACAAAAATGGATTAATACCGTACCCGATGGTCTTTCCTTTCTTCAACTTCTAACCGGGTATAGGACCCGGTACGGTGGCAGGCTTCCACCTCAAAACATGAGCCAGCCGCCGGGTACTTACTAATTCCTTTTTCTGTTTCAGGTGACTTATTGGGTTGAGTGGCCCAACCAGAGTGCCTTTTTTATGGCATAGAGTTATGCAATCGAATTGTATAATTCTATGGCATAAATTGGTCACCGGGGTACTCCCCTTCTGATGGGAAAGTTCATACAATTCATGTTGTATGAGTTTTCCACTCAGAAGAGGAATACCTGGCCACTTCAACAAATATATCTATGGATTTATTCCGGTTGAGTGGGTATGAAGGGGCTCCACCACCACCCGGTTGCCCCTCTTTCATTTGTGGGCCATGAATTTATTTGGGTAATGACGAGGTCACCCCAAGTTCACCTTTCTTTTCAGGTTTCACTTGTTCTAGTGACAAGATCCATTCCCCTCTGTGAGGCTATCTACAATTTTTGCGACCTCGGTTGCCTTTTGAGCTTTAGTCCAATTCGTGAATGCGAAATTTTTTGTAGTGGGTCCTCGTGCTGGGGAAATGAACCCGCCCCACGACACCGCAATGCTAGCCTGCCAGCGCATTCACGCGTCTCCAGACGAGGGCATTCTCGGCAGACACCGACACCTTCCTCTGCCGAGGCAGCAGAACATCGCTGCAGTCCTTTACGGACTTTATTTGAAAATTCATTATTCACTACATGTGTTCTTTCCTTTAAAATTGATATTTGTTTGAATAACATGCATTGAACGGAAACTAGTAGACAGACCTATGCTCTGTCAGAAGGGTTTTGTACTCAACTTACAAAATGCAGTAACCAGCCTCGAATAAAATCAAGAAACATGTCATGTTTGAGGATCATACTATTATTAGCAAAGTTGAAAGAATTTTGCCTTCTGAGGTATTTGTTATAATTATACCCATAAATATCTCCCTTGATAATTTTTTCAGATTTTTTTAGATCACGGGTGTCCATTCGCGAGGGAGGAAACTCATTTTTCATGTATTACCCTGTTTTTTCGAATCTTAGAATGGTTACAAAACCCTTTTGCTAGGAGCTCTTTCCAGCCTCTTCGACTTTTTTCAATTGTATGTACTCATCTTCATGATACCTATCATTCCTGAAATTTTCATGCAAATCCTAGCAAAGCTGTAGTGTCTAAGTCGGTAAAAAGCGCATATGGCTCCATAGCCATATGTTTCCATAGTAATACAGGGCATACTGTTCCATAGTAATACAGGAAAATTCTAATCGCTATCACTTCGTTAAATACTATTCGACCTTCAGAAAAGATCAACCTTGTGAATAGACATCTGTTTGCTAAATTTTGTTGAATTTAAGGGTACCGTTTAGATTTTACAACAACAACAACAAAGTTGAGTGAATTTCGACTTCTCATGTATTTGTTGTTGTACTCATTAAGGCCTACATTCATGATTTTTTTAAGATTTTTCGGGGGGGGGGGGGGACGCAAATAGTTCGTACATTTCCACTTCCCCTGCCCCCCTCGGTACTCATAAGGCGATTTTAAGACTTGTTTTGAAAAGGTCACCCTATTCGACTACCAATGGTGAAAATTTTTTTTTTTGGGGGACACCTCCTTTTATGTGGAGACCCCCCTTAAACCCCTTTGAAAAATTTTTCCACCATTGAACTTTCAAGAAGTCACCACTTCTGACCTTTCCACAAAGTTTCATGGCTGTAGCCTCTATAGTTTCGGAGAAAAAGTGCTGTGACATACAGACGGACGGACGGACGGACGGACGGATGGACGGACGGACGGATGGACAGACGGACACAGGTCGTGATTGCAATAGGGTTTTGTATTTTAGTACAAAACCCTAAAAATATCAAATTTGATTTAACTGTGTTATGATTGTGATTTAAATAAAAAGAAAAGCTTTCCTTTTAATATGACGGTTATATATTTATTCATCGTTATCAATTTTCAACCGTTATCATTGTGTCCTCCTCAGCGCTGAGGATCACCGAACAATAATGGTCGAAAATCGATTCCGATCAACAAAAGATTAAAAGAAATGCTTTCTTTTTTCTTTAACACACTTTGACACTATACTCAACAAATGGTAATTGAGGGAGAAAACTTCGATAACTCAAAACAGATTTAAAGTGAACTCACTAATTCGAAAAAATTTATATCGCGAAAACTTAAATCGAAGTAAATCCAATTCATAATCAGCTTCGATTTATAATTTTCACTATATGAAGAAAGGTTAAATGTACTTCACCTGTATATTACACCACAATTTCCGATAAATTGAATTTCTAGACGATTTGAAATCAATCAGGCACTGGACTTTTACCACTTTTACCGAATGTCAACATGTAACGGTAGATATTCGATGTAGATCTATTTGGCGCCAAAATGAACAAGATGTGAAATATGTTCCCCAATTGGCGCAAAATGGTTTGAAACTTATGACTGCTCTTCTTTTTGAACATATTCAAGCAATTTTTATGAAAGATAAATAAAAATTGATTTTTTGCAGATGTTTAGATTCAAATTTAATGTTCAAACTCGCATAAGTTTGTTTTTGAATGTTCAGGATGAGTTCAATAAAGCATATTACTAATTAACTTTTGAATGTCTTAAAAGTTAATTTACAATATTCAAAGTTTTTTAAAAACGTTCTGGAGTATGTTATGCGGAGTAAGAGTATATGAAGATAACAATAATTATATCTACATATCAAGTTGAACATCAAAAATTAAAAGCCCCAAAAGATTTTTAAAATTCAGACTTCAAATTTAGCTAAATTAATCACGAGAGCCTTTTAGATACTTCGTACACTTATCAAATAAGTAATTGTTCCTTTTTTTATCGAGTGAGCAATTGTTAATTTGATAAAGCTAAGAACTATCGAAATGTCGTGATTGGTTTAAATAAATTTGTAATGCACATCTTAAAAACAATTCAGTGTTTTTAATTCTTGATCGGTTTAGAAGTTACGTCCAGTGAAAGCCTAATCATTTAAATATTTGTAACGGGCACCTAAGACAATAAAGCCACCTTATCTTTATCCTAACGTGCACCTAAGACAATAAAGCCACCTTATCTTTATCCTCACAATAATCGTATTATCATTATGGAGAAGCCTAAGAGGTAAATGAAATTAGTAAAACTTGTATTCAATAAAAATATTTCAGCTCAACATTACATGCTAAAATCCAAGAGGAACTGCTTTCACTGCATACTAGCGAAGGGCTATTACTTCCGAAGGGATCTGCTTGTACTAAGCTTCAACAGCACTGCATACTAGTGAAGGGCGATATCTAACTGATTCAGCTTCCTTCCAGCTGAAGGCGATGAGACCTGGAATGAGCAAAAACAAAACAAACTATTTTTTTAGCCCTGAGAAGGGATACGGGGGATTTAAGTCTCTCGGGTCACACTATCGAATCGAATCCGTTCCACGAATCTAAGCAGGTCCGGAGTGTATCCAGCTGGAGGTGATGGGACCTCGAACGATTAAAAAGAAAGCAAGATATTTTTTAGCCCTGAGAAGGGCTTTTGGACTTGATAGTCGCTTTTTACTCTTTGTTTGTTTCTTTAGGGCCCTGAAAAGGGCCGTTTATTGTTCGCCATCCCGGATATGCAGCGACATAGATTTAAAGTCTCTCAGGTCACACTATCGAATTGAGTCCGTTCTGCGAATCTAAGCAGGTCCGGAGTCTATCCAGCTGGAGGCAATGGGATCTGAAACGATTAAAAAGAAAGCAAGATATTTTTTAGCCCTGAGAAGGGCTTTTGGACTTGATAGTCGCTTCTTACTCTTTGTTTGTTTCTTTAGGGCCCTGAAAAGGGCCGTTTATTGTTCGCCATCCTGGATATGCAGTGACATAGATTTAAAGTCTCTCGGATCACACTATCGAATTGAGTCCGTTCCACGAATCTAAGCAGGTCCGGAGTCTATCCAGCTGGAGGCAATGGGATCTGAAACGATTAAAAAGAAAGCAAGATATTTTTTAGCCCTGAGAAGGGCTTTTGGACTTGATAGTCGCTTTTTACTCTTTGTTTGTTTCTTTAGGGCCCTGAAAAGGGCCGTTTATTGTTCGCCATCCCAGATATGCAGCGACATCGATTTAAAGTCTCTTGGGTCACACTATCGAATTGAGTCCGTTCCACGAATCAAAGCAGGTCCGGAGTCTATCCAGCTGGAGGCAATGGGATCTGAAACGATTAAAAAGAAAGCAAGATATTTTTTAGCCCTGAGAAGGGCTTTTGGACTTGATAGTCGCTTTTTACTCTTTGTTTGTTTCTTAAGGGCCCTGAAAAGGGCCGTTTATTGTTCGCCATCCCAGATATGCAGCGACATCGATTTAAAGTCTCTCGGGTCACACTATTGAATCGAATCCGTTCCACGAATCTAAGCAGGTCCGGAGTCTATCCAGCTGGAGGCGATGGGACCTCGAACGATTAAAAAGAAAGCAAGATATTTTTTAGCCCTGAGAAGGGCTTTTGGACTTGATAGTCGCTTTTTACTCTTTGTTTGTTTCTTTAGGGCCCTGAAAAGGGCCGTTTATTGTTCGCCATCCCGGATATGCAGCGACATAGATTTAAAGTCTCTCGGGTCACACTATCGAATTGAGTCCGTTCCACGAATCTAAGCAGGTCCGGAGTCTATCCAGCTGGAGGCAATGGGACCTGAAACGATTAAAAAGAAAGCAAGATATTTTTTAGCCCTGAGAAGGGCTTTTGGACTTGATAGTCGCTTTTTACTCTTTGTTTGTTTCTTTAGGGCCCTGAAAAGGGCCGTTTATTGTTCGCCATCCCGGATATGCAGCGACATAGATTTATAGTCTCTCGGGTCACACTATTGAATCGAATCCGTTCCACGAATCAAAGCAGGTCCGGAGTCTATCCAGCTGGAGGCGATGGGATCTGAAACGATTAAAAAGAAAGCAAGATATTTTTTAGCTCTGAGAAGGGCTTTTGGACTTGATAGTCGCTTCTTACTCTTTGTTTGTTTCTTTAGGGCCCTGAAAAGGGCCGTTTATTGTTCGCCATCCTGGATATGCAGTGACATAGATTTAAAGTCTCTCGGATCACACTATCAAATTGAGTCCGTTCCACGAATCTAAGCAGGTCTGGAGTCTATCCAGCTGGAGGCAATGGGACCTGAAACGATTAAAAAGAAAGCAAGATATTTTTTAGCCCTGAGAAGGGCTTTTGGACTTGATAGTCGCTTTTTACTCTTTGTTTGTTTCTTTAGGGCCGTGAAAAGGGCCGTTTATTGTTCGCCATCCCGGATATGCAGCGACATAGATTTAAAGTCTCTTGGGGGACACTATTGAATCGAATCCGTTCCACGAATCAAAGCAGGTCCGGAGTCTATCCAGCTGGAGGCAATGGGATCTGAAACGATTAAAAAGAAAGCAAGATATTTTTTAGCCCTGAGAAGGGCTTTTGGACTTGATAGTCGCTTCTTACTCTTTGTTTGTTTCTTTAGGGCCCTGAAAAGGGCCGTTTATTGTTCACCATCCCGGATATGCAGCGACATAGATTTAAAGTCTCTCGGGTCACACTATCGAATTGAGTCCGTTCCACGAATCTAAGCAGGTCCGGAGTCTATCCAGCTGGAGGCAATGGGAAGATATTTTTTAGCCCTGAGAAGGGCTTTTGGACTTGATAGTCGCTTTTTACTCTTTGTTTGTTTCTTTAGGGCCCTGAAAAGGGCCGTTTATTGTTCGCCATCCCGGATATGCAGCGACATAGATTTAAAGTCTCTCAGGTCACACTATCGAATTGAGTCCGTTCCACGAATCTAAGCAGGTCCGGAGTCTATCCAGCTGGAGGCAATGGGATCTGAAACGATTAAAAAGAAAGCAAGATATTTTTTAGCCCTGAGAAGGGCCTTTGGACTTGATAGTCGCTTTTTACTCTTTGTTTGTTTCTTTAGGGCCCTGAAAAGGGCCGTTTATTGTTCGCCATCCCGGATATGCAGCGACATAGATTTAAAGTCTCTCGGGTCACACTATTGAATCGAATCCGTTCCACGAATCAAAGCAGGTCCGGAGTCTATCCAGCTGGAGGCGATGGGATCTGAAACGATTAAAAAGAAAGCAAGATATTTTTTAGCCCTGAGAAGGGCTTTTGGACTTGATAGTCGCTTTTTACTCTTTGTTTGTTTCTTTAGGGCCCTGAAAAGGGCCGTTTATTGTTCACCATCCCAGATATGCAGCGACATAGATTTAAAGTCTCTCGGGTCACACTATCGAATTGAGTCCGTTCCACGAATCTAAGCAGGTCCGGAGTCTATCCAGCTGGAGGCGATAGGACCTGGAACGATTAAAAAGAAAGCAAGATATTAGATTTTACAGTTACTGAACTCTTCATAGAAATATACTAAACCTTAAAAAATGAAAGCTATGAAAGCTCCTACGGTGAAAGTTCTACTATATGCACTTAGAAAATTTCCACAGAACTTGTCGCGCAGCAGTAATTTAGCTATGTATGCCGAGAGCATCTTTATTTCTTACATCAACGATAACTAATTGGAAAGATAAACTAAAATCACATCCGCACTAAGTTTGTTTACACTTATCAAACACTCACTTGGGGCCAGTAAAACAACCCATGTGAAATATAACTTTACGCATCCGATTTACATGATTGTTAAACGAGTCGCATTAAAATATCCGCCACCAATTTTCACTCACATTATTAACAATTCACTTTTCGTGAGACTGCGACACTTAACTTGAAAACTTTTGAACTTACGGCACCAACTTTATCACGTAATTTCTCATATTTTAAGTGATTTACGGAAGTGCAAACTATTCATTTCATTGGAGCAGTTATTCGAGCTACGCTCACCGAAATTTAACTGTTCAAATCGCGCGGGTTTGCCTTAAAAATTTATTTTTAACACCGATTGTCGATTTTAAGCGTTCGAGATGCAAAGAAATGTCACTTCACTGACAAAACTGCACAGCTGATGTACTGCCGCCATCTTAACCCTTATGAAATACGTCATCGATTTCACGAATCCGGCCATTATATTAAGATGGCGTTGTCTCAAGTATCATAGCGGCTAAGCTAAAGCAATACGATCGCATTGTATGTGACCATTGAAGAAAGAAAACAATGCAATGGTGACTAACGCGTGAGGTTACGATTATCGACGTTTGTTTTCATGTCAGCGCGTATTAAATTCATGTTCTAATTTATGTTGTTTTAAGAATAGCGTCAAATTTCAAGTGACATATTGATTTGTAAATAGAAGCATGGGAAAAGGGTCATCATCGTGTGTGACCAATTTTAGAATATAGAAATAGTATAAATAGTCTTAAGTAATATTGTAAAGACATCAATTGAGAAATAGATTCTTACGAGTGCACTTCTATAGCAGAGCACCGTAAGTATTAAACCAACTCTTTGTTTTATCAATTACGGCTCAGCCTTGGCAAAGCCATTATTGTCGGCGTGAAAACGCTGGTTTAGGAATTAATATTTATTTTATAAAAGGTTCTATTTTCCAATCTCACATTATAGGGTAAACGGTGATGGGGGAGGCTGCACCGGAATGTTGTTTAGTAGACCCTATTGTTTCCAAAATATTGATAAAGTCGGATTCAAAAACTTTGAATCTCGAAGAGTCCGTTATAAAAATCTCACTACCAGGTGGGGATAACCTCTTCGCTATCTCTGCCGGTGCAACTGGTTGAAATGTTCTCAAATTCAAGGAGGAGCTCAATTCTTTTTTTGAAATACTCGAATTGAACAGGCTGCATAATTATTATATCCTTGCTGATGTCTTGAATGCCAAGCATACATCATGGCTGAACGCCAACCATAATTCCAGAGGTGTATTCCTGAAATCGTGGATAACAGGGAACCAAATTAAATACAGGTGCAATCTGTATGAGTTGGAGTTCCCAACATACCCTAGGACAAATTCATATTTAGACCTTTGCATTGCTGATGCCAGACTTGAATTCAGGTACAGGGATGATGTCTGCCTCATGCCAGTTCAACATGAAAATTATCGGTTGAATTTCAGTAAAACAGACTGGGGAATGATTCAAAAGAAGTTTAATCGGGAGTAACAGAAGCAATGTTCCCCTTCTGATGATGGCAACTCTTGCTCAATGGTTCCTCATGACAGGAATCGAACTAACGATGAAATAGATCTCTATTTGTCGAAGTTAGAGAAGCTGAAGTTGAAAACGATTGAGAAAGTAGTTTCCAAGATTAAACATTGAAACAATATGGAAGTATATGAAACACCAACCATTTCAAGGTTCAAAACCTCCTTCTCGCACGCGTCAACAATATTTATCGGAACTACAACTAACCCTCGTTGGCTTAGTTTAAATCACAACCTGAAGAATGTCTGGAACTTAGTCTGTTCATACTTCAGGAGTGAGATCAGCAATCAATGGGCGGAAAAATTGAGGGGTATTAGCCCACAAGACCTAGATGGCGTTTTCACGGAAGTGAACAGCATATTCCGCAAGAAGCCTTGAGTGAAGGTATCTAATCTTGAAGTCACTAGTGATGAGATAAATCTTCTCGATAGGGCTGGTATCGAAATTGACAGTACGACTCCGGATAGAAATGGAAATAGGATTATATGTGAGGGATTGCATAAACTTGCCCTGATTGGAACTCATTTTCAGTTGATTCATCTAACAAACCCTGACAGAGGGAATCAAATTCTTTCGGAGATCGTCGAAGCTATAGTTTCATATCAAGCCTGAACGGTGAATCTCTTCTTCATTTCAATGAAACATTAACAGCTGACCTCATACTGAGCTTGAATCTTATTGATTATTTTATCAGCTATGAAGACTTGTATTTCTTATTTTGCAAGATAAGATTTAAAAAAATCATGTGGTAATGACGGTATTCCAAATATAGTTCTCCGACATTTGCCTGAGGTTGCTATTAGGAATTATTGGATATTGTTCAACAACATGCTGAGCAATTCATATTTCCAAAATGAGTGGAAAAAGGCTAAGGTATTTCCGATTTTGATGCCTTAAAAGCTATCGCCCAATCAGCTTGCTGCCTAACATTAGCAAGGTGTTTGGAAGTGATACTCAACAAACCATTAAACGCCCACATTGAGAAATTTGAGTTGATGCCGAATTGCCAATTTGGTTTTCGTGCCAAGCATTCGAACATACATACGATAACGAAAGTAACCTCAGATATCTGTATGAAATTAGGCAACGGAGCATGTGTTGGGGCGTGTCTCTTTCACATGGAGAAAGCCTTCGATACGGTGTGGTTAGATGGACTAATTTTAAAACTCCTTCAGGACAGGCTCCCCAGACACCTTGTCGTCATGATGTGCAGTATGTTATATGCAAAATCATTTGCTGTAACTGATGGAAATCTGACAACGATGCGCGGCTTTAAGGTCTTGAATGGTCTACGGCAGGGAACAGTTGCTGTTCCTCAGCTTTTGTCAATATTCATTCGCAAGCTATTGAACGGATTTGATTTTAACGTCTCGCCAACGTGATTATTGGTAGTGTTTGGTGATGATCTCATCATCTATGTGGTAGACCAAAAAGGTACAATAGCTCAGAGGAATCGTCAAAAAATGTTCAATGATGTGTAGCTCTGCACCGACATTTGGCGAATGAAAATCAATGCGCAGAAACGCAAAAAATATTGTTTCAGACAACGCTGCAGACTGCCAGTCAAGACCTGAAACGTAATTGGAAGGATTTCCACATTATGACTGGTGAGGGTAGTTCAGAACGGGTTCCACATAAATCCTGTGTTCGATACCTCGGTGTTCATCTCGATCAGTATCTGTACTATGCTGAACTTGTCAAAATCATGCTCAGTGAGGATAAAAAAGTAGTCATGGTGCTACGAAGACTCTTTCATTCAAGATACATTGATCAAAAGGTCAAAATTATCTGTCACAAGACACTTGTTAGATCAGTTCTGACATATGGATGTCAGATTTGGTACAACCAGAGTGCTAGTATATGGAAAAATTAAGAGTTTTCGAAAGGAGATGTCTTCGTCCATGTACTGGCTTGTACAAAAAGTCTGAGACGGATTGGAAGCATTGTATATCGAATAGAAGAATTTATCAAACTGCCAAAGTGACGAGAGTCGATATCTTCATATTGAAACTTCTTCGGAATCATATTGCAATATCTGGAACTCTGGGTGGAAGCCCCTTGATCTCACAGTTGTTCCACAATACAGACGGGATATCTTCTCAATAAACCCGGATGACCAAGGCCGAACGAGCATGGTAACTCACGTCGTAGGTACACAGGGAGACAAGCTGATTCGACAAGCACCGAGACGTCTTTCTATAGTCAAACAAGGAGAAATGAGCACACGGATCTTGGACATGGAAAAACAAAGTGTTATCGAGCCTTCTGTCAGTCCATGGGCCGCGCCAGTAGTTCTAGTAAAGAAAAAGGATGGTAGCACTCGTTTTTGTGTCGACTACAGGCAGCTTAACGACGTCACTAAGAAAGATAGTTACCCGCTTCCACGCATCGATGACATCATGGACACTGTAATGATTTTCGTTTAACATCGCTCGAGCTAAATCGGAACCGACCTCTCATCGGTTCTAGCCATGAAGGTTTTTGATGTGACAACGGACTGTACCTGACAGGTCAACGAGTCGGACACACTTAGTCTACTCCGAAGTTGCTGCTGGCTGGCTAGCTAGTTCGGACAGGAATTCGGTCGCAGGTCTTTTACATCATTGACTTTAAGTGCAGACGTATTGCTGGTTTTATTGTTGCCATTCCATGCACCTTTACCTGCATCTTGCTTTTCTTAACGGCAATCACTGTGCCAACATCTTCAAATAAACAAACCAGCATATTTTCGTTAAAATTCATGTGCGATGTGGCCCCTGGGTCAAAATACTTTGTATACTTATTTCTCGGGTTATCTATTGTAGACAAAACACAATTGAGCGCATCAAAATTATTGCTTTTATTTGTGCTGCTGTAACTGCAATTGGAGAGAAGCTAGATGGGGATCAATGGTGTATTTGATACAAACATGATGTCATAATTTTACTTCACTTCACACACGCCTGGTTCGTTCGAGATTTCCCGAAAGAAATCTGAACCGACCTGTCACTGACTCTAGACGGAAAGTCTTGAAACGTGACAACGGACTGTACCCATCCGGTCAACAAGTCCGGACACTCTTAGTCTACTCCGAGGTGGCTGCTGGCTAGCTAGCTAGCTCGTAGAGGTGTTTCGGTCCCGGGTCTTACGTGAGCAGACTAAGGCCGAAATACAAAAATTCAGCCACCGGTTCACATGCCCGATTTAATAACGCGTCAAACAACTTCCGTCGACTACTTTAAAACGCATCTTGCCATCCCGGAGGGAATGAATAAAAACAACCGCCAAAAAAAGGCTTCCCGAATATCACCAATGCGTTGCCCGAAATATGCTACTCTATGATAAAACCGAAAAAAATCTACGCTAATAAAAACACGCAACCACAAGCTACGGCACCACGTACCGACCGCAACACGAAACTGGCCATTCACGGATTACACGAACCCTACCCTCTTAGCGGCAAACTCACTGTTCGCTGACGTTCTCCTGCTGGAAAAGAACGGTTTGGCTGGAAAGGAAAGACTTGGGTTAGCCTAGCAATTGATTTTACTGATTTCCTAGTTGATGTTTGTACGTATTTCTTTTATAATTATATAACAAACTCAACGAGACTTTCTAGACGGTTTCAAACAATGTGATTACTTTCTTTAAAATTCTTAAGGAGCACCTACACTAATTATATGTTTTTGAAAAGGTAATACCCAAGATGGGTTAGAAAGAAAAAATAAATTTTGTATATGTTCAATGAGTAATAAAGTTAAAGAAAACAACCACATAGTATTATAAGTTGAGATTGGTAATTCCTTTGTATAACTTAAATAAGTTCGTTATAGTCATAAGGGAAAGTATTGTCTTAAATCATTCTTTCTTTTGAGGATGATACGCGGTGATAATTTTAGTATTAACTTATGTATCAGTTGAATGTATACTAATGTACTTAACTAAAAATTACAATTAAATTTGAGTTTTAATTGTCTCTTTCATCTATAACGACATTGCTTCTAAAATGCTTATGTGATAATTTAGTAATTTAATATATTCAAAATAATTTTCTTTTCTTTTTTTTTGTTCTTAAATTTCTATATTTTCATAAACCCGTGAACTTTTTCAGAAATGATAAAAAAATTTTAAATATTTTCTATTATGAACAACATTCATTACAGACAAACAAGGCTATTCACAGATATATTTTGTTACTTGAAGGCAATTTCAATGGACTGAACCTAGGAGCACTACAACGTGGTTTAAATAGGGAAACATTTTGGGCAATCATAAGTACAATATGGATTCACATCTAGATCTAACTTAGCCCTACGCCATTGATGTCGACCAGCCGATCCATGTACCCTACGCTCTACGTTTATAATTTCCCCAAGGTATAAAAAAAAGATTAGTTCAGTGCATAGAGATACAAGACTGTAGAGAGGACAATAAACAACTTTTTTGTCCGAATTTCCCCTTAATTTACTAATACTTATATAAATTTACAACTACCAAACAAATTTTTTCAGAGATGACGAAAAGTAGGGGCAATAATTCATTCATTTTCATTGCAGTAACACATAATAAATTTAATGTGGATTGTTTCATTAAAATCAATATTTTACAATTTATTTTGCTGAGGCTAAATAATTTAACAAGTTTTTAATGTTATAAAATTTCAGACTAAAATAATAGCTCCCAATTTCTATACATTAGTTTCTTTGCATAACTGATATTGATGATATTGATGATCAATCATTTCACAAAAAATTACTAGCAAAAAAACAAATCCAAGCGAAAAATTATTTGCTGCATCCGAAACTTAATAACGTACAGAAAAATTAAAATTTACTTGAGGCGTCCAGAAGTTCGAAAATTAGCAAGCAAAATATTTCATACAATACCAAACAACAAAATTTTAAAATTTCAGTTACCCCCATTAATATTTCCATTTGACTATTTCACTGACTCTTGGGGAACAAACTAAACGGGAATGTAAGCTGAGCACGAAGAATTAAGCCACGCCCACGTAAACAAACGGATGAAGTACTGACTGATTATCAAGAAAACGCACGTAATTTACACTTACTAAATCAAAATGTTCAAAAAATACACGCGCACTCAAAAAATAATGCAGTAATTGCCAACTTACCTGTGAAAAGATGTTCCTAGCAGCCGGCATTTCGTATCATTTCCGCACGTAAACACTATGCACTTCATTATTAGTTTTCTATGTTTGTTACTAGTGTCACTATCACTTAATCACTTCACTTTGTTCTTTAAACCTCACCTCACGTATTACACGATATTAAAATCAAATCAACACTTTCGATTTGAAATTATTTGATCAAATTCGACGGAAATCCCGTCGCGTAAAATTTTTACTCACGTCTATCAGTCAATTTGACAGAAGTGCAACTTCGGGTTCAATTTAAGTGACACGAATTAGCTCAGTTGCTACGGTGGGGAAAACGAATTTTTAAGTAATGACTTGTTCACGCTAAGTGAGTGATCTCATACCATCAAAGGTTGGTTAATGAGAAGCGTCCTAACTGGTTAAATATGAATTGAATGAATCAGAGTTAACGCTATCGATAATATGCGGCAATTTTCGTTTGCAGTTAATGTACTTTTATCAGTTTTGTCGTAAAACTATAATGAAAGTTAATAAAACTGAGCAAAAGCGTGACCATACCTTAACACCAAATACCTTCCTAACGGCAATGTAAGCTGAGTGACAGTTTCTAGCCCAAGTGTGCCCGAAAATGTGCACAAATGTAAATATTAATTTGAATTTGATATTTATGAATTAAAAAATTGATTTTCATCCGAGAATATGAATTTGTAACTTGTAAAATATGTGTATGAAGCTGATGTGACGAATATTAATCCCTAACGATTTATTTAATAAAAACTTTATCAATGCGAACTTGAAAGTGAAATACAATAAATTTTTTAACGAATTTTTAAGTTTCCTGACAAAAATTAGAAAATTTCTCGCGCTAAAGATTTGCATTAGATTTCTAGGTAATGAGTCATTAGAATTTTGAACGCTATAAGTGCTGTCCGGACTCATAAATCTACAAAAAGTCATAAATGACCAGGCTGGTTTCGTGTATACCAATTTACCCACGAAAAGAGCCGAAGGTGGTAACAGCTAATGAGGGGAAAAACTAGTCAAATCAAATTGTTGGGACGCTCACAGACAGGAATTTATACGGTTACAGCCCCTCTAATATCTTGCTCCTCTAAGTCGACGGGCCACTGATAAAAAGATAAAATATCCTCCGAAATTTGAGTTCACAAGACCAACAATTCCAATGGAAAGGCTGATCGAATTGAGACGGCACAATCCAGGTATTGGTGGCTGAATGAGAATGTCTAAATTATTCGTGTTTATTTTCAGTTTTTGTGTTTTTGTGTTTTCGTTTTTGTGTTTTTCGTTTTTGTGTTTTTCGTTTTTGTGTTTTGTGTTTTTCGTTTTTATGTTTTGTGTTTTCCGTTTTTGTGTTTTTCGTTTTTGTGTTTAGTGTTTTGTGTGTTTCATTTTTCGTTTTTGTGTTTTTCGTTTTTGTGTTTTGTGTTTTTCGTTTTTATGTTTTGTGTTTTTCGTTTTTGTGTTTTTGTGTTTTCGTTTTTGTGTTTTTCGTTTTTGTGTTTTTCGTTTTTCGTTTTTGTGTTTTTGTGTTTTTCGTTTTTGTGTTTTTCGTTTTTGTGTTTTTCGTTTTTGTGTTTTTCGATTTTGTTATTTTGGTTTTTGGGTTTGGTTTTTGGTTTTTGGTTTTTTGGTTTTTTGGTTTTTGGTTTTTGGTTTTTGGTTTTTCGTTTTTCGTTTTTAGTCTTTGGTTCTTCGTTTTTGATTTTTGGTTTTTCGTTTTTGGTTTTTGGTTTTTGGTTTTTTGGTTTTAGGTTTTTGGTTTTTGGTTTTTGGTTTTTTGGGGTTTGGATTTTGGTTTTTGGTTTTAGGTTTTTGGTTTTGGTTTTTGGTTTTTGGTTTTTCGTTTTTAGTTTTTCGTTTTTGGTTTTTGTGTTTGGTGTTTTTCGTTTTTATGTTTTGTGTTTTTTGTTTTTGTGTTTTTCGTTTTCCGTTTTTGTGTTTTGTGTTTTTCATTTTTCGTCTTTGTGTTTTTCGTTTTTGAGTTTTTCGTTTTTGTGTTTTTCTTTTTTGTGTTTTTCGTTTTTGTGTTTTTGTGTTTCTGTGTTTTAGTTTTTGTGTTTTTCGTTTTTGTGTTTTTCGTTTTTGTGTTTTTCGTTTTTGTGTTTTTCGTTTTTGTGTTTGTGTTTTTCGTTTTTGTGTTTTGTGTTTTTAGTTTTTATGTTTTGTGTTTAGTGTTTTGTTTTTTTCGTTTTTCGTTTTTGTGTCTTTCGTTTTTGAGTTTTTTGTTTTTGTGTTTTTCGTTTTTGAGTTTTTCGTTTTTGTGTTTTTGTGTTTTTGTGTTTTTGTATTTTCGGTTTGTGTTTTTCATTTTTGTGTTTTTCGTTTTTGTGTTTTTGTGTTTTCGTTTTTGTGTTTTTCGTTTTTGTGTTTTTCGTTTTTCGTTTTTGTGTTTTTCGTTTTTGTGTTTTTCGTTTTTGTGTTTTTCGATTTTGTTATTTTGGTTTTTGGGTTTTGGTTTTTGGTTTTTGGTTTTTTGGTTTTTTGGTTTTTGGTTTTTGGTTTTTGGTTTTTGGTTTTTGGTTTTTGGTTTTTGGTTTTTGGTTTTTGGTTTTTGGTTTTTGGTTTTTGGTTTTTGGTTTTTGGTTTTTGGTTTTTAGTTTTTCGTTTTTAGTTTTTGGTTCTTCGTTTTTGGTTTTTGGTTTTTGGTTTTTCGTTTTTGGTTTTTCGTTTTTGGTTTTTGGTTTTTGGTTTTAGGTTTTTGGTTTTGGTTTTTGGTTTTTAGGTTTTCGTTTTTAGTTTTTGGTTTTTCGTTTTTGGTTTTTGGTTTTTGTGTTTTGTGTTTTGTGTTTTTCGTTTTTATGTTTTGTGTTTTTCGTTTTTGTGTTTTTCGTTTTTGTGTTTTGTGTTTAGTATTTAGTGTTTTTCATTTTTCGTCTTTGTGTTTTTCGTTTTTGAGTTTTTCGTTTTTGTGTTTTTCTTTTTTGTGTTTTTCGTTTTTGTGTTTTTGTGTTTCTGTGTTTTAGTTTTTGTGTCTTTCGTTTTTGTGTTTTTCGTTTTTGTGTTTTTCGTTTTTGTGTTTTTCGTTTTTTTGTTTGTGTTTTTCGTTTTTGTGTTTTGTGTTTTTCGTTTTTATGTTTTGTGCTTTTCGTTTTTGTGTTTTTCGTTTTTGTGTTTTGTGTTTAGTGTTTTGTTTTTTTCGTTTTTCGTTATTGTGTCTTTCGTTTTTGAGTTTTTCGTTTTTGTGTTTTTCGTTTTTGTTTTTGGTTTTTGTGTTTTTGTGTTTTTGTGTTTTTGTGTTTTTGTGTTTTTGTATTTTCGGTTTGTGTTTTTCAGTTTTGTGTTTTTCGTTTTTGTGTTTTTGTGTTTTCGTTTTCGTGTTTTTCGTTTTTGTGTTTTTCGTTTTTTGTTTTTGTGTTTTTCGTTTTTTGTTTTTGTGTTTTTCGTTTTTGTGTTTTTCGTTTTTGTGTTTTTCGATTTTGTTATTTTGGTTTTTGGGTTTTGGTTTTTGGTTTTCGGTTTTTTGGCTTTTTGGTTTTTGGTTTTTGGTTTTTGGTTTTTGGTTTTTGGTTTTTGGTTTTTGGATTTTGGTTTTTGGTTTTAGGTTTTTGGTTTTGGTTTTTGGTTTTTGGTTTTTAGGTTTTCGTTTTTAGTTTTTGGTTTTTCGTTTTTGGTTTTTGGTTTTTGTGTTATGTGTTTTTCGTTTTTATGTTTTGTGTTTTTCGTTTTTGTGTTTTGTGTTTAGTATTTTGTGTTTTTCATTTTTCGTCTTTGCGTTTTTCGTTTTTGAGTTTTTCGTTTTTGTGTTTTTCTTTTTTGTGTTATTCGTTTTTGTGTTATTCGTTTTTGTGTTTTTGTGTTTCTGTGTTTTAGTTTTTGTGTTTTTCGTTTTTGTGTTTTTCGTTTTTGTGTTTTTCGTTTTTGTGTTTTTCGGTTTTGTGTTTTTCGTTTTTGTGTTTTTGGTTTTTGTTTTTGTGTTTTTCGTTTTTGTGTTTTCTGTTTTTCGTTTTTACGTTTTGTGCTTTTCGTTTTTGTGTTTTTCGTTTTTCGTTTTAGTGTTTTGTGTTTAGGGTTTTGTTTTTTTCGTTTTTCGTTTTTTTGTCTTTCGTTTTTGAGTTTTTCGTTTTTGTGTTTTTCGTTTTTGTGTTTTTCGATTTTGTTATTTTGGTTTTTGGGTTTTGGTTTTTGGTTTTTGGTTGTTTGGTTTTTTGGTTTTTTGGTTTTTTGTTTTCGGTTTTTGGTTTTTGGTATTTGGTTTTTCGTTTTTAGTTTTTGGGTTTTTCATTTTTGGTTTTTGGTATTTCGTTTTTCGTCTTTGGTTTTTCGTTTTTGGTTTTTGGTTTTTGGTTTTTTGGTTTTTTGGTTTTTTGGTTTTAGGTTTTTGGTTTTTGGTTTTTGGTTTTTGGTTTTTGGATTTTGGTTTTTGGTTTTAGGTTTTTGGTTTTGGTTTTTGGTTTTTGGTTTTTCGTTTTTAGTTTTTGGTTATTCGTTTTTGGTTTTTGGTTTCTGTGTTTGGTGTTTTTCGTTTTTATGTTTTGTGTTTTTCGTTTTTGAGTTTTTCGTTTTTGTGTTTTTCTTTTTTGTGTTATTCGTTTTTGTGTTTTTGTGTTTCTGTGTTTTAGTTTTTGTGTTTTTCGTTTTTGTGTTTTTCGTTTTTGTGTTTTTCGTTTTTGTGTTTTTCGTTTCTGTGTTTTTCGTTTTTGTGTTTGTGTTTTTCGTTTTTGTGTTTTGTGTTTTTCGTTTTTATGTTTTGTGTTTTTCGTTTTTGTGTTGTGTGTTTTGTGTTTAGTGTTTTGTGTTTTTTCGTTTTTCGTTTTTGTGTCTTTCGTTTTTGAGTTTTTCGTTTTTGTGTTTTTCGTTTTTGTGTTTTTCGTTTTTGTGTTTTTGTGTTTTTGTATTTTCGGTTTGTGTTTTTCATTTTTGTTTTTTCGTTTTTGTGTTTTTGTGTTTTCGTTTTTGTGTTTTTGTGTTTTCGTTTTTGTGTTTTTCGTTTTTGTGTTTTTCGTTTTTCGTTTTTATGTTTTTCGTTTTTGTGTTTTTCGTTTTTGTGTTTTTCGATTTTGTTAGTTTGGTTTTTGGGTTTTGGTTTTTGGTTTTTGGTTTTTTGGTTTTTTGGTTTTTGGTTTTTGGTTTTTGGTTATTGGTTTTTGGTTTTGGTTTTTGGTTTTTGGTTTTTGGTTTTTGGTTTTTGGTTTTTGGTTTTTGGTTTTTGGTTTTTGGTTTTTGTTGTTTTGGTTTTTGGTTTTTCGTTTTTAGTTTTTGGTTCTTCGTTTTTGGTTTTTTGGTTTTTGGTTTTTCGTTTTTGGTTTTTCGTTTTTGGTTTTTGGGTTTTGGTTTTTGGGTTTAGGTTTTTGTTTTTGGTTTTTGGTTTTTAGGTTTTCGTTTTTAGTTTTTGGTTTTTCGTTTTTGGTTTTTGATTTTTGTGTTTTGTGTTTTTCGTTTTTATGTTTTGTGTTTTTCGTTTTTGTGTTTTTCGTTTTTGTGTTTTGTGTTTAGTATTTAGTGTTTTTCATTTTTTGTCTTTGTGTTTTTCGTTTTTGAGTTTTTCGTTTTTGTGTTTTTTTTTTTTGTGTTTTTCGTTTTTGTGTTTTTGTGTTTCTGTGTTTTAGTTTTTGTGTCTTTCATTTTTGTGTTTTTCGTTTTTGTGTTTTTGTGTTTCTGTGTTTTAGTTTTTGTGTTTTTCGTTTTTGTGTTTTTCGTTTTTGTGTTTTTCGTTTTTGTGTTTTTCGTTTTTGTGTTTGTGTTTTTCGTTTTTGTGTTTTGTGTTTTTCGATTTTATGTTTTGTGTTTTTCGTTTTTGTGTTTTTCCTTTTTTGTGTTTGTGTTTTTCGTTTTTGTGTTTTGTGTTTTTCGTTTTTATGTTTTGTGCTTTTCGTTTTTGTGTTTTTCGTTTTTGTGTTTTGTGTTTTGTGTTTAGTGTTTTGTTTTTTTCGTTTTTCGTTTTTGTGTCTTTCGTTTTTGAGTTTTTCGTTTTTGTGTTTTTCTTTTTTGTGTTTTTCGTTTTTGTGTTTTTGTGTTTTTGCATTTTCGGTTTGTGTTTTTCATTTTTGTGTTTTTCGTTTTTGTGTTTTTGTGTTTTCGTTTTTGCCTTTTTCGTTTTTGTGTTTTTCGTTTTTCGTCTTTGTGTTTTTCGTTTTTGTGTTTTTCGTTTTTGTGTTTTTCGATTTTGTTATTTTGGTTTTTGGGTTTTGGTTTTTGGTTTTCGGTTTTTTGGTTTTTTGGTTTTTGGTTTTTGGTTTTTGGTTTTTGGTTTTTGGTTTTTGGTTTTTGGTTTTTGGATTTTGGTTTTTGGTTTTAGGTTTTTGGTTTTGGTTTTTGGTTTTTAGGTTTTCGTTTTTAGTTTTTGGTTTTTCGTTTTTGGTTTTTGTGTTGTGTTTTTCGTTTTTAAGTTTTGTGTTTTTCGTTTTTGTGTTTTTCGTTATTGTGTTTTGTGTTTAGTATTTTGTGTTTTTCATTTTTCGTCTTTGTTTTTCGTTTTTGAGTTTTTCGTTTTTGTGTTTTTCTTTTTTGTGTTTTTCGTTTTTGTGTTTCTGTGTTTTCGTTTTTGTGTTTTTCGTTTTTGTGTTTTTCGTTTTTGTGTTTTTCGTTTTTGTGTTTTTCGTTTTTGTGTTTGTGTTCTTCGTTTTTGTGTTTTCTGTTTTTCGTTTTTATGTTTTGTGCTTTTCGTTTTTGCGTTTTTCGTATTTCGTTTTAGTGTTTCGTGTTTACGGTTTTGTTTTTTCGTTTTTCGTTATTGTGTCTTTCGTTTTTGAGTTTTTCGTTTTTGTGTTTTTCGTTTTTGTGTTTTTCGATTTTGTTATTTTGGTTTTTGGGTTTTGGTTTTTGGTTTTTAGTTGTTTGGTTTTTTGGTTTTTGGTTTTTGGTTTTTGGTTTTTGGTTTTTGGTTTTTGGTTTTTAGTTTTTGGTTTTTGGTTTTTGGTTTTTGTTTTTTCGTATTTAGTTTTTGGTTTTTGGTTTTTGGTTTTTGGTTTTTGGTATTTCGTTCTTCGTCTTTGGTTTTTCGTTTTTGGTTTTTGGTTTTTGGTTTTTGGTTTTTTGGTTTCTTGGTTTTAGGTTTTTGGTTTTTGGTTTTTGGATTTGGCTTTTGGGTTTTTGGTTTTTGGTTTTTGGTTTTTGGTTTTTGGTTTTTGGTTTTTGGTTTTGGGTTTTTGGTTTTTGGTTTTTGGTTTTTGGTTTTTGGTTTTACGATTTTGGTTTTTGGTTTTTGGTGTTTGGTTGGAACGAAAAACACAAAAAAACTAAACCTAAAAACGAAAAACGACAAACAGCAAAACGAAAAACACAAAACATATAACGAAAAACACAAAACACAAAAATTAAAAACAAAAAACGAAGAGCGCAAAAACGAAAAACACAAAAACGAAAACACAAAAACGAAAAAAAAACCATAAACCAAAAACCAAAAACCAAAAACCAATAACCAAAAACCAAAAACCAATAACCAAAAACCGAAAACCAAAAGCCAGAAACCAAAAACCAAAAACCAAAACCAAAAACCGAAAACCCAAAACCCATAACCCAAATCCAAAAACTCAAAACCCAAAACCCAAAACCCAAAACCCAAAACCATAAACCCAAAACCCAAAACCAAAAACCCAAAACAAAAAACCAAAAACCAACAACCAAAAACCAAAAACCAAAAACCAAAAACCAAAAACCAAAAACCAAAAACCAAAAACCAAAAACCAAAAACCAAAAACCAAAAACCAAAAACCAAAAACCAAAAACCAAAAACCAAAAACCAAAAACCAAAAACCAAAAACCAAAAACCAAAAACCAAAAACCCAAAACCAAAAACCAAAAACCAAAAACACAAAAACCAAAAACCAATAACCAAAAACCAAAACCCAAAAGCCAGAAACAAAAAACAAAAACCAAAACCAAAATCCCAACACCCATTACCCAAAACCTAAAACCTAAAACCCAACACCCAAAACCCAAAACCAAAAACCAAAAAACCAAAACCAAAAACCAAAAACCAAAAACGAAAAATCAAAAACCAAAACCAAAAACCAATACCAAAAACCAAAAACCAAAAACCAAAAACCAAAAACCAAAAACCAAAAACCAAAAACCAAAACCCAAAAACCAAAAACCAAAAACTTGAAACCAAAAACCAAAAACCAAACACAAAAAACCAAAAACCAAAAACCAAACACCAAAACCAGAAACCTAAAACCAAAAACCAAAAACCAAAAACCAAAACCCAAAAACCAAAAACCAAAAACCAAAAACCAAAAACCAAAAACCAAAAACCAAAGCCAAAAACCAAAAACTACAAACCAAAAACCAAAAACCAAAAACCAAAAGCCAGAAACCAAAAACCAAAAACCAAAACCAAAAACCGAAAACCCAAAACCCATAACCCAAATCCAAAAACTCAAAACCCAAAACCCAAAACCCAAAACCCAAAACCATAAACCCAAAACCCAAAACCAAAAACCCAAAACAAAAAACCAAAAACCAACAACCAAAAACCAAAAACCAAAAACCAAAAACCAAAAACCAAAAACCAAAAACCAAAAACCAAAAACCAAAAACCAAAAACCAAAAACCAAAAACCAAAAACCAAAAACCAAAAACCAAAAACCAAAAACCAAAAACCAAAAACCAAAAACCAAAAACCCAAAACCAAAAACCAAAAACCAAAAACACAAAAACCAAAAACCAATAACCAAAAACCAAAACCCAAAAGCCAGAAACAAAAAACAAAAACCAAAACCAAAATCCCAACACCCATTACCCAAAACCTAAAACCTAAAACCCAACACCCAAAACCCAAAACCAAAAACCAAAAAACCAAAACCAAAAACCAAAAACCAAAAACGAAAAATCAAAAACCAAAACCAAAAACCAATACCAAAAACCAAAAACCAAAAACCAAAAACCAAAAACCAAAAACCAAAAACCAAAAACCAAAACCCAAAAACCAAAAACCAAAAACTTGAAACCAAAAACCAAAAACCAAACACAAAAAACCAAAAACCAAAAACCAAACACCAAAACCAGAAACCTAAAACCAAAAACCAAAAACCAAAAACCAAAACCCAAAAACCAAAAACCAAAAACCAAAAACCAAAAACCAAAAACCAAAAACCAAAGCCAAAAACCAAAAACTACAAACCAAAAACCAAAAACCAAAAACCAAAAACCAAAAACCAAAAACCAAAAACCAAACACCAAACACCAAAAACCATATACGAAAACCCAAAAACCAAAAACCAAAAACCAGGAACCAAAACCAAAAACCCAAAAACCAAAAACCAAAAACCAAAAACCAAAAACCAAAAACCAAAAACCAAAAATCAAAAACCAAAAACCAAAAACTTAAAACCAAAAACCAAAAAAAAAAAAACCAAAAACCAAAAACCAAAAACCAAAAACCAAAAACCAAAAACCAAAAACCAAAAACCAAAAACCAAAAGCCAAAAACCAAAAACCAAAAACCAAAAACCAAAAACCAAAAACCAAAAACCAAAAACCACAAACCAGAAACCAAAAACCAAAAACCAAAACCAAAAACCAAAAACCAAAAACCAAAAACCAAAAACCAAAAACCAAAAACCAAAAACCAATAACAAAAACCAAAAACCAAAAGCCAGAAACCAAAAGTCAAAAACAAAAACCAAAACCAAAAACCCAAAACCCATAACCCAAATCCAAAAACCCTAAACCCAAAACCCAAAACCCCAAACCCAAAACCCAAAACCAAAAACCAAAAACCAACAACCAAAATCCAAAAACCAAAAACCAAAAATCAAAACCCATAAACCAAAAATCAAAAACCAAATCCAAAAACCAAAAACCAAATACCAAAAAACCAAAAACCAAAACCCAAAAACCAAAACCAAAAACCAAAAACCAAAAACCAAGAACCAAAAACCAAAAAACAAAAGCCAGAAACCAAAAAACAAAAACCAAAACCAAAAACCCAAAACCCATAACACAAAACCCAAAACCCAAAACCCAAAACCCAAAACCCAAAACCCAAAACCAAAAACCAAAAAACCAAAACCAAAAACAAAAACCAAAAACCAAAAATCAAAAACCAAAAAAAAATACCAAAAACCAAAAACCAAAAACCAACAACCAAAATCCAAAAACCAAAACCCAAAAACCAAGAACCAAAAACCCAAAACCAAAAACCAAAAACCAAAAACCAAAAACCAAAAACCAAAAACCAAAAACCAAAAACCAAAAACCAAAAACCAAAAACCCAAAACCAAAAACCAAAAACCAAAAACCAAAAACCAAAAACCAAAAACCAAAAACCAAAAACCAAAAACCAAAAACCAAAAACCAAAAACCAAAAACCAAAAACCAAAACCAAAAACCAATCATCAAGAACCAAAAACTAAAAACCAAAAACCAAAAACCAAAAACCAAAAAACAAAAAACCATAACCCAAATCCAAAAACCCAAAACCCAAAACCCAAAACCATAAACCCAAAACCCAAAACCCAAAACCAAAAACCCAAAACCAAAACACAAAAACCAACAACCAAAATCCAAAAACCAAAACCAAAAACCAAAAACCAAAAACCAAAAACCAAAAACCAAAAACCAAAAACCAAAAACCAAAACCAAAAACCAAAAACCAAAAACCAAAAACCAAAAACCAAAAACCAAAAACCAAAAACCAAACACCAAAAACCAAAACCAAAAACCAAAAACCAAAAACCAAAAACCAAAAACCAAAAGCCAAAAACCAAAAACCACAAACCAAAAACCAAAAACCAAAAACCAAAAACCAAAAACCAAAAACCAAACACCAAACACCAAAAACCAAATACGAAAACCCAAAAACCAACAACCAAAAACCAGAAAACAAAACCAAAACCAAAAACCAAAAACCAAAAACCAAAAACCAAAAACCAAAAACCAAAAACCAAAAACCAAAAACCAAAAACCAAAAACCAAAAACCAAAAACCAAAAACCAAAAACCAAAAACCAAAAACCAAAAACCAAAAACAAAAACCAAAAACCAAAAACCAAAAACTAAAAACCAAAAACCAAAATCCAAAAACCAAAAACCAAACACCAAAAACCAAAAAGCAAAAAGCAAAAACCAAAAACCAAAAACCAAAAACCAAAAACCAAAAACCAAAAACCAAAACCAAAAACCAATCATCAAGAACCAAAAACTAAAAACCAAAAAGCAAAAACCAAAAACCAAAAACCAAAAACCATAAACCAAAAGCCAAAAACCAAACCCAAAAAACAAAAACCAAAAACCAAAAACCAAGAACCAAAAACCAAAAACCAAACAACAAAAACCAAAAACCAAAAACCAATAACGTAAAACCAAAATCCAAAAACCAAAAACCAAAAACCAAAGAACAAAAACCAAAAACCAAAAACCAAAAACCAAAAACCAAAAACCAAAAACCAAAAACCAAAAACCAAAAACCAAAAACCAAAAACCAAACACCAAAAACCAAAAACAAAAACCAAAAACCAAAACCAAAAACCAATCATCAAGAACCAGAAACTAAAAACCAAAAACCAAAAACCAAAAAACAACAACCAAAAACCAAAAACCAAAACCAAAAACCAAAAACCAAAAACCAAAAACCAAAAAACAAAAACCAAAAACCAAAAACCAAGAACCAAAAACCAAAAACCAAAAAACAAAAACCAAAAACCAAAAACCAAAAACGTAAAACCAAAATCCAAAAACCAAAAACCAAAAACCAAAGAACAAAAAACAAAAACCAAAAACCAAAAACCAAAAACCAAAAACCAAAAACCAAAAACCAAAAACCAAAAACCAAAAACCAAACACCAAAAACCAAAAACAAAAACCAAAAACCAAAACCAAAAGCCAATCATCAAGAACCAGAAACTGAAAACCAAAAACCAAAAACCAAAAAACTAAAAACCAAAAACCAAAAACCAAAAACCAAACACCAAAAACCAAAAAGCAAAAAGCAAAAACCAAAAACCAAAAACCAAAAACCAAAAACCAAAAACCAAAAACCAAAAACCAAAAACCAAAACCAAAAACCAATCATCAAGAACCAAAAACTAAAAACCAAAAAGCAAAAACCAAAAACCAAAAACCAAAAACCATAAACCAAAAGCCAAAAACCAAACCCAAAAAACAAAAACCAAAAACCAAAAAGCAAAAACCAAAAACCAAAAACCAAAAACCAAAAACCAAAAACCAAAAACCAAAAACCAAAAACCAAAAACCAAAAACCAAAAACCAAAACCAAAAACCAATCATCAAGAACCAAAAACTAAAAACCAAAAACCAAAAACCAAAAACCAAAAACCAAAAACCAAACACCAAACACCAAAAACCAAATACGAAAACCCAAAAACCAACAACCAAAAACCAGAAAACAAAACCAAAACCAAAAACCAAAAACCAAAAACCAAAAACCAAAAACCAAAAACCAAAAACCAAAAACCAAAAACCAAAAACCAAAAACCAAAAACCAAAAACCAAAAACCAAAAACCAAAAACCAAAAACCAAAAACCAAAAACCAAAAACCAAAAACCAAAAACCAAAACCAAAAACCAAAACCAAAAACCAATCATCAAGAACCAAAAACCAAAAACCAAAACCAAAAACCAAAAACCAAAAACCAAAAACCAAACACCAAAAACCAAAAACAAAAACCAAAAACCAAAACCAAAAACCAATCATCAAGAACCAGAAACTAAAAACCAAAAACCAAAAACCAAAAAACAAAAACCAAAAACCAAAAACCAAAAGCAAAAACCAAAAACCAAAATCCAAAAACCAAAAACAGAAAACCAAAAAACAATAACCAAACCCAAAAACCAAAAACCAAAAACCAAGAACCAAAAACCAAAAACCAAAAACAAAAACCAAAAACCAAAAACCAACAACCAAAAACCAAAAACCAAAATCCAAAAACCAAAAACCAAACACCAAAAAACAAAAACCAAAAACCAAAAACCAAAAACCAAAAACCAAAAACCAAAAACCAAAAACCAAACACCAAAAACCAAAAACCAAAATCCAAAAAACTAAAACCAAAAACCAAAGACCATAACCCAAATCCAAAAACCCAAAACCCAAAACCCAAAACCCGAAACCATAAACCCGAAACCCAAAACCCAAAACCAAAAACCCAAAACCAAAAACCAAAAACTAACAACCAAAATCCAAAAACCAAAACCAAAGGCCAAAAACCAAAAACCAAAAACACAAAAACCAAAAACCAATAAGCAAAAACCAAAACCCAAAAGCCAGAAACCAAAAAACAAAAACCAAAACCAAAATCCCAACACCCATAACCCAAAACCTAAAACCCAAAACCCAAAACCCCAAACCAAAAACCAAAAAACCAAAACCAAAAACCAAAAACCAAAAACCAAAAACCAAAAATCAAAAACCAAAAACAAAAAACCAAAAACCAAGAACCAAAAGCCAAAAACCAAAAACCAAAAACCAAAAACCAAAAACCAAAAACCGAGAACCAAAAACCAAAAACCATAAACCAAAAACCAAAAACCAAAAACCAAAAACCAAAAACCAAAAACCAAAAACCAAAAACCAAAAACCAAAAACCAAAAACCAAAAACCAAAAACCAGAAACCAAAAACCAAAAACTAAAAACCAAAAACCAAAACCCAAAAACCAAAAGCCAAAAACCAAAAACCAAAAACCAAAAACCAAAAACCAAAAACCAAAAACCCAAAACCCAAAACCAAAAACCAAAAACCAAAAACCAAAACCAATCATCAAGAACCAAAAACTAAAAACCAAAAACCAAAAACCAAAAACCAAAAACCATAAACCAAAAGCCAAAACCAAACCGAAAAACCAAAAACCAAAAACCAAAAACCAAAAACCAAAAACCAAAAACCAAAAACCAAAGGCCAAAAACCAAAAACCAAAAACACAAAAACCAAAAACCAATAACCAAAAACCAAAACCCAAAAGCCAGAAACCAAAAAACAAAAACCAAAACCAAAATCCCAACACCCATAACCCAAAACCTAAAACCCAAAACCCAAAACCCAAAACCCCAAACCAAAAACCAAAAAACCAAAACCAAAAACCAAAAACCAAAAACCAAAAACAAAAAATCAAAAACCAAAAACCAAAAATCAATACCAAAAACCAAAAACCAAAAACCAAAAACCAAAAACCAAAAACCCAAAACCCAAAACCAAAAACCAAAAACCAAAAACCAAAACCAATCATCAAGAACCAAAAACTAAAAACCAAAAACCAAAAACCAAAAACCAAAAACCATAAACCAAAAGCCAAAACCAAACCGAAAACCCAAAAACCAAAAACCAAAAACCAAAAACCAAAAACCAAAAACCAAAAACCAAAGGCCAAAAACCAAAAACCAAAAACACAAAAACCAAAAACCAATAACCAAAAACCAAAACCCAAAAGCCAGAAACCAAAAAACAAAAACCAAAACCAAAATCCCAACACCCATAACCCAAAACCTAAAACCCAAAACCCAAAACCCAAAACCCCAAACCAAAAACCAAAAAACCAAAACCAAAAACCAAAAACCAAAAACCAAAAACCAAAAATCAAAAACCAAAAACCAAAAATCAATACCAAAAACCAAAAACCAAAAACCAAAAACCAAAAACCAAAAACCAAAAACCTAAAACCAAAAACCAAAACCAAAAACCAAAAACCAAAAACAAAAAACCAAAAACCAAGAACCAAAAGCCAAAAACCAAAAACCAAAAACCAAAAACCAAAAACCAAAAACCGAAAACCAAAAACCAAAAACCATAAACCAAAAACCAAAAACCAAAAACCAAAAACCAAAAACCAAAAACCAAAAACCAAAAACCAAAAACCAAAAACCAAAAACCAGAAACCAAAAACCTAAAACTAAAAACCAAAAACCAAAACCCAAAAACCAAAAGCCAAAAACCAAAAACCAAAAACCAAAAACCAAAAACCAAAAACCAAAAACCCAAAACCCAAAACCAAAAACCAAAAACCAAAAACCAAAACCAATCATCAAGAACCAAAAACTAAAAACCAAAAACCAAAAACCAAAAACCAAAAACCATAAACCAAAAGCCAAAACCAAACCGAAAAACCAAAAACCAAAAACCAAAAACCAAAAACCAAAAACCAAAAACCAAAAACCAAAAACTAAAAACCAAAAACCAAAAACCAAAAACCAAAAACCAAAAACCAAAAACCAAAAACCAAAAACCAAAAACCAAAAACCAAAAACCAAAAACCAAAAACCAAAAACCAAAAACCAAAAACCAAAAACCAAAAACCAAAAACCAAAAACCAAAAACCAAAAACCAAAAACCAAAAACCAAAAACCAAAAACCTAAATCCAAAAACCATAAACCAAAAACCAAAAACCAAAACCAAAAACCAAAACCAAAAACCAAAAACAAAAAACCAAAACCCAAAAACCAAAAACCAAAAACCAAAAACCAAAAACCAAAAACCAAAAACGAAAAACAGAAAACCAAAAACCAAACACCAAAAACCAAAAACCAAAAGCCAAAAACGAAAAACCACAAACCAAAAACCAAAAACCAACAACCAAAAACCAAAAACCAAAAACCAGACACCAAACACCAAAAACCAATTACGAAAACCCAAAACCAAAAACCAGAAACCAAAACCAAAATCAAAAACCAAAAACCAAAAACCAAAAACCAAAAACCAGAAACCAAAAACCAAAAACCAAAAACCAGAAAACCAAAAACCAAAAACCGAAAACCAAAAACCAAAAACCAAAAACCAAAAAACAAAAACCAAAAACCAAAAACCAAAAACCCAAAACCTAAAACCAAAAACCAAAAACCAAAACCAAAAACCAATCATCTAGATCCAAAAACTAAAAACCAAAAACCAGAAACCAAACACCAAAAACCAAAAACCAAAAACCAAGCACCAAAAGCCAAAAACCAAACCCAAAAACCAAAAACCAAAAACCAAAAACCAAAAACAAAAAAACAAAAACCAAAAAACCAAAAACCAAAAACCAAAAACCAAAAACCAAAAACCAAAAACCAAAAACCAAAAACCAAAAACCAAAAACCAAAAACCAAAAACCAAAAACCAAAAACCAAAAACCAAAAACCAAAAACCAAAAACCAAAAACCAAAAACCAAAAACCAAAAACCACAAACCAAAAACCAAAAACCAAAACAAAAAACCAAAAACCAAAAACCAAAAACGAAAAACCAATAATCAAAAACCAAAAACCAAAAGCCAGAAACCAAAAACCAAAAACCAAAACCAAAACCAAAAACCCATAACCCAAATCCAAAAACCCTAAACCCAAAACCCAAAACCCAAAACCAAAAACCCAAAACCAAAAACCAAAAACCAACAACCAAAATCCAAAAACCAAAAACCAAAAATCAAAAACCATAAACCAAAAACCAAAAACCAAAAACCAAAAGCCAAAAACCAAAAACCAAAAACCAAAAACCAAAAACCAAAAACCAAAACCATAAACCAAAAACCAAAAACCAAAAAACAAAAAACCATAACCCAAATCCAAAAACCCAAAACCCATAACCCAAAACCCAAAACCCAAAACAAAAACTCCAAAACCAAAAACAAAAACCAAAAACCAAAAATCAAAAACCAAAAAACAAAAACCAATGCCAAAAACCAAAAACCAAAAACCAAAAACCAAAAACCACAACCGAAAACCAAAAACCAAAAACCAAAAACCAAAAACCAAAAACCAAAAACCAAAATCCAAAAACCATAAACCAAAAACCAAAAACCAAAACCAAAAACCAAAACCAAAAACCAAAAACAAAAAACCAAAACCCAAAATCCCAAAACCAAAAACCAAAAACCAAAAACCAAAAACGAAAAACAGAAAACCAAAAACCAAACACCAAAAACCAAAAACCAAAAGCCAAAAACGAAAAACCACAAACCAAAAACCAAAAACCAACAACCAAAAACCAAAAACCAAAAAACAGACACCAAACACCAAAAACCAATTACGAAAACCCAAAACCAAAAACCAGAAACCAAAACCAAAATCAAAAACCAAAAACCAAAAACCAAAAACCAAAAACCAGAAACCAAAAACCAAAAACCAAAAACCAGAAAACCAAAAACCAAAAACCGAAAACCAAAAACCAAAAACCAAAAACCAAAAAACAAAAACCAAAAACCAAAAACCCAAAACCTAAAACCAAAAACCAAAAACCAAAACCAGAAACCAATCATCTAGATCCAAAAACTAAAAACCAAAAACCAGAAACCAAACACCAAAAACCAAAAACCAAAAACCAAGCACCAAAAGCCAAAAACCAAACCCAAAAACCAAAAACCAAAAACCAAAAACCAAAAACAAAAAAACAAAAACCAAAAAACCAAAAACCAAAAACCAAAAACCAAAAACCAAAAACCAAAAACCAAAAACCAAAAACCAAAAACCAAAAACCAAAAACCAAAAACCAAAAACCAAAAACCAAAAACCAAAAACCAAAAACCAAAAACCAAAAACCAAAAACCACAAACCAAAAACCAAAAACCAAAACAAAAAACCAAAAACCAAAAACCAAAAACGAAAAACCAATAATCAAAAACCAAAAACCAAAAGCCAGAAACCAAAAACCAAAAACCAAAACCAAAACCAAAAACCCATAACCCAAATCCAAAAACCCTAAACCCAAAACCCAAAACCCAAAACCAAAAACCCAAAACCAAAAACCAAAAACCAACAACCAAAATCCAAAAACCAAAAACCAAAAATCAAAAACCATAAACCAAAAACCAAAAACCAAAAACCAAAAGCCAAAAACCAAAAACCAAAAACCAAAAACCAAAAACCAAAACCATAAACCAAAAACCAAAAACCAAAAAACAAAAAACCATAACCCAAATCCAAAAACCCAAAACCCATAACCCAAAACCCAAAACCCAAAACAAAAACTCCAAAACCAAAAACAAAAACCAAAAACCAAAAATCAAAAACCAAAAAACAAAAACCAATGCCAAAAACCAAAAACCAAAAACCAAAAACCAAAAACCACAACCGAAAACCAAAAACCAAAAACCAAAAACCAAAAACCAAAAACCAAAAACCAAAAACCAAAAACCAAAAACCAAAAACCAAAAACCAAAAACCAAAAACCAAAAACCAAAAACCAAAAACCAAAAACCAAAAACCAAAAACCAAAAACCAAAAACCAAAAACCAAAAACCAAAAACCAAAAACCAAAAACAAAAAACCAAAAACCAAAAACCAAAAACCAAAAACCAAAAACCACAAACCAAAAACCAAAAACCAAAAACCAAAAACCAAAAACCATAAACCAAAAACCAAAAACCAAAAACCAAAATCCAAAAACCAAAAACCAAAAACAAAAACCAAAACCAAAAACCAAAAACCAAAAACCAAAAACCAAAAACCAAAAAACCCAAAAACCAAAAACCAAAAACCAAAAACAAAAACCAAAAACCAAAAACCAAAAACCAAAAACCAAAAACCAAAGACCAAAAACGAAAACCCAAAATCCAAAAACGTAAACACAAGACCAAAAACCAAAAACCAAAAACCAAAAACCAAAAACCAAAAACCAAAAACCAAAAACCAAAAACCAAAAACCAAAAACCAAAAACCAAAAACAAAAAACCAAAAACCAAAAACCAAAAACCAAAAACCAAAAACCACAAACCAAAAACCAAAAACCAAAAACCAAAGACCAAAAACCATAAACCAAAAACCAAAAACCAAAAACCAAAATCCAAAAACCAAAAACCAAAAACAAAAACCAAAACCAAAAACCAAAAACCAAAAACCAAAAACCAAAAACCAAAAAACCCAAAAACCAAAAACCAAAAACCAAAAACCAAAAACCAAAAACCAAAAACCAAAAACCAAAAACCAAAAACCAAAAACCAAAAACAAAAAACCAAAAACCAAAAACCAAAAACCAAAAACCAAAAACCACAAACCAAAAACCAAAAACCAAAAACCAAAAAACAAAAACCATAAACCAAAAACCAAAAACCAAAAACCAAAATCCAAAAACCAAAAACCAAAAACAAAAACCAAAACCAAAAACCAAAAACCAAAAACCAAAAACCAAAAAACCCAAAAACCAAAAACCAAAAACCAAAAACAAAAACCAAAAACCAAAAACCAAAAACCAAAAACCAAAAACCAAAAACCACAAACCAAAAACCAAAAACCAAAAAACAAAAACCAAAAACCATAAACCAAAAACCAAAAACCAAAAACCAAAATCCAAAAACCAAAAACCAAAAACAAAAACCAAAACCAAAAACCAAAAACCAAAAACCAAAAACCAAAAACCAAAAAACCCAAAAACCAAAAACCAAAAACCAAAAACAAAAACCAAAAACCAAAAACCAAAAACCAAAAACCGAATACCAAAAACCAAAAACCAAAAACGTAAATTCAAAAACAAAAACCAAAAACCAAACGCCAAAAACCAAGAACCAAAAACCAAAAACCAAAAACCAAAAACCAAACACTAAAAACCAAAAACGAAAACCCAAAACCCATAAACAAAAAACCAGAAACCAAAAACCAAAAACCAAAAACCAAAAACTAAAACCAAAAACCAAAAACCAAAAACCAAAAACCAACAACCAAGAACCAAGAACCAAGAACCAAAAACCAAAAACCATAAACCAAAGACCAAAAACAAAAACGAAAACCCAAAAACCAAAAACCAAAAACCAAAAACCAAACACCAAAAACCAAAAGCGAAAACCCAAAAACCAAAAAGCAAAATCCGGAAACAAAAACCAAAAACCAAAAACCAAAAACCAAAAGCCAAAAACTAAAAACCAAAAACCAAAAACCAAAAACCAAAAACCAAAAACCAAACACCAAACACCAAAAACCAAAAACCAAAAACCAAAAACCAAAAACCAAAAACCAAAAACCAAAAACCAAAAACCAAAAACCAAAAACCAAAAACCAAAAACCAAAAACCAAAAACCGAAAACCAAAAACCAAAAACCAAAAACCAAAAACCAAAAACCAAGAACTAAAATCCAAAAACCAGTAACCAAAAACCAAAAACCAAAAGCCAGAAACCAAAAACCAAAAACCAAAACCAAAAACCCGAACCATAACACCAAACCCAAAACCCAAAACCCAAAACCCAAAACGTACAACCCAAAACCCAAAACCCAAAACCCAAAACGCAAAATCCAAAACCCAAAACCCAAAACCAAAAACCAAAAACCAAAAACCTAAAACCAAAAATCAATTACCAAAAACCAAAAATCAAAAACAATAAACCAAAAACCAAAAACAAAAATCAAAAATCAAAAACCAAAAACCAAAAACCAAAAACCAAAACCAAACCCAAAAACCAAAAACCAAAAACCAAAAACCAAAAACCAAAAACCAAAAACCAAAAACCAAAAACCAAAAACCAAAACCAAAAACCAAAAACCAAAAACTAAAAACCAAAAACCGAAAACCAAAAACCAAAAACCAAAAACCAAAAACCAAAAACCAAAAACCAAAAACCAAAAACCAAAAACCAAAAACCAAAAACCAAAAACCAAAAACCAAAAACCAAAAACCAAAAACCAAAAACCAAAAACCAAAAACCAAAAACCAAAAACCAAAAACCAAAAACCAAAAACCATAAACCAAAAACCAAAAACCAAAAGCCAAAATCCAAAAACCAAAAACCAAAAACAAAAACCAAAACCAAAAACCAAAAACCAAGAACCAAAGACCCAAAAACCAAAAACCAAAAACCAAAAACAAAAACCAAAAACCAAAAACCAAAAACCAAAAACCAAAAACCAAAGACCAAAAACAAAAAACGAAAACCAAAAATCCAAAAACGTAAACACAAGACCAAAAACCAAAAACGAAAACCCAAAAACCAAAAACAAAAAACCAGAAACCAAAACCAAAAACCAAAAACCAAAAACCAAAAACCAAAAACAAAAACCAAAAACCAAAAATCAAAAACCAAAAATCAAAAACCAAAAACCACCAACCAAAAACCAAAAACCGAATACCAAAAACCAAAAACCAAAAACGTAAATTCAAAAACAAAAACCAAAAACCAAACGCCAAAAACCAAGAACCAAAAACCAAACACCAAAAACCAAAAACCAAAAACCAAAAACCAAAAACCAAAAACCAACAACCAAGAACCAAGAACCAAAAACCAAAAACCAAAAACCAAAGACCAAAAACAAAAACGAAAACCCAAAATCTAAAAACCAAAAACCAAAAACCAAACACCAAAAACCAAAAACCAAAAACCAAACACCAAAAACCAAAAACCAAAAACCAAAAACCAAAAACCAAAAACCAAACACCAAAAACCAAAAACCAAAAACCAAAAACCAAAAACCAAAAACCAAAAGCCAAAAACCAAAAACCAAAAACCAGAAACTAAAAACCAAAAACCAAGAACCAAAAACCAATAACCAAACACCAAAAACCAAAAACCAAAAACCAAAAACCAAAAACCAAAAACCAAAGAACAAAAACCAAAAAACCAAAAACCGAAAACCAAAAACCAAAAACGTAAATTCAAAAACCAAAAACCAAAACCTAACAACCCAAAACCAAAAACCAAAAACCAAAAACCAAAAACCAAAAATAAAAACGAAAACCCAAAAACCAAAAACCAAAAACCAAAAACCAAAAACCAAAAACCAAAAACCAAAAACCAAAAACAAAAACGAAAACCCAAAAACCAAAAACCAAAAACCAAAAACCAAACACCAAAAACCAAAAGCGAAATCCCAAAAACCAAAAACCAAAATCCGGAAACAAAAGCCAAAACTCAAAAACCAAAAACCAAAAACCAAAAACTAAAAACCAAAAACCAAAAACCGAAAACCAAAAACCAAACACCAAAAACCAAAAACCAAAAACCAACTACCAAGCAAAAACCAAAGACCAAAAACAAAAACCAAAAACCAAAAACCAAAAACCAAAAACCAAAAACCAAAAACCAAAACCAAAAACCAAAAACCAAAAACCAAAAACCAAAAACCAAAAACCAAAAACCAAAAACGAAAACCCAAAACCAAAAACCAAAAACCAAAAACCAAAAACCAAAAACCAAAAACCAAAAGCCAAAAACCAAAAACCAAAAACCAAAAACCAAAAACCAAAAACCAAAGAACAAAAACCAAAAAACCAAAAACCGAAAACCAAAAACCAAAAACGTAAATTCAAAAACCAAAAACCAAAACCTAACAACCCAAAACCAAAAACCAAAAACCAAAAACCAAAAACCAAAAACAAAAACGAAAACCCAAAAACCAAAAACCAAAAACCAAAAACCAAACACCAAAAACCAAAAACCAAAAACCAAAAACCAAAAACCAAAACCAAAAACCAAAAACCAAAAACTAAAAACCAAAAACCGAAAACCAAAAACCAAAAACCAAAAACCAAAAACCAAAAACCAAAAACCAAAAACCAAAAACCAAAAACCAAAAACCAAAAACCAAAAACCAAAAACCAAAAACCAAAAACGTAAAACCAAAAACCAAAAACCAAAAACCAAAAGCCAAAATCCAAAAACCAAAAACCAAAAACAAACACCAAAACCAAAAACCAAAAACCAAGAACCAGAGACCCAAAAACCAAAAACCAAAAACCAAAAACAAAAACCGAAAACCAAAAACCAAATACCAAAAACCAAAAACCAAAGACCAAAAACCAAAAACGAAAACCCAATATCCAAAAACGTAAACACAAGACCAAAAACCAAAAACGAAAACCCAAAAACCAAAAACAAAAAACCAGAAACCAAAACCAAAAACCAAAAACCAAAAACCAAAAACAAAAACCAAAAACCAAAAATCAAAAACCAAAAATCAAAAACCAAAAACCACCAACCAAAAACCAAAAACCGAATACCAAAAACCAAAAACCAAAAACGTAAATTCAAAAACAAAAACCAAAAACCAAACGCCAAAAACCAAGAACCAAAAACCAAACACCAAAAACCAAAAACCAAAAACCAAAAACCAAAAACCAAAAACCAACAACCAAGAACCAAGAACCAAAAACCAAAAACCAAAAACCAAAGACCAAAAACAAAAACGAAAACCCAAAATCCAAAAACCAAAAACCAAAAACCATACTCCAAAAACCAAAAGCGAAAACCCAAAAACCAAAAACCAAAATCCGGAAACAAAAACCAAAAACCAAAAACCAAAAACCAAAAACCAAAAACCAAAAACTAAAAACCAAAAACCAAAAACCAAAAACCAAAAACCAAAAACCAAACACCAAAAACCAAAAACCAAAAACCAAAAACCAAAAACCAAAAGCCAAAAACCAAAAACCAAAAACCAGAAACTAAAAACCAAAAACCAAGAACCAAAAACCAATAACCAAACACCAAAAACCAAAAACGAAAAACCAAAAACCAAAAACCAAAAACAAAAACGAAAGCCCAAAAACCAAAAACCAAAAACCAAAAACCAAACACCAAAAACCAAAAGCGAAATCCCAAAAACCAAAAACCAAAATCCGGAAACAAAAGCCAAAAACCAAAAACCAAAAACCAAAAACCAAAAACCAAAAACCAAAAACTAAAAACCAAAAACCAAAAACCGAAAACCAAAAACCAAACACCAAAAACCAAAAACCAAAAACCAAAAACCAAAAACCAACAACCAAGAACCAAGAACTAAAAACCAAAAAGCAAAAACCAAAGACCAAAAACAAAAACCAAAAACCAAAAACCAAAAACCAAAAACCAAAAACCAAAAACCAAAACCAAAAACCAAAAACCAAAAACCAAAAACCAAAAACGAAAACCCAAAAACCAAAAACCAAAAACCAAAAACCAAAAACCAAAAACCAAAAACCAAAAACCAAAAGCCAAAAACCAAAAACCAAAAACCAAAAACCAAAAACCAAAAACCAAAAACCAAAGAACAAAAACCAAAAAACCAAAAACCGAAAACCAAAAACCAACAACGTGAATTCAAAAACCAAAAACCAAAAACTAACAACCCAAAACCAAAAACCAAAAACCAAAAACCAAAAACCAAAAACCAAACACCAAAAACCAAAAGCGAAATCCCAAAAACCAAAAACCAAAATCCGGAAACAAAAGCCAAAAACCAAAAACCAATAACCAAACACCAAAAACCAAAAACCAAAAACCAAAAACCAAAAACCAAAAACCAAAAACCAAAAACCAAACACCAAAAACCAAAAACCAAAAACCAAAAACCAAAAACCAACAAGCAAGAACCAAGAACTAACAACCAAAAAGCAAAAACCAAAGACCAAAAACAAAAACCAAAAACCAAAAACCAAAAACCAAAAACCAAAAACCAAAAACCAAAAACCAAAACCAAAAACCAAAAACCAAAAACCAAAAACCAAAAACCAAAAACGAAAACCCAAAAACCAAAAACCAAAAACCACAAACCAAAAACCAAAAACCAAAAACCAAAAACCAAAAACCATAAACCAAAAACCAAAAACCAAAAACCAAAATCCGAAAACCAAAAACCAAAAACAAAAACCAAAACCAAAAACCAAAAACCAAAAACCAAAAACCAAAAACCAAAAACCTAAAAACCAAAAACCAAAAACCAAAAACAAAAACCAAAAACCAAAAACCAAAAACCAAAAACCAAAAACCAAAAACCAAAAACGAAAACCCAAAATCCAAAAACGTAAACACAAGACCAAAAACTAAAAACGAAAACCCAAAAACCAAAAACGAAAAACCAGAAACCAAAACCAAAAACCAAGAACCAAAAACCAAAAACAAAAACCAAAAACCAAAAATCAAAAACCAAAAATCAAAAACCAAAAACCAAAAACCGAATACCAAAAACCAAAAACCAAAAACTTAAATTCAAAAACAAAAACCAAAACCCAAACGCCAAAAACCAAGAACCAGAAACCAAAAACCAAAAACCAAACACTAAAAACCAAAAACGAAATCCAAAACCCAAAAACAAAAAACCAGAAACCAAAAACCAAAAACCAAAAACTAGAACCAAAAACCAAAAACCAAAAACCAAAAACCAACAAACAAGAACCAAGAACCAAAAACCAAAAACCATAAACCAAAGACCAAAAACAAAAACGAAAACCCAAAAACCAAAAACCAAAAACCAAACACCAAAAACCAAAAGCGAAAACCCAAAAACCAAAAACCAAAATCCGGAAACAAAAACCAAAAACCAAAAACCAAAAACCAAAAGCCAAAAACTAAAAACCAAAAACCAAAAACCAAAAACCAAAAACCAAACACCAAACACCAAAAACCAAAAACCAAAAACCAAAAACCAAAAACCAAAAACCAAAAACCAAAAACCAAAAACCAAAAACCAAAAACCGAAAACCAAAAACCAAAAACCAAAAACCAAAAACCAAAAACCAAAAACCAAAAACCAAAAACCAAAAACCAAGAACTAAAATCCAAAAACCAGTAACCAAAAACCAAAAACCAAAAGCCAGAAACCAAAAACCAAAAACCAAAACCAAAAACCCGAACCATAACACCAAACCCAAAACCCAAAACCCAAAACCCAAAACGTAAAACCCAAAACCCAAAACCCAAAACCCAAAACGCAAAATCCAAAACCCAAAACCCAAAACCAAAAACCAAAAACCAAAAACCTAAAACCAAAAAACAATAACCAAAAACCAAAAATCAAAAACAATAAACCAAAAACCAAAAACAAAAATCAAAAATCAAAAACCAAAAACCAAAAACCAAAAACCAAAACCAAACCCAAAAACCAAAAACCAAAAACCAAAAACCAAAAACCAAAAACCAAAAACAAAAACCAAAAACCAAAAACCAAAAACCAAAAACCAAAAACCAAAAACCAAAAACCAAAAACTAAAAACCAAAAACCGAAAACCAAAAACCAAAAACCAAAAACCAAAAACCAAAAACCAAAAACCAAAAACCAAAAACCAAAAACCAAAAACCAAAAACCAAAAACCAAAAATCAAAAACCAAAAACCAAAAACCAAAAACCAAAAACCAAAAACCAAAAACCAAAAACCAAAAACCATAAACCAAAAACCAAAAACCAAAAGCCAAAATCCAAAAACCAAAAACCAAAAACAAAAACCAAAACCAAAGACCAAAAACCAAGAACCAAAGACCCAAAAAACAAAAACCAAAAACCAAAAACAAAAACCAAAAACCAAAAACCAAAAACCAAAAACGAAAAACCAAAGACCAAAAACCAAAAACGAAAACCCAAAATCCAAAAACGTAAGCACAAGACCAAAAACCAAAAACGAAAACCCAAAAACCAAAAACAAAAAACCAGAAACCAAAACCAAAAACCAAAAACCAAAAACCAAAAACAAAAACCAAAAACCAAAAATCAAAAACCAAAAATCAAAAACCAAAAACCACCAACCAAAAACCAAAAACCGAATACCAAAAACCAAAAACCAAAAACGTAAATTCAAAAACAAAAACCAAAAACCAAACGCCAAAAACCAAGAACCAAAAACCAAACACCAAAAACATAAAACCAAAAACCAAAAACCAAAAACCAAAAACCAACAACCAAGAACCAAGAACCAAAAACCAAAAACCAAAAACCAAAGACCAAAAACAAAAACGAAAACCCAAAATCCAAAAACCAAAAACCAAAAACCATACTCCAAAAACCAAAAGCGAAAACCCAAAAACCAAAAACCAAAATCCGGAAACAAAAACCAAAAACCAAAAACCAAAAACCAAAAACCAAAAACCAAAAACCAAAAACTAAAAACCAAAAACCAAAAACCAAAAACCAAAAACCAAAAACCAAAAACCAAAAGCCAAAAACCAAAAACCCAAAACCAGAAACTAAAAACCAAAAACCAAGAACCAAAAACCAATAACCAAACACCAAAAACCAAAAACCAAAAACCAAAAACCAAAAACCAAAAACAAAAACGAAAACCCAAAAACCAAAAACCAAAAACCAAACACCAAAAACCAAAAGCGAAATCCCAAAAACCAACAACCAAAATCCGGAAACAAAAGCCAAAAACCAAAAACCAAAAACCAAAAACCACAAACCAAAAACTAAAAACCAAAACCCAAAAACCGAAAACCAAAAACCAAACACCAAAAACCAAAAACCAAAAACCAAAAACCAAAAACCAACAACCAAGAACCAAGAACTAAAAACCAAAAAGCAAAAACCAAAGACCAAAAACAAAAACCAAAAACCAAAAACCAAAAACCAAAAACCAAAAACCAAAAACCAAAAACCAAAACCAAAAACCAAAAACCAAAAACCAAAAACCAAAAACCAAAAACGAAAACCCAAAAACCAAAAATCAAAAACCAAAAACCAAAAACCAAAAACCAAAAACCAAAAACCAAAAACCAAAAGCAAAAACCAAAAACCAAAAACCAAAAACCAAAAACCAAAAACCAAAAACCAAACAACAAAAACCAAAAAACCAAAAACCGAAAACCAAAAACCAAAAACGTAAATTCAAAAACCAAAAACCAAAAACTAACAACCCAAAACCAAAAACCAAAAAACAGTAACCAAATACCAAATATCAAGAACCAAAAACCAAAAACCAAAAACCAAAAACTAAAAACCAAAAACATAAAACCCAAAACCAAAAACCAAAAACCAACAACCAAAAACCAAAAACCAAAAACCAAAAACTAAAAACCAAAAACCAAAAACCAAAAACCAACAACCAAAAACCAAAAACCAAAAACCAAAAACCAAAAACCAAAAACCAAAAACCAAAAACCAAAAACCATAAACCAAAAACCAAAAACCAAAAACCAAAAACCAAAAACCAAAAACCAAAAACAAAAAACCAAAAACCAAAAACTAAAAACCAAAAACCAAATACCAAAAAACCAAAAACCAAAAACCAAAAACCAAAAACGAAATAAAAATAACTAAGAACGGAGCACCAGAAACCAAAAACCAAAAACCAAAAAACAAAAACCAAAAACCAAAAACAAAAACCAATAACCAAAAACGTAATTCCAAAAACCAAAAACCAAAAACCAAAAACCAAAAACCAAATACCAAAAACCAAAAACCAAAAGCCAAAAACCACAAACCAAAAACCAAAAACAAAAAACCATAAACCAAAAACGTAAATTCATAAACCAAAAACCAAAAACCAAAAACCAACAACCAAAAACCAAATAACAAAAACCAAATACCAAATATCAAGAACCAAAAACCAAAAACCAAAAACCAAAAACCAAAAACCAAATACCCAAAACAAAAAACCAAACCCAACAACCAAAAACCAAAAACCAAAAACCCAAAAACCAACAACCAAAAACCAAAAACCAAAAACCAAAAACCAAAAACCAAAAACCCAAAACCAAAAACCAAATACTAAAAACTAAGAACCAGAAACCAAAAACCAACAAAAACCAAAACCCAAAAGAAAAACCAAAAACCAAAAACCAAAAACCAAAAACCAAAAACCAAAAACCAAAAACCAAAAACCAAAAACCAAAAAACCAAAAACCAAAAACCTAAAACCAAAAACCAAAGCCAAAAAGCAAAAACCAAAAAACCTAAAACCAAAAAACAAAAACCAAAAACCAAAAACCAAAAACCAAAACCAAAAACTCGAACCATAACACCAAACCCAAAACCCAAAACCCAAAACCCAAAACCCAAAACCAAAAACCAAAAACAAAAAACCTAAAACCAAAAATCAAAATACAAAAACCAAAAACCAAAAACCAAAAACCAAAAGCCAAAAACCAAAAACCAAAAACCAAAAACCAAAAACCAAAAACCGAAAAAAAACCAAAAACCAAATACCAAAAACCAAATACCAAAAACTAAAAACCAGAAACCATAAACTAAAAACGAAAAACCAAAAACCAAAAACCAAAACGAAAAACGAAAAACCAAAAACGAAATACAAAAAACTAAGAACGAAAAACCAAAAACCAAAAAAACAAAAACCAAAAACCAAAAACTAAAAACCAATAACCAAAAACGTAAAACAAAAATCAAAAACCAACAACCCAAAACCAAAAACCATAAATCAAAAACCAAAAACCAAAAACCAAAAACCAAAAAAAACAGAAATAAAACCAATAACCAAAAACCGAAAACCAAAAACCACAAACGTAAATTCAATAACCAAAAACCAAAAACCAAATACCCAAAACCAAAAAACAGTAACCAAATACCAAATATCAAGAACCAAAAACCAAAAACCAAAAACCTAAAAACCAAAAACCAAAAACCAAAAACAAAAACCAACAACCAAAACCAAAAACCAAGAACCAAAAACCAAAAACGAAAACCAAAAAACCAAAAACCAAAAACCAAAAGCCATGAACACAAAACGAAAGATCAAAAATCAAAAACAAAAACCCAAAAACCAAAAACCAAAAACGAGAAACCAAAACCAAACCCAAAAATCAAAACCCAAAAACCAGTAACCAAAAACCAAAAACCAAAACCTAAAAACCAAAAACCAAAAACCAAAAACCAAAAACCAAAAACCAAAAACCAGAAACCAAAAACCAAAAACCAAAAACCAAAAGCCTAAAACCAAAAACCAAAAACCAAAAACCAAAAACCAAAAACCAAAAACCAAAAACCAAAAACCAAAAACTAAAAAACCAAAAACCAAAAACCAAATACCAAAAACCAAAACCAAAAACCAAAAACCAAAAACCAAAAACCAAAAACCAAAACCCAAAAACCAAAAACCAAAAACCTAAAACCAAAAACCAAAAACCACAAACCAAAAACCAAAAACCAAAAACCAAAAACCAAAAACCAAAAACCTCAAACAAACAACAAAAAACCAAAAACCAAAAACCATAAATCAAAAACCAAAAACCAAAAACCAAAAACCAGAAACCAAAAACCAAAAACCAAAAATCAAAAACCAAAAACCAAAAACCAAAAACCAAAAACCCAAAACCAAAAACCAAACACCAAAAACTAAAAACCAAAAACCAAAAACCCTAAAACAAACAACAAAAAACCAAAAACCAAAAACCAAAAATCAAAAACCAAAAACCAAAAACCAAAAACCAGAAACCAAAAACCAAAAACCAAAAACCAAAAACCAACTCAAAAACCAAAAACCAAAAACCAAAAACCAAAAACCAAAAACCAAAAACCAAAAACCTAAAACCACAAACCAAAAACCAAAAACCAAAACCAAAAACCAAAAACCAAAACCAAAAACCAAAAACCAAAAACCAATAACCAAAAACCAAAAACCGAAAGCCAGAAAACAAAAACCAAATACCAAAACCAAAACCAAAAACCCAAAACCCATAACCCAAGCCAAAAGCCCTAAACCCAAAACCCAAAACCCAAAACCCAAAACCAAAAACCCAAAACCAAAAACCAAAACCCAACAACCAAAATCCAAAAACCAAAAACCAAAAACCAAAAATCAAAAACAATAAACCAAAAACCAAAAACCAAAAACCAGAAACCAAAAACCAAAAACCAAAAACCAAAAACCAAAAACCAAAAACCAAAAACCAAAAACCAAAAACCTAAAACCAAAAACCAAAAACCGAAAACCAAAAACCAAAAACCAAAAACCAATAACCAAAAACCAAAAACCAAAAGCCAGAAACCAAAAAACCATAACCAAAAACCCAAAACCCATAACCCAAAACCCAAAACCCAAAACCTAAAACCCAAAACCAAAAAACCAAAACCAAAAACCAAAGACCAAAAACCAAAAATCAAAAACCAAAAACCAAAATCCAAGAACCAAAAACCAAAAACCAAAAGCCAGAAACCAAAAAACAAAAACCATAACCAAAAACCCAAAACCCATAGCCCAAAACCCAAAACCCAAAAGCCAAAACCCAAAACCAAAAAACCAAAACCAAAAACCAAAAACCAAAAACCAAAAATCAAAAACCAAAAACCAAAAACCAATACCAAAAACCAAAAACCAAAAACCAAAAACCAAGAACCGAAACCGAAAACCAAAAACCAAAATCAAAAAACCAAAAACCAAAAACCAAAAACCAAAAACCAAAAACCCAAAACCAAAAACCAAAAACCAAAAAACAAAAACCAAAAACCAAAAACCAAAAACCAAAAACCAAAAACCAAAAACCATAAACCATAAGCCAAAAACCAAACCCAAAAACCAAAAACCAAAAACCAAAAACCAAAAGCCAAAAACCAAAAACCAAAAACCAAAAACCACAAACCAAAAACCAAAAACCAAAAACCAAAACCAAAAACCAAAAACCAAAACCAAAAACCAAAAACCAAAAACCAATAACCAAAAACCAAAAACCAAAAGCCAGAAAACAAAAACCAAATACCAAAACCAAAACCAAAAACCCAAAACCCATAACCCAAAGCCAAAAGCCCTAAACCCAAAACCCAAAACCCAAAACCCAAAACCAAAAACTCAAAACCAAAAACCAAAAACCAACAACCAAAATCCAAAAACCAAAAACCAAAAACCAAAAATCAAAAACAATAAACCAAAAACCAAAAACCAAAAACCAGAAACCAAAAACGAAAAACCAAAAACCAAAAACCAAAAACCAAAAACCAAAAATCAAAAACCAAAAACCGAAAACCAAAAACCAAAAACCAAAAACCAAAAACCATTAACCAAAAACCAAAAACCAAAAGCCAGAAACCAAAAAACAAAAACCATAACCAAAAACCCAAAACCCATAACCCAAAACCTAAAACCCAAAACCCAAAAGCCAAAACCCAAAACCAAAAAACCAAAACCAACCACCAAAAACCAAAAACCAAAAATCAAAAACCAAAAACCAAAAACCAATACCAAAAACCAAAAACCAAAAACCAAGAACCAAAACCGAAAACCAAAAACCAAAATCCAAAAACCAAAAACCAAAAACCAACACTAAAAACCAAAAACCAAAAACCAATCATCAAGAACCAAAAACTAAAAACCAAAAACCAAAAACCAAAAACCAAAAACCAAAAACCAAAGACCAAAAACAAAAACGAAAACCCAAAATCCAAAAACCAAAAACCAAAAACCATACTCCAAAAACCAAAAGCGAAAACCCAAAAACCAAAAACCAAAATCCGGAAACAAAAACCAAAAACCAAAAACCAAAAACCAAAAACCAAAAACCAAAAACCAAAAACTAAAAACCAAAAACCAAAAACCAAAAACCAAAAACCAAAAACCAAAAACCAAAAGCCAAAAACCAAAAACCCAAAACCAGAAACTAAAAACCAAAAACCAAGAACCAAAAACCAATAACCAAACACCAAAAACCAAAAACCAAAAACCAAAAACCAAAAACCAAAAACAAAAACGAAAACCCAAAAACCAAAAACCAAAAACCAAACACCAAAAACCAAAAGCGAAATCCCAAAAACCAACAACCAAAATCCGGAAACAAAAGCCAAAAACCAAAAACCAAAAACCAAAAACCACAAACCAAAAACTAAAAACCAAAACCCAAAAACCGAAAACCAAAAACCAAACACCAAAAACCAAAAACCAAAAACCAAAAACCAAAAACCAACAACCAAGAACCAAGAACTAAAAACCAAAAAGCAAAAACCAAAGACCAAAAACAAAAACCAAAAACCAAAAACCAAAAACCAAAAACCAAAAACCAAAAACCAAAAACCAAAACCAAAAACCAAAAACCAAAAACCAAAAACCAAAAACCAAAAACCAAAAACGAAAACCCAAAAACCAAAAATCAAAAACCAAAAACCAAAAACCAAAAACCAAAAACCAAAAACCAAAAGCAAAAACCAAAAACCAAAAACCAAAAACCAAAAACCAAAAACCAAACAACAAAAACCAAAAAACCAAAAACCGAAAACCAAAAACCAAAAACGTAAATTCAAAAACCAAAAACCAAAAACTAACAACCCAAAACCAAAAACCAAAAAACAGTAACCAAATACCAAATATCAAGAACCAAAAACCAAAAACCAAAAACCAAAAACTAAAAACCAAAAACATAAAACCCAAAACCAAAAACCAAAAACCAACAACCAAAAACCAAAAACCAAAAACCAAAAACCAAAAACTAAAAACCAAAAACCAAAAACCAAAAACCAACAACCAAAAACCAAAAACCAAAAACCAAAAACCAAAAACCAAAAACCAAAAACCAAAAACCAAAAACCAAAAACCATAAACCAAAAACCAAAAACCAAAAACCAAAAACCAAAAACCAAAAACCAAAAACAAAAAACCAAAAACCAAAAACTAAAAACCAAAAACCAAATACCAAAAAACCAAAAACCAAAAACCAAAAACCAAAAACGAAATAAAAATAACTAAGAACGGAGCACCAGAAACCAAAAACCAAAAACCAAAAAACAAAAACCAAAAACCAAAAACAAAAACCAATAACCAAAAACGTAATTCCAAAAACCAAAAACCAAAAACCAAAAACCAAAAACCAAATACCAAAAACCAAAAACCAAAAGCCAAAAACCACAAACCAAAAACCAAAAACAAAAAACCATAAACCAAAAACGTAAATTCATAAACCAAAAACCAAAAACCAAAAACCAACAACCAAAAACCAAATAACAAAAACCAAATACCAAATATCAAGAACCAAAAACCAAAAACCAAAAACCAAAAACCAAAAACCAAATACCCAAAACAAAAAACCAAACCCAACAACCAAAAACCAAAAACCAAAAACCCAAAAACCAACAACCAAAAACCAAAAACCAAAAACCAAAAACCAAAAACCAAAAACCCAAAACCAAAAACCAAATACTAAAAACTAAGAACCAGAAACCAAAAACCAACAAAAACCAAAACCCAAAAGAAAAACCAAAAACCAAAAACCAAAAACCAAAAACCAAAAACCAAAAACCAAAAACCAAAAACCAAAAACCAAAAAACCAAAAACCAAAAACCTAAAACCAAAAACCAAAGCCAAAAAACAAAAACCAAAAAACCTAAAACCAAAAAACAAAAACCAAAAACCAAAAACCAAAAACCAAAACCAAAAACTCGAACCATAACACCAAACCCAAAACCCAAAACCCAAAACCCAAAACCCAAAACCAAAAACCAAAAACAAAAAACCTAAAACCAAAAATCAAAATACAAAAACCAAAAACCAAAAACCAAAAACCAAAAGCCAAAAACCAAAAACCAAAAACCAAAAACCAAAAACCAAAAACCGAAAAAAAACCAAAAACCAAATACCAAAAACCAAATACCAAAAACTAAAAACCAGAAACCATAAACTAAAAACGAAAAACCAAAAACCAAAAACCAAAACGAAAAACGAAAAACCAAAAACGAAATACAAAAAACTAAGAACGAAAAACCAAAAACCAAAAAAACAAAAACCAAAAACCAAAAACTAAAAACCAATAACCAAAAACGTAAAACAAAAATCAAAAACCAACAACCCAAAACCAAAAACCATAAATCAAAAACCAAAAACCAAAAACCAAAAACCAAAAAAAACAGAAATAAAACCAATAACCAAAAACCGAAAACCAAAAACCACAAACGTAAATTCAATAACCAAAAACCAAAAACCAAATACCCAAAACCAAAAAACAGTAACCAAATACCAAATATCAAGAACCAAAAACCAAAAACCAAAAACCTAAAAACCAAAAACCAAAAACCAAAAACAAAAACCAACAACCAAAACCAAAAACCAAGAACCAAAAACCAAAAACGAAAACCAAAAAACCAAAAACCAAAAACCAAAAGCCATGAACACAAAACGAAAGATCAAAAATCAAAAACAAAAACCCAAAAACCAAAAACCAAAAACGAGAAACCAAAACCAAACCCAAAAATCAAAACCCAAAAACCAGTAACCAAAAACCAAAAACCAAAACCTAAAAACCAAAAACCAAAAACCAAAAACCAAAAACCAAAAACCAAAAACCAGAAACCAAAAACCAAAAACCAAAAACCAAAAGCCTAAAACCAAAAACCAAAAACCAAAAACCAAAAACCAAAAACCAAAAACCAAAAACCAAAAACTAAAAAACCAAAAACCAAAAACCAAATACCAAAAACCAAAACCAAAAACCAAAAACCAAAAACCAAAAACCAAAAACCAAAACCCAAAAACCAAAAACCAAAAACCTAAAACCAAAAACCAAAAACCACAAACCAAAAACCAAAAACCAAAAACCAAAAACCAAAAACCAAAAACGAAAAACCAAAAACCAAAAACCTCAAACAAACAACAAAAAACCAAAAACCAAAAACCATAAATCAAAAACCAAAAACCAAAAACCAAAAACCAGAAACCAAAAACCAAAAACCAAAAATCAAAAACCAAAAACCAAAAACCAAAAACCAAAAACCCAAAACCAAAAACCAAACACCAAAAACTAAAAACCAAAAACCAAAAACCCTAAAACAAACAACAAAAAACCAAAAACCAAAAACCAAAAATCAAAAACCAAAAACCAAAAACCAAAAACCAGAAACCAAAAACCAAAAACCAAAAACCCAAAAACCAACTCAAAAACCAAAAACCAAAAACCAAAAACCAAAAACCAAAAACCAAAAACCAAAAACCTAAAACCACAAACCAAAAACCAAAAACCAAAACCAAAAACCAAAAACCAAAACCAAAAACCAAAAACCAAAAACCAATAACCAAAAACCAAAAACCAAAAGCCAGAAAACAAAAACCAAATACCAAAACCAAAACCAAAAACCCAAAACCCATAACCCAAGCCAAAAGCCCTAAACCCAAAACCCAAAACCCAAAACCCAAAACCAAAAACCCAAAACCAAAAACCAAAACCCAACAACCAAAATCCAAAAACCAAAAACCAAAAACCAAAAATCAAAAACAATAAACCAAAAACCAAAAACCAAAAACCAGAAACCAAAAACCAAAAACCAAAAACCAAAAACCAAAAACCAAAAACCAAAAACCAAAAACCAAAAACCAAAAACCAAAAACCGAAAACCAAAAACCAAAAACCAAAAACCAATAACCAAAAACCAAAAACCAAAAGCCAGAAACCAAAAAACCATAACCAAAAACCCAAAACCCATAACCCAAAACCCAAAACCCAAAACCTAAAACCCAAAACCAAAAAACCAAAACCAAAAACCAAAGACCAAAAACCAAAAATCAAAAACCAAAAACCAAAATCCAAGAACCAAAAACCAAAAACCAAAAGCCAGAAACCAAAAAACAAAAACCATAACCAAAAACCCAAAACCCATAGCCCAAAACCCAAAACCCAAAAGCCAAAACCCAAAACCAAAAAACCAAAACCAAAAACCAAAAACCAAAAACCAAAAATCAAAAACCAAAAACCAAAAACCAATACCAAAAACCAAAAACCAAAAACCAAAAACCAAGAACCGAAAACCAAAAACCAAAATCAAAAAACCAAAAACCAAAAACCAAAAACCAAAAACCAAAAACCAAAAACCCAAAACCAAAAACCAAAAACCAAAAAACAAAAACCAAAAACCAAAAACCAAAAACCAAAAACCAAAAACCAAAAACCATAAACCATAAGCCAAAAACCAAACCCAAAAACCAAAAACCAAAAACCAAAAACCAAAAGCCAAAAACCAAAAACCAAAAACCAAAAACCACAAACCAAAAACCAAAAACCAGAAACCAAAACCAAAAACCAAAAACCAAAACCAAAAACCAAAAACCAAAAACCAATAACCAAAAACCAAAAACCAAAAGCCAGAAAACAAAAACCAAATACCAAAACCAAAACCAAAAACCCAAAACCCATAACCCAAAGCCAAAAGCCCTAAACCCAAAACCCAAAACCCAAAACCCAAAACCAAAAACTCAAAACCAAAAACCAAAAACCAACAACCAAAATCCAAAAACCAAAAACCAAAAACCAAAAATCAAAAACAATAAACCAAAAACCAAAAACCAAAAACCAGAAACCAAAAACGAAAAACCAAAAACCAAAAACCAAAAACCAAAAACCAAAAATCAAAAACCAAAAACCGAAAACCAAAAACCAAAAACCAAAAACCAAAAACCATTAACCAAAAACCAAAAACCAAAAGCCAGAAACCAAAAAACAAAAACCATAACCAAAAACCCAAAACCCATAACCCAAAACCTAAAACCCAAAACCCAAAAGCCAAAACCCAAAACCAAAAACCCAAAACCAACCACCAAAAACCAAAAACCAAAAATCAAAAACCAAAAACCAAAAACCAATACCAAAAACCAAAAACCAAAAACCAAGAACCAAAACCGAAAACCAAAAACCAAAATCCAAAAACCAAAAACCAAAAACCAAAAACCAAAAACCAAAAACCAAAAACCAAAAACCAAAAAACAAAAACCAAAAACCAAAAACCAAAAACCAAAAACCAAAAACCAAAATCCAAAAAATTAACCAAAAACCAAAAACCAAAAACCAAAAACCAAAAACCAAAAACCAAAAACCAAAAACCAAAAACCAAAAACCAAAAACCCAAAACCAAAAACCAAAAACCAAAAACCAACACTAAAAACCAAAAACCAAAAACCAATCATCAAGAACCAAAAACTAAAAACCAAAAACCAAAAACCAAAAACTAAAAACCAAAAACCAAAAACCAAAAACCAAAAACCAAAAACCAAAAACCAAAAACCAAAAACCAAAAACTAAAAACCAAAAACCAAAAACCAAAAACCAAAATCCAAAAACCAAAAACCAAAATCCAAGAACAAAAAACCAAAAACCAAAACCAAAAACCAAAAACCAAAAACCAAAAACCAAAAACCAAAAACCAAAAACCAAAAACCAAAAACCAAAAACCAAAAACCAAAAACCAAAAACCAAAAACCAAAAACCAAAAACCAAAAACCAAAAACCAAAAACCAAAAACTAAAAACCAAAAACCAAAGACCAAAAACCAAAAACGAAAACCCAAAACCAAAAACCCAAAACCCAAAACCAAAAACCAACAACCAAAATCGAAAAACCAAAAACCAAAAACCAAAAACCAAAAATCAAAAACCATAAACCAAAAACCAAGAACCAAAAACCAGAAACCAAAAACCAAAAACCAAAAACCAAAAACCAAAAACCAAAAACCAAAAACCAAAAACCAAAAACCAAAAACCAAAAACCAAAAACCAAAAACCAAAAACAAATAACCAAAAAGCAAAAACCAAAAGCCAGAAACCAAAAAACAAAAACCAAAACCAAAAATCCAAAACCCATAACCCAAAACCCAAAACCCAAAACCCAAAACCCAAAACCAAAAAACCAAAACCAAAAACCAAAAACCAAAAACCAAAAATCAAAAACCAAAAACCAAAAACCAATACCAAAAACCAAAAACCAAATACCACAACCGAAAACCAAAAGCCAAAATCCAGAAACCAAAAACCAAAAACCAAAAACCAAAAAGCAAAAACCAAAAACCAAAAACCAAAAACCAAAAACCAAAAACAAAAAACCAAAAACCAAAAACCAAAAACCAAAAACCAAAAACCAAAAACCAAAAACCAAAAACCAAAAACCAAAAACCAAAAACCAAAAACCAAAAACCAAAAACCAAAAACCAAAAACCAAAAACCAAAAACCAAAAACCAGAAACCAAAAACCAAAAACCAAAAACCAAAGACCAAAACCAAAAACGAAAGCCCAAAAACAAAAAACCAGAAACGAAAAACCAAAAAACAAAGACCAAATCCAAAAACCAAAAACCAAAAACCAAAACCAAAAACCAAAAACCAAAAACCAAAAACCAAAAACCAAAAACCAAAAACCAAAAACCAAAAATCAAAAACCAAAAACCAAAAACCAAAATCCAAAAACCAAAAACCAAAAATCAAAAACGAAAACCCAAAAACCGAAAACGAAAAACCAGAAACCAAAACCAAAAACCAAAAACCAAAAACCAAAAATCAAAAATCAAAAACCAAAAATCAAAAACTAAATACCAAAAACCAAAAACCAAAAACGTAAATTCAAAAACCAAAAACCAAAAACCAAAAACCAAAACCCAAAAACCAAAACCAGAAAACCAAAAACCAAACACTAAAAACCAAAAACGAAAACCCAAAAACCAAAAACAAAAAACCAGAAACCGAAACCAAAAACCAAAAACCAAAAACCAAAAACCAGAAACCAAAAACCAAAAACTAAAACCAAAAACCAAAAACCAAAAACCAAAAACCAAAAACCAAAAACCAAAAACCAACAACCAAAAACCAAAAACCAAAAACCAAAAACCAAAAACCAAAAACCAAAGACCAAAAACAAAAACGAAAACCCAAAAACCAAAAACCAAAAACCAAACACCAAAAACCAAAAACGAAAACCCAAAAACCAGAAACCAAAAACCTAAAATCAAAAACCAAAAACCAAAAACCAATAACCAAAAACCAAAAACCAAAAACCAAAAACCAAAAACCAAAAACCAAAAACCAAAAACCAAAAACCAAAAACCAAAAACCAAAAACCAAAAACCAAAAACCAAAGACCAAAAACAAAAACGAAAACCCAAAAACCAAAAACCAAAAACCAAAAACCAAAAACCAATAACCAAAAACCAAAAACCAAAAACCAAAAACCAAAAACCAAAAACCAAAAACCAAAAACCAAAAACCAAAAACCAAATATCAAAATCCAAACAGAAAACCCAAAACCCATAACCCAAATCCAAAAACCCTAAACCCAAAACCCAAAACCTAAAACCAAAAATCCAAAACCAAAAACCAAAAACCAAAAACCAATAACCAAAAACCATAAACCAAAAGCCAGAAACCAAAAAACAAAAACCAAAGCCAAAAGCCCAAAACCCATCACCCAAAACCCAAAACCCAAACCCAAAACCAGAAACCAAAAAACCAAAACCAAAACCAAAAACCAAAAACCAAAAACCAAAAATCAACAACCATAAACCAAAACCAAAAACCAAAAACCAGAAACCAAAAATCAAAAACCAAAAATCAAAAACCAAAAACCAAAAACCAAAAACCAAAAACCAATAACCAAAAACCAAAAACCAAAAGCCAGAAACCAAAAAACAAAAACCAAAGCCAAAAACCCAAAACCCATAACCCAAAACCCAAAACCCAAAACCCAAAACCCAAAACCCAAAACCAAAAAACCAAAACCAAAAACCAAAAACCAAAAACCAAAAACCAAAAACCAAAAACCAAAAACCAAAAATCAAAAACCAAAAACCAAAAACCAATACCAAAAACCAAAAACTAAAAACCAAAAACCACAACCGAAAACCCAAAAACCAAAATCCAAAAACCAAAAACCAAAAACAAAAAATCATAAACTAAAAACCAAAAACCAAAACCCAAAAACCAAAAACCAAAAACCAAAAACCAAAAACCAAAAACCAAAAACCAAAAACCAAAAACCAAAAACCAAAAACCAAAAACCAAAAATAAAAACCAAAAACCATAAACCAAAAACCAAAAACCCAAAACCAAAAACCAAAAACCAAAAACAAAAACCAAAAACCAAAACCAAAAATCAAAAGCCAAAAACCAATCATCAAGAACCAAAAACTAAAAACCAAAAATCAAAAACCAATAACCAAAAACTAAAAACCTAAAGCCAAAAACCAAAAACCAAAAACCAAAAACCAAAAACCAAAAACCAAAAACCCAAAACCAAATGCCAAAAACCAAACCCAAAAACCAAAAACCAAAAACCAAAAACCAAAAACCAAAAACCAAAACCGAAAACCAAAAACCAAAAACCAAAAACCAAAAACCAAAAACCAAAAACCAAAAACCAAAATCCAAAAACCAAAAACCAAAAACCAAAAACCAAAACCAAAAACCAAAAGCCAAAAACCAAAAACCAAAAACCAAAAACCAAAAACCAAAACCGAGTACCAAAAACCAAAAACCAATAACCAAATAACAAAAACCAAAAGCCAGAAACCAAAAAACAAAAACCAAAAGCCAGAAACCAGAAAACAAAAACAAAAACCAAAAACCCAAAATCCATAACCCAAAACCCAAAACCCAAAACCCAAAACCCAAAACCCAAAACCAAAAAACCAAAACCAAAAACCAAAAACCAAAAACCAAAATCCAAAAACCAAAAACCAAAAACCAAAAACCAAAAATCAAAACCCAAAACCCAAAAACCAAAAACCAATCATCAAGAACCAAAAACTTAAAAACCAAAAACGAAAAACCAAAAACCATAAACCAAAAACCAAAAACCATAAACCAAAAGCCAAAAACGTAACCCAAAAACCAAAAACCAAAAACCAAAAACCAAAAACCAAATACCAAAAACCAAAAACAAAAACCAAAAGCCATAAACCAAAAGCCAAAAACTTAACCCAAAAACCAAAAACCAAAAACCAAAAACCAAAAACCACAAACCAAAAACCAAAAACCAAAAACCAAAAATCAAAAACCAAAAACCAAAAACCATAAACCAAAAGCCAAAAACTAAACCCAAAAACCAAAAACCAAAAACCAAATACCAAAAACCAAAAACCAAAAACCAAAAACCAAAAACGAAAACCCAAAACCAAAAACCCAAAACCAAAAACCAAAAACCATCAACCAAAATCCAAAAACCAAAAACCAAAAACCAAAAACCAAAAACCAAAAACCAAAAACCAAAAACCAAAAACCAAAAATCAAAAACCATAAGCCAAAAACGTTAAACCAAAAACCAGAAACCAAAAACCAAAAACCAAAAACCAAAAACCAAAAACCAAAAACCAAAACCAAAAACCAAAAACCAAAAACCAAAAACCAATAACCAAAAACCAAAAACCAAAAGCCAGAAACCAAAACACAAAAACCAAAACCAAAAACCCAAAACCCATAACCCAAAACCCAAAACCCAAAACCAAACAACCAAAAAACCAAAACCAAAAACCAAAAACCAAAAACCAAAAACCAAAAATAAAAAACCAAAAACCAAAAACCAATACCAAAAACCAAAAACCAAAAACCACAACCGAAAACCAAAAACTAAATCCAAAAACCAAAAACCAAAAACCAAAAACCAAAAACCAAAAACCAAAAACCAAAAACCAAAAACCCAAAAAACCAAAAAACCAAAAAACAAAAACACCGAAAAACCAAAAAACCAAAAAACCAAAAAACCGAAAAACCAAAAACCACAAACCAACAACCAAAAACCAAAAACCAAAAACCAAAAACCTAAAACCAAAAACCAAAAACCAAAAACCAAAAACCAAAAACCAAAAACAAAAACCCATAACCAAAAACCAAAAACCAAAAACCAAAAACCAAAAACCAAAAACCAAAAACCAAAAACCAAAAACCAAAAACTAAAAACCAAAAACCAAAAACCAAAAACCAAAAACGAAAACCAAAAACCAAAAACCAAATACCAAAAACCAAAAACCAAGAACCAAAAACCAAAAACGAAAATCCAAAAACCAAAAACCAAAAACCAAAAACCAAAAACCAAAAACCAAAAACCAAAAACCAAAAACCTAAAACCAAAAACCATAAACCAAAAACCAAAAACCAAAAACAAAAACCCATAACCAAAAACCAAAAACCAAAAACCCAAAACCAAAAACCAAAAACCAAAAACCAAAACCAAAAACCAAAAACCAAAACCAAAAACCAATCATCAAGAACCAAAAACTAAAAACCAAAAACCAAAAACCAAAAAACAATAACCAAATACCAAATATCAAGAACCAAAAACCGAAAACCAAAAACCAAAAACCAAAAACCAAAAACCAAAAACCAAAAACCCAAAACCAAAAACCAAAAACCAACAACCAAAATCCAAAAACCAAAAACCAAAAACCAAAAACCAAAAACCAAAAACCAAAAACCAAAAACCAAAAACCAACAACCAAGAACCAAAAACCAAAAACGAATAACGAAAAACAAAAACCAAAAACGTAATAAAAATAACTAAGAACGAAAAACCAAAAACCAAAAACCAAAAAACAAAAACCAAATACAAAAACCAATAACCAAAAACGTAATTCCAAAAACCAAAAACCAAAAACCAAAAACCAAAAACCCAAAACCAAAAACCAAAAACCAACAACCAAAATCCAAAAACCAAAAACCAAGAACTACAAACCAAAAACCAAAAACCAAAAACCAAAAACGAAAAACGTAAATTCAAAAACCAAAAATAAAAAACCAAAAACCCAAAACCAAAAACCAAATAACAAAAACCAAACACCAAATATCAAGAACCAAAAATCAAAAACCAAAAACCAAAAACCAAAAACCAAAAGCCAAATACCCAAAACCAAACACCAAAAACCAGCAACCAAAAACCAAAAACCAAAAACCCAAAAACCAAAAACCAAAAACCAAAAACCAAAAACCAAAAGCTAAAAACCAAAAACCATAAAACAAAAACCAACAACCAAAAACCAAAAACCAAAAACAAAAAACCAAAAACCAAAAACCAAAAATCCAAAAACGAAATACAAAAAACTAGGAACGAAAAACCAAAAACCAAAAACCAAAAAACCAAAACCAAAAACCAAAAAACAATAACCAAAAACGTAAAACAAAAAATCAAAAACCAACAACCAAAAACGCAAACCAAAAACCAAAAACCAAAAACCAAAAACCAAAAACCAAAAACCAAAAGCCAAAAACCAAAAACCAAAACCAAAAACCAAAAACCAAAAACCAAAAACCAAAAACCAAAAACCAAAAACCAAAAACCAAAAACCAAAAACCAAAAACCAAAAACCAAAAACCAAAAACCAAAAACCAAAAACCAAAAACAAAAAACCAAAAACCAAAAACAAAAAACCAAAAACCAAAAACCAAAAACCCAAAACCAAAAACCAAAAACCAATAACCAAAAACGAAAAACCAAAAACCAAAAACCAAAAACCAAATACCAAATACCAAATACCAAAAACTAAAAACCAGGAACCAGAAACCAGAAACCAGAAACCATAAACCAAAAACGAAAAACAAAAAACAAAAACCAAAAACGAAATACAAAAAAACTAAGAACGAAAAACCAAAAACCAAAAAACAAAAACCAAAAACCAAAAACCAAATACCAAAAACCAAAAACCAATAACCAAAAACCAAAAACCAAAAACCAAAAACCAAAGACCAAAAACCAAAAACCAAAAACCAAAAACCAAAAACCAAAAACCAAAAACCAAAAAACAAAAACCAAAAACCAAAAACCAAAAACCAACAACTAAAAACCAAAAACCAAAAACCAAAGACCAAAAACCAAAAACGAGAGCCCAAGAACAAAAAACCAAAAACCAGAAACGAAAAACCAATAACCAAAGAACAGAAACCAAAAACGAAAACCCAAAAACCAAAAACGAAAAACCAGAAACAAAAACCAAAAACCAAAAACCAAAAACCAAGAACCAAAAACCAAAAACTAAAGACCAAAAACCAAAAACCGAAGACCAAAAACCAAAAACGAAAACCCAAAAACAAAAACCAAAAACGAAACGCCAAAAACCAAAAACCAAAGACCAAAAACCGAAAACGAAAACCCAAAAGCAGAAAACCAAAAACCAAAAACCAGAAACCAAAACCAAAAACCAAAAGCCAAAACCCAAAAACCAAAAACAAAAAACCATAAACCAAAAACTAAAAACCAAAAACCAAGAACTACAAACCAAAAACCAAAAACCAAAAACCAAAAACGAAAAACGTAAATTCAAAAACCAAAAATAAAAAACCAAAAACCCAAAACCAAAAACCAAATAACAAAAACCAAACACCAAATATCAAGAACCAAAAATCAAAAACCAAAAACCAAAAACCAAAAACCAAAAGCCAAATACCCAAAACCAAACACCAAAAACCAGCAACCAAAAACCAAAAACCAAAAACCCAAAAACCAAAAACCAAAAACCAAAAACCAAAAACCAAAAGCTAAAAACCAAAAACCATAAAACAAAAACCAACAACCAAAAACCAAAAACCAAAAACCAAAAACCAAAAACCAAAAGCCAAAAACCAAAAACCAAAAACCGAATATCAAAAACCAAAAACCTAAAACCAAAACCCGAAAAAAAAACCAAAAACCAAAAACCAAAAACCAAAAACCAAAAACCAAGAACCAAAAACCAAAATCCAAAAACCAAACCCAAAACCAAAAACCAAAAACTAAAAACCAAAAACCAAAAACGAATAACCAAAAACCAAAAACCAAAAGCCAGAAACCAAAAACGAAAAACCAAAATCAAAAACCCGAAACCCATACCCCAAAACCCAAAACCCAATACCCAAAACCTAAAAGCCAAAACCCAAAACCCAAAACCGAAAACCAAAAACTAAAAACCAAAAACCTAAAACCAAAAACCAAAAACCGAAAACCAAAAACCAAAAATCAAAAACAAAAAACCAAAAACCAAAGGCCAAAAACCAAAAACCAAAAACCAAAAACCAAAAACCAAAAACCAAAAACCAAAGACCAAAAACCAAAAACTAAAAACCAAAGACCAAAAACCAAAAACCAAAAACCAAAAACCCAAAACCCAAAACCCAAAACCAACAACCAAAAACCAAAAACCAAAAACCAAAAACCAAAAACCAAATAGCAAAATCCAAATACCAAAACTAAGAACCAGAAACCAAAACCAAAAACGAAAAACGAAAAATCAAATACGAAAGACAAAATACTAAGAACGAGAAACCAAAACCCAAAAACCAAAAAACAAAAACCAAAAACCAAAAACCAGAAACCAATAACCAAAAACGTAAGACCAAAAATAAAAAACCAACAACCAAAAACCCGAAACCAAAAACTAAAAACCAAAAACCAATAACCAAAAACCAAAAACCAAAAACCAAAAACCAAAAACCAAAAACCAAAAACCAAAAACCCAAAACCAAAAACCAAAAACCAAAAACCAAAAACCAAAAGCCAAAAACCAAAACCACAAACCCAAAACCAAAAACCAAAAACCAAAAACCAATAACCAAAAACGAAAAACCAACTACCAAGCCCCAAAAACCAAAACCAAAAACCAACAACCAAACCCCAAAAACCAAAACCAAAAACCAAATACCAAAAACCAAAAACCAAAAACCGAATACCAAAAACCAAATACCAAAGACTAAAAACAAAAACCAAAAACGAAATACAAAAAACTAAGAACGAAAAACCAAAAACCAAAAAACAACAAGCAAAAACCAAAAACCAATAACTGAAAACGTAAAACCAAAAATGAAAAACCAAAAACCTAAAACCCAAAACCAAACACCAAAAACCAAAAACCAAAAACCAAAAACCAAAAACCAAAAACCAATAACCAAAAACCAAAACCCAAAAACCAAAAACCAAAAACTAAAGACCAAAAACCAAAAACCAAAAACGAATACCAAAAAACCAAAAACCAAAAACCAAAAAACAAAAACCAAAAACCAAAAACCAAAAACCAAAAACCAAAAAACAAAAACCAAAAACCAAAAACCAAGCACAAAAACCAAAAACCAAAAACCAAAAACCCAAAACCAAAAACCAAAAAACAAAATCCAAAAACCAAAAACCAAAAACCAAAAACCAAAAACCAAAATCCAAAACCCAAAGACAAAAAACCCAAAACCAAAAACCAACAACCAAAAACCAAAAACGAAAAACCAAAAACCAAAAACGAAAACCCAAAAACAAAAAACCAGAAACCAAAACCAAGAACCAAAAACCAAAAACCAAAACCCAAAAATCAAAAACCAAAAACCAAAAACCAAAAACAAAAATCAAAAACCAAAAACCAAAAACCAAAGGCCTAAAACCAAAAGCCAAAAACCAAAAACCAAAAACCAAAAACCAAAAGCCTAAACCCAAAAACCAAAAACCAAAATCCAAAAACCAAAAACCAAAAACCAAAAACCAAAAACCAAAAACCAAAAACCAAAAACCAAAAACCGAAAACCAAAAACCAAAACCAAAAACCAAAATCCAAAACTAAAAACCAAAAACCAAAAACCAAAAACTAAAAACCAAAAACCAAAAACCAATAACCAAAAACAAAAAAAGAAAAGCCAGAAACCAAAAACCAAAAACCAATATCAAAAATCCGAAACCCATAACCCAACACCCAAAACCCAATACCCAAAACCTAAAACCCAAAACCCAAAACACAAAACCGAAAACCAAAAACCAAAAACTAAAAACCAAAAACCTAAAACCAAAAACAAAGAACCAAAAACCCAAAAACCAAAAACCAAAAACCAAAAACTAAAAACCAAAAAACAAAATCAAAAACCAAAAACCGAAAACCAAAAACCAAAAATCAAAACAAAAAAACAAAAACCAAAAACCAAAAACCTAAAACCAAAAACCAAAAACCAAAAACCAAAAACTAAAAACCAAAAACCATAAACCAAAGACCAAAAACCAAAAACTAAAAACCAAAAACCAAAAACCAAAAACCAAAAACCAACAACCAACAACCAAAAACCAAAAACCAAAAACCAAAAACCAAAACCAAAAACCAAAAACCAAATACCAAAAACCAAATACAAAAACTAAGAACCAGAAACCAAACACCAAAAACCAAAAACGAAAAATCAAATCCGAAATACAAAAAACTAAGAACGAAAAACCAAAAACCAAAAACCAAAAAACAAAACCCAAAAACCAAAAACCAATAACCAAAAACGTAAAACCAAAAATCAAAAACAACAACCAAAAACCCGAAACCAAAAACTAAAAACCAAAAACCAACAACCAAAAACCAAAAACCAAAAACCAAAAACCAAAAACTTAAAAACCAAAAACCAAAAACCAAAAACCCAAAACCAAAAACCAAAAACCAAAAACCAAAAGCCAAAAACCAAAACCAATAACCCAAAACCAAAAACCAAAAACCAAAAACCAATAACCAAAAACGAAAAACCAACAACCAAACCCCAAAAACCAAAACCAAAAACCAAAAACCAACAACCAAACCCCAAAAACCAAAACCAAAAACCAAATACCAAAAACCAAAAACCAAAAACCAAATACCAAAAACCAAATACCAAAGACTAAAAACAAAAACCACAAACGATATACAAAAAACTAAGAACGAAAAACCAAAAACCAAAAAACAAAAACCAAAAACCAATAACTAAAAACGTAAAACCAAAAATGAAAAACCAAAAACCTAAAACCCAAAACCAAACACCAAAAACCAAAAACCAAAAACCAAAAACCAAAAACCAAAAACCAAAAACCAAACACCAAAAACCAATAACCAAACACCAAAAACCAAAAACCAAAAACCAAAAACCAAAAACTTAAGACCAAAAACCTAAAACCCAAAACCAAACACCAAAAACCAAAAACCAAAAACCAAAAACCAAAAACCAAAAACCAATAACCAAAAACCAAAACCCAAAAACCAAAAACCAAAAACTAAAGACCAAAAACCAAAAACCAAAAACGAATACCAAAAAACCAAAAACCAAAAACCAAAAAACAAAAACCAAAAACCAAAAACCAAAAACCAAAAACCAAAAAACAAAAACCAAAAACCAAAAACCAAGCACAAAAACCAAAAACCAAAAACCAAAAACCCAAAACCAAAAACCAAAAAACAAAATCCAAAAACCAAAAACCAAAAACCAAAAACCAAAAACCAAAATCCAAAACCCAAAGACAAAAAACCCAAAACCAAAAACCAACAACCAAAAACCAAAAACGAAAAACCAAAAACCAAAAACGAAAACCCAAAAACAAAAAACCAGAAACCAAAACCAAGAACCAAAAACCAAAAACCAAAACCCAAAAATCAAAAACCAAAAACCAAAAACCAAAAACAAAAATCAAAAACCAAAAACCAAAAACCAAAGGCCTAAAACCAAAAGCCAAAAACCAAAAACCAAAAACCAAAAACCAAAAGCCTAAACCCAAAAACCAAAAACCAAAATCCAAAAACCAAAAACCAAAAACCAAAAACCAAAAACCAAAAACCAAAAACCAAAAACCAAAAACCGAAAACCAAAAACCAAAACCAAAAACCAAAATCCAAAACTAAAAACCAAAAACCAAAAACCAAAAACTAAAAACCAAAAACCAAAAACCAATAACCAAAAACAAAAAAAGAAAAGCCAGAAACCAAAAACCAAAAACCAATATCAAAAATCCGAAACCCATAACCCAACACCCAAAACCCAATACCCAAAACCTAAAACCCAAAACCCAAAACACAAAACCGAAAACCAAAAACCAAAAACTAAAAACCAAAAACCTAAAACCAAAAACAAAGAACCAAAAACCCAAAAACCAAAAACCAAAAACCAAAAACTAAAAACCAAAAAACAAAATCAAAAACCAAAAACCGAAAACCAAAAACCAAAAATCAAAACAAAAAAACAAAAACCAAAAACCAAAAACCTAAAACCAAAAACCAAAAACCAAAAACCAAAAACTAAAAACCAAAAACCATAAACCAAAGACCAAAAACCAAAAACTAAAAACCAAAAACCAAAAACCAAAAACCAAAAACCAACAACCAACAACCAAAAACCAAAAACCAAAAACCAAAAACCAAAACCAAAAACCAAAAACCAAATACCAAAAACCAAATACAAAAACTAAGAACCAGAAACCAAACACCAAAAACCAAAAACGAAAAATCAAATCCGAAATACAAAAAACTAAGAACGAAAAACCAAAAACCAAAAACCAAAAAACAAAACCCAAAAACCAAAAACCAATAACCAAAAACGTAAAACCAAAAATCAAAAACAACAACCAAAAACCCGAAACCAAAAACTAAAAACCAAAAACCAACAACCAAAAACCAAAAACCAAAAACCAAAAACCAAAAACTTAAAAACCAAAAACCAAAAACCAAAAACCCAAAACCAAAAACCAAAAACCAAAAACCAAAAGCCAAAAACCAAAACCAATAACCCAAAACCAAAAACCAAAAACCAAAAACCAATAACCAAAAACGAAAAACCAACAACCAAACCCCAAAAACCAAAACCAAAAACCAAAAACCAACAACCAAACCCCAAAAACCAAAACCAAAAACCAAATACCAAAAACCAAAAACCAAAAACCAAATACCAAAAACCAAATACCAAAGACTAAAAACAAAAACCACAAACGATATACAAAAAACTAAGAACGAAAAACCAAAAACCAAAAAACAAAAACCAAAAACCAATAACTAAAAACGTAAAACCAAAAATGAAAAACCAAAAACCTAAAACCCAAAACCAAACACCAAAAACCAAAAACCAAAAACCAAAAACCAAAAACCAAAAACCAAAAACCAAAAACCAAACACCAAAAACCAATAACCAAACACCAAAAACCAAAAACCAAAAACCAAAAACCAAAAACTTAAGACCAAAAACCAAAAACCAAAAACGAATACCCATAAACCAAAAACCAAAAACCTAAAACCGAAAACCAAAAACCAAAAACCAAAAACCAAAAACCAAAAACCAAAAACCAAAAACCAAAAACCAAAAACCAAAAACCAAAAACCAAAAACCAAAAACCAAAAACCAAAAACCAAAAACCAAAAACCAAAAACCAACAACCAAAAACCAAAAACCAAAAACCAAAAACCAAAAACCAAAAACCAAAAACCAAAAACCAAAAACCAAAAACCAAAAACCAAAAACCAAAAACCAAAAACCAAAAACCAAAAACCAAAACCAAAAACCAAAAACCAAAAACCAAAAACCCAAAACCAAAAACCAAAAACCAAAATCCAAAAACCAAAAACCAAAAACCAAAAACCAAAAACCAAAATCCAAAAACCAAAGACAAAAAACCCAAAACCAAAAACCAAAAACCAAAAACCAAAAACGAAACACCAAAAACCAAAAACGAAAACCCAAAAACCAAAAACCAGAAACCAAAACCAAAACACAAAAACCCAAAAACCAAAAACCAAAAACCAGAAACCAAAAACAAGAACCAAAAACCAAAAACCAAAAACCAAAAACCAAAAACCAAAAACCAAAAACCAAAAACCAAAAACCAAAAACCAAAAACCAAAAACCAAAAGCCTAAAACCAAAAACCAAGAAACAAAAACCAAAAACCAAAAACCAAAAACCAAAAACCAAAAGCCTAAAACCAAAAACCAAAAACCAAAAACCAAAAACCAAAAACCAAAAACCAAAAACCAAAAACCGAAAACCAAAAACCAAAAACCAAAAACCAAAAACCAAAAACCAAAAACCAAAAACCAAAAACCAAAAACCGAAAACCAAAAACCCAAAACCTAAAACCAAAAACCAAAAAACCAAAAACCAAAAACTACAAACCAAAAAACCAAAAACCATAAACGTAAATTCAAAAATAAAAACCAAAAACCAAAAACCTTAAACCAAAAACCTAAAAACAAAAACCAAATACCGTATATCAAGAACCAAAAACCAAAAACCAAAAACCAAAAACGATAAACCAACAACCAAAAACCAAAAACCAAAAACCAAAAACCAAAAACCAAAAACGATAAACCAACAACCAAAAACCAAAAACCAAAAACCAAAAACCAAAAACCAAAAACCAAAAACCAAAAACCAAAAACCAAAAACCAAAAACCAAAAACCAAAAACCAAAAACCAAAAACCAAAAACCAAAAACCAAAAACCAAAAACCAAAAATCAAAAACCAAAAACCAAAAACCGAAAACCAAAAACCAAAAACCAACAACCAAAAACCAAAAACCAAAAATCAAAAACCAAAAACCAAGAACCAAAAACCAAAACCAAAAACCAAAAACCAAAAACCAAAGACCAAAAACCAAAAACCAAAAACCAAAAAACCAAAAACCAAAAACTACAAACCAAAAAACCAAAAACCATAAACGTATAATCAAAAATAAAAACCAAAAACCAAAAACCTTAAACCAAAAACCTAAAAACAAAAACCAAATACCGTATATCAAGAACCAAAAACCAAAAACCAAAAACCAAAAACGATAAACCAACAACCAAAAACCAAAAACCAAAAACCAAAAACCAAAAACCAAAAACCAAAAACCAAAAACGATAAACCAACAACCAAAAACCAAAAACCAAAAACCAAAAACCAAAAACCAAAAACCAAAAACCAAAAACCAAAAACCAAAAACCAAAAACCAAAAACCAAAAACCAAAAACCAAAAACCAAAAACCAAAAACCAAAAACCAAAAACCAAAAATCAAAAACCAAAAACCAAAAACCGAAAACCAAAAACCAAAAACCAACAACCAAAAACCAAAAACCAAAAATCAAAAACCGAAAACCAAGAACCAAAAACCAAAACCAAAAACCAAAAACCAACAACCAAAAACCAAAGACCAAAAACCAAAAACCAAAAACCAAAAACCAAATACCAAAAACTTAGAACCAACAACCAAAAACCAAAAACCAAAAACCAGAAACCAAAAACCAAAAACCAAAAACCAAAAACCAAAAACCAAAAACCAAAAACCAAAAAGCAAAAACCAAAAACCAAAAACCAAAAACCAAAAACCAAAAACCAAAAACCAAAAACCAAAAACCAAAAACCAAAAACCAAAAACCAAAAACCAAAAATCAAAAACCAAAAACCAAAAACCGAAAACCAACAACCAAAACCAAAAACCAAAAACCAAAAACCAAAAACCAAAAACCAAAAACCAAAAACCAAAAACCAAAAACCATAAACCAAAAACCAAAAACCAAAAACCAAAAACCAAAAACCAAAAACCAAAAACCAAAAACCAAAAACCAAAAACCAAAAACCAAAAACCAAAAACCAAAAATCAAAAACCAAAAACCAAAAACCGAAAACCAAAAACTAAAAACCAACAACCAAAAACCAAAAACCAAAAATCAAAAACCAAAAAACAAAAACCAAGAACCAAAAACCAAAACCAAAAACCAAAAACCAAAAACCAAAAACCAAAAACCAAAAACCAAAAACCAAAAACCAAAAACTAAAAACCAAAAACCAAAAACCAAAAACCAAAAACCAAAAATCAAAAATCAAAAACCAAAAACCAAAAACCGAAAACCAAAAACCAAAAACCAAAAACCAAAAACCAAAAACCAAAAACCAAAAACCAAAAACCAAAAAACCAAAAACCAAAAACCAAAAAACCAAAAACGTAAATTCAAAAATAAAAACCAAAAACCAAAAACCTTAAACCAAAAACCTAAAAACAAAAACCAAATACCAAATATCAAGAACCAAAAACCAAAAACCAAAAACCAAAAACCAAAAACCAAAACCCAAAACCAAAAACCAATAACCAACAACCCAAAACCAAAAACGAAAAACGAAAAATCAAAAACCAAAAACCAAAACGCAAAACCAAAAACGATAAACCAACAACCAAAAACCAAAAAACAAAAACCAAAAACCAAAAACCAATAACCAAAAACGTAAAACCAAAAATCAAAAACCAACAACCGAAAACCCGAAACCAAAAACTAAAACCAAAAACCAATAACCAAAAACCAAAAACCAAAAACCAAAAACCAAAAACCAAAAACCAAAAACCAAAAACCAAAAATCAAAAACCCAAAACCAAAAACCAAAAACCAAAAACGATAAACCAACAACATAAACCAAAAACAAAAACCAAAAACCAAAAACCAAAACCCAAAAACCAAAAACCAAAATGAAAAACCAAAAACAAAAAACCAAAAAACAAAAAACCAGAAACCAAAAACCAAAAACCAAAAACCAAAAACCTTAAACCAAAAACCAAACACTAAAAACCAAAAACCCAAAACCAAAAACCAAAAACCAACAACCAAAAACCAAAACCCAAAAACCAAAAACCAAAAACCAAAAACCAAAAAACAAAAACCAAAATCCTAAAACCAAAAACCAAAAACCAAAAACCAACAACCAAAAACCAAAAACCAAAAACCAAAAACCAAAAACCAAAAACCAAAAACCAAAAACCAAAAACCAAAAACCAAAAACCAAAAACCAAAAACAAAAACCAAAAACCAAAAACCAAAAACCAAAAACCAAAAACCAACAACCAAAAACCAAAAACCAAAAACCAAAAACCAAAAACGGAAAACGAAAAACCAGAAACCAAAAACGGAAGACAAAAAACTAAGAACGAAAAACCAAAAACCAGAAACCAAAAAACAAAAACCAAAAACCAAAAACCAATAACCAAAAACGTAAAATCAAAAACCAAAAACCAAAACCCAAAACCAAAAACCAAAAACCAAAAACCAAAAACCAAAAACCAAAAACCAAAAACCAAAAACCAAAAACCAAAAACCAAAAACCAAAAACCAAAAACCAAAAACCAAAAACCAAAAACCAAAAACCAAAAACCAAAAACCAAAAACCAAAAACCAAAAACCAAAAACCAAAAACCAAAAACCAAAAACCAAAAACCAAAAACCAAAAACCAAAAACCGAAAACCAAAAACAAAAACCAAAAACCAAAAACCAAAAACCAAAAACCAAAAACCAACAACCAAAAACCAAAAACCAAAAACCAAAAACCAAAAACCAAAAACCAAAAACGGAAAACGAAAAACCAGAAACCAAAAACGGAAGACAAAAAATTAAGAACGAAAAACCAAAAACCAGAAACCAAAAAACAAAAACCGAAAACCAAAAACCAATAACCAAAAACGTAAAATCAAAAACCAAAAACCAAAACCCAAAACCAAAAACCAAAAACCAAAAACCAAAAACCAAAAACCAAAAACCAAAAACCGAAAATCAAAAACCAAAAACCAAAAACCAAAAATCAAAAACCCAAAAACCGAAAACCAAAAACCCAAAAACCAAAAACCAAAAACCAAAAACCCAAAACCCACAACCAAAAACAGAACACCAATTACCAAAAACGAAAAAGCAACAACCAAAAACAAAAAACAAAAACCATAAACCAAAAACCAAAAGCCAAAAACCAAATACCAAAAACCAAATACCGAAAACCAAATACCAAAAACTAAAAACCAGGAACCATAAACGAAAACCAAAAACAAAAACGAAAAACGAAAAACCAAAAACCAAAAACGAAATACAAAAAACTAAGAACGAAAAACCAAAAACCAAAAACCAATAACCAAAAACGTAAAACCAAAAATCCAAAACCAGAAACCAAAAACCCAAAACCAAAAACCAAAAATCAATAACCAAAGACCAAAACCCAAAAACCAAAAACCAAAAACCAAAATCGAAAAACCAAAAACCAAAAACCAAAAACCAAAAACTAAAAACCAAAAACCAAAAACCGAAAACCGAAAACCAAAAACCAAAAAGCAAAAACCACAAACCAAAAACCAAAAACCAAAAACCAAAAACCGAAAATCAAAAACCAAATATCAAGAACCAAAAACCAAAAACCAAAAACCAAAAACCAAAAACCAAAAAACAAACACCAAAAACCACAAACGAAAAACCAAAAACCAAAAACCAAAAACTAAAAACCACAAACGTAAATTCAAAAACCAAAAACCGAAAACCAAAAACCCAAAACTCAAAACCAAATAACAAAAACCAAATACCAAATATCAAGAACCAAAAACCAAAAACCAAAAACCAATAACCGGAAACCCAAAACCAAAAACCAAAAACCAACAACCAAAAACGTAAAACCAAAATCCAAAAACCAAAAACCAAAACCAAAAACCAACAACCAAAAACGTAAAACCAAAAACCAAATACCAAGAACCAAATACCAAAAACTAAGAACCAGAAACCAAAAACCAAAGACCAAAAACAAAAAACCAAAAACGAAATACAAGAAACTAAGAACGAAAAACCAAAAACCAGAATCCAAAAAACAAAAACTATTAACCAAAAACGTAAAACCAAAAATCAAAAACCCAAAACCAAAAACCCAAAACCCAAAACCCAAAACCCCAAACCCAAAACTCAAAAGCCAAAACCCAAAACCACAAACCCAAAACCCAAAACCAAATACCAAATATCAAGAACCAAAAACCCAAAACCAAAACCAAAAACCAAAAAGCAAAAACCACAAACCAAAAACCAAAAACTGAAAACCAAAACCAAAAACCGAAAACCAAAACCAAAAACCAAAAACCAACAACCAAAAACGTGAAACCAAAAACCAAATACCAAGAACCAAATACCAAAAACTAAGAACCAGAAACCAAAAACCAAAAACTAAAAACCAAAAACCAAAAACCAAAAACCAAAAACAAAAAACCAAAAACCAAAAACCCAAAACCAGAAACCAAAAACCAATAACCAAAAACGAAAAATCAAAAACCAAAAATCAAAAACCAAAAACCAAAAACCAAAAAACAAAAACCCAAAACCAGAAACCAAAAACCAAAAACCAATAACCAAAACCAAAAACCAAAACCCAAAAACCAAAAACCAAAAACCAAAAACCAAAAACCCAAAACCAAAAACCAAAAACCAAAAACCAAAAACCAAAAACCCAAAACCAAAAACCAATAACCATAAACGAAAAAACAACAACCAAAAACCAAAAACTAAAAACCAAAAACCAAAAACCAAAAACCAAAAACCGAAAACCAATAACCAAAAACGTAAAACCAAAAATCATACACCAAAAACCAAAAACCAAAAAAACAAGAACCAAATACCAAATGTCAAGAACCAAAAACCAAAAACCAAAAACCAAAAACCAAAAACCAAAAACTAAAAACCCAAAACCAAAAACCAATAACCAAAAACGAAAAACCAACAACCAAAAACCAAAAACCAAAAACCAAAAACCAAAAACCAAAAACCAAAAACCAAAAACCAAAAACCAAAAACCAAAAACCAAAAACCGAAAACCAAAAACCAAAAACCAAAATTCAAAAACCAAAAACCAAAAACCAAAAACCAAAAACCAAAAACCAAAAACCAATAACCAAAAACCAATAATCAAAAACGAGAAACCAAAAACCAAAAACCGAAAACCAAAAACCAAAAACCAATAATCAAAAAACGAAAAACCAAAAACCAAAAACCGAAAACCAAAAACCAAAAACCAAAAACCCAAAAACCAAAAACCAAAAACGTAAAACCAAAAAACAAAAACCCAAAAACCAAATACCAAATATCAAAAACCAGAAACCAAAAACCAAAAACCAAAAACCAAAAATTAAAAACAAAAACCAAAAACCAAAAACCAAACACCAAAAACAAAAAAACCAAAAAAGCAAAGACCAAAAACCAAAAACCAAATACCAAAAACCAAGTACCAAAAACCAAAATCCAAAAACCAAATACCAAATATAAAAACCAAAAACCAAAAACCAAAAATCCAAAACCAATTACAAAAACCAAAAGCCAAAAACCAAAACCAAAAACCCGAAACCCATAACCCAAAACCCAAAACCCAAAACCCAAAACCCAAAACCCAAAACCCAAAACCCAAACCCCAAAACCAAAAACCCAAAACCAAAAACCGAAAACCAAAAACCAAAAACCAAAAACCAAAAACCAAAAACCAAACACCAAAAACCAAAAACCAAAAACCAAAAACCAACAACCAAAAACCAATAATCAAAAACGAAAAACCAAAAACCAAAAACCGAAAACCAAAAACCAAAAACCAAAAACCCAAAAACCAAAAACCAAAAACGTAAAACCAAAAAACAAAAACCAAAAACCAAATACCAAATATCAAAAACCAGAAACCAAAAACCAAAAACCAAAAACCAAAAATTAAAAACAAAAACCAAAAACCAAAAACCAAACACCAAAAACAAAAAAACCAAAAGACCAAAAACCAAAAACCAAATACCAAGATTCAAGTACCAAAAACCAAAATCCAAAAACAAAATACCAAATATAAAAACAAAAACCAAAAACCAAAAATCCAAAACCAATTACAAAAACCAAAAGCCAAAAACCAAAACCAAAAACCCGAAACCCATAACCCAAAACCCAAATCCAAAACCCAAAACCCAAAACCCAAAACCCAAAACCCAAAACCCAAACCCCAAAACCAAAAACCCAAAACCAAAAACTAAAAACCAAAAACCAAAAACCAAAAACCAAAAACCAAAAACCAAAAACCAAAAACCAAAAACCAAAAACCAAAAACCAACAACCAAAAACCAGAAACCAAAAACCAAAAACCAAAAACCAATAACCAAAAACCAAAAACCAAAAACGAAAAACCAACAACCAAAACCAAAAACCAAAAACCAAAAACCAAAAACCAAACACCAAAAACCCAAAATCAAAAACCAAAAACCAAAAACCAAAAACCCAAAACTAAAAACCAAAAACCAAAAACCAAAAACCAAAAACCAATAACCAAAAACGTAAAACCAAATATAAAAAATCCAAAAACCAAAAACCAAAAACCAAAAACAAAAAATCCAAAAAAACAAAGACCAAAATCCAAATACCAAAGATCAAGAACCAGAAACCAGAAACCAAAAACCAAAAACGAAAAACCAAAAACCAAAAACGAAATACAAAAAACTAACAACGAAATACCAAAAACCAAAAACATAAAAACAAAAACCAAATACCAAATATCAACAACCAAAAACCAAAAACCAAAAATTAAAAATCCAAAACCAAATACCAAAAACCAAAAGCCAAAATCCAAAAACCAAAAGCCAAAATGCAAAAACCCAAAACCCAAAACCCAAAACCCAAAAACCAAAACCCAAAACTCAAAAACCAAAACCCAAAACCACAAACCCAAAACCTAAAACCAAATACCAAATATCAAGAACCAAAAACCCAAAAACCAAAAACCAAAAACCAAGAACCAAATACCAAATGTCAAGAACCAAAAACCAAAAACCAAAAACCAAAAACCAATAACCAAAAACCAAAAACCAAAAACCAAAAACCCAAAACCAAAAACCAATAACCAAAAACGAAAAACCAAAACCGAAAAACCAACAACCAAAAACCAAAAACCAAAAACCAAAAACCAAAAACCCAAAACCAAAAACCAATAACGAAAAACGAAAAACCAACAACCAAAAACAAAAAACCAAAAACCAAAAACCAAAAACCAAAAAGAAAAATTCAAAAACCAAAAACCAAAAACCAAAAACCAAAAACAGAAAACCAAAAACCAAAAACCAAAACCCAAAACCAGCAACCAAAAACCAAAAACCAATAACCAAAAACGAAAAACCAAAAACCAAAAACCAAAAACCAAAAACCAAACACCAAAAACCAATAACCAAAAACGTAAAACCAAAAATCAAAAACCAAAAAGCAAAAACCAAAAACCAAATACAAATTATCAAAAACCAAAAACCAATAACCAAAAACCAAAAACGAAAAACCAAAAACCAAAAACCAAATACCAAATACCAAGAACCAAGTACCAAAAACCAAAATTTAAAAACCAAATACCAAATATCAAAAACCAAAAACCAAAAATACAAAACCAAAAACCAAAAACCACAAACCAAAAACGTAAAACCAAAAACCAAAAACCAAAAAACAAAAGCCAAAAGCCAAAAACTAAAAACCAAAAACCAAACACCAAAAACCAAAAACCAAAAACCAAAAACATAGAACCAGAAACCAAAAACCAAAAACCAAAAACCTGAACCCATAACCCAAAACCCAAAACCCAAAACCCAAAACCCAAAACCCAAAACCCAAAACCCAAAACCCAAAACAAAAACCCAAAACCAAAAACCAAGAACATATAATCAAAAACCAAAAACCATAAACCAAAAACCAAAAACCAAAAACCAAAAACCAAAAACCAAAAACCAAAAACCAAAAACCAAAAACCAAAAACCAAAAACCAAAAACCAAAAACCAAAAACCAAAAACCAAAAACCAAAAACAAAAACCAAAAACCAAAAACCGAAAACCAAAAACCAAAAACCAAAATTCAAAAACCAAAAACCAAAAACCAAAAACAAAAAACCAAAAACCAAAAACCAAAAACCAAAAACCAAAAACCAAAAACCAATAACCAAAAACGTAAAACCAAATATCAAAATCCAAAAACCAAAAACCAAAAACCAAAAACAAAAAAACCAAAAAAACAAAGACCAAAAACCAAATACCAAAGACTAAGAATCAGAAACCAGAAACCAAAAACCAAAAACGAAAAACCAAAAACCAAAAACGAAATACAAAAAACTAACAACGAAATACCAAAAACCAAAAACCTAAAAACAAAAACCAAACACCAAAGATCAAGAACCAAAAACCAAAAACCAAAAACCAAAAATCCGAAACCAAATACCAAAAACCAAAAGCCAAAAACCAAAAGCCAAAATGCAAAAACCCAAAACCCAAAACCCAAAACCCAAAACCCAAAACCCAAAAACCAAAACCCAAAACTCAAAAACCACAACCCAAAACCACAAACCCAAAACCCAAAACCAAAAACCAAATATCAAGAACCAAAAACCCAAAAACCAAAAACCAAAGAACAAGAACCAAATACCAAATGTCAAGAACCAAAAACCAAAAACCAAAAACCAAAAACCAAAAACCAAAAACCAAAAACCAAAAACCCAAAACCAAAAACCAATAACCAAAAACGAAAAACCAAAACCGAAAAACCAACAACCAACAACCAAAAACCAAAAACCAAAAACCAAAAACCAAAAACCAAAAACCAAAATCCCAAAACCAAAAACCAATAACCAAAAACGAAAAACCAACAACCAAAAAACAAAAAACCAAAAACCAAAAACCAAAAACCAAAAACCAAAAACCAAAAACCAAAACCCAAAACCAGAAACCAAAAACCAAAAACCAATAACCAAATCGAAAAACCAAAAACCAAAAACCAAAAACCAAAAACCAAAAACCAAAAACCAATAACCAAAAACGTAAAACCAAAAATCAAAAACCAAAAAGCAAAAACCAAAAACCAAATACCAAATATAAAAACCAAAAACCAATAACCAAAAACCAAAAACGAAAAACCAAAAACCAAAAACCAAATACCTAATGCCAAAAACCAAATACCAAAAACAAAAATTTAAAAACCAAATACCAAATATCAAAAACCAAATACCAAAAATGCAAAACCAAAAACAAAAAACCACAAACCAAAAACGTAAATCCAAAAACCAAAAACCAAAAAACAAAAGCCAAAAGCCAAAAACTAAAAACCAAAAACCAAACACCAAAAACCAAAACCAAAACCAAAAACATAAAACCAGAGACCAAAAACCAAAAACCAAAAACCAAAAACCCAAAACCCATAACCCAAAACCCAAAACCCAAAACCCAAAACCCAAAACCCAAAACCCAAAACCCAAAACCAAAAACCCAAAACCAAAAACCAAGAACATATAATCAAAAACCAAAAACCATAAACCAAAAACCAAAAACCAAAAACCAAAAACCAAAAACCAAAAACCAAAAACCAAAAACCAAAAACCAACAACCAAAAACAAAAACCAAAAACCAAACACCAAAAACCAAAAACCGATAACCAAAAACCAAAAACCAAAAACCAAAAACCAAAAACCAGAAACCAAAAACCAAAAACCAAAAACCAAAATCCGAAAACCATCAACCAAAAACCACAAACCAAAAGCAAAAAACCAAAAACCAAAAACCAAAAAGCAAACACCAAAAAACAAAAACCAAAATGCAAAAACCCAAAACGCAAAACCAAAGACGGAAAAACAAAAACAAAAAACTAATAGCCAAAAACAAAAAACCAGAAACCAAATACCAAAAACCAAAAACAAAAACCAAAAACCAAAAACTACAAACCAAAAACGTAAAACCAAAAACCAAAAACCAAAAACCAAAAACCAAAAACCCAAAACCCAAAACCCAAAACCCAAACCCAAAACCCAAAACCCAAAACCCAAACCCCAAAACCCAAAACCCCCGAATCCAAAACCCAAAACCCAAAACTCAAAACTCATAATCCAAAACCCAAAACCCAAAACCAAAGACGGAAAAACAAAAACAAAAAACTAAAAGCCAAAAACCAAAAACCAAAAACCAAATACCAAAAACCAAAAACAAAAACCAAAAACCAAAAACTACAAACCAAAAACGTAAAACCAAAAATCAAAAACCAACAACCAAAAACCAAAAACCAAAAACCCAAAACCCAAAACCCAAAACCCAAACCCAAAACCCAAAACCCATAATACAAAACCCAAAACCCAAAACTCAAAACCCAAAACCCATAATCCAAAACCCAAAACCCAAAACCAAATACCAAAAATCAAAAACCAAAAACAAATAGCCAAAAACCAAAAACCAAAAACCCAAAACCAGAAACCAAAAACCAAAAACCAATAACCAAAAACGAAAAACCAACAACCAAAACCAAAAACCAAAAACCAAAAACCAAAAACCCAAAAACCAAAACCCTAAACCAAAAACCCAAAACCCAAAACCCAAAACCCAAAACCCATAACCCAAAACCCAAAACCCAAAACCCAAAAACCTAAAACCACAAACCAAAAACCAAATACCAAATACCAAAAACAAAAACCAAAAACCAAAAACCAAAAACCAAAAACCAAAAACCAAAAACCAAAAACCAAAAACAAAAAATCAAAAACCCAAAACCAAAAGCCAAAAACCAATAACCAAAAACGAAAAACCAACAACCAACAACCAAAACCAAAAACCAAAAACCATAAACCAAAAACCAAAAACCAACAACCAAAAACGTAAAACCAAAAACCAAAAAAGAAAAACCAAAAACCAATAACCTAAAACCAAAAACCAAAAACCGAAAACCAAAAACCAAATACCAAAAACTAAGAACCAGAAACCAAAAACCAAAAACCAAAAACGAAAAACCAAAAACCAAAAAGAAATTCAAAAAACTAAGAACGAAAAACCAAAAACCAGAAACCAAAAAACAAAAACCAAAAACCAATAACCAAAAACGTAAATCCAAAAATCAAAAACCCAAAACCAAAAACCCAAAACCAAAAACCAAAAACCAAAAACCAAAAACCAAAAACCAAAAACCAAAAACCAAAAACCAAAAACCAAAAACCAAAAACCAAAAATCCAAAACCAGAAACAAAAAACCAAAAACCAATAACCAAAAACGAAAAATCAACAACCAAACCAAAAACCAAAATCCCAAAAACCAAAAACCAAAAACCAAAAACCAACAACCAAAAACCAAAAACCCAAAACCAAAAACCAAAAACCAAAAACCAAAAACCAAAAACCAAAAACCAAAAACCAAAAACCAAAAACCAAAAACCAAAAATCAAAAACCAAAAACTAAAAACCAAAAACCAAACACCAAAAACCAAAAACCAAAAACCAAAAATCAAAAACCAAAAACCAAAAACCCAAAACCAAAAACCAAAAACCAATAACCAAAAACGAAAAACCTACAACCAAAACCAGAAACCAAAAACCAAAAACCAAAAACCAAAAACCCAAAACCAAAAACCAAAAACCAAAAACCAAAAACCAAAAATCAAAAACCAAAAACCCAAAACCAAAAACGTAAGCCAAAAACCAATAACCAAAAACCAACAACCAAAAACAAAAAACCAAAAACTATAAACCAAAAACCAAAAACCAAAAACCAAAAACCAAAAACCAAGAACCAATAACCAAAAACGTAAAACCAAAAATCAAAAACCAAAAACCAAAGGCCAAAAACCAAATACCAAATATCAAAAACCAAAAACCAAAAACCAAAAACCAAAAACAAAAAACAAAAAAACCAAAAAAACAAAGACCAAAATCCAAATACCAAAAACTAACAACCAGAAACCAAAAACCAGAAACCAAAAACGTAAAACCAAAATCAAAAACGAAATACAAAAAACTAAGAACGAAATACCAAAAACCAAAAACCTAAAAAGAAAAACCAAATACCAAATATCAAGAACCAAAAACCAAAAACCAAAAACCAAAAACCAAAAATCCAAAACCAAATACCAAAAACCAAAAAACAAAAAACAAAAGCCAAAATGCAAAAACCCAAAACCCAAAACCCAAAACCCAAAACCCAAAACCCAAAAACTAAAACCCAAAACTCAAAAACCAAAACCCAAAACCACAAACCCAAAACCAAATACCATATATCAAGAACCAAAAACCCAAAAACCAAAAACCAAAAAAAAAACCAAATACCAAATGTCAAGAACCAAAAACTAAAACCCAAAAACCAAAATCCAAAAACCAAAAACCAAAAACCAAAAACCTAAAACCAAAAACCAAATACCCAAAACCAAAAACCAAAAACCAAAAACCAAACACCAAAAACCAAAAACCAAAAACCAAAAACCCAAAACCAAAAACCAAAAACCAAAAACCAAAAACCAAAAACCAAAAAACAAAAAGCCAAAGACCAAAAACCAAAAATCAAAAACCAAAAACTGAAAACCAAAAACCAAAAACCAAATACCAAATACCAAATACCAAAAACCAAGTACCAAAAAGCAAAATCCAAAAACCAAATACCAAATATCAAAAACCAAAAACCAAAATCCAAAACCAATTACAAAAACCAAAAGCCAAAAACCAAAACCAGAACCCAAAACCCATAACCCATAACCCAAAACCGAAAACCCAAAACCCAAAATCCAAAACCAAAAATCCAAAACCAAAAACCAAAAACATAAAATCAAAAACCAAAAACAATAAACCAAAAACCAAAAACCAAAAACCAAAAACCAAAAACCAAAAACCAAAAACCAAAAACCAAAAACCAAAAACCAAAAACCAAAAACCAAAAACCAAAAACAAACAACCAATAACCAAAAACCAAAAACCAAAAACCAAAAACGAAAAACCAAAAACCAAAAACCAAAAACCAAAAACCAAAAACCAAAAAACAAAAACCAAAATTCAAAAACCAAAAACCAAAAACCAAAAACCAAAAGCCAAAAACCCAAAACCAGATACCAAAAGACGAAAAACCAAAAACGAAAAACCAAAAACCAAAAACCAAAAACCAAAAACCAAAAACCAAAAACCAAAAACCAAAAACCAAAAACCAAAAACCAATAACGAAAACGTAAAACCTAATTTCAAAAACCAAAAACCAAAAACCAAATACCAAATACCAAAAACTAAAAACCAAAAACCAAAAACCAAAAACCTAAAACCAAAAACCAAAAACCAAAAAACCAAAAAGCCAAAGACCAAAAACCAAAAACCAAAAACCAAAAACCAAAAACCAAAAACCAAAAAACAAAAACCAAAAACCAAATACCAAATACCAAAAACCAAGTACCAAAAAGCAGAATCCAAAAACCAAATACCAAATATCAAAAACCAAAAACCAAAAACCAAAAATCCAAAACCAATTACAAAAACCCAAAGCCAAAAACCAAAACCAAAAACCCAAAACCCATAACCCAAAACCCAAAACCCAAAACCCAAAACCCAAAACCCAAAACCCAAAACCTTAAACCCAAAACCCAAAACCAAAAACCCAAAACCAAAAACCAAAAACATAAAATCAAAAACCAAAAACAATAAAAAAAACCAAAAACCAAAAACCAAAAACCAAAAACCAAAAACCAAAAACCAAAAACTAGCAACCAAAAAAACCAAAAACCAAAAACCAAAAACCAAAAACCAAAAACCCAAAACCAAAAACCAAAAACCAAAAACCAAAAACCAAAAACCAAAAACAAAAACCAAAAACCAAAAACCAAAAACCAAAAACCAAAAACCCAAAACCAAAAACCAAAAACCAAAAACCAAAAACCAAAAACAAATAACCAAAAACGAAAAACCAAAAACCAAAAACCAAAAACCAAAAACCAAAAACTAAAAACCAAAAACCAAAAACCAAGAACCAAAAACCAATAACCAAAAACGTAAAACCAAAAATCAAAAACCAAAAACCAAAAACCAAATACCAAATATCAAAAACCAAAAACCAAAAACCAAAAACCAAAAACCAAAAACAAAAAACCAAAAACCAAAAACCAAAAAACCAAAAAGCCAAAGACCAAAAACCAAAAACCAAAAACCAAAAACCAAAAACCAAAAACCAAAAACCAAAAACCAAAAACCAAAAACCAAAAACCAAAGACTAAAAACCAAAAACCGAAAACCAAAAACCATATACCAAATACCAAATACCAAAAACCAAGTACCAAAAACGAAAATCCAAAAACCAAATACCAAATATCAAAAACCAAAAACCAAAAACCAAAAATCCTAAACAATTACAAAAACCAAAAAACAAAAACCAAAACCAAAAACCCAAAACCCATAACCCAAAACCCAAAACCAAAACCCAAAACCCAAAACCAAAAACCCAAAACCAAAAACCAAAAACATAAAATCAAAAACCAAAAACCATAAACCATAAACCAAAAACCAAAAACCAAAACCAAAAAACCAAAAACCAAAAACCAAAAACTAACAACCAAGAACCAAAAACCCAAAACCAAAAATCAAAAACCAAAAATCAAAAACCAATAACCAAAAACCAAAAACCAAAAACCAAAAACCAAAAACAAAGAACCAAAAACCAAAAACCAAAAACCAAAAACCAATAACCAAAAACCAAAAACCAAAAACCAAAACCCAAAACCCAAAAACCAAAAACCAAAAACCAAAAACCAAAAACCAAAAACCAAAAACCAAAAACCAAAAACCAAAAACCAAAAACCAAAAACCAAAAACCAAAAACCAAAAACCAAAAACCAAAAACAAAAACCAAAAACCAAAAACCACAAACCAAAAACCAAAAACCACAAACCAAAAACCAAAAACCAAAAACCAAAAACCAAAAAGCAAACACCAATAACCAAAAACCAAAAACCAAAAACCAAAAACCAATAACCAAAAAACCCAAAACCCAAAACCCAAACCCAAAACCCAAAACCCATAATCCAAAACCCAAAACCCAAAACCCAAAACCCAAAACCCATAATCCAAAACCCAAAACCCATAATCCAAAACCCAAATCCCAAAACCAAAGACCAAAAATCAAAAACCAAAAACTAATAGCCAAAAACCAAAAACCAAAAACATAAAACCAAAAACCCAAAACCAGAAACCAAAAAACAGAAACCAATAACCAAAAACGAAAGACCAACAACCAAAACGTAAAACGAAAAACCAGAAACCAAAAACCCAAAAACCAAAACCCAAAACCCAAAACCCAAAAACCAAAAACCACAAACCAAAAACCAAATACCAAATTCCAAATACCAAAAACCAAAAACCAAAAACCAAAAACCAAAAACCAAAAACCAAAAACCTAAAACCAAAAACCAAAAACCAAAAACCAAAAACCAAAAACCAAAAACCAAAAACAAAAAACCAAAAACCAAAAACCAAAAACCAAAAACCACAAACCAAAAACCAAAAACCAAAAACCAAAACCCATAATCCAAAACCCAAAACCCAAAACCCAAAACCCAAAACCCATAATCCAAATACCCAAAACCCAAAACCAAAGACCAAAAATCAAAAACCAAAAACTAATAGCCAAAAACCAAAAACCAAAAACCAAAAACCCAAAACCAGAAACCAAAAACCAAAAACCAATAACCAAAAACGAAAAACCAACAACCAAAACGTAAAACCAAAAACGAAAAACCAAAAACCAAAAACCCAAAAACCAAAACCCAAAACCAAAAACCCAAAACCCAAAACCCAAAACCCAAAACCCAAAACCCAAAACCCATAACCCAAAACCCAAAACCCAAAACCCAAAAACCAAAAACCACAAACCAAAAACCAAATAACAAATACCAAAAACCAAAAACCAAAAACCAAAAACCAAAAACCAAAAACCAAAAACCAAAAACCAAAAACAAAAACCAAAAACCAAAAACCAAAAACCAAAAACTAAAAACCAAAAACCAAACACCAAAAACCAAAAACCAAAAACCAAAAACCAAAAACCAAAAACCAAAAACCAAAAACCAAAATCCAAAAACCCAAAACCAAAAACCCAAAACCCAAACCGACAACCCAAAACCCAAAACCCATAATCCAAAACCCAAAACCCAAAACGAAAGACCAAAAATCAAAAACCAAAAACTAATAGCCAAAAAACAAAAACCAAAAACCGAAAACCAAAAACCAAAAACCAAAAACCAAAAACCCAAAACCAAAACCCAAAACCCAAAACCAAAAACCTAAAACCAAAAACCAAAAACATAAAATCAAAAACCAAAAACCATAAACCATAAACCAAAAACCAAAAACCAAAAACAAAAAACCAAAAACCAAAAACCAAAAACCAAAAACTAACAACCAAGAACCAAAAACCAAAAACCAAAACTCAAAAACCAAAAATCAAAAACTAATAACCAAAAACCAAAAACCAAAAACCAAAAACCAAAAACCAAAAACAAAGAACCAAAAACCAAAAACCAAAAACCAAAAACCAATAACCAAAAACCAAAAACCAAAAACCAAAACCCAAAAACCAAAAACCAAAAACCAAAAACCAAAAACCAAAAACCAAAAACCAAAAACCAAAAACCAAAAACCAAAAACCAAAAACCAAAAACCAAAAACCAAAAACCAAAAACCAAAAACAAAAACCAAAAACCAAAAACCAAAAACCAAAAACCAAAAACCACAAACCAAAAACCAAAAACCAAAAACCAAAAACCAAAAAGCAAACACCAATAACCAAAAACGTAAAACCAAAAACCAAAAACCAAAAACCAATAACCAAAAAACCCAAAACCCGAAACCCAAACTCAAAACCCAAAACCCAAACCCAAAACCCAAAACCCAAAACCCATAATCCAAAACCCAAAACCCAAAACCCAAAACCCAAAACCCAAAACCCATAATCCAAAACCCAAAACCCATAATCCAAAACCCAAATCCCAAAACCAAAGACCAAAAATCAAAAACCAAAAACTAATAGCCAAAAACCAAAAACCAAAAACATAAAACCAAAAACCCAAAACCAGAAACCAAAAACCAGAAACCAATAACCAAAAACGAAAGACCAACAACCAAAACGTAAAACCAAAAACCAAAAACCAAAAACCCAAAAACCAAAACCCAAAACCCAAAACCCAAAACCCAAAAACCAAAAACCACAAACCAAAAACCAAATACCAAATTCCAAATACCAAAAACCAAAAACCAAAAACCAAAAACCAAAAACCAAAAACCTAAAACCAAAAACCAAAAACCAAAAACCAAAAACCAAAAACCAAAAACCAAAAACCAAAAACCAAAAACCAAAAACCAAAAACCAAAAACCAAAAACCACAAACCAAAAACCAAAAACCAAAAACCAAAAACCAAAAACCAAAAAGCAAACACCAATAACCAAAAACCAAAAACCAAAAACGTAAACCAAAAACCAAAAACCAAAAACCCAAAACCCAAAACTCAAAACCCAAAACCCAAAACCAAAACCCAAAACCCATAATCCAAAAACCAAAACCCAAAACCCAAAACCCATAATCCAAAACCCAAAACCCAAAACCCAAAACCCAAAACCCATAATCCAAATACCCAAAACCCAAAACCAAAGACCAAAAATCAAAAACCAAAAACTAATAGCCAAAAACCAAAAACCAAAAACCCAAAACCAGAAACCAAAAACCAAAAACCAATAACCAAAAACGAAAAACCAACAACCAAAACGTAAAACCAAAAACGAAAAACCAAAAACCAAAAACCCAAAAACCAAAACCCAAAAACCAAAAACCAAAAACCAAAAACCAAAAACAAAAACCAAAAACCAAAAACCAAAAACCAAAAGCCAAAAGCCAAAAACCAAAAACAAAAAACCTAAAGCCAATAACCAAAAACCAAAAACCAAAATATATAAACCAAAAACCAAAAACCAAAATCCAAATACCAAAAACCAAATACAAAAACGAAAACCCAATAACCAAAAACCAAAAACCAAAAACCGAAAACCGAAAACCAAAACATAAAATCCAAAAACCAAAAACCAAAAGACAAAAACCTAAAACGAAAAACCAAAAACCCAAAAACCAAAAACCAGAAATCAGAAACCAAAAACCAAAAACCAGAAACAAAGGCCAAAAACCAAAAACCAAAAACGAAAAACGAAAAACCAAAAACAAAATACAAACAAAATATACCTAAAACCAAAAACCAAAAACCAAAAGACAAAAACAAAAAACCAAAATCGTAAAACCAAAATACCAAAAAACAAAAACAAAAACCAAAAACCAAAAGCCAAAAGCCAGAAGCCAAAAGCCAAAAGCCAAAAGCCAAAAGCCAAAAACCAAAAACCAAAAACCAAAAACCAAAAACCAAAAACCAATAACCAAAAACCATCAACCTAAAACCAAAAACCAAAAACCATAAACCAGAAATGTAAAATCAAAAACCAAAAGCCAAAAACCAAAAACCAAAAACCAAAAACCAAAAACCAAAAACCAAAAACCACAAACCAAAACCCAAAAACCATAAATCAAAAAGCAAACACCAATAACCAAAAACCAAAAACCAAAAACCAAAAACCAAAAACCAAAAACCCAAAACCCCAAACCCAAAACCCAAACCCAAAACCCAAAACCCATAATCCGAAACCAAAAACCCAAAACTATTAATCCAAAACCCAAAACCCAAAACCCATAATCCAAAACCCAAAACCCAAAACCAAAGACCAAAAATCAAAAACCAAAAACTAATAGCCAAAAAGCAAAAACCAAAAACCAAAAACCAAAAACCAAAAACAAAAACCAAAACCCAAAAACCAAAAACCAAAAACCAAAAACAAAAAACCCAAAACCCAAAACCCAAAACCCAAACCCAAAACCCAAAACCCATAATCCAAAACCCAAAACCCAAAACCCAAAACCCCTAAATCCAAAACCCAAAACCCAAAACCCAAAACCCATAATCCAAAACCCAAAACCCAAAACCAAAGATCAAAAATCAAAAACCAAAAACTATTAGCCAAAAACCAAAAACCAAAAACTAAAAACCAAAAACCCAAAACCAGAAACCAAAAACCAGAAACCAATAACCAAATACGAAAAACGAACAACCAAAACGTAAAACCAAAAACCAAAAACCAAAAACCAAAAACCCTAAAACCAAAACCCAAAACCCAAAACCCAAAACCAAAAACCCAAAACCCAAAACCCAAAACCCAAAACCCATAATCCAAAACCCAAAACCCAAAATCAAAAACCAAAAACCACAAACCAAAAACCAAATACCAAATACCAAAAACCAAAAACCAAAAACCAAAAACCAAAAAACAAAAACCAAAAACCAAAAACCAAAAACCAAAAACCGAAAACCAAAAACCAAAAACAAAAGACCAAAAACCAAAAACCAAAAACCAAAAACCAAAAACCAAAAACCAAAAACCAAAAACCAAAAACCAAAAACCAAAAACCACAAACCAAAAACCAAAAACCAAAAACCAAAAACCAAAAACCAAAAACCCAAAACCCAAAACCCAAAACCCAAACCCAAAACCCAAAACCCATAATCCAAAACCCAAAACCCAAAACCCAAAACCCAAAACCCAAAAAACCCATAATCCAAAACCCAAAACCCAAAACCCAAAACCCAAAACCCATAATCCAAAACCCAAAACCCAAAACCAAAGATCAAAAATCAAAAACCAAAAACTATTAGCCAAAAACCAAAAACCAAAAACTAATAACCAAAAACCCAAAACCAGAAACCAAAAACCAAAAACCAAAAACCAAAAACCAAAAACCAAAAACCAAAAACCAAAAACCAAAAACCAAAAATCAAACACCAAAAACCAAAAACCAAAAACTAAAAACCAAAAATCAAACACCAAAAACCAAAAACTAAAAACCAAAAACCAAAAACCAAAAACCGAAAACCAAAAACCTAAAACCAAAAACCCAAAACCCAAACCCAAAACCCAAAACCCAAAACCGATAATCCAAAACCCAAAACCCAAAACCAAAGACCAAAAATCAAAAACCAAAAACTAAAAGCCAAAAACCAAAAACCAAATACCAAAACCAAAAACCAAAAACCAAAAACCAAAAACCAAAAACCAAAAACCAAAAACCAAAAACCAAAAACCAAAAACCAAAAACCAAAAACCAAAAACCAAAAACCAAAAACCAAAAACCAAAAACCAAAAACCAAAAACCAAAAACCAAAAACCAAAAACCAAAAACCGAAAACCAAAAACCTAAAACCAAAAACCCAAAACCCAAACCCAAAACCCAAAACCCAAAACCCATAATCCAAAACCCAAAACCCAAAACCAAAGACCAAAAATCAAAAACCAAAAACTAAAAGCCAAAAACCAAAAACCAAATACCAAAAACCAAAAACCAAAAACCAGAAACCAAAAACCAAAAACCAAAAACCAAAAACCAAAAACCAAAAACCAAAAACCAAAAACCAAAAACCAAAAACCAAAAACCAAAAACCAAAAACCAAAAACCAAAAACCAAAAACCAAAAACCAAAAACCAAAAACCAAAAACCAAAAACCAAAAACCAAAAACAAAAAACCAAAAACCAAAAACCAAAAACCAAAAACCAAAAACCAAAAACCAAAAACCAAAAACGTAAAACCAAAAACCAAAAACCAAAAGCCAAAAGCCAAAACCAAAAACAAAAAACCTAAGGCCAATAACTAAAAACCAAAAACCAAAAACCATAAACTAAAAACCAAAAACCAAAAACCAAAAACCAAATACCAAAAACGAAAACCCAAAAACCAAAAACCAAAACCAAAAACCAAAAACCAAAAACCAAAAACCAAAAACCAAAAACCAAAAACCAAAAACCGAAAACCAAAAATTAAAAACCAAAAACCAAAAACCAAAAACCAAAAACCTAAAACGAAAAACCAAAAACCCAAAAACCAAAAACAAGAAACCAGAAAACAAAAACCAAAAACCAGAAACCAAAGGCCAAAAACCAAAAACCAAAAACGAAAAACGAAAAACCCAAAAACAAAATACAAAGAAAATATACCTAAAACCAAAAACCAAAAACCAAAAACCAAAAAACAAAAGCCAAAAGCCAAAAGCCAAAAGCCAAAAACCAAAACCAAAAACCAATAACCAAAAACCAAAAACCATCAACCTGAAACCAAAAACAAAAAACCATAAACCAAAACCGTAAAATCAAAAACCAAAAGCCAAAAACAAAAAACCAAAAACCAAAAACCAAAAACCAAAAACCTAAAACGTAAAACCAAAAACTAAAAGCCAAAAACCAAAAACCAAAAACCAAAACCTAAAAACCAAAAACGATAAACCCAAAACCAAAAACCAAAAACCAAAAACCAAAAACCAAAAACCAAAAACCAAAAACCAAAAAACAAATACAAAAAACAAAATACCAAATACCAAAAACCAGAAACCATAAACAATAAACCAAAAACCAAAAACGAAAAACCAAACACGAAAAACCGAAAAACAAAATACAAAAAACCAATAACCAAATAACAAAAACCAAATACCGAAAACAAAAAAAAACCAAAAACCAAAAAACCAAAACAAGAAACCAAAAACCAAAAACCAAATACCAAATATCAAGAACCAAAAACCAAAAACCAAAAACCAAAAACCAAAAACCAAAAACCAAAAACCAAAAACCAAAAACCAAAAACCAAAATCCAAAAACCGAAAACCAAAAACCAAAAACCAAAAACAAAAACCGAATACGAAAAACCAAAAACCAAAATAAAAACCAAACAACCAAAAACCAGAAACGAAAAACCAAAAACGAAAAACGAAAAACGAAAAACCAAAAACGAAATACAAAACTTAAAAACGAATAACCAAAAACCAAAAACCAGAAACCAAAAAGAAAAACCAAAAACCAAAACCAAAAACCAAAAACCAAATACAGAAAACAAAAAAAAAACCAAAAACCAAAAAACCAAAACAAGAAACCAAAAACCAAAAACCAAATACCAAATATCAAGAACCAAAAACCAAAAGCCAAAAACCAAAAACCAAATACCAAAAACCAAATACCAAAATCAAAAACAAGAAACCAAAAACCAAAAGCCAAAAACCAAAAACCAAAAACAAAATACAAAATACACAAGACTAATAACGAATAACCAAAAACCAAAAACCAAAAACCAAAAACTAAAACCCAAAAACCAAAAACCAAAAACCAAAAACCAAAAACCAAAAACCAAAAACCAAAAACCAAAAAACAAAAACCAAAAACCAAAAACAAAAACCAAAAACGAAAAACCAAAAACCCGAAACTAAAATAAAAACCAAACAACCAAAAACCAGAAACCAAAAACCAAAAACGAAAAACGAAAAACCAAAAACCAAAAACGAAATATAAAAAACTAAAAACGAATAACCAAAATCCAATAACCAGAAACCAAAAACCAAAAACTAAAAACCAAAAACCAAAAATCAAAAACCAAAAACCAAAACCGAAAAACCAAAAACAAAAAACAAAAACACGAAACCAAAAACCAAATACAGAAAACAAAAAGAAAACCAAAAAACAAAAATACCAAAAAACCAAAACAAGAAACCAAAAACCAAAAACCAAAACCCAAAAACCAAAAACCAGAAACCCAAAACCCAAAACCAAAAACCAAAAACCAAAAACCAAAAACGAAAAACCAAAAACAGAAAACAAGAAACCAAAAAACAAAAACCAAAAACAAAATACAAAATACAAAAAACTAATAACGAATAACCAAAAACCAAAAACCAAAAACCAAAAACCAAAAACCAAAAACCAAAAACCAAAAACCAAATACCAAAAACCAAATACCAAAAACCAAAAACCAAAAACCAGAAACCAAAAACCAAGAACAAAAAACGAAAAACCAAAAACCAAAAACAAAATACAAAAAACTCAAAACCAAAATTAAAACAAAACAACCAAAAACCAGAAACCAAAAACCAAAAACCAAAAACGAAAAACGAAAAACCAAAAACCAAAAACAAAATACAAAACAGTAAAAACCAATAAACAAAAACCAAAAACCAGAAACCAAAGACCAAAAACTAAAAACCAAAAACCAAAAGCCAAAAACCAAAAACCAAAACCGAAAAACCAAAAACCAAAAACAAGAAACCAAAAACCAAATACAGAAAACAAAAAAAAAAACCAAAAAGCAAAAATACCAAAAACCAAAACAAGAAACCAAAAACCAAAAACCAAAACCCAAAAACCAAAAACCAAAAACCAAAAACCAGAAACCAAAAACCAAAAACCAAAATCCAAAAACCAAAAACGAAAAACCAAAAACCAAAAACAAGAAACCAAAAACCGAAAACCAAAAACATAATACAAAATACAAAAAACTAATAACGAATAACCAAAAACCAAAAACCAAAAACCAAAAACCAAAAACCAAAAACCAAAAACTAAAAACCGAAAACCAAATACCAAAAACCAAAAACCAAAAACCAAAAACCAAAAACCAAAAACGAAAAACCAAAAACCCAAAACCAAAATAAAAACCAAACAACCAAAAATCAGAAACCAAAAACCAAAAACACAAAACGAAAAACGAAAAACCAAAAACCAAAAACAAAATACAAAAAACTAAATACGAATAACCAAAAACCAAAAACCAGAAACCAAAAACCAAAAACTAAAAACAAAAACCAAAAACGAAAAACCAAAAACCAAAAACAAGAAACCAAAAACCAAAAACCAAAACCCAAAAACCAAAAACCAAATACCAAAAACCAAAAACCAAAAACCAAAAACAAAAACCAAAAGCCAAAAACCAAAAACAAAAAACCAAAAACCAAATACCGAAAACAAACAAAAACCAAAAACCAAAAAACCAAAACAAGAAACCAAAAACCAGAAACCAAATACCAAATATCAAGAACCAAAAACCAAAAATCAAAAACCAAATACCAAAAACCAAATACCAAAAACCAAAAACCAAAAACCAGAAACGAAAAACCAAATACCAAAAACCAAATACCAAAAACCAAAAACAAGAAACCAAAAACCTAAAACCAAAAACCAAAAACCAAAAACAAAATACAAAACTCTAATAACGAATAACCAAAAACCAAAAACCAAAAATCAAAAACCAAAAACCAAAATCCAAAAACCAAAAACCAAAAACCAAAAACCAAAAACCGAAAACCGAAAAACCAAAAACCAGAAACCAAAAACCAAAAATTAAAAACCAAAAACCAAAAACCAAAAATCAAAAATACCAAAAAACCAAAACAAGAAACCAAAAACCAAAAACAAGAAACCAAAAACCAAAAACCAAAAACCAAAAACCAAAAACCCAAAACCAAAAACCAAAAACCAAAAACCAAAAACCAAAAACCAAAAACCAAAAACCAAAAACCAAAAATTAAAAACCAAAAACCAAACACCAAAAACCAAAAACAGAAACCAAAAACCAAAAGCCAAAAGCCAAAAACCAAAAAACCAAAAACCAAAAACCAATAAACAAAAACCAAAGACCAAAAACCAAAAACCAAAAACCAAAAACCAAATACCAAAAACCAAAAACCAAAAACCAGAAACCAAAAACCAAGAACAAAAAACGAAAAACCAAAAACCAAAAACAAAATGCAAAAAACCCAAAACCAAAATAAAAACAAAACAACCAGAAACCAGAAACCAAAAACCAAAAACCAAAAACGAAGAACGAAAAACCAAAAACCAAAAACAAAATACAAAAAACTAAAAACCAATAACCAAAAACCAAAAACCAGAAACCAAAAACCAAAAACCAAAAACCAAAAACGAAAAACCAAAAACCAAAAACAAGAAACCAAAAACCAAAAACCAAAAACAAAATACAAAATACAAAAAACTAATAACGAATAACCAAAAACCAAAAACCAAAAACCAAAAACCAAAAACCAAAAACCAAAAACCAAAAACCAAAAACCGAAAACCAAAAACCAAAAACCAAAAACAAAAAACCAAAAACCAAAAACCAAAAACCAAAAACCAAAAACGAAAAACCAAAAACCCAAAACCAAAATAAAAACCAAAGAACCAAAAATCAGAAACCAAAAACCAAAAACACAAAACGAAAAACGAAAAACCAAAAACCAAAAACAAAATACAAAAAACTAAAAACGAATAACCAAAAACCAAAAAGCAGAAACCAAAAACCAAAAACTAAAAACCAAAAACCAAAAACGAAAAACCAAAAACCAAAAACCAAAAACAAGAAACAAAAAACCAAAAACCAAAAACCAAAAACCAAAAACGAAAAACCAAAAACCAAAAACAAGAAACCAAAAACCAAAAACCAAAAACAAAATACAAAATACAAAAAACTAATAACGAATAACCAAAAACCAAAAACCAAAAACCAAAAACCAAAAACCAAAAACCGAAAACCAAAAACCAAAAACCAAAAACAAAAAACCAAAAACCAAAAACCAAAAACCAAAAACCAAAAACGAAAAACCAAAAACCCAAAACCAAAATAAAAACCAAAGAACCAAAAATCAGAAACCAAAAACCAAAAACACAAAACGAAAAACGAAAAACCAAAAACCAAAAACAAAATACAAAAAACTAAAAACGAATAACCAAAAACCAAAAAGCAGAAACCAAAAACCAAAAACTAAAAACCAAAAACCAAAAACGAAAAACCAAAAACCAAAAACCAAAAACAAGAAACAAAAAACCAAAAACCAAAAACCAAAAACCAAAAACCAAATACCAAAAACCAAAAACCAAAAACCAAAAACCAAAAACCAAAAACAAAAACCAAAAGCCAAAAACCAAAAGCAAAAAACCAAAAACCAAATACCGAAAACAAAAAAAAAACCAAAAACCAAAACAAGAAACCAAAAACCAGAAACCAAATACCAAATATGAAGAACCAAAAACCAAAAACCAAAAACCAAATACCAAAAACCAAATACCAAAAACCAAAAACCAAAAACCAGAAACGAAAAACCAAAAAACAAAATACAAAAAACTAAAAACGAACGAAGAATCAAAAACCAAAAACCAAATACCAAAAACCAAATACCAAAAACCAAAAACAAGAAACCAAAAACCAAAAACCAAAAACCAAAAACCAAAAACAAAATACAAAAGACTAATAACGAATAACCAAAAACCAAAAACCAAAAATCAAAAACCAAAAACCAAAATCCAAAAACCAAAAACCAAAAACCAAAAACCGAAAACCAAAAACAAAAACCAAAAACGAAAAACCAAAAACAAAAACCCAAAACGAAAAACCAAAAACCCAAAACCAAAATAAAAACCAAACAACCAAAAACCAGAAACCAAAAACCAAAAACGAAAAACGAAAAACCAAAAACCAAAAACAAAATACAAAAAACTAAAAACGAATAACAAAAAACCAAAAACCAGAAACCTAAAACCAAAAACTAAAAACCAAAACCAAAAACCAAAAACCAAAAACCAAAAATCAAAAACCAAAACCGAAAAACGAAAAACCAAAAACCAAAAACAAAATCCAAAAAATTAAAAACGAATAACCAAAAACCGAAAACCAGAAACCAAAAACCAAAAAACCAAAAACCAAAAACCAGAAACCAAAACCGAAAAACCAAAAACCAAAAACAAGAAACCAAAAACCAAATACAGAAAACAAAAAAAAAACCAAGAAACAAAAATACCAAAAAACCAAAACAAGAAACCAAAAACCAAAAACCAAAACCCAAAAACCAAAAACCCAAAACCAAAAACCCAAAACCAAAAACCAAAAACCAAAAACCAAAAACCCAAAACCAAAAACCAAAAACCAAAAACCAAAAACCAAAAACCAAAAACCAAAAACCAAAAACCAAAAACCAAAAACCAAACACCAAAAACCAAAAACAAAAACCAAAAACCAAAAGCCAAAAACCAAAAACCAAAAACCAATAAACAAAAACCAAACACCAAAAACCAAAAACCAAAATCCAAAACCAAAAACCAAATACAAAAATCCAAATACCAAAAACCAAAAACCAGAAACCAAAAACCAAATACCAAAAAACAAAAACCAAATACAGAAAACAAAAAAAAACCGAAAACCAAAAAACCAAAACAAGAAGCCAAAAACCAAATACCAAATATCAAGAACCAAAAACCAAAAACCAAAAACCAAATACCAAAAAACAAAAACCAAAAACCAAAAACCGAAAACCAAAAACCAAAAACCAAAAACAAAAACCAAAAACGAAAAACCAAAAACCAAAATAAAAACCAAACAACCAAAAACCAGAAACCAAAAACCAAAAACCAAAAACGAAAAACGAAAAACCAAAAACTAAAAACCAAAACAAAATACGAAAACTTAAAATCGAATAACCAAATACCAAAAACCAGAAACCAAAAACCTAAACCAAAAACCAAAAACCAAAAACCAAAAACCAAAAACCAAAAACCAGAAACCAAAAACCAAAAACCAAAAACCAAAAACCAAAAACAAAAAACCAAAAACCAAATAATGGAAACAAAAAAAAACTAAAACCCAAAAAACCCAAACAAGAAAACCAAATACCAAATATCAAGAACCAAAAACCAAAAACCAAAAACCAAATACCAAAAACCAAATACCAAAAACCAAAAACCAGAAACGAAAAACCAAAAAACAAAATACAAAAAACTAAAAACAAACGAAAAACCAAAAACCAAAAACCAAATACCAAAAACCAAATACCAAAAACCAAAAACAAGAAACCAAAAACCAAAAACCAAAAACAAAAAACCAAAAACAAAATACAAAAGACTAATAACGAATAACCAAAAACCAAAAACCAAAAACCAAAAACCAAAAACCAAAATCCAAAAACCAAAAACCAAAAACCAAAAACCAAAAACCAAAAACCAAAATCCAAAAACCAAAAACTAAAAACCAAAAACCAAAAACGAAAAACCAAAAACCAAAAACCAAAAACAAGAAACCAAAAACCAAACACCAAAAACCAAAAACAAAAACCAAAAACCAAAAGCCAAAAACCAAAAGCAAAAAACCCAAAACCAAATACCGAAAACAAAAAAAAACCAAAAACCAAAACAAGAAACCAAAAACCAGAAACCAAATACCAAATATCAAGAACCAAAAACCAAAAACCAAAAACCAAATACCAAAAACCAAATACCGAAAACCAAAAACCAGAAACCAAAAACCAAAAAACAAAATACAAAAAACTAAAAACGAACGAAAAACCAAAAAACAAAAACCAAATACCAAACGCCAAATACCAAAAACCAAAAACAAGAAACCAAAAACCAAAAACCAAAAACCAAAAACCAAAAACAAAATACAAAAGACTAATAACGAATAACCAAAAACCAAAAACCAAAAACCAAAAACCAAAAACCAAAATCCAAAAACCAAAAACCAAAAACCAAAAACCAAAAACCAAAAACCAAAAACCAAAAACCAAAATCCAAAAACCAAAAACTAAAAACCAAAAACCAAAAACGAAAAACCAAAAACCAAAAACCAAAAACAAGAAACCAAAAACCAAAAACCAAAAACCAAAAACCAAAAACCAAATACCAAAAACCAAAAACCAAAAACCAAAAACCAAAAGCCAAAAACCAAAAGCAAAAAACCCAAAACCAAATACCGAAAACAAAAAAAAACCAAAAACCAAAGCAAGAAACCAAAAACCAGAAACCAAAAAACCAAATATCAAGAACCAAAAACCAAACACCAAAAACCAAATACCAAAAACCAAAAACCGAAAACCAAAAACCAAAAACGAAAAACCAAAAAACAAAATACAAAAAACTAAAAACGAACGAAAAACCACAAAACAAAAAACCAAATACCAAAAACCAAATACCAAAAACCAAAAACAAGAAACCAAAAACCAAAAACCAAAAACCAAAAACCAAAAACAAAATACAAAAGACTAATAACGAATAACCAAAAACCAAAAACCAAAAACCAAAAACCAAAAACCAAAATCCAAAAACCAAAAACCAAAAACCAAAAACCAAAAACCAAAAACCGAAAACCGAAAACCAAAAACCAAAAACCAAAAACCAAAAACAAAAACCAAAAACGAAAAACCAAAAACCCAAAACCAAAATAAAAACCAAACAACCAAAAACCAGAAACCAAAAACCAAAAAAGAAAAACGAAAAACCAAAAACCAAAAACAAAATACAAAAAACTAAAAACGAATAACCAAAAACCAAAAACCAGAAACCAAAAACCAAGAACTAAAAACCAAAAACCAAAAACCAAAAACCAAAAACCAAAAACCAAAACCGAAAAACGAAAAACCAAAAACCAAAAACAAAATCCAAAAAATTAAAAACGAATAACCAAAAACCGAAAACCAGAAACCAAAAACCAAAAACTAAAAACCAAAAAACCAAAAACCAAAAACCAGAATCCAAAACCGAAAAACCAAAAACCAAAAACAAGAAACCAAAAACCAAATACAGAAAACAAAAACAAAACCAAAAAACAAAAATACCAAAATACCAAAACAAGAAACCAAAAACCAAAAACTAAAACCCAAAAACCAAAAACCAAAAACCAAAAACCAAAAACCCAAAACCAAAAACCAAAAACCAAAAACCAAAAACCAAAAACCAAAAACGTAAACCAAAAACCAAACACCAAAAACCAAAAACAAAAACCAAAAACCAAAAGCCAAAAACCAAAAACCAAAAACCAAAAACCAATAAACAAAAATCAAAGACCAAAAACCAAAAACCAAAAACCAAAACCAAAAACTAAATACAAAATTCCAAATACCAAAAACCAAAAACCAGAAACCAAAAACCAAAAACGAAAAACGAAACACGAAAAACCGAAAAACAAAATACAAAAAACCAAAAACCAAAAAACAACAACCAAATACAGAAAACAAAAAAAAAACCGAAAACCAAAAAACCAAAACAAGAAACCAAAAACCAAATACCAAATATCAAGAACCAAAAACCAAAAACCAAAAACCAAATACCAAAAAACAAAAACCAAAAACCAAAAACCGAAAACCAAAAACCAAAAACCAAAAACAAAAACCAAAAACGAAAAACCAAAAACCAAAATAAAAACCAAACAACCAAAAACCAGAAACCAAAAACCAAAAACCAAAAACGAAAAACGAAAAACCAAAAGCCAAAAACCAAAACAAAATACGAAAACTTAACAACGAATAACCAAATACCAAAAAGCAGAAACCAAAAACCAAAACCAAAAACCAAAAACCAAAAACCAAAAACCAGAAACAAAAACCAAAAACCAAAAACCAAAAACCAAAAACCAAATACCGGAAACAAAAAAAAACTAAAACCCAAAAAACCCAAAAAAGCAAACCAAATACCAAATATCAAGAACCAAAAACCAAAAACCAAAAACTAAATACCAAATTCCAAATACCAAAAACCAAAAACCAGAAACGAAAAACCAAAAAACAAAATACAAAAAACTAAAAACGAACGAGAAACCAAAAACCAAAAACCAAATACCAAAAACCAAATACCAAAAACCAAAAACAAGAAACCAAAAACCAAAAACCAAAAACCAAAAACAAAATACAAAATACGAAAGACTAATAACGAATAACCAAAAACCAAAAACCAAAAACCAAAAACCAAAAACCAAAAACCAAAAACCAAAAACCAAAAACCAAAAACCAAAAACCAAAAACCAAAACCCGAAAACCAAAAACCAAAAACCAAAAACCAAAAACAAAAACCAAAGACGAAAAACCAAAAACCCAAAACCAAAATAAAAACAATCAACCAAAAACCAGAAACCAAAGATCAAAAACCAAAAACGAAAAACCAAAAACCAAAAACAAAATACAAAAAACTAAAAACGAATGACCAAAAACCAAAAACCAGAAACCAAAAACCAAAAATTAAAAACCAAAAACCAAAAACCAAAAAACAAAAATACCAAAAAACCAAAACAAGAAACCAAAAACCAAAAACAAGAAACCAAAAACCGAAAACCAAAAACCAAAAACCAAAAACCCAAAACCAAAAACCAAAAACCAAAAACCAAAAACCAAAAACCAAAAACCAAAAACCAAAAACCAAAAACCAAAAACCAAACACCAAAAACCAAAAACAAAAACCAAAAACCAAAAGCCAAAAGCCAAAAACCAAAAAACCAAAAACCAACAACCAATAAACAAAAACCAAAGACCAAAAACCAAAAATCAAAAACCAAAAACCAAATACAAAAATCCAAATATCAAAAACCAAAAACCCGAAACCAAAAACGAAAAGCGAAAAACGAAACACGAAAAACCGAAAAACAAAATACAAAAAACCAAAAACCAAAAAACAAAAACCAAATACAGAAAACAAAAAAAAACCAAAAACCAAACAACCAAAACAAGAAACCTAAAACCAAATACCAAATATCAAGAACCAATAACCAAAAACCAAAAACCAAAAACCAAAAACCAAAAAACAAAAAAAAGAACGAAAAAACAAAAAACCAAAAAACAAAATCCAAAAAACAAAAACCAAAAACGAAAAACCAAAAACCAAAATAAAAACCAAACAACCAAAAACCAGAAACCAAAAACCAAAATCCAAACACCAAAAACGAAAAGCGAAAAACCAAAAACCAAAAACAAAATTCAAAAACTTAAAAACGAATAACCAAAAACCAAAAACCAGAAACCAAAAACCAAAACCAAAAACCAAAAACCAAAAACCAAAAACCAAAAACCAAAAACCAAAACCCAAAAACCAAAAACCAAAAACCAAAAACCAAAAACCAAAAATAAAAAACCAAAAACCAAATCCCGAAAACAAAAAAGAACCAAAAACGTAAAAACCAAAACATGAAACAAAAACCAGAAACCAAATACCAAATATCAAGAACAAAAAACCAAAAACCAAAAACCAAATACCAAAAACCAAAAACCAAAAACCAAAAACCAAAAACCAAAAACCAAAAACCAAAAACCAAAACCCGAAAACCAAAAACCAAAAACCAAAAACCAAAAACAAAAACCAAAGACGAAAAACCAAAAACCCAAAACCAAAATAAAAACAATCAACCAAAAACCAGAAACCAAAAATCAAAAACCAAAAACGAAAAACCAAAAACCAAAAACAAAATACAAAAAACTAAAAACGAATGACCAAAAACCAAAAACCAGAAACCAAAAACCAAAAATTAAAAACCAAAAACCAAAAACCAAAAAACAAAAATACCAAAAAACCAAAACAAGAAACCAAAAACCAAAAACAAGAAACCAAAAACCGAAAACCAAAAACCAAAAACCAAAAACCCAAAACCAAAAACCAAAAACCAAAAACCAAAAACCAAAAACCAAAAACCAAAAACCAAAAACGAAAAACCAAAAACCAAAAACAAGAAACCAAAAACCAAAAACCAAAAACAAAATACAAAATACAAAAAACTAATAACGAATAACCAAAAACCAAAAACCAAAAACCAAAAACCAAAAACCAAAAACCGAAAACCAAAAACCAAAAACCAAAAACAAAAAACCAAAAACCAAAAACCAAAAACCAAAAACCAAAAACGAAAAACCAAAAACCCAAAACCAAAATAAAAACCAAAGAACCAAAAATCAGAAACCAAAAACCAAAAACACAAAACGAAAAACGAAAAACCAAAAACCAAAAACAAAATACAAAAAACTAAAAACGAATAACCAAAAACCAAAAAGCAGAAACCAAAAACCAAAAACTAAAAACCAAAAACCAAAAACGAAAAACCAAAAACCAAAAACCAAAAACAAGAAACAAAAAACCAAAAACCAAAAACCAAAAACCAAAAACCAAAAACCAAAAACCAAATACCAAAAACCAAAAACCAAAAACCAAAAACCAAAAACCAAAAACAAAAACCAAAAGCCAAAAACCAAAAGCAAAAAACCAAAAACCAAATACCGAAAACAAAAAAAAAACCAAAAACCAAAACAAGAAACCAAAAACCAGAAACCAAATACCAAATATCAAGAACCAAAAACCAAAAACCAAAAACCAAATACCAAAAACCAAATACCAAAAACCAAAAACCAAAAACCAGAAACGAAAAACCAAAAAACAAAATACAAAAAACTAAAAACGAACGAAGAATCAAAAACCAAAAACCAAATACCAAAAACCAAATACCAAAAACCAAAAACCAAAAGCAAAAAACCAAAAACCAAATACCGAAAACAAAAAAAAAACCAAAAACCAAAACAAGAAACCAAAAACCAGAAACCAAATACCAAATATCAAGAACCAAAAACCAAAAACCAAAAACCAAATACCAAAAACCAAATACCAAAAACCAAAAACCAAAAACCAGAAACGAAAAACCAAAAAACAAAATACAAAAAACTAAAAACGAACGAAGAATCAAAAACCAAAAACCAAATACCAAAAACCAAATACCAAAAACCAAAAACAAGAAACCAAAAACCAAAAACCAAAAACCAAAAACCAAAAACAAAATACAAAAGACTAATAACGAATAACCAAAAACCAAAAACCAAAAATCAAAAACCAAAAACCAAAATCCAAAAACCAAAAACCAAAAAATCAAAAACCAAAAACCAAAATCCAAAAACCAAAAACCAAAAACCAAAAACCGAAAACCAAAAACAAAAACCAAAAACGAAAAACCAAAAACAAAAACCAAAAACGAAAAACCAAAAACCCAAAACCAAAATAAAAACCAAACAACCAAAAACCAGAAACCAAAAACCAAAAACGAAAAACGAAAAACCAAAAACCAAAAACAAAATACAAAAAACTAAAAACGAATAACAAAAAACCAAAAACCAGAAACCTAAAACCAAAAACTAAAAACCAAAAACCAAAAACCAAAAACCAAAAACCAAAAACCAAAAACCAAAACCGAAAAACGAAAAACCAAAAACCAAAAACAAAATCCAAAAAATTAAAAACGAATAACCAAAAACCGAAAACCAGAAACCAAAAACCAAAAAACCAAAAACCAAAAACCAGAAACCAAAACCGAAAAACCAAAAACCAAAAACAAGAAACCAAAAACCAAATACAGAAAACAAAAAAAAAACCAAGAAACAAAAATACCAAAAAACCAAAACAAGAAACCAAAAACCAAAACCCAAAAACCAAAAACCCAAAACCAAAAACCCAAAACCAAAAACCAAAAACCAAAAACCAAAAACCCAAAACCAAAAACCAAAAACCAAAAACCAAAAACCAAAAACCAAAAACCAAAAACCAAAAACCAAAAACCAAAAACCAAACACCAAAAACCAAAAACAAAAACCAAAAACCAAAAGCCAAAAACCAAAAACCAAAAACCAATAAACAAAAACCAAACACCAAAAACCAAAAACCAAAATCCAAAACCAAAAACCAAATACAAAAATCCAAATACCAAAAACCAAAAACCAGAAACCAAAAACCAAAAACGAAAAACGAAACACGAAAAACCGAAAAACAAAATAGAAAAAACCAAAAACCAAAAAACAACAACCAAATACAGAAAACAAAAAAAAACCGAAAACCAAAAAACCAAAACAAGAAGCCAAAAACCAAATACCAAATATCAAGAACCAAAAACCAAAAACCAAAAACCAAATACCAAAAAACAAAAACCAAAAACCAAAAACCGAAAACCAAAAACCAAAAACCAAAAACAAAAACCAAAAACGAAAAACCAAAAACCAAAATAAAAACCAAACAACCAAAAACCAGAAACCAAAAACCAAAAACCAAAAACGAAAAACGAAAAACCAAAAACTAAAAACCAAAACAAAATACGAAAACTTAAAATCGAATAACCAAATACCAAAAACCAGAAACCAAAAACCTAAACCAAAAACCAAAAACCAAAAACCAAAAACCAAAAACCAAAAACCAGAAACCAAAAACCAAAAACCAAAAACCAAAAACCAAAAACAAAAAACCAAAAACCAAATAATGGAAACAAAAAAAAACTAAAACCCAAAAAACCCAAACAAGAAAACCAAATACCAAATATCAAGAACCAAAAACCAAAAACCAAAAACCAAATACCAAAAACCAAATACCAAAAACCAAAAACCAGAAACGAAAAACCAAAAAACAAAATACAAAAAACTAAAAACAAACGAAAAACCAAAAACCAAAAACCAAATACCAAAAACCAAATACCAAAAACCAAAAACAAGAAACCAAAAACCAAAAACCAAAAACAAAAAACCAAAAACAAAATACAAAAGACTAATAACGAATAACCAAAAACCAAAAACCAAAAACCAAAAACCAAAAACCAAAATCCAAAAACCAAAAACCAAAAACCAAAAACCAAAAACCAAAAACCAAAATCCAAAAACCAAAAACTAAAAACCAAAAACCAAAAACGAAAAACCAAAAACCAAAAACCAAAAACAAGAAACCAAAAACCAAACACCAAAAACCAAAAACAAAAACCAAAAACCAAAAGCCAAAAACCAAAAGCAAAAAACCCAAAACCAAATACCGAAAACAAAAAAAAACCAAAAACCAAAACAAGAAACCAAAAACCAGAAACCAAATACCAAATATCAAGAACCAAAAACCAAAAACCAAAAACCAAATACCAAAAACCAACTACCGAAAACCAAAAACCAGAAACCAAAAACCAAAAAACAAAATACAAAAAACTAAAAACGAACGAAAAACCAAAAAACAAAAACCAAATACCAAAAGCCAAATACCAAAAACCAAAAACAAGAAACCAAAAACCAAAAACCAAAAACCAAAAACCAAAAACAAAATACAAAAGACTAATAACGAATAACCAAAAACCAAAAACCAAAAACCAAAAACCAAAAACCAAAATCCAAAAACCAAAAACCAAAAACCAAAAACCAAAAACCAAAAACCAAAAACCAAAAACCAAAATCCAAAAACCAAAAACTAAAAACCAAAAACCAAAAACGAAAAACCAAAAACCAAAAACCAAAAACAAGAAACCAAAAACCAAAAACCAAAAACCAAAAACCAAAAACCAAATACCAAAAACCAAAAACCAAAAACCAAAAACCAAAAGCCAAAAACCAAAAGCAAAAAACCCAAAACCAAATACCGAAAACAAAAAAAAACCAAAAACCAAAGCAAGAAACCAAAAACCAGAAACCAAAAAACCAAATATCAAGAACCAAAAACCAAACACCAAAAACCAAATACCAAAAACCAAAAACCGAAAACCAAAAACCAAAAACGAAAAACCAAAAAACAAAATACAAAAAACTAAAAACGAACGAAAAACCACAAAACAAAAAACCAAATACCAAAAACCAAATACCAAAAACCAAAAACAAGAAACCAAAAACCAAAAACCAAAAACCAAAAACCAAAAACAAAATACAAAAGACTAATAACGAATAACCAAAAACCAAAAACCAAAAACCAAAAACCAAAAACCAAAATCCAAAAACCAAAAACCAAAAACCAAAAACCAAAAACCAAAAACCGAAAACCGAAAACCAAAAACCAAAAACCAAAAACCAAAAACAAAAACCAAAAACGAAAAACCAAAAACCCAAAACCAAAATAAAAACCAAACAACCAAAAACCAGAAACCAAAAACCAAAAACCAAAAAAGAAAAACGAAAAACCAAAAACCAAAAACAAAATACAAAAAACTAAAAACGAATAACCAAAAACCAAAAACCAGAAACCAAAAACCAAGAACTAAAAACCAAAAACCAAAAACCAAAAACCAAAAACCAAAAACCAAAACCGAAAAACGAAAAACCAAAAACCAAAAACAAAATCCAAAAAATTAAAAACGAATAACCAAAAACCGAAAACCAGAAACCAAAAACCAAAAACTAAAAACCAAAAAACCAAAAACCAAAAACCAGAATCCAAAACCGAAAAACCAAAAACCAAAAACAAGAAACCAAAAACCAAATACAGAAAACAAAAACAAAACCAAAAAACAAAAATACCAAAATACCAAAACAAGAAACCAAAAACCAAAAACTAAAACCCAAAAACCAAAAACCAAAAACCAAAAACCAAAAACCCAAAACCAAAAACCAAAAACCAAAAACCAAAAACCAAAAACCAAAAACGTAAACCAAAAACCAAACACCAAAAACCAAAAACAAAAACCAAAAACCAAAAGCCAAAAACCAAAAACCAAAAACCAAAAACCAATAAACAAAAATCAAAGACCAAAAACCAAAAACCAAAAACCAAAACCAAAAACTAAATACAAAATTCCAAATACCAAAAACCAAAAACCAGAAACCAAAAACCAAAAACGAAAAACGAAACACGAAAAACCGAAAAACAAAATACAAAAAACCAAAAACCAAAAAACAACAACCAAATACAGAAAACAAAAAAAAAACCGAAAACCAAAAAACCAAAACAAGAAACCAAAAACCAAATACCAAATATCAAGAACCAAAAACCAAAAACCAAAAACCAAATACCAAAAAACAAAAACCAAAAACCAAAAACCGAAAACCAAAAACCAAAAACCAAAAACAAAAACCAAAAACGAAAAACCAAAAACCAAAATAAAAACCAAACAACCAAAAACCAGAAACCAAAAACCAAAAACCAAAAACGAAAAACGAAAAACCAAAAGCCAAAAACCAAAACAAAATACGAAAACTTAACAACGAATAACCAAATACCAAAAAGCAGAAACCAAAAACCAAAACCAAAAACCAAAAACCAAAAACCAAAAACCAGAAACAAAAACCAAAAACCAAAAACCAAAAACCAAAAACCAAATACCGGAAACAAAAAAAAACTAAAACCCAAAAAACCCAAAAAAGCAAACCAAATACCAAATATCAAGAACCAAAAACCAAAAACCAAAAACTAAATACCAAATTCCAAATACCAAAAACCAAAAACCAGAAACGAAAAACCAAAAAACAAAATACAAAAAACTAAAAACGAACGAGAAACCAAAAACCAAAAACCAAATACCAAAAACCAAATACCAAAAACCAAAAACAAGAAACCAAAAACCAAAAACCAAAAACCAAAAACAAAATACAAAATACGAAAGACTAATAACGAATAACCAAAAACCAAAAACCAAAAACCAAAAACCAAAAACCAAAAACCAAAAACCAAAAACCAAAAACCAAAAACCAAAAACCAAAAACCAAAACCCGAAAACCAAAAACCAAAAACCAAAAACCAAAAACAAAAACCAAAGACGAAAAACCAAAAACCCAAAACCAAAATAAAAACAATCAACCAAAAACCAGAAACCAAAAATCAAAAACCAAAAACGAAAAACCAAAAACCAAAAACAAAATACAAAAAACTAAAAACGAATGACCAAAAACCAAAAACCAGAAACCAAAAACCAAAAATTAAAAACCAAAAACCAAAAACCAAAAAACAAAAATACCAAAAAACCAAAACAAGAAACCAAAAACCAAAAACAAGAAACCAAAAACCGAAAACCAAAAACCAAAAACCAAAAACCCAAAACCAAAAACCAAAAACCAAAAACCAAAAACCAAAAACCAAAAACCAAAAACCAAAAACCAAAAACCAAAAACCAAAAACCAAACACCAAAAACCAAAAACAAAAACCAAAAACCAAAAGCCAAAAGCCAAAAACCAAAAAACCAAAAACCAACAACCAATAAACAAAAACCAAAGACCAAAAACCAAAAACCAAAAACCAAAAACCAAATACAAAAATCCAAATATCAAAAACCAAAAACCCGAAACCAAAAACGAAAAGCGAAAAACGAAACACGAAAAACCGAAAAACAAAATACAAAAAACCAAAAAACAAAAACCAAATACAGAAAACAAAAAAAAACCAAAAACCAAACAACCAAAACAAGAAACCTAAAACCAAATACCAAATATCAAGAACCAATAACCAAAAACCAAAAACCAAAAACCAAAAACCAAAAAACAAAAAAAAGAACGAAAAAACAAAAAACCAAAAAACAAAATCCAAAAAACAAAAACCAAAAACGAAAAACCAAAAACCAAAATAAAAACCAAACAACCAAAAACCAGAAACCAAAAACCAAAATCCAAACACCAAAAACGAAAAGCGAAAAACCAAAAACCAAAAACAAAATTCAAAAACTTAAAAACGAATAACCAAAAACCAAAAACCAGAAACCAAAAACCAAAACCAAAAACCAAAAACCAAAAACCAAAAACCAAAAACCAAAACCCAAAAACCAAAAACCAAAAACCAAAAACCAAAAACCAAAAATAAAAAACCAAAAACCAAATCCCGAAAACAAAAAAGAACCAAAAACGTAAAAACCAAAACATGAAACAAAAACCAGAAACCAAATACCAAATATCAAGAACAAAAAACCAAAAACCAAAAACCAAATACCAAAAACCAAAAACCAAAAACCAAAAACCAGAAAAGAAAAACCAAAAACCAAAAACAAAATACAAAAAACTAAAAACGAATAACTAAAACCAAAAACCAGAAACGAAAAACCAAAAACCAAACACCAAAAACCAAATCCAAAAACCAAAAACATAAAACCAAATACCAAATATCAAGAACCAAAAACCAAAAACCAAAAACCAAAAACCAAATACCAAAAACCAAATACCAAAAACCAAAAACAAGAAACCAAATACCCAAAACCAAAAACGAAAAACGAAAAACGAAAAACCAAAAACCAAAAACAAAATAGAAAAAACACAAAAAACTAATAACGAATAACCAAAAACCAAAAACCAAAAACCAAAAACTAAAAACCAAAAACCAAAAACCAAAAACCAAAAACCAAAAACCAAAAACCAAAAACCAAAAACCAAAAACCAAAAACCAAAAACCGAAAACCAAAAACCAAAAACCAAAAACCAAAAACCAAAAATCAAAATCCAAAAACGAAAAACCAAAACCCTAAAACAAAAATAAAAACCAAACAACCAAAAACCAGAAACCAAAAACCAAAAACCAAAAACGAATAACGAAAAACGAAAATACAAAAACCAAAAACAAAATACAAAAAACTAAAAACGAATAACCCAAAACCAAAAACCAGAAACCAAAAACCAAAAACCAAAAACCAAAAACCAAAAACAAAAACCAAAAACCAAAAACCAAAAACCAAAACCGAAAAACCAAAAACCAAAAACAAGAAACCAAAAACCAAATACAGAAAACAAAAAAAAAACCAAAGACCAAAAAACCAAAAAACCAAAACAAGAAACCAAAAACCAAAAACCAAAAAACAAAAACATAAAACCCAAAACCAAAACCCAAAAACCAATAACCCAAAACGAAAAACCAACAACCAAAAACCAAAAACCAAAAACCAAAAACCAAAAACCAAAAACCAACAACCAAAAACCAAATACCAAAAACTAAATACCAAAAACTAAAAACCAGAAACGAAAAACCAAAAACCAAAAACCAAAAACGAAAAACCAAAAACCAAAAACGAAATACAAAAAAAAAGAACGAAAAAACAAAAAACCAAAAAACAAAATCCAAAAACCAATGACCAAAAACGTAAAACCAAAAACCAAAATAAAAACCAAACAACCAAAAACCAGAAACCAAAAACCAAAATCCAAACACCAAAAACGAAAAGCGAAAAACCAAAAACCAAAAACAAAATTCAAAAACTTAAAAACGAATAACCAAAAACCAAAAACCAGAAACCAAAAACCAAAACCAAAAACCAAAAACAAAAACCAAAAACCAAAAACCAAAACCCAAAAACCAAAAACCAAAAACCAAAAACCAAAAACCAAAAACCAAAAACCAAAAACCAAAAATAAAAAACCAAAAACCAAATCCCGAAAACAAAAAAGAACCAAAAACGTAAAAACCAAAACAAGAAACAAAACCCAGAAACCAAATACCAAATATCAAGAACAAAAAACCAAAAACCAAAAACCAAATACCAAAAACCAAAAACCAAAAACCAAAAACCAGAAAAGAAAAACCAAAAACCAAAATCAAAATACAAAAAACTAAAAACGAATAACTAAAACCAAAAACCAGAAACGAAAAACCAAAAACCAAACACCAAAAACCAAAAACCAAATCCAAAAACCAAAAACATAAAACCAAATACCAAACCCAAAACCAAAAACCAAAAACCAAAAACCAATAACAAAAATCCAAAAACCAAAAACCAAAAACCAAAAACGAAAAACCAAAAACCAAAAACCAAAAACAAAAAACCAAAAACCAAAAACCAAAAACCAAAAACCAAAAACCAAAAACCAAAAACCAAAAACCAAAGACCAAAAACCAAAACCAAAAACCAAAAACCAAAAACCAAAAAATTAAAAAACCAAAAACCAAAAACCAAAAACCAAAAACCAAAAACCAAAAACCAAAAACCAAAAAACCAAAAACCAAAAACCAAAAACCAAAACCAAAAACCAAAAACCAAAAACCAAAAACCAAATACCAAAAACCAAAAACCAAAAACCTAAAACCAAAAACCAAAAACAAAAACCAAAAACGAAAAACCAAAAACCAAAAACTGAAAACCAAAAACCAAAAACCAAAAACCAAAAACAAAAAACAAAAACGAATAACCAAAAACCCAAAACCAAAATAAAAACCAAACAACCAAAAACCAGAAACCAAAAACCAAAAACCAAAAACCAAATACGAAAAACCGAAAACCAAAAACAAAATACAAAAAACTAAAAACGAATAACCAAAAACCAAAAACCAGAAACCAAAAACCAAAAACTAAAAACTAAAAACCAAAAACCAAAAACCAAAAACCAAAAATAAAAACCAAACAACCAAAAACTAGAAACCAAAAACCAAAAACCAAAAACGAAAAACCAAAAACCAAAAACAAAATACAAAAACTTAAAACGGTAACCAAAAACCAAAAACCAGAAACCAAAAACCAAAACCAAAAACCAAAAACCAAAAACCAAAAACCAAAAACCAAAAACCAAAAACCAAAAACCAAAAACCAAAACCCTAAAACAAAAAACCAAAAACCAAATACCGAAAACAAAAAAAAACCAAAAACAAAAAACCAAAACAAGAAACCAAAAACCAGAAACCAAATACCAAATATCAAGAACCAAAAACCAAAAACCAAATACCAAAAACCAAACTCCAGAAAAGAAAAACCAAAAACAAAATGCAAAAAACTAAAATCGAATAACCAAAACCAAAAACCAGAAACGAAAAACCAAAAACCAAACACCAAAAACCAAAAACCAAATCCAAAAACCAAAAACCAAAAACCAAATTCCAAATATCAAGAACCAAAAACCAAAAACCAAAAACCAAAAACCAAATACCAAAAACCAATTACCAAAAACCAAAAACAAGAAACCAAAAACCAAAAACTAAAAACCAAAAACCAAAAACCAAAAACCAAAAACCAAAAACCAAAAACCAAAAACCAAAAACCAAAAACCGAAAACCAAAAACCAAAAACCAAAAACCAAAAACCAAAAACAAAATCCAAAAACGAAAAACCAAAACCCTAAAACAAAAATAAAAACCAAACAACCAAAAACCAGAAACCAAAAACCAAAAACCAAAAACGAATAACGAAAAACGAAAAACCAAAAACCAAAAACAAAATACAAAAAACTAAAAACGAATAACCCAAAACCAAAAACCAGAAACCAAAAACCAAAAACCAAAAACCAAATACCAAAAACCAAAAACCAAAAACCAAAAACCAAAAACCAAAAACCAAAACCGAAAAACCAAAAACCAAAAACAAGAAACCAAAAACCAAATACAGAAAACAAAAAAAAAACCAAGGGCCAAAAAACCAAAAAACCAAAACAAGAAACCAAAAACCAAATACCAAAAACCAAAAACCAAAAAACAAAAACATAAAACCCAAAACCAAAACCCAAAAACCAATAACCCAAAACGAAAAACCAACAACCAAAAACCAAAAACCAAAAACCAAAAACCAAAAACCAACAACCAAAAACCAAATACCAAAAACTAAATACCAAAAACTAAAAACCAGAAACGAAAAACCAAAAACCAAAAACCAAAAACGAAAAACCAAAAACCAAAAACGAAATACAAAAAAAAAAAGAACGAAAAAACAAAAAACCAAAAAACAAAATCCAAAAACCAATGACCAAAAACGTAAAACCAAAAATCAAAAACCAAATAACAAAAACCCAAAACCAAAAACCAAAAACCTAAAACCAATAAGAAAAATCCAAAAACCAAAAACCAAAAACCAAAAACGAAAAACCAAAAACCAAAAATCAAAAACCAAAAACCAAAAACCAAAAACCAAAAACCAAAAACCAAAAACCAAAGACCAAAAACCAAAACCAAAAACCAAAAACCAAAAGCCAAAAAACCAAAAACCAAAAACCAAAAACCAAACACCAAAAACCAAAAACAAAAACCAAAAACCAAAAGCCAAAAGCCAAAAACCAAAAACCAAAAACCAAAAACCAAAAACCAAAAACCAAAAACAAAAACCAAAAACGAAAAACCAAAAACCAAAAACTGAAAACCAAAAACCAAAAACCAAAAACAAAAAACAAAAACGAATAACCAAAAACCCAAAACCAAAATAAAAACCAAACAACCAAAAACCAGAAACCAAAAACCAAAAACCAAAAACCAAAAACCAAATACGAAAAACCGAAAACCAAAAACAAAATACAAAAAACTAAAAACGAATAACCAAAAACCAAAAACCAGAAACCAAAAACCAAAAACTAAAAACTAAAAACCAAAAACCAAAAACCAAAAACCAAAACCGAAAAACCAAAAACCAAAAACCAAATACAGAAAACAAAAAAAAACCAAAAAACAAGAATACCAAAAAACCAAAACAAGAAACCAAAAACCTAAAACCAAAACCCAAAAACCAAAAACCAAAAACTAAAAACCCAAAACAAAAAACCAAAAACCAAAAACCAAAAACCAAAAACCAAAAACCAAACACCAAAAACCAAAAACAAAAACCAAAAACCAAAAGCCAAAAGCCAAAAACCAAAAACCAAAAACCAAAAACCAAAAACCAAAAACCAAATACAAAAATCCAAATACCAAAAACCAAAAACCAGAAACCAAAAACCAAAAACGGAAAACGAAACACGAAAAACCGAAAAACGAAATACAAAAAAACCAAAAACCAAAAAACAAAAACCAAATCCAGAAAACAAAACAAAACCAAAAACCAAAAAACCAAAAAAAGAAACCAAAAACCAAATACCAAATATCAAGAACCAAAAACCAAAAACCAAAAACGAAAAACCAAAAAACAAAAACCGAAAACCAAAAACCGAAAACCAAAAACCAAAAACCAAAAACAAAAACCAAAAACGAAAAACCAAAAACGAAAATAAAAACCAAACAACCAGAAACCAGAAACCAAAAACCGAAAACCAAAAACGAAAAACCAAAAACCAAACACAAAATACAAAAACTTAAAACGGTAACCAAAAACCAAAAACCAGAAACCAAAAACCAAAACCAAAAACCAAAAACCAAAAACCAAAAACCAAAAACCAAAAACCAAAAGACAAAAACCAAAAACCAAAAACAAAATCCAAAACCCTAAAACAAAAAACCAAAAACCAAATACCGAAAACAAAAAAAAAACCAAAAACAAAAAACCAAAACAAGAAACCAAAAACCAGAAACCAAATACCAAATATCAAGAACCAAAAACCAAAAACCAAATACCAAAAACCAAACTCCAGAAAAGAAAAACCAAAAACAAAATGCAAAAAACTAAAATCGAATAACCAAAACCAAAAACCAGAAACGAAAAACCAAAAACCAAACACCAAAAACCAAAAACCAAATCCAAAAACCAAAAACCAAAAACCAAATACCAAATATCAAGAACCAAAAACCAAAAACCAAAAACCAAAAACCAAATACCAAAAACCAATTACCAAAAACCAAAAACAAGAAACCAAAAACCAAAAACTAAAAACCAAAAACCAAAAACCAAAAACCAAAAACCAAAAACCAAAAACCAAAAACCAAAAACCAAAAACCGAAAACCAAAAACCAAAAACCAAAAACATAAAACCAAAAACAAAATCCAAAAACGAAAAACCAAAACCCTAAAACAAAAATTAAAACCAAACAACCAAAAACCAGAAACCAAAAACCAAAAACCAAAAACGAATAACGAAAAACGAAAAACCAAAAACCAAAAACAAAATACAAAAAACTAAAAACGAATAACCCAAAACCAAAAACCAGAAACCAAAAACCAAAAACCAAAAACCAAAAACCAAAAACCAAAAACAAAAAACCAAAAACCAAAAACCAAAAACCAAAACCGAAAAACCAAAAACCAAAAACAAGAAACCAAAAACCAAATACAGAAAACAAAAAAAAAACCAAGGACCAAAAAACCAAAAAACCAAAACAAGAAACCAAAAACCAAATACCAAAAACCAAAAACCAAAAAACAAAAACATAAAACCCAAAACCAAAACCCAAAAACCAATAACCCAAAACGAAAAACCAACAACCAAAAACCAAAAACCAAAAACCAAAAACCAAAAACCAACAACCAAAAACCAAATACCAAAAACTAAATACCAAAAACTAAAAACCAGAAACGAAAAACCAAAAACCAAAAACCAAAAACGAAAAACCAAAAACCAAAACCGAAATACAAAAAAAAAGAACGAAAAAACAAAAAACCAAAAAACAAAATCCAAAAACCAATGACCAAAAACGTAAAACCAAATAACAAAAACCCAAAACCAAAAACCAAAAACCTAAAACCAATAAGAAAAATCCAAAAACCAAAAACCAAAAACCAAAAACGAAAAACCAAAAACCAAAAACCAAAAATCAAAAACCAAAAACCAAAAACCAAAAACCAAAAACCAAAAACCAAAAACCAAAGACCAAAAACCAAAACCAAAAACCAAAAACCAAAAACCAAAAAATTAAAAAACCAAAAACCAAAAACCAAAAACCAAAACCCAAAAACCAAAAACCAAAAACCAAAAAACCAAAAACCAAAAACCAAAAACCAAAAACCAAAAACCAAAAACCAAAAACCAAAACGCAAAAACCAAAAACCAAACACCAAAAACCAAAAACAAAAACCAAAAACGAAAAACCAAAAGTCAAAATAAAAACCAAACAACCAAAAACCAGAAACCAAAAACCAAAAACCAAAAACGAAAAACCAAAAACCAAAAACAAAATACAAAAACTTAAAAACGGTAACCAAAAACCAAAAACCAGAAACCAAAAACCAAAACCAAAAACCAAAAACCAAAAACCAAAAACCAAAAACCAAAAACCAAAAACCAAAAACCAAAAACCAAAAACCAAAAACCAAAAACAAAAACCAAAACCCTAAAACAAAAAACCAAAAACCAAATACCGAAAACAAAAAAAAACCAAAAACAAAAAACCAAAACAAGAAACCAAAAACCAGAAACCAAATACCAAATATCAAGAACCAAAAACCAAAAACCAAAAACCAAAAACCAAATACCAAAAACCAATTACCAAAAACCAAAAACAAGAAACCAAAAACCAAAAACAAAATACAAAATACAAAATACTAATAACGAATAACCAAAAACCAAAAACCAAAAACCAAAAACCAAAAACCAAAAACCAAAAACCGAAAACCAAAAACTAAAAACCAAAAACCAAAAACAAAAACCAAAAACGAAAAACCTAAACCCAAAACCAAACAACCAAAAATCAGAAACCAAAAACACAAACGAAAAACGAAAAACCAAAAACCAAAAACAAAATACAAAAAACTAAAAACGAATAACCAAAAACCAAAAACCAGAAACCAAAAACCAAAATCTAATATGCAAAAACCAAAAACCAAAAACCAAAAACCAAAAACCAGAAACGAAAACCGAAAAACCAAAAACCAAAAACCAAAAACAAGAAACCAAAAACCAAAAACCAAAAACAAAAACCAGAAACCAAAAACCAAAAACCAAAAACCATAAACCAAAAACCAAAAACCAAAAACCAAAAACCAAAAACCCAAAACCACAAACCAAAAACCAAAAACCAAAAACCAAAAACCAAAAACCAAAAACCAAAAACCAAAAACCAAAACGCAAAAACCAAAAACCAAACACCAAAAACCAAAAACAAAAACTAAAAGCCAAAAGCCAAAAGCCAAAAACCAAAACCAAAAACCAATATACAAAAACCAACGACCAAAAACCAAAAACAGAAAACCAAAAACCAAAATTCAAATACCAAAAACCAAAAACAGAAACCAAAAACAAAAACCAAAAACGAAAAACCTAAACCCAAAACCAAAATAAAAACCAAACAACCAAAAACCAGAAACCAAAAAATAAAAACACAAACGAAAAACCAAAAACCAAAAACAATATACAAAAAACTAAAAACGAATAACCAAAAACCAAAAACCAGAAACCAAAAACCGAAAACTAAAAACCAAAAACCAAAAACCAAAAACCAGAAACAAGAAACCAAAAACCAAATACAGAAAACAAAAAAAAACCAAAAAACAAAAATACCAAAAAACCAAAACAAGAAACCAAAAACCATAAACCAAAACCCAAAAACCAAAAACCAAAAACCAAAAACCCAAAACCACAAACCAAAAAACAAAAACCAAAAACCAAAAACCAAAAACCAAAAACCAAAAACCAAAAACCAAAAACCAAAAACCAAAAACCAAAAACCAAAAACCAAAAACCAAAAACCAAAAACCAAAAACCAAAAACCAAAAACCAAAAACCAAAAACCAAAAACCAAAAACCAAAAACCAAAAACCAAAAACCAAAAACCAAAAACCAAAAACCAAAAACCAAATACCAAAAACCATAAACCAAAAACCAAAACCAAAAACGAAAAACCAAAAACCAAAAATCCAAAACCAAAATAATAGCCAAACAACCAAAAACCAGAAACCAGAAACCAAAAACCAAAAACCAAAAACCAAAAACGAAAAACGAAAAACAAAAACCAAAAACCAAAAACCAAAAGCAAAATACAAAAAACTAAGAACGAATAACCAAAAACCAAAAACCAGAAACCAAAAACCAAAAACTAAAAACTAAAAACCAAAAACCAAAAACCAAAAACCAAAAACCAAAACCGAAAAACCAAAAACCAAAAACAAGAAACCAAAAACCAAATACAGAAAACAAATTAAAAAACCAAAAAACCAAAACAAGAAACCAAAAACCAAAAACCAAAACCCAAAAACCAAAAACCAAAAACCAAAAACCAAAAACCAAAAACCCAAAACCAAAAATCAAAAACCGAAAACCAAGAACAAAAACCAACAACCAAAAACCAAAAACCAAAAACCAAACACCAAAAACCAAAAACAAAAACCAAAAACCAAAAGCCAAAAGCCAAAAACCAAAAACCAAAAACCAAAAACCAATGAACAAAAACCAAAAAACCAAAAACCAAAAACCAAAAACAAAAACCAAAAACCAAATACAAAAATCCAAATTCCAAAAACCAAAAACCAGAAACCAAAAACCAAAAACGGAAAACGAAACACGAAAAACCGAAAAACAAAATACAAAAAACCAAAAACCAAAAAACAAAAACCAAATACAGAAAACAAAAAAGAACAAAAACCAAAAAACCAAAACAAGAAACCAAAAACCAAATACCAAATATCAAGAACCAAAAACCAAAAACCAAAAACCAAAAACCAAAAACCAAAACCCAAAAAACAAAAAACAAAAACCAAAAACGAAAAACAAAAACCAAAATAAAAACCAAACAACCAAAAACCAGAAACCAAAAACCAAAAACCAAAAACGAAAAACGAAAAACCAAATACCAAATACAAAATACAAAAACTTAAAAACGAATAACCAAAAACCAAAGACCAGAAACCAAAAACCAAAACCAAAAACCAAAAACCAAAAACCAAAAACCAAAAACCAAAAACCAAAAACCAAAAACCAAAAACCAAAAACCAAAAACCAAAAACCAAAAACCAAAACCCAAAAACCAAAAACCAAAAACCAAAAACCAAAAACCAAAAACAAAAAACCAAAAACCAAATACCGAAAACAAAAAAAAAACCAAAAACCAAAAAACCAAAACAAGAAACCAAAACCAGAAACCAAATACCACATATCAAGAACCAAAAACCAAAAACCAAAAACCAAATACCAAAAACCAAATACCAAAACCAAACGCCAGAAAATAAAAACCAAAAACCAAAAACAAAATGCAAAAAACTAAAACGAATAACCAAAACCCAAAACCAAAAACGAAAAACCAAAAACCAAACACCAAAAACCAAAAACCAAATCCAAAAACCAAAAACCAAATACCAAATATCAAGAACCAAAAACCAAAAACCTAAAACCAAATACCAAAAACCAAATACCAAAAACCAAAAACAAGAAACCAAAAACGATAAACGAAAAACCAATAACCAAAAACAAAATAGAAATACACAAAAAACTAATAACGAATAATCAAAAACCAAAAACCAAAAGCCAAAAACCAAAAACCGGAAACCAAAAACCAAAACCCAAAAACCAAAAACAAAAACCAAAAACGAAAAACCAAAACCCCAAAACCAAAATAAAAACCAAACAACCAAAAACCAGAAACCAAAAACCAAGATCCAGAAACGAAAAACGAAAAACCAAAAACCAAAAACAAAATACAAAAAACTAAAAACGAATAACCCAAAACCAAAAACCAGAAACCAAAAACCAAAAACCAAAAACCAAAAACCAAAAACCAAAAACCAAAAACCAAAAACCAAAAACCAAAAACCAAAGTCCAAAAAGCAAAAACCAAAACCGAAAAACCAAAAACCAAAAACAAGAAACCAAAAACCAAATACAGAAAACAAAAAAAAACCAAAGACCAAAAAACCAAAAAACCAAAACAAGAAACCAAAAACTAAAAACCAAAAACCAAAAACCAAAAACCAAAAACATAAAACAAAAAACCAAAAACCAAAAACCAAAAACCAATAACCCAAAACGAAAAACAAACAACCAAAAACCAAAAACCAAAAACCAAAAACCAAAAACCAAAAACCAAAAACCAAAAACCCAAAACCAAATACGAAAAACTAAATACCAAAAACTAAAAACCAGAAACGAAAAACCAAAAACCAAAAACGAAAATCCAAAAACCAAAAACGAAATACAAAAAAAAGAACGAAAAACCAAAAACCAAAAAACAGAAACCAAAAACCAATGACCAAAAACGTAAAACCAAAAATCAAAAACCAAATAACAAAAACCCAAAGCCAAAAACCAAAAACCAAAAACCAAAAATCAAAACGAAAAACCAAAAACCAAAAACCAAAAACCAAAAACCAAAGACCAAAAACCAAAACCAAAAACCAAAAACCAAAAACCAAAAACCAAAAACCAAAAACCGATAACCAAAAACCAAAAACCAATAGCCAAAAACCAAAAACCAAAAACCAAAAACCAAAAACGAAAAACCAAATACCAAATACCAAAAACCAAATACCAAAAACCAAAAACCAAAAACCAAAAACCAAAAACCAGAAACAAAAAACTAAAAACGAAAAACCAGTAACTAAATACACCGAAAACCAAATACCAAAAACCAAAAACCAAAAACCAAATACAAAAACCAAAAACCAAAAACCAAAAACCCAAAAACGAAAAACCAAAAACCAAAAACCAAAAACCAAAAACCAAAAACGAAAAACCAAAAACCAAAAACTAAAAACAAAAACCAAAAACCAAAATCCAAAAACCAAAAACCAAAAACCAAAAACCAAAGACCAAAAACCAAAACCAAAAACCAAAAACCAAAAACCAAAAACCAAAAACCAAAAACCGAAAACCAAAAACCAAAAACCAATAGCCAAAAACCAAAAACCAAAAACCAAAAACCAAAAACGAAAAACCAAATACCAAATACCAAAAACCAAATACCAAAAACCAAAAACCAAAAACCAAAAACAAATAAACAAAAACCAAAAACCAAAAAACCAAAAATCAAAAACCAAAAACAAAAAATCAAATACCAAAAACAAAAAACCAAAAACCAAAAACAAAAAACTAAAATCGATAAACAGAAAACGAAATTCCAAAAACCAACAACAAAAACCAAAAACCAATAACTAAAAACCAAAAACCAAAAACCAAAAACCAAAAACCAAAAACCAAAAATCAAAAAACCAAAAACAAAAAAACTAAAAACCAAAAACTAAAAACCAAAAACCAAAAACCAAAAACCAAAAACCAAAAACCAAAAACCAAAAACCAAAAACCAAATACCAAAAACCAAAAACCAAAAATCAAGAACCCAAAAACCAAAAACCAAAAACCAAAAACCAAAAACCACCAACCAAAAACCAAAAACCAAAAACCAAAAACCAAAAACCAAAAACCAAAAACCAAAAACCAAAAACCAAAAACCAAAAACCAAAAACCAAAAACCAAAAACAAAACCAAAAACAAAAAACCAAAAACCAAAAAGGAAAAACCGAAAACAAAAATGAAAAACGAAAATGTAAAAAAACCAAAAACCAAAAACCAAAAACGAAAAACCAAGAACCAGAAACCAAAAACAAAAAACCATAAACCAAAAACCAACAAACAAAAACTGAAAAACCAAAAACTTAAAACCAAAAACCAAAAACCAAAAACAGAAAACCAAAAACCAAACACCGAAAACCAAAAACCGAAAACCAGAAACCAAAAACCAAAAACCAAAAACAAAAAACAACAAACCAAAAACCCAAAAGCCAAAAACCCAAAAAAAAAACCAAAAACCAAAAAAACAAAAACCAAAAACCAAAAACCAAAAACCAAAATCCAAAAACCAAAAACCAAAAACCAAAAACCAAAATCCAAAAACCAAAAACCAAAAACCAAAAACCAAAACCCAAAAACCAAAAACCAAAAACCAAAAACCCAAAAACCAAAAAACCAAAAACACCAAAAACAAATAACCAAAAACCAAAAACCAAAAACCAAATAAACAAAAACCAAAAACCGAAAACCAAAAATCAAAAACCAAAAACCAAAAACCAAAAACCAAAAACCAAAAACCGAAAGCCAAAAAACTAAATAACCAGAAAACCAAAAAACCAAAAACCAAAAACCAAAAAACAAAAACCTAAAACCAAAAACCAAAAACCAGAAACCAAAAACCAAAAAATAAAAACCAAAAACACAAAAAACCAAAAAACCACAAAACCAAAAAACCAAAAAACCAAAAAACCAAAAAACCAAAAAACCAAAAAACCAAAAAACCAAAAAACCAAAAACCGTAAAATCAAAAACCAAAAACCAAAAACCAAAACCAAAAACCAAAAACCAAAAACCAAAAACCAAGAACCAAAAACCAAAAACCAAAAACCAAAAACCAAAAACCAAAAACCAAAACCAAAAACCAAAAACCAAAAACCAAAAACCAAAAACCAAAAACCCAAAATCAAAAACAAATAACCAAAAACCAAAAACCAAACACCAAAAACCAAAAACCAAAAACCAAAAACCAAAAACCAAAACCAAAAACCAAAAACCAAAAACCAAAAACCAAAAACCAACAACCGAAAACCAAAAACCAAAAACCAAAAACCAACAACAAAAACCAAAAACCAAAAACCAAAAACGAAAAACCAAAAACCAAAAACCAAAAACCAAAAATCCCAAAAACCAAAAACCAAAAACCAAAAACCAAAAACCAAAAACCAAAAATCAAAAACAAATAACCAAAAACCAAAAACCAAAAACCAAAAACCAAAAACCAAAAACCAAAAACCAAAAACCAAAAACCAAAAACCAAAAACCAAAAACCAAAAACCAAAACCAAAAACCAAAAACCAAAAACCAAAAACCAAAAACCAAAAACCAAAAACCAAAGACCGAAAACCAAAAACCAAAAACCAAAAACCAAAAACCAAAAACAAAAACCAAAAACCAAAAACCAAAAACCAAAAACCAAAAACCAAAAACCAAAAACCAAAAACCAAAAACCAAAACCCAAAAACCAAAAATCAATAACAAATAACCAAAAACCAAAAACCAAAAACCAAAAACCAAAAACCAAAAACCAAAAACCAAAAACCAAAAACCAAAAACCAAAAACCAAAACCAAAAACCAAAAACCAAAATCCAAAAACCGAAAACCAAAAACCAAAAACCCAAAAACCAAAAAACCAAAAAACCAAAAACAAAAAACCAGAAACCAACTAAACAAAAACGAAAAACCGAAAACCAAAAATCAAAAACCAAAAACCAAAAAAACAAAATCCAAAAATCAATGACCAAAAACCAAAAACCAAAAATCAAAAACCAAATAACAAAAACCCAAAACCAAAAAGCAAAAACCAAAAACCAATAACAAAAAACCAAAAACCAAAAACCAATAACGAAAAACCAAAAACCAAAAACCAAAAACCAAAAACCCACAACCAAAAACCAAAAACCAAAAACCAAAAACCAAAGACCAAAAACCAAAACCAAAAACCAAAAACCAAAAACCAAAAACCAAAAACCAAAAACCAAAAACCAAAAACCAAAAACCAAAAACCAAAAACCAAAAACCAAAAACCAAAAACCAAAAACCAAAAACCAAAAACCAAAAACCAAAAACCGAAAACCAAAAACCAAAAACCAAAAACCAAAAACCAAAAACCAAAAACCAAAAACCAAATACCAAATACCGAAAACCAAAAACCAAAAACAAATAAACAAAAACAAAAAAGCAAAAAACCAAAAATCAAAAACCAAAAACCAAAAACAGAAAATCAAATACCAAAAACAAAAAACCAAAAACCAAAACCAAAAATGAAAAACTAAAATCGATAAACAGAAAACGAAATTCCAATAACCAAGTTCCAAAAACCAAAAACCAAAAACAAAAATCAAAAACAAAAAACCAAAAAGCCAAAAATTAAAAACGAAAAACCAAAAACAAAATACCAAAAATCAAATACCAAAAACGAAAAACCAAAAACCAAAAACTAAAAACCCAAAAACCGAAAGCCCAAAACCAAAAACCAAATAACCAAAAACCGATAACCACAAACCAAAAACCTAAACCAAAAACCAGAAACCAAAAACCAAAAACCAAAAACCAAAAACCAAAAACCAAAAACCAAAAACCAAAAACCAAAAACCAAAAACAGAAAACCAAAAACCAAAAACAAAACCAAAAACAAAAAACCAAAAACCAAAAACGAAAAACAAAAAACAAAAATGAAAAACGAAAATGTAAAAAACCAAAAACCAAAAACCAAAAACGAAAAACCAACAACCAGAAACCGAAAACAAAAAACCATAAACCAAAAAACAACAAACAAAAACCGAAAAACCAGTAACTATAAACAAAAAACCAAAAACCAAAAACCGAAAACCAAAAACCAAAAACCAAAAACCAAAAACCGAAAACCAAAAACCGAAAACCAGAAACCAAAAACCAAAAACCAAAAACCAAAAATAAAAAGCCAAAAACCAAAAACCAAAAACCAAAAAAGAAACCAAAAACCAAAAAACCAAAAACCAAAAACCAAAAACCAAAAACCAAAAATCAAAAACCAAAAACCAAAAACCAAAAACCAAAAACCAAAATCCCAATACCAAAAACCAAAAACCAAAAACCAAAAACCAAAACCCAAAAACCAAAAACCAAAAACCAAAAACCTAAAACCCAAAAACCAAAACACCAAAAAACCAAAAACAAAAAACCAAAAACCAAAAATCAAAAACCAAATAAACAAAAACCAAAAACCGAAAACCAAAAACCAAAAACCAAAAACGTAAAACAAAAACCAAAAACCAAAAACTAAAAACCAAAAACCAAAAACCAAAAACCAAAAACCAAAAACCAAAAACCAAAAACCAAAAACCGAAAACCAAAAAACTAAAAAATCAGAAAACCAAAAAACCAAAATTCAAAAACCAAAAACCAAAAACCAAAAACCAAAAACCAGAAACCAAACACCAGAAACCAAAAACCAAAAACCCAAAAAACCAAAAAACCAAAAAACCAAAAAACCAAAAAACCAAAAAACCAAAAAACCAAAAAACCAAAAAACCAAAAAACCAAAAAACCAAAAAACCAAAAAACCAAAAAACCAAAAAACCAAAAAACCAAAAAAACAAAAAACCAAAAATCAAAAACCAAAAACCAAAAACCAAAAACCAAAAACCAAAATCCAAAAACCAAAAACCAAAAACCAAAAACCAAAAACCAAAAACCAAAAACAAAAACCAAAAACCAAAAACCAAAAACCAAAAACCAAAAACCAAAAACCAAAAACCAAAAATCAAAAACAAATAACCAAAAACCAAAAACCAGAAACCAAAAACCAAAAACCAAAAACCAAAAACCAAAAACCAAAAACCAAAGACCAAAAAACCAAAAAACCAAAAAATCAAAAAACCAAAAACCAAAAACCAAAAACCAAAAACCAAAAACCGAAAACCAGAAGCCAAAAACCAAAAACCAAACACCAAAAACCAAAAACCAAAAACCAAAAACCAAAAACCAAAAACCAAAAACCAAAAACCGAAAACCAAAAACCGAAAACCAGAAACCAAAACCCAAAAACCAAAAACCACAAACCAAAACCCAAAAACCAAAAACCAAAAACCCAGAACCAAAAACCAAAAACCCAAAAAACCAAAAAACCAGAAAACCGAAAAAACCAAAAAACCAAAAAACCAAAAAACCAAAAAACCAAAAAAACCAAAAAACCAAAACCCGAAAACCAAAAACCAGAAATAAAAAACCAAAAACCAAAAACAAAAAACCAAAAACCAAAAACCAAAAACCAAAAACCAAAAATAAAAACCAAAAACCAAAAAACCAAAAACCAAAAGCCAAAAGCCAAAAACCAAAAACCAAAAACCCAAAAAACCAAAAAACCAAAAAACCAAAAAACCAAAAAACCAAAAAACGAAAACCAAAAACAAAAACCAAAAACTAAAAACCGAAAACCAAAAACCAAGAAACCCAAAACCAAAAACCAAAAGACAAAAACCAAAAACCAAAAACGAAAAACCAAAAACCAAAAACCAAAAACCAAAAACCAAAAACCATAAACCAAACACCAAAAACCAAAAACCAAAAACCAATAACCAAAAACCAAAAACCAAAAACCAAAAACCAAAAACCAAAAACCCAAAACCAAAAACCAAAAACCAAAAACAAAAACCAAAACCAAAAACCAAAAACCAGCAACCAGAAACCAAAAATCAAAAACCAAAAACCAAAAACCAAAAACCAAAAACCAAAAACCCAAAAAACCAAAAAACCAAAAAACCAAAACACCGAAAAACCAAAAAACCAAAAAACCAAAAAACCGAAAAACCAAAAACCAAAAACCAAAAACCAAAAACCAAAAACTAAAACCAAAAACAAAAACCAAAAACCAAAAACCAAAAACCAAAAACCAAAAACTTAAAACCAAAAACCAAAAACCAAAAACCAAAAGCCAAAAGCTCAAAACCAAAAACCAAAAACCAAACACCAAAAGCCAGTAGCCAATAACCAAAAACCAAAAACAAAAAACCAAAAACCAAAAACCATAAACCAAAAACCAAAAACGTAGAACCAAAAACCAAAAACCAAAAACCAAAAACCAAAAACCAAAAACCAAAACCAACAACCAAAAACAAAAAAACCAAAAAACAAAAACCAAAAAACAAAAACCAAAAACCAAAAACCAAAAATCAAAAACCATATACCAAAAACCAAATACCAAAAACCAAATACCAACAACCAAAAACCAAAAACCAAAAACACAAACCAAAAACGAAAAACCAAAAACCAAATTAAAAACCAAACAACCAAATACCAGAAATCAAAAACCAAAACCAAAAACGAAAAACGAAAAACCAAAAACCAAAAACCAAAAACCAAAAACCAAAAATCAAAAACCAAAAACCAAAAACCAAAAACCAAAATCCCAATACCAAAAACCAAAAACCAAAAACCAAAAACCAAAACCCAAAAACCAAAAACCAAAAACCAAAAACCTAAAACCCAAAAACCAAAACACCAAAAAACCAAAAACAAAAAACTAAAAACAAAAAACCAAAAACCAAAAACCAAAAACAAAAAACAAAAAACCAAAAACCAAAAAAAAAAACCAAAAACCAAAAAACCAAAAACCAAAAACCAAAAACCCAAAAACCAAAAACCAAAAACCCAAAACCAAAAAACTAAAAAACCAGAAAACCAAAAAACCTAAAACCAAAAACCAAAAAACCAAAAAACCAAAAACCCAAAAAACCAAAAACCAAAAACCAAAAACCGAAAACCAGAAACCAAAAACCAAAAACTAAAAACCAAAAACCAAAAACCAAAAACCAAAAACCAAAAACCGAAAACCAAAAACCGAAAACCAGAAACCAAAAACCAAAAACCAAAAACCAAAAACCAAAAACAAAAAACAAAAAACCAAAAACCAAAAAAAAAACCAAAAACCAAAAAACCAAAAACCAAAAACCAAAAACCCAAAACCAAAAACCAAAAACCAAAAACCAAAAACCAAAAACCAAAAACCAAAAACCAAAAACCAAAAACCAAAAACCAAAAACCAAAAACCAAAAACAAAAAAACAAAAACCAAAAAAAACAAAAATCCAAAAAACCAAAAACCAAAAACCAAAAACCCAAAAACCAAAAACCAAAAACTAAAAACCGGAAACCAAAAAACTAAAAAACCAGAAAACCAAAAAACCAAAAACCAAAAACCAAAAACGGAAAACGAAAAACCAGAAACCAAAAACGGAAGACAAAAAACTAAGAACGAAAAACCAAAAACCAAAAACCAAAAACCAAAAACCAAAAACCAAAAACCAAAAACCAAAAACCAAAAACCAAAAACCCAGAACCAAAAACCAAAAACCCAAAAAACCAAAAAACCAGAAAACCGAAAAAACCAAAAAACCAAAAAACCAAAAAACCAAAAAACCACGAAACCAAAACCCGAAAACCAAAAACCAGAAATAAAAAACCAAAAACCAAAAACAAAAAACCAAAAACCAAAAACCAAAAACCAAAAACCAAAAATAAAAACCAAAAACCAAAAAACCAAAAACCAAAATCCAAAAACCAAAAACCCAAAAACCAAAAACCAAAAACCAAAAACCGAAAACCAAAAAACTAAAAAACCAGAAAACCAAAAAACCAAAAACCAAAAACCAAAAACAAAAAACCAAAAACCAAAAACCAAAAACCAAAAACCAAAAACCAAAAACCAGAAACCAGAAACCAAAAATCAAAAACCAAAAACCAAAAACCAAAAACCAAAAACCAAAAACCCAAAAAACCAAAAAACCAAAAAACAAAAACACCGAAAAACCAAAAAACCAAAAAACCAAAAAACCAAAAAACCGAAAAACCAAAAACCAAAAACCAAAAACCAAAAACCAAAAACCAAAAACTAAAACCAAAAACAAAAACCAAAAACCAAAAACCAAAAACCAAAAACTTAAAACCAAAAACCAAATACCAAAAACCAAAAGCCAAAAGCTCAAAACCAAAAACCAAAAACCAAACACCAAAAGCCAGTAGCCAATAACCAAAAACCAAAAACAAAAGACCAAAAACCAAAAACCATAAACCAAAAACCAAAAACGTAGAACCAAAAACCAAAAACCAAAAACCAAAAACCAAAAACCAAAAACCAAAAACCAACAACCAAAAACAAAAAAACCAAAAAACAAAAACCAAAAAACAAAAACCAAAAACCAAAAACCAAAAATCAAAAACCATATACCAAAAACCAAATACCAAAAACCAAATACCAACAACCAAAAACCAAAAACCAAAAACACAAACCAAAAACGAAAAACCAAAAACCAACTTAAAAACCAAACAACCAAATACCTGAAATCAAAAACCAAAACCAAAAACGAAAAACGAAAAACCAAAAACCAAAAACCAAAAACCAAAAACCAAAAATCAAAAACCAAAAACCAAAAACCAAAAACCAAAATCCCAATACCAAAAACCAAAAACCAAAAACCAAAAACCAAAACCCAAAAACCAAAAACCAAAAACCAAAAACCTAAAACCCAAAAACCAAAACACCAAAATACCAAAAACAAAAAACCAAAAACAAAAAACCAAAAACCAAAAACCAAAAACAAAAAACAAAAAAACAAAAACCAAAAAAAAAACCAAAAACCAAAAAACCAAAAACCAAAAACCAAAAACCCAAAAACCAAAAACCAAAAACCCAAAACCAAAAAACTAAAAAACCAGAAAACCAAAAAACCTAAAACCAAAAACCAAAAAACCAAAAAACCAAAAAACCAAAAAACCAAAAACCAAAAACCAAAAACCGAAAACCAGAAACCAAAAACCAAAAACTAAAAACCAAAAACCAAAAACCAAAAACCAAAAACCAAAAACCGAAAACCAAAAACCGAGAACCAGAAACCAAAAACCAAAAACCAAAAACCAAAAACCAAAAACAAAAAACAAAAAACCAAAAACCAAAAAAAAAACCAAAAACCAAATACCAAAAACCAAAAACCAAAAACCCAAAAACCAAAAACCAAAAACCAAAAACCAAAAACCAAAAACCAAAAACCAAAAACCAAAAACCAAAAACCAAAAACCAAAAACCAAAAACAAAAAAACAAAAACCAAAAAAAAAACAAAAATCCAAAAAACCAAAAACCAAAAACCAAAAACCCAAAAACCAAAAACCAAAAACCAAAAACTAAAAACCGGAAACCAAAAAACTAAAAAACCAGAAAACCAAAAAACCAAAAACCAAAAACCAAAAACGGAAAACGAAAAACCAGAAACCAAAAACGGAAGACAAAAAACTAAGAACGAAAAACCAAAAACCAAAAACCAAAAACCAAAAACCAAAAACCAAAAACCAAAAACCAAAAACCAAAAACCAAAAACCAAAAACAAAAACCCAGAACCAAAACCAAAAACCCAAAAAACCAAAAAACCAGAAAACCGAAAAAACCAAAAAACCAAAAAACCAAAAAACCAAAAACCCACGAAACCAAAACCCGAAAACCAAAAACCAGAAATAAAAAACCAAAAACCAAAAACAAAAAACCAAAAACCAAAAACCAAAAACCAAAAATAAAAACCAAAAACCAAAAAACCAAAAACCAAAAACCAAAATCCAAAAACCAAAAACCCAAAAACCAAAAACCAAAAACCAAAAACCAAAAACCGAAAACCAAAAAACTAAAAAACCAGAAAACCAAAAAACCAAAAACCAAAAACCAAAAACCAAAAACCAAAAACCAAAAACCAAAAACCAAAAACAAAAAACCAAAAACCAAAAACCAGAAACCAGAAACCAAAAATCAAAAACCAAAAACCAAAAACCAAAAACCAAAAACCAAAAACCCAAAAAACCAAAAAACCAAAAAACAAAAACACCGAAAAACCAAAAAACCAAAAAACCAAAAAACCGAAAAACCAAAAACCAAAAACCAACAACCAAAAACCAAAAACCAAAAACTAAAACCAAAAACAAAAACCAAAAACCAAAAACCAAAAACCAAAAACTTAAAACCAAAAACCAAAAACCAAAAACCAAAAGCCAAAAGCTCAAAACCAAAAACCAAAAACCAAAAACCAAAACTGAAAAACGAAAAACGGAAAACGAAAAACCAAAAACAAAATACACAAAACTAAAAACGAATAACCAAAAACCATAACTAAAGACCAAAAACCAAAAACAAAAAACCAAAAACCAAAAACCAAAAACCGAAAACCAAAAACCGAAAACCAAAAACCAAAAACCAAAAACCAAAAACCAAAAACCAAAAACCAAAAACCAAAAACCGAAAACCAAAAACCAAAAACACAAACCAAAAACGAAAAACCAAAAACAAAATTAAAAACCAAACAACCAAATACCAGAAATCAAAAACCAAAACCAAAAACGAAAAACGAAAAACCAAAAACAAAATACGAAAAACTAATAACGAATAACCAAAAACCAAAAACCAGAAACCAAAAACCAAAAACCAAAAACCAAAAACCAAAAACCAAACTCCAAAAACAAACAACCAAAGACAAAAACCCAAAAACGAAAAACCAAAAACAAGAAACAAAAAACGAAAACACTAAAACCAAAAACCAAATACAGAAAACAAAAAAAAACCAAAAACCAAAAAACCAAAACATGAAGCCAAAAACCAAAAACCAAAAACCAAAAACCAAAAGCCAAAGACCAAAAACCCAAAAACCGAAAACCAAATACCAAAAACCAAATACCAAAAACCAAAAACCAAAAACCAAAAACCAAAAACCAAAATCTAAAAGCCAAAACCCAAAAACCAAAATCAAAAAACCAATAACCAAAAACCAAAAACCAAAAGCCAAAAACCAAAAGCCAAAACCAAAAACCCAAAACCCAAAACCCAAAACCCAAAACCCAAAACCCAAAACCCAAGACCCAAAACCCAAAAACCAAATCCAAAACCCAAAACCCAAAACCAAAAACCCAAAAACCGAAACCCAAAACCCAAAACCCAAAACCAAAAACCCAAAACCCAAAACCCATAATTCAAAACCCAAAACCCAAAACCCGAAAACGAAAAACCAAAAACGAAAACCAAAAACCAAAAACCAAAAACAAATAACCAATAACCAAAAACCAAAATCCAAAAACCATAATCCAAAAACCAAAAACCAAAAACCAAAAACCAAATCGAAAAACCAAAAACCAAACACCAAAAACCAAAAACGAAAAACCAAAAACCAAAAACCAGAAACCAAAAACCAAAAACAAAAAATGAAAAACCAAAAACCAAATAACAAAAACAAAAAAAAACCAAAAACCAAAAAACCAAAAAACCAGAAACCAAAGACCAAAAACCAAAAACCCGAATACCAAATACCAAAACCAAATACCAAAAACCAGAAACCAAAAACCAAAAACCAAAAACCAAATACCCAAAACCAAAAACCAAAACCCAAAAACCCAAAAACCAAAAACGAAAAACCAAAAACCAAACACCAAAAACCAAAAACGAAAAACCATAAACCAAAAACCAAAAAACCAAAAACCAAAAACTAAAAACCAAATACCAAACACCAAAAACCAAAAACCAAAAACCAAAAACGTAAAACAAAAAAACACGAACCAAAAACCAAATAACAAAAACCAAAAACCAAAAACCAAAAACAAAAAATCAAATACCAAAAACCAAAAACCAAAAACCAAAAACCAAAAACAAAGAACCAAAAACCAAAAACGAAAAACCACAAACCAAAACCATAAACAAAAAACCAAAAACCAAAAACCAAAAACCGAAACCAAAAACCAAAAACCAAAAACCGAAAACCAAAAACCAAAACCAAAAAACTAAAAACGAAAAAGCAAAATCAAAATACACCGAGAACCAAATACCAAAAACCAAAAACCAAAAACTAAAAACCAAAAACCCAAAACCGAAAAACAAAAAACCAAAAACCAAAAACCGAAAACCCAAAACCAAAAACCAAATAATCAAAAACCAAAAACCAAAAACCAAAAACCAGAAAATAAAAACCAAAAACCAAACACCAACAACAAAAACCAAAAACCAAAAACCAAAAACCAAAAACTAAAAACCAAAGACCAAAAACCAAAAACCAAAAACTTAAAAACCAAAAACCAAAAACTAAAAACCAGAAACCAAAAACCAAAACCAAAAAACCAAAAACAAAAAACCAGCAACCAAAAACCAAAAACCGAAAGCCATAAACCAAAAACCAAAAACCAAAAACCAAAAACCAAAACCAAAAAACCAAAAACAAGAAACCAAAAACCAAAAACCAAAAACCAAAGACCCAAAAACCAAAAACCAAAAACCAAAAACCAAAAACCACAAACCAAAAACCAAAAACCAAAAACCAAAAATCAAAAACCAAAAACCAAAAACCAAAAACAAAACCAAAAACCAAAAACAAAAAAACCGAAAAACCGAAAAATAAAAAAACCAAGAAACCAAAAACCAAAAACCAAAAACGAAAACCAAAAAACCCAAAACCAAAAACCAAAAAACAAAGACCAAAAACCAAAAACCCAAAACCAGTAACAAAAACCAAAAACCAGAAACCAAAAACCTCAAACCAAAAACGAAAAACCAAAAACCAAAAACCAAAAACCATAAACCAAAATCCAAAAACTAATAACCAAAAATCAAAAACCAAAAACCAAAAACTAAAAACCAAAAACCAAAAACCAAAAACCAAAAACAAAAACCCAAAAACCAAAACGGAAAACCAAATACCAAAAATGAAAAACAAAAAACTAAAAACCAAAAACCAAAAACCAAAAACGAAAAACCAACAACCAGAAACCAAAAACAAAAAACCAAAAACCAAAAACTCAAAATCAAAAACCGAAAAAGCAAAAACTAAAAACCAAACACCAAAAACCAAAAACTAAAAACCAAAAACCAAAAACCGAAAACCAAAAACCGAAAACCAGAAACCAAAAACCAAAAACCAAAAACCAAAAACCAAAAACAAAAAACCAAAAACCAAAAACCAAAGCCAAAACCCAAAAACAAAAAACCAAAAACCAAAAAACCAATAAACAAAAACCAAAAACCAAAAACCAAAAACCAAAAACCAAAAACCAAAAACTAAAAACCAAAAAAAAACAAAAACCAAAAACCAAAAACCAACAACCTAAAACCGAAAACGAAAAACCAAAAGCCAAAAACCAAAAACCAAAAAACAAAAACCAAAAACCAATAAACCAAAAACCAAAAACCAAAAACCAAAAACCAAAAACCAAAAACCAAAAACCAAAAACCAAAAACCAAAAACCAAAAACCAAAAACCAAAAACCAAAAACCAAAAACCAAAAGCCAAAAACCAAAAACCAAAAACCAACAACCAAAAACAAAAAACCAAACACCAAAAACCAAAACCAAAAACCAAAAAACAAAAACCAAAAACAAAAACCAAAAACTAAAAACCAAAAACCAAAAACCAAAAACCAAGAACCAAAAATCAAAAACCAATAACCAATAACCAAAACTCAAAAACCAAAAACCAAAACAAAAACCAAGACCAAAAACCAAAAAACAAAAAGCAAAAACCAAAACCAAAAACCAAAAACCAAAAACCAAAAACCAAAAACCAAAAACCAAACACCAAAAACTAAAAACCAAAAACAAAAAACCAAAAACCAAAAACCAATAACCAAAAACCAAAAACCAAAAACAAAAAACCAAAAACCAAAAACGAAAAACCAAAAACCAAAAACCAAAAACCAAAAACCACAAATCAAAAACCAAAAACCAGAAACCAAAAACCCAAAAAACCAAAAAACCAACAAATCAAAAATCCAAAAACCAAAAACCAAAAACCAAAAACCAAAAACCAAAAACCAAAAACCAAAAACCAAAAACCAAAAACCAACAACCAAAAACCAAAAACCAAAAACCAAAAACCAAAAACCAAAAACCAAAAACCAAAAACCAAAAACTAATAACCAAATACCAAAAACCGAAAACCCAAAAGCCAAAAACCAAAAACCAAAAACCAAAAACCAAAAACCAAAAACCAAAAACCAAAAACCAAAAACCAAAAACCAAAAACCAAAAACCAAAAACCAAAAACCAAAAACCAAAAACCAAACACCAAAAACCAAAAACCAAAAACCAAAAACCAAAAACCAAAAACCAAAAACCAAAAACCAAAAATCAAAAATCAATAACCAAAAACCAAAAACCAAAACCAAAAACCAAAAACCAAAAAACCATAAAACCAAAAAACCAAAAACCAAAAAATCAAGATAAACCAAAAACCAAAAACCTAAGACCAAAAACCAAAAACCAAAAACCAAAAGCCAAACACCAAAAACCAAAAGCCAAAAACCAAAAACCAAAAACCAAAAACCAAAAACAAAAAACCAAAAACCAAAAACCAAAAACCAAAAACCAAAACCATAAAAACTAAAAACCAAAAAAAAAAACCAAAAACCAAAAACCAAAAACTGAAAACCAAGAACCAAATACCAAAAACCAAAAACCAAAAACCAATACCAAAAACCAAATACCAAAAAACAAAAACCAAAAACAAAAACCAAAACCAAAAACCAAAAACCAAACGCCGAAAACCAAAAACCAAAAACCAAAAACCAAAAACCAAAAATCAAAAACCAATAACGTAAATTCAAAAACCAAAAACCAAAACAAAAACCAAGACCAAAAACCAAAAAACAAAAAGCAAAAACCAAAAGCCAAAAACCGATAACCAAAAACCAAAAACCAAAAACCAAAAACCAAAAACCAAAAACCAAAAACCAAAAACCAAAAATCAAAAACCAAAAACCAAAAATCAAAACCCCAAAAACTAAAAACCAAAAACCAGAAACCAACAACCAAAAAACCACAAAAAAAAAAACCAAAAACCAAAAACCAAAAGCCAAAAACCAAAAACCAAAAACCAACAACCAAAAACCAAAAACCAAACACCAAAAACCAAAACCAAAAACCAAAAAACAAAAACCAAAAACAAAAACCAAAAACCAAAAACCAAAAACCAAAAACCAAAAACCAAAAATCAAAAACCAATAACCAAAATTCAAAAACCAAAAACCAAAACAAAAACCAAGACCAAAAACCAAAAAACAAAAAGCAAAAACCAAAACCAGAAACCAAAAACCAAAAACCAAAAACCAAAAACCAAAAACCAAAAACCAAAAACCAAACACCAAAAACTGAAAACCAAAAACAAAAAACCAAAAACCAAAAACCAATAACCAAAAACCAAAAACCAAAAACCAAAAACCAAAAACCAAAAACCAAAAACCAAAAACCAAAATCCAAAAACCAAAAACCAAAAACCAAAAACCAAAAACCAAAAACCAAAAACCAAAAACCAAAAACCAAAAACCAAAAACCAAAAACCAAATAACAAAAACCAAAAACCAAAAACCAAAAACCAAAAACCAAAAACCAAAACCCAAACACCAACAACCAAAAACCAAAAAGCAAAAACCAAAAACCAAAAACCAAAAACCAAAAACCAAAAAAACCAAAAAGCAAGAAACCAAAAACCAAAAACCAAAAACCAAAAACCAAAAACCAAAAAACCAAAAACCAAAAGACCAAAAACCCAAAAATCAAAAACCAATAACCAAAAACCAAAAACCAAAAACCAAAAACCCAAAAACCAAAAACCATAAACCAAATAACCAAAAAACCAAAAACTCAAAAATCAAAAAAACCAAAAACCAAAGACCATAAACCAAAAAACAAAGACCAAAAACCAAAAACCAAAAAACAAAAACCAAAAACCAAAAATCATAAACCAAAAACAAAAACCAAAAACCAAAAACAAAATACCGAAAACCAAAAACCAAAAACCAAAAACCAAAAACCAAAAACCAAAAACCAAACACCAACAACCAATAACCAAAAACCAAAAACCAAACACCAAAAACCAAAAACCAAAAACCAGAAACCAAAAACCAACAACCGAAAACCAAAAACCGAAAACCAAAAACCAAAAACCAATAACCAAAAACCAAAAACCAAAAACCAAAAACCAAAAACCAAAAACCAAAAACCAAAAACCAAATTCCAAAAACCAAAAAACAAACACCAACAACCAATAACCAAAAACCAAAAACCAAAAACCAAATACCAAGAAAATCAAAAAACCAAAAAGCAAGAAACCAAAAACCAAAAACCAAAAACCAATAACCAAAGACCGAAAACCAAAAACCAAAAACCAAAAACCAAAAACCAAAAACCAAAAACCAAAAACCAAACACCAACAACCAATAACCAAAAACCAAAAAACAAAAACCAAAAACCAAAAACCAAAAACCAAAAACCAAAAACCAGAAACCAAAAACAAAAAACAGAAAACCAAAAACCGAAAACCAAAAATCTAAAACCAAAAACCAAAAACCAAAAACCAAAAACCAAAACCAAAAACCAAAAACCAAGTACCAAAAACCAAAAACCAAAAACCAAAAACCAAAAACCAAAAACCAAAAACCAAAACCAAATACCAAAAACCGAGAACCAAAAACCAAGAACCAAAAACTAAAAACCAAAAACCAAAAACCAAAAACCAAAAACCAAAAACCAAAAACCAAACACCAACAACCAATAACCAAAAACCAAAAACCGAAAACCAAAAACCAAAAACCAAAAACCAAAAAAACCAAAAACCAAAAACCGAAAACCAAAAACCAAAAACCAAAAACCCAAAACCAAAACATAAACCAAAACCAAAAACCAAAAACCAAAACAAAAACCAAAACCAAAAACCAAAAAACAAAAACCAAAAACCAAAAACCAAAAAACCAAAAACCAAAATCCAAAAACAAAAAACCAAAAACCAAAAAACAAAAACCAAAAACCAAAAACCAAAAACCAAAAACCAAAAACCAAAAACCGAAAACCAAAAACCAAAAAACCAAAAACCAAAAACCAAAATCCAAAAACAAAAAACAAAAAACCAAAAACCAAAAACCAAAAACCAAAAACCAGAAACCAAAAACCAAGAACCAAAAAGCAAAAACCAAAAACCAAAAACCAAAAACCAAAAACCAAAAACCAAAAACCAAACACAAAAAACTAAAAACCAAAAACAAAAAACCAAAAACCGAAAACCATAAACCAAAAACCAAAAACCAAAAACCAAAAAAACCAAAAACCAAAAACCAAAAACCAAAAAAACCAAGAACCAAAAACCAAAAAACAATAAGCAAAAACCAAAAACCAAAAACCAAAAACCAATACCAAAATCCAGAATCCAAAACCAAAAACCACAAACCAAAAAACAAAAACCAAAAACAAAAACCAAAAACCAAAAGCCAAAAATCAAAAACCGAAAACCAAATACCAAAAACCAAAAACCAAAAATCAAAAACCAAAAACCGAAAACCAATTACCAAAAACCAAAACCAAAAACCAAAAACCAATACCAAAAACCAAAAACCAAAACCAAAAACCACAAACCAAAAAACGAAACCAGAAACAAAAACCAAAAACCAAAAACCAAAAACCAAAAACCGAAAACCAAAAACCAAAAACCAAAAACCAAAAACCAAAAATCAAAAACCAATAACCAAAAACCAAAAACCAAAAACCAAAACAAAAACCAAAACCAAAAACCAAAAAAACAAACAGCAAAAACCAAAAACCAAAAACCAAAAACCAAAAACCAAAAACCAAAAACCAAAAACCAAAAACCAAACACCAAAAACTAATAACCAAAAACAAAAAACAAAAAACCAAAAACCAAAAACCAAAAACCAATAACAAAAAACCAAAAACCAAACACCAAAAATCAAAAATCAAAAACCAAAAACCAAAAACCAAAAACGTAAAACCAAAAACGAAAAACCAAAAACCAAAAACCAAAAACCAAAAACCAAAAAACAAAAACCAAAAACCAAAAACCAAAAACCAAAAACCAAAAACCAAAAACCACAAACCAAAAAACAAAAAACAAAAACCAAAAACAAAAACCAAAAACCAAAAACCAAAAACCAAAAACCGAAAACCAATTACCAAAAACCAAAACCAAAAACCAAAAACCAATACCAAAAACCAAAAACCAAAACCAAAAACCACAAACCAAAAAACGAAACAAGAAACAAAAACCAAAAACCAAAAACCAAAAACCAAAAACCGAAAACCAAAAACCAAAAACCAAAAACCAAAAACCAAAAATCAAAAACCAATAACCAAAAACCAAATACGAAAAACCAAAATAAAAACCAAAACCAAAAACCAAAAAATAAACAGCAAAAACCAAAAACCAAAAACCAAAAACCAAAAACCAAAAACCAAACACCAAAAACTAATAACCAAAAACAAAAAACAAAAAACCAAAAACCAAAAACCAATAACCAAAAACCAAAAACCCAACACCAAAAACCAAAACCAAAAACCAAAAACCTAAAACGTAAAACCAAAAACCAAAAGCCAAAAACCAAAAACCAAAAACCAAAAACCAAAAACCAAAAACCAAAAACCAAAAACCGAAAACCAAATACCAAAAACCAAATACCAAAAACGTAAAACCAAAAACCAAAAACCAAAAACCAAAAACCAAAAACCAAAAACCAAAAACCAAAACCAAAAACCAAAAACCAAAAACCGAAAATTAAACCCCAGCAACCAATAACCAAAAACCAAAAACCAAAAACCGGAAACCAAAAACCAAAAACCAAATACCAAAAAAAACAAAAAACCAAAAAGCAAGAAACCAAAAACCAAAAACCAAAAACCAAAAATCAAAAACCAAAAAACCAAAAACCAAAAACCCAAAAATGTAACACCAATAACCAAAAACCAAAAACCAAAAACCAAAAACCAAAAGCCCAAAAACCAAAAACCAAAAACCAAAAAACCAAAAAACCAAAAACCAAAAAACCAAATAAACCAAAAACCAAAGACCAAAAACCAAAAAAACCAAAAAACCAAAATGCAAGAAACCAAAAACCAAAAACCAAAAACCAAAAACCAAAAACCAAAAATCCAAAAACCAAAAGACCAAAAACCCAAAAATCAAAAACCAATAACCAAAAACCAAAAACCAAAAACCAAAAACCCAAAAACCAAAAACCAAAAACCATAAACCAAATAACCAAAAAACCAAAAACTCAAAAATCAAAAAAACCAAAAAACAAAGACCAAAAACCAAAAAACAAAGACCAAAAACCAAAAACCAAAAAACAAAAACCAAAAACCAAAAATCATAAACCAAAAACAAAAACCAAAAACCAAAAACAAAATACCGAAAACCAAAAACCAAAAACCAAAAACCAAAAACCAAAAACCAAACACCAACAACCATTAACCAAAAACCAAAAACAAAACACCAAAAACCAAAAACCAAAAACCAGAAACCAAAAACCAACAACCGAAAACCAAAAATCGAAAACCAAAAACCAAAAACCAATAACCAAAAACCAAAAACCAAAAACCAAAAACCAAAAACCAAAAACCAAAAACCAAAAACCAAAAACCAGAAACCAAAAACCAAATTCCAAAAACCAAAAAACAAACACCAACAACCAATAACCAAAAACCAAAAACCGAAAACCAAATACCAAGAAAACCAAAAAACCAAAAAGCAAGAAACCAAAAACCAAAAACCAATAACCAATAACCAAAAACCAAAAACCGAAAACCAAAAACCAAAAACCAAAAACCAAAAAAACCAAAAACAGAAAACCGAAAACCAAAAACCAAAAACCAAAAACCCAAAACCAAAACAAAAACCAAAACCAAAAACCATAAACCAAAACAAAAACCAAAACCAAAAACCAAAAAACAAAAACCAAAAACCAAAAACCAAAAAACCAAAAACCAAAATCCAAAAACAAAAAACCAAAAACCAAAAAACAAAAACCAAAAACCAAAAACCAAAAACCAAAAACCGAAAACCAAAAACCAAAAAACCAAAAACCAAAAACCAAAATCCAAAAACAAAAAACAAAAAACCAAAAACCAAAAACCAAAAACCAAAAACCGAAAACCAAAAACCAAAAAACCAAAAACCAAAAACCAAAATCCAAAAACAAAAAACAAAAAACCAAAAACCAAAAACCAAAAACCAAAAACCAGAAACCAAAAACCAAAAACCAAAAAGCAAAAACCAAAAACCAAAAACCAAAAACCAAAAACCAAAAACCAAACACAAAAAACTAAAAACCAAAAACAAAAAACCAAAAACCGAAAACCAAAAACCAAAAACCAAAAACCAAAAACCAAAAAAACCAAAAACCAAAAACCAAAAACCAAAAAAACCAAGAACCAAAAACCAAAAAACAATAAGCAAAAACCAAAAACCAAAAACCGAAAACCAATTACCAAAAACCAAAACCAAAAAACAAAAACCAATACCAAAAACCAAAAACCAAAACCAAAAACCACAAACCAAAAAACGAAACCAAAACAAAAACCAAAAACCAAAACCAAAAACCAAAAACCGAAAACCAAAAACCAAAAACCAAAAACCAAAAACCAAAAATCAAAAACCAATAACCAAAAACCAAAAACCAAAAACCAAAACAAAAACAGAAACCAAAAACCAAAAAAACAAACAGCAAAAACCAAAAACCAAAAACCAAAAACCAAAAACCAAAAACCAAAAACCAAACACCAAAAACTAATAACCAAAAACAAAAAACAAAAAACCAAAAACCAAAAACCAATAACCAAAAACCAAAAACCAAACACCAAAAACCAAAAACCAAAAACCAAAAACGTAAAACCAAAAACGAAAAACCAAAAACCAAAAACCAAAAACCAAAAACCAAAAACCAAAAACCAAAAACCAAAAACCAAAAACCAAAAACCACAAACCAAAAAACAAAAAACAAAAACCAAAAACAAAAACCAAAAACCAAAAACCAAAAACCAAAAACCAATACCAAAAACCAAAAACCAAAAACCAAAACCAAAAACCACAAACCAAAAAACGAAACCAGAAACAAAAACCAAAAACCAAAAACCAAAAACCGAAAACCAAAAACCAAAAACCAAAAACCAAAAACCAAAAACCAAAAATCAAAAACCAATAACCAAAAACCAAAAACGAAAAACCAAAATAAAAACCAAAACCAAAAACCAAAAAACAAACAGCAAAAACCAAATACCAAAAACCAAAAACCAAAAACCAAAAACCAAAAACCAAATACCAAACACCAAAAACCAAAAACCAAAAACCAAAAACCAAAAACCAAAAACCAAATACCAAAAACCATAAACCAAAAACCAAATACCAAAAACCAAAAACCAAAAACCAAAAACCAAAAACCAAACACCAAAAACCAAAAACCAAAAACCGAAAACCAAAAACCAAAAACGAAAAACCAAAAACAAAAAACCAAAAACCAAAAACCAAAAACCAAAAACCAAAAACCAAAAACCAAAGAAACCAAAAACCAAAAACCAAAAACCAAAAACCAAAAACCAAAAACCAAAAAACCAAAAACCAAAAACCAAAAACCAAAAACCAAAAACCAAATACCGAAAACCAAAAACCAAAAACCAAAAACCAAAAACCAAAAACCAAAAACCAAAAACCAAATACCAAAAACCAAAAACCCAAAAATCAAAAACCAAAAACCAAAAACCAAAAACCAAAAACCAAAAACCCAAAAACCAAAAACCAAAAACCAAAAACCAAAAAACCAAAAAACCAAAAACCAAAAAACCAAAAAAACCAAAAACCAAAGACCAAAAACCAAAAAACCAAAAACCAAAAACCAAAAACCATAAAACAAAAACCAAAAACCAAAAGCCAAAAACCAAAAACCAAAAACCAAAAACCAAAAACCGAAAACCAAAAACCAAAAACCAAAAACCAAACACCAACAACCAATAACCAAAAACCAAAAACCAAAAACCAAAAACCAAAAACCAAATACCAAAACAACCATAAACCAAAAAGCAAGAAACCAAAAACTAAAAACCAAAAACCGAAAACCAAAAACCAAAAACCAATAACCAAAAACCAAAAACTAAAACCCAAAAACCCCAAAACCAAAAACCAAAAACCAAAAAACCAAAAACCAAAAAACCAAAAACCAAATAAACAAAAACCAGAAACCGAAATCCAAAGACCAAAAACCAAAAGCCAAAAACCAAAACCCAAAAACCAAAACCCTAAAACCAAAAACCAAAAACCAAAAACCAAAAACCAAAAACCAAAAACCAAAACCAAAAATCAAAAACCAAAAACCAGTAACCAAAAGCAAAAAACCCAAAAGCCAAAAACAAGAAACCAAAAACCATAAACCGAAAACCAAAAACCATAAACCAACAACCAAAAACCAAGAACCAAAAAAACCAAAAAGCAGGAAACCAAAAACCAAAAACCAAAATCCAAAAACAAAAAACCAAAAACCAAAAAAAACAAAAACCAAAGAACCAGAAACAAAATACCAGAAACTAAAAACACCAAAAAACCAAAAATCAGGAAACCAAAAACCAAAAACCAAAAACCAAAAACCAAAAACCAAAAACCAAAAACCAAAACCAAAAAAACCAAAAAACCAGAAAGCAAGAAACCAAAAACCAAAACCAAAAACCAATAATCAAAAACCAAAAACCAAAAACCAAAAACAAAAAACCAAAAACCAAAAAACAAAAACCAAAAACCAAAAACCAAAAACGAAAACCGAAAACCAAAAACCAAAAACAAAAACCAAAAACCAAAAACCAAAAACCAAAAACCAAAAACCAAAAACCAAAAACCAAAAACCAAAAATCAAAAACCAAAAACCAAAAACCAAAAACCAAAAACCAAAAACCATAAAACAAAAACCAAAAACCAAAAGCCAAAAACCAAAAACCAAAAACCAAAAACCAAAAACCGAAAACCAAAAACCAAAAACCAAAAACCAAAAACCAAAAACCAAACACCAACAACCAATAACCAAAAACCAAAAACCAAAAACCAAAAACCAAATACCAAAACAACCATAAACCAAAAAGCAAGAAACCAAAAACTAAAAACCAAAAACCGAAAACCAAAAACCAAAAACCAATAACCAAAAACCAAAAACTAAAACCCAAAAACCCCAAAACCAAAAACCAAAAACCAAAAAACCAAAAACCAAAAAACCAAAAACCAAATAAACAAAAACCAGAAACCGAAAACCAAAGACCAAAAACCAAAAGCCAAAAACCAAAACCCAAAAACCAAAACCCTAAAACCAAAAACCAAAAACCAAAAACCAAAAACCAAAAACCAAAACCAAAAATCAAAAACCAAAAACCAGTAACCAAAAGCAAAAAACCCAAAAGCCAAAAACAAGAAACCAAAAACCATAAACCGAAAACCAAAAACCATAAACCAACAACCAAAAACCAAAAACCAAAAAAACCAAAAAGCAGGAAACCAAAAACCAAAAACCAAAATCCAAAAACAAAAAACCAAAAACCAAAAAAAAACAAAAACCAAAGAACCAGAAACAAAATACCAGAAACTAAAAACACCAAAAAACCAAAAATCAGGAAACCAAAAACCAAAAACCAAAAACCAAAAACCAAAAACCAAAAACCAAAAACCAAAACCAAAAAAACCAAAAAACCAGAAAGCAAGAAACCAAAAACCAAAACCAAAAACCAATAATCAAAAACCAAAAACCAAAAACCAAAAACAAAAAACCAAAAACCAAAAAACAAAAACCAAAAACCAAAAACCAAAAACGAAAACCGAAAACCAAAAACCAAAAACAAAAACCAAAAACCAAAAACCAAAAACCAAAAACCAAAAACCAAAAACCAAAAACCAAAAACCAAAAATCAAAAACCCAAAAACCAAAAACCAAAAACCAAAAACCAAAAACCAAAAACCAAAAACCAAAAACCAAAAACCAAAATATACCAAAAAACCAAAAAGCAAAAAACCAAAAACCAAAAACCAAAAACCAAAAACCGAAAACCGAAAACCGAAAAACAAAAACCAAGAACCAAAAACCAAAAACCAAAAACCAAAAACCAAAAACCAAAAAACCAAAAAACAAAAAAACCTAAAACCAAAAAACCAAAAAAACCAAAACCAAAAACCAAAAACCAAAAACCAAAAACCAAAAACCAAAAACCAAAAACCAAAAACCAAAAACCAAAAACCAAAAACCAAAAACCAAAAACCAAAAACCAAAAAACCAAAAAACAAAAAACCAAAAAAACCAAAAACCAAAAACCAAAAACCAAAAACCAAAAACCAAAAGCCAAAAACCAAAAACCAAAAACCAAAACCCAAAACCCAAAAACCAAAAACCAAAAACTAAAAACCCAAAAACCAAAAACAAAAACCAAAAACTTAAAACCAAAAACCAAAAACCCAAATCTGGAAAACTAAAAAACCAGAAAACCAAAATCCAAAAACCAAATACCATAACCCAAAAACCAAAAACCAAAAACTTAAAACCAAAAACCAAAAACCAAAAACCAAAAACAAAAAAAACCAAAAAACCAAAAAACCAAAAACCAAAAAAACAAAAAAATCAAAAACCAAAAACTAAAACCAAAAAACAAAAACCAAAAAATACAAAAATACCAAAAAACCAAGAAACCAAAAACCAAAAACCGAAAACAAAAAACCAAAAACCAAAACCAGAAAACCAAAAACAAAAACTAAAAACCAAAAACCAAAAACAAAAACCAAAAACTTAAAACCAAAAACCAAAAACCAAAATAAACCAAAAAACCAAAAAGCAAGAAACCAAAAACCAAAAACCAAAAACCGAAAACCGAAAACCGAAAAACAAATACCAAGAACCGAAAACCGAAAAACAAATACCAAGAACCAAAAACCAAAAACCAAAAACCAAAAACCAAAAACCAAAAAACCAAAAAACAAAAAAACCTAAAACCAAAAAACCAAAAAAACCAAAACCAAAAACCAAAAACCAAGAACCAAAAACCAAAACCAAAAACCAAAAACCAAAAACCAAAAACCAAAAACCAAAAACCAAAAACCAAAAACCAAAAACCAAAAAACCAAAAACCAATAAACCAAAAAAGCCAAAAACCAAAAACCAAAAACCAAAAACCAAAAACCAAAAACCAAAACCCAAAAACCAAAAACCTAAAACCAAAAACCAAAAACCAAAACCCAAAAACCAAAAACCAAAAACCAAAAACCAAAAACCAAAAACCAAAAACCAAAAACCAAAAACCAACAAAAACCAAAAACCAAAAACCAAAAACCAAAAACCAAAAACCAAAAAACCAAAAACCAAAAAACCAAAAAAACCAAAAACCAAAAACCAAAAACCAAAAACCAAAAACCAAAACCCGAAAACCAAAAACCAAAAACCAAAAACCAAAAACAAAAAGACCAAAAAACCAAAAAACCAAAAACCAAAAAAACAAAAAAACCAAAAACTAAAACCAAAAACCAAAAACCAGAAAAAACCAAAATACCAAAAAACCAAGAAACCAAAAATCAAAAACCAAAAACCGAAAACAAAAAACCAAAAACCAAAAACCAAAAACCAAAAACCAAAAACCAAAAACCAAAAACCAAAAACCGAAAACCAAAAACCAAAAACCAAAAAACCAAAAAACCTAAAAACCAAAAACCAAAAAAACAAAAATACCAAAAACCAAAAACCAAAAACTAAAACCAAAAACCAAAAACCATAAACCAAAAACCAAAAACCAAAAACTCTAAACCAAAAACCAAAAACCAAAAATCAAAAACCAAAAATCAAAAACAAAAAACCAAAAACCAAAAGCCAAAAGCCAAAAACCGAAAACCAAAAACCAAAAACCAAAAACCGAAAACCAAAAACCAAAAACCAAAAACCAAACACCAACAACCAATAACCAAAAACCAAAAACCGAAAAACAAAAACCAAAAACCGAAAAACAAAAACCAAAAACCAAAATAATCCAAAAAATCAAAAAGCAAGAAACCAAAAACCAAAAACCAGAAACCAAAAACCAAAAACCAAAAAACCAAAAAACCAAAAACCAAAAACCAAAATACCAAAAAAACAAAAAAACCAAAAACCAAAAAACCAAAAACCAAAAACCAATAACCAAAAACCAAAAACCAAAAATCAAAAACCAAAAACTAAAAACATAAAACCAAAAACCAAAAACCAAACACCAAAAACCAAAAAACCAAAAACCAGAAACCAAAAACCGAAAACAAAAAACCAAAAACCAAAACCAGGAAACCAAAAACAAAAACTAAAAACCAAAAACCAAAAACAAAAACCAAAATCAAAAAAGGAAACACCAAAAACCAAAAACCAAAAACCGAAAACAAAAACCAAAACCAAAAAACAAAAAACCAAAAACCAAAAACCAAAAACCAAAAACCAAAAACTAAAAACCAAAAACCAAAAAACCAAAAAACAAAAAAACCTAAAACCAAAAAACCAAAAAAACCAAAACCAGAAACCAAAAACCAAAAACCAAAAACCAAAAACCAAAAACCAAAAACCAAAAACCAAAAACCAAAAACCAAAAACCAAAAACCAAAAACCCAAAAACCAAAAACCAAAAAACCAAAAAACAAAAAAACCTAAAACCAAAAAACCAAAAAAACCAAAACCAAAAACAAAAAACAAAAACAAAAACCCAAAACCAAAACCAAAAACCAAAAACCGAAAACCAAAAACCAAAAACCGAAAACCAAAAACCAAAAACCAAAAACCAAAAACCAAAAACCAAAAACCAAAAACCAAAAATTAAAAACCAAAATTCAAAACCAAAAACAAAAAACTTAAAACCAAAAACCAAAAAACCAAAAAAACCAAAAACCAAAAACCAAAAACCAAAAAGCAAACACCAAAAACCAAAAACCAAAAACCAAAAACCAAAAACACAAACACCAAAAACCAAAAACCAAAAACCAATAACCAATAACCAATAACCAAAAACCAAAAACCAAAAACCAAAAACTAAAAACCAAAAACCAAAACCAAAAACCAAAAACTTAAAACCAAAAACCAAAAAACCAAAAAAACCAAAAACCAAAAAGCAAACACCAAAAACCAAAAACCAAAAACCAAAACCCAAAAACCAAAAACCAAAAACCAAAAACCAAAAACCAAAAACCAAAAACCAAAAACCAAAAACATAAAACAAAAAACCAAAAACGAAAAACCAAAAACCAAAAACCAAAACCAAAAACCAAAAACTTAAAACCAAAAACCAAAAAACCAAAAAAACCAAAAACCAAAAAGCAAACACCAAAAACCAAAAACCAAAAACCAAAACCCAAAAACCAAAAACCAAAAACCAAAAACCAAAAACCAAAAACCAAAAACCAAAAACCAAAAACCAAAAACATAAAACAAAAAACCAAAAACGAAAAACCAAAAACCAAAAACCAAAAACAAAAACCGAAAACCGAAAACAAAAACCGAAAACCAAAAACCAAAAACCAAAAACCAAAAACCAAAAACCAAAAACCAAAAACCAAAAACCAAAAACCAAAAACCAAAAACAAAAACCAAAAACCAAGAACCAAAAACCAAAAACCAAAAACCGAAATAAACCAAAAAACCAAAAAGCAAGAAACCAAAAACCAAAAACCAAAAACCAAAAACCAAAAACCAAACACCAAAAACCAAAAACCAAAAACGTAAATCCAAAAACCAAAAAACCAAAAAAACCAAAAACCAAAAACCAAAAACCAAAAACCAAAAACCAAAAACCAAAACCAAAACCTAAAAACCAAAAACCAAAAACTAAAAACCAAAAACAAAAAAACCAAAAAACCAAAAAACCAAAAACCAAAAAACAAAAAAATCAAAAACCAAAAACAAAAACCAAAAACCAAAAACCAGAAAAACCAAAATACCAAAAAACCAAGAAACCAAAAATCAAAAACCAAAAACCGAAAACAAAAAACCAAAAACCAAAAACCAAAAACCAAAAACCAAAAACCAAAAACCGAAAACCAAAAATCAAAAACCAAAAATCAAAAACAAAAAACCAAAAACCAAAAACCAAAAGCCAAAAACCGAAAACCAAAAACCAAAAACCGAAAACCAAAAACCAAAAACCAAAAAACCAAAAAACCAAAAACCAAAAACCAAAATATCAAAAAAACAAAAAACAAAAAACCAAAAACCAAAAAACCAAAAACCAAAAACCAATAACCAAAAACCAAAAACCAAAAATCAAAAACCAAAAACTAAAAACCAAAAACCAAAAACCAAAAACCAAAAACCAAAAACCAAAAACCAAAAACCAAAAACCAAAAAACCAAAAACCAAAAACCAACAACCAATAACCAAAAACCAAAAACCGAAAACCAAAAACCAAAAACCAAAATAAACCAAAAAACCAAAAAGCAAGAAACCAAGAACCAAAAACCAAAAACCAAAAACCAAAAAACCAAAAAACCAAAAACCAAAAACCAAAATATCAAAAAAACAAAAAACCAAAAACCAAAAACCAAAAAACCAAAAACCAAAAACCAATAACCAAAAACCAAAAACCAAAAATCAAAAACCAAAAACTAAAAACCAAAAACCAAAAACCAAAAACCAAAAACCAAAAACCAAAAACCAAAAACCAAAAACCAAAAACCAACAACCAAATACCAAAAACCAAAAACAAAAAACCAAAAACCAAAAACCAAGAACCAAAAACCAAAAACCAAAAACCGAAATAAACCAAAAAACCAAAAAGCAAGAAACCAAAAACCAAAAACCAAAAACCGAAAACCGAAAACCAAAAACCAAAATCCAAAAACCAAAAACCAAAAACCAAAAACCAAAAAACCAAAAAACCAAAAACCAAAAACCAAAATAACAAAAAAACCAAAAACCAAAAACCAAAAACCAAAAACCAAAAACCAATAACCAAAAACCAAAAACCAAAAACCAAAAACCAAAAACCAAAAACCAAAAACCAAAAACCAAAAACCAAAAACCGAAAACTAAAAACCAAAAACCAAAAACATAAAACCAAAAAACATAAACGTAAGACCAAAAACCAAAAACCAAAAACGTAAAAACCAAAACCCAAAAACCAAAAACCAAAAACCAAAAAACCAAAAAGCAAGAAACCAAAAACAAAAAACCAAAAACCGAAAACCAAAAACCAAAAACCAATAACCAAAAACCAAAAACCAAAACCAAAAAACCAAAAACCAAAAACCAAAAACCAAAAACCAAAAACCAAATACCAAAAACCAATAAACCAAAAACCAAAAAACCAAAAACCAAAAACCAAGTAAACAAAAACCAAAAACCGAAAACCAAAACCAAAAACCAAAAATCAAAAACCAAAAACCAAAAACCGAAAACCAAGAACCAAAAACCAATAACCAAAAACCAAAAACCAAAACCAAAAAACCAAAAACCAAAAACCAAAAACCAAAACCCAAAAATCAAAAACCAAAAACCAAAAACCAAATACCAAAAACCAAAAACCAATAAACCAAAAACCAAAAAACCAAATAAACAAAAACCAAAAACCAAAAACCAAAAACCAAAAAACAAAAAAGCCAGAAAACCAAAAACCAAAAACCAAAAACGAAAAAACAAACAACCAATAACCAAAAACCAAAAACCGAAAACAAAAAACCAAAAACCAAAAACCAAAAACCAAAAACCAAAAACCAAAAACCAAAAACCATAAACCAAAAACCAAAAACCAAAAACCAAAAACTCTAAACCAAAAACCAAAAACCAAAAATCAGAAACCAAAAATCAAACACAAAAAACCAAAAACCAAAAACGAAAAGCCAAAAACCGAAAACCAAAAACCAAAAACCGAAAACCAAAAACCAAAAACCAAAAACCAAACACCAACAACCAATAACAAAAACCAAAAACCGAAAAACAAAAACCGAAAACCAAAATAAACCAAAAAATCAAAAAGCAAGGAACCAAAAACCAAAAACCAGAAATCAAAAACCAAAAACCAAAAAACCAAAAAACCAAAAACCAAAAACCCAAATTACCAAAAAAACAAAAAACCAAAAACCAAAAACCAAAAAACCAAAAACCAAAAACCAATAACCGAAAACCGAAAACCGAAAACCAAAAACCGAAAACTAAAAACCAAAAACCAAAAACCAAAAACCAAAAACCAAAAACCAAAAACCAAAAACCAAAAACCAAAAACCAAAAACCAAAAACCAAAAACCAAAAACCAAAAACCAAAAACCAAAAAACCAAACACACAAAAACACCTAAAACCAAAAAACCAAAAAAACCAAAACCAAAAACCAAAAACCAAAAACCAAAAACCAAAAACCAAAAACCAAGAACCAAAAACCAAAAACCAAAAACCAAAAACCAAAAACCAAAAACCCAAAAACCAAAAAACCAAAAAACAAAAAAACCTAAAACCAAAAAACCAAAAAAACCAAAACCAAAAACAAAAAACAAAAAACCAAAAACCCAAAACCAAAACCAAAACCAAAAACCAAAAACCGAAAACCAAAAACCAAAAACCGAAAACCAAAAACCAAAAACCAAAAACCAAAAACCAAAAACCAAAAACCAAAAACCAAAAACCAAAAACCAAAAAACCAAAAACCAAAAAACCAAAAACCGAAAACCAAAAAACAAAACCCAAAAACCAAAAACCAAAAACCAAAAACCAAAAAACCAAAACCCAAAAACCAAAAACCAAAAACCAAAAACCAAAAACCATGAACCAAAAACCAAAAACCAAAAACCAAAAACCAAAAACAAAAACCAAAAACCAAAAACCAAAAACCAAAAACCAAAAACCAAAAACCAAAAAACCAAAAACCAAAAAACCAAAAAAACCAAAAACCAAAAATCAAAAACCAAAAAGCAAACACCAAAAACCAAAAACCAAAAACCAAAAATCAAAAACCAAAAACCAAAAACCAAAAACCAAAAACATAAAACAAAGAACCAAAAACCAAAAACCAAAAACCAAAAACCAAAAACCAAAAACCAAAAACCGAAAACCGAAAACCGAAAACAAAAACCGAAAACCAAAAACCAAAAACCAAAAACCAAAAACCAAAAACCAAAAACCAAAAACCAAAAACCAAAAACCCAAAAACCAAAAACAAAAAACCAAAAAACCAAAAAACAAAAAAACCTTAAACCAAAAAACCAAAAAAACCAAAACCAAAAACCAAAAACCAAAAACCAAAAACCAAAAACCATAAACCAAAAACCAAAAACCAAAAACCAAAAACCAAAAATCAAAAACCAAAAACCAAAAACCAAAAACCAAAAACGAAAAAACAAACAACCAATAACCAAAAACCAAAAACCAAAAACCGAAAACAAAAACCGAAAACCAAAAACCAAAAACCAAAAACCAAAAACCAAAAACCAAAAACCAAAAACCAAAAACCAAAAACCAAAAACCAAAAACCAAAAAACCAAAAAACCAAAAACCAAAAACCAAAAACCAAAAACCAAAAACAAAAAACCAAAAAACCAAAAAACAAAAAAAACCTAAAACCAAAAAACCAAAAAAACCAAAAACCAAAAACCAAAAACCCAAAAATCAAAAACCAAAAACCAAAAACCAAAAACCAATAACCAATAACCAAAAACCAAAAACCAAAAACCAAAAACCAAAAACTAAAAACCAAAAACCAAAACCAAAAACCAAAAACTTAAAACCAAAAACCAATAACCAATAACCAAAAACCAAAAACCAAAAACCAAAAATTAAAAACCAAAAACCAAAACCAAAAACCAAAAACTTAAAACCAAAAACCAAAAAACCAAAAAAACCAAAAACCAAAAACCAAAAAGCAAACACCAAAAACCAAAAACCAAAAATCAACAACCAAAAACCAAAAACCAAAAACATAGAACAAAAAACCAAAAACCAAAAACCAAAAACCAAAAACCGAAAACCGAAAATAAAAACCGAAAACAAAAAACCAAAAACCAAAAACCAAAAACCAAAAACCAAAAACCAAAAACCAAAAACCAAAAACCAAAAACCAAAAACCAAAAACCAAAAACCAAAAATCAAAAACCAAAAACCAAAAACCAAAAAACCAGAAAACCAAAAAACAAAAACCAAAAACCAAAAAACCAAAAAACAAAAAAACCTAAAACCAAAAAACCAAAAAACCAAAAAATCCAAAACAAAAAACCAAAAACCAAAAACCAAAAATCAAAAACCAAAAACCAAAAACCAAAAACCAAAAACCAATAACCAATAACCAATAACCAATAACCAAAAACCAAAAACCAAAAAACAAAATAAACCAAAAAACCAAAAAGCAAGAAACCAAAAACCAAAAACCAAAAACCAAAAACCGAAAACCGAAAACCGAAAAACAAATACCAAGAACCAAAAACCAAAAACCAAAAACCAAAAACCAAAAACCAAAAAACCAAAAAACAAAAAAACCTAAAACCAAAAAACCAAAAAAACCAAAACCAAAAACCAAAAACCAAGAACCAAAAACCAAAACCAAAAATCAAAAACCAAAAACCAAAAACCAAAAACCAAAAACCAAAAACCAAAAACCAAAAAACCAAAAACCAAAAACCAAAAAAACCAAAAACCAAAAACCAAAAACCAAAAACCAAAAACCAAAAACCAAAAACCAAAAACCAAAAAACAAAAACAAAAAAACCAAAAAACCAAAAAACCAAAAACCAAAAACCAAAAACCAAAAACCAAAAAACCAAAAACCAAAAACCAAAAAAACCAAAAACCAAAAACCAAAAACCAAAAACCAAAAACCAAAAACCAAAAACCAAAAACCAAAAACCAAAAACCAAAAACCAAAAAACCAAAAACCAAAAACCAAAAAAACCAAAAACCAAAAACCAAAAACCAAAAGACAAAAACCAAAAACCAAAAACCAAAAACCAAAAACCAAAAACAAAAAAACCAAAAAACCAAAAAACCAAAAACCAAAAAAACAAAAAAATCAAAAACCAAAAACTAAAACAAAAACCAAAAAAAACAAAAATACCAAAAAACCAAGAAACCAAAAACCAAAAACCAAAAACCAAAAACCAAAAACCAAAAACCAAAAACAAAAACCAAAAACCAAAAACCAAAAACCAAAACCCAAAAACCAAAAACCAAAAACCAAAAACCAAAAACCAAAAACCAAAAACCAAAAACCAAAAACCAAAAACCAAAAACCAAAAACCGAAAAACCAAAAACCAAAAAACCAAAAAAACCAAAAACCAAAAACCAAAAACCAAAAACCAAAAACCAAAACCAAAACCCGAAAACCAAAAACCAAAAACTAAAAACCAAAAACAAAAAAACCCAAAAACCAAAAAACCAAAAACCAAAAATACAAAAAAATCAAAAACCAAAAACAAAAACCAAAAACCAAAAACCAGAAAAACCAAAATACCAAAAAAACCAAGAAACCAAAAATCAAAAACCAAAAACCGAAAACAAAAAACCAAAAACCAAAAACCAAAAACCAAAAACCAAAAACCAAAAACCAAAAACCAAAAACCAAAAACCAAAAACCGAAAACCAAAAACCAAAAACCAAAAAACCAAAAAACCTAAAAACCAAAAACCAAAAAAACAAAAAAACCAAAAACCAAAAACCAAAAATTAAAACCAGAAACCAAAAACCATAAACCATAAACCAAAAACCAAAAACCAAAAACTCAAAACCAAAAACCAAAAACCAAAAATCAAAAACCAAATTCAAAAACATAAAACCAAAAACCAAAAACCAAAAGCCAAAAACCGAAAACCAAAAACCAAAAACCGAAAACCAAAAACTAAAAACCAAAAACCAAACACCAACAACCAATAACCAAAAACCAAAAACCGAAAACCAAAAACCAAAAACCAAAATAAACCAAAAAACCAAAAAGCAAGTAACCAAAAACCAAAAACCAAAAACCAAAATCCAAAAACCAAAAAACCAAAAAACCAAAAACCAAAAACCAAAATACCAAAAAAACAAAAAACCAAAAACCAAAAACCAAAAAATCAAAAACCATAAACCAATAACCAAAAACCAAAAGCCAAAAATCAGAAACCAAAAACTAAAAACCAAAAACCAAAAACCAAAAACCAAAAACCAAAAAACAAAACCCAAAAACCAAATACCAAAAACCAAAAACAAAAAACCAAAAACCAAAAACCAAGAACCAAAAACCAAAAACCAAGAACCAAAAACCGAAATAAACCAAAAAACCAAAAAGCAAGAAACCAAAAACCAAAAACCAAAAACCGAAAACCGAAAACCAAAAACCAAAAGCCCAAAAACCAAAAACCAAAAACCGAAAAACCAAAAAACCAAAAACCAAACAACAAAATACCAAAAAAACAAAAAACCAAAAACCAAAAACCAAAAACCAAAAACCAAAAATCAATAACCAAAAACGAAAAACCCAAACCAAAAACCAAAAACCAAAAACCGAAAACTAAAAACCAAAAACCAAAAACCAAAAACCAAAAACATAAAACCAACAAACATAAACGTAAGACCAAAAACCAAAAATCAAAAACCAAAAACCAAAACCCAAAAACCAAAAACCAAAAACCAAAAAACCAAAAAGCAAGAAACCAAAAACAAAAAACCAAAAACCGAAAACCAAAAACCAAAAACCAATAACCAAAAACCAAAAACCAAAACCAAAAAACCAAAAACCAAAAACCAAAAACCAAAAACCAAAAACCCAAAAACCAAAACCCAAAATAAAAACCAAAAACCAAAAACGAAAAAACAAAAACCAAAAACCAAAAACCAAAAACCAAAAACCAAAAACCGAAAACCGAAAACCAAAATCCAAAAACCAAAAATCAAAAACCAAAAACCAACAACCAAAAACGAAAAACCAAAAACCAAAAAACCAAAAAGCAATAAACCAAAAACCAAAAACCAAAAACCAAAAACCGGAAACCAAAACTCAAAAACCAATAACCAAAAACCAAAAACCAAAACCAAAAAACCAAAAACCAAAAACCAAAACCAAAAACCAAAAACCAAAAACCAAAAACCAAATACCAAAAACCAAAAACCAATAAACCAAAAACCAAAAAACCAAAAACCAAAAATCAAATAAACAAGAACCAAAAACCGAAATCCAAAAACCAAAAACCAAAAATCAAAAACCAAAAACCTAAAACCAAAACCCAAAAACCAAAAACCAAAAACTAGAAACCAAAAACCAAGAACCAAAAACCAAAAAACAAAAACCAAAAACCAAAAACCCAAAAAACTAAAAACCCAGAAAACCAAAAACCAAAAACCAAAAACTAAAAACGAAAAAACAAACAACCAATAACCAAAAACCAAAAACCAAAAACTAAAAACCAAAAACCAAAAACCAAAAATCAACAAAAACCAAAATACTAAAAAACCAAGAAACCAAAAACCAGAAACCAAAAACCGAAAACCAAAAACCAAAAACCATGAAGCAAAAACTAAAACCAAAACCCAAAAACCAAAACCAAAGACCAAAAACCAAAAACTAAAAACCAAAAACCAAAAACTTAAAACCAAAAACCAAAAACCAAAAACCAAAAACAAAAAACCAAAAACCAAAAACTAAAAACAAAACACCAAAAACCAAATACCAAAAACCAAAAACCAAAAACCAAAAAAAAAAAACCAATAACCAAAAACCAAATACCAAAAACCAAAAACCAAAAAACCAAAAACAAAGAACCAAAAACAAAAAACCAAAAACCAAAAACCAAAAACCAAAAACCAAAAACAAAAAACCAAAAACCAAAAACCAAAAACCAAAAACCAAAACCAAAAACCAAAAACCAAAACCCAAAAACCAAAAACCAAAAACTAAAAACCAAAAACCAAAAACCAAAAACCAAAAAACAAAAACCAAAAACCAAAAACCAAAAACCAAAAACCAAAAACCAAAAAACTAAAAAACCAGAAAACCATAAACCAAAAACCAAAAACCAAAAAAAACCAAAATACTAAAAAACCAAGAAACCAAAAACCAAAAACCAAAAACCAAAAACCGAAAACCAAAAACTAAAAACCAAAAAGCAAAATCTAAAACCAAAACCCAAAAACTAAAAACCAAAAACCAAAGACCAAAAACTAAAAACCAAAAACTAAAAACTTAAAACCAAAATGCAAAAACCAAAAACCAAAAACCAAAAAACTAAAATCAGAAAACCAAAAAACCAAAAACCAAAAACCAAAAACCAAAAACCAAAAACCAAAAACTAAAAGCCAAACACCAAAAACCAAAAACCAAAAACCAAAAACCAAAAACCAAAAACCAAAAACCAAAAACAAAAAAGCAATAACCAAAAACCAAATACCAAAAACCAAAAACCAAAAACCAAAAACCAAAAACCAAAAACCAAAAACCAAAAACCAAAAACCAAAAACCAACAACCAATAACCAAAAGCCAAAAACCAAAAGCCAAAAACCAAAAACCAAAAACCAAAAACCAAAAACGAAAAACCAAAAACCAAAAACCAAAAATCAAAAACCAAAAACCAAAAACCAAAAACCAAAAACCAAAAACCAAAAGCCAAAAACCAAAAACCAAAAACCAAAAACCAAAAACCAAAAACACAAAACCAAAAACCAAAAACCAAAAACCAAAAACCAAAAAACCAACAACCAAAAACCAAAAACCATAAACCAAAAACCGAAAACCGAAAACCAGAATCCAATAACCAAAAACCAAAAACAAAAAACCAAAATCAAAAACCCAAAAACCAAAAACCAAAAACCAAATCAAAAACCAAAAACGAAAAACCAAAAACCAAAAACCAAAAACCAAAAACCAAAAACCAAAAAACCAAAAATCAAAAACCAAAAACTAAAAACCAAAAACTAATAACCAAAAACAAAAAAAACAAAAAAACAAAAACCTAAAACCAAAAAGCAAATAGCAAAAACCAAAAATCAAAAACCAATAACCAAAAACCAAAAACCAAAAACAAAAAACCAAATCCAAAAACCAAAAACCAAAAACCAAAAACCAAAAACCAAAACCCAAAATAAAAACCAAAAACCAAAAAACAAAAACCAAAAACCAAAAACCATAAACCAAAAACCGAAAACCAAAAACCAAAAACCAAAAACCAAAAACTAAACACCAAAAACCAAAAACCAAAAACCAAAAACCAAAAACCAAAAACCAAAAACCAAAAACCAAAAACCAACAACCAATAACCAAAAGCCAAAAACCAAGAACAAAAACCAAAAACCAAAAACCAAAAACCAAAAACCAAAAACCAAAAACCAAAAACCAAAAACCTAAAACCAAAAACCAAAAACCAAAAAACAAAAACCAAAAGCCAAAAACCAAAAACCAAAAACCAAAAACCAAAAACCAAAAACCAAAAACCAAAAACAAAAAACCAAAAACCAAAAACCAAAAACCAAAAACCAAAAAACCAACAACCAAAAACCATAAACCAAAAACCGACAACCGAAAACCAGAATCCAATAACCAAAAACCAAAAACGAAAAACCAAAACCAAAAACCCAAAAACCAAAAACCAAATCAAAAACCAAAAACGAAAAACCCAAAAACCAAAAACCAAAAACCAAAAAAAACCAAAATACTAAAAAACCAAGAAACCAAAAACCAAAAACCAAAAACCAAAAACCGAAAACGAAAAACTAAAAACCAAAAAGCAAAATTTAAAACCAAAACCCAAAAACTAAAAACCAAAAACCAAAGACCAAAAACTAAAAACCAAAAACTAAAAACTTAAAACCAAAAACAAAAACCAAAAACCAAAAACCAAAAAACTAAAATCAGAAAACCGAAAAACCAAAAACCAAAAACCAAAAACCAAAAACCAAAATCTAAAAGCCAAACACCAAAAACCAAAAACCAAAGACCAAAAACCAAAAACAAAAAAGCAATAACCAAAAACCAAATACCAAAAACCAAAAACCAAAAACCAAAAACCAAAAACCAAAAACCAAAAACCAAAAACCAAAAACCAAAAACCAAAAACCAAAAACCAAAAACCAAAAACCAAAAACCAAAAACCAAAAACCAAAAACCAAAAACCAAAAACCAAAAACCAAAAACCAAAAACCAAAAAACAAAAACCAAAAGCCAAAAACTAAAAGCCAAACACCAAAAACTTAAAACCAAAAACCGAAAACCAAAAACAAAAAACCAAAAACCAAAAACTAAAAACCAAACACCAAAAACCAAATACCAAAAACCAAAAACCAAAAACCAAAAAAAAAACCATTAACCAAAAACCAAATACCAAAAACCAAAAACCAAAAACCAAAAACCAAAAACCAAAAACAAAACCAAAAACAAAAAACCAAAAACCATAAACCAAAAACCAAAAACCATAAACAAAAAACCAAAAACCAAAAACTAAAAACCAAACACCAAAAACCAAAAACCAAAAAACAAAAAAAAACACCAATAACCAAAAACCAAATACCAAAAACCAAAAACCAAAAACCAAAAACCAAAAACCAAAAACAAAGAACCAAAAACAAAAAACCAAAAACCAAAAACCAAAAACCAAAAACCAAAAACAAAAAACCAAAAACCAAAAACCAAAAACCAAAAACCTAAACCAAAAACCAAAAACCAAAAACCTAAACCCAAAAACCAAAAACCAAAAACTAAAAACCAAAAACCAAAAACCCAAAAACCAAAAAACAAAAACCAAAAACCAAAAACCAAAAACCAAAAACCAAAAAACTAAAAAACCAGAAAACCAAAAACCAAAAACCAAAAACCAAAAACGAAAAAACAAACAACCAATAACCAAAAACCAAAAACCAAAAACCAAAAACAAAAATGCAATAATCATAAACCAAATACCAAAAACCAAAAACCAAAAACGAAAAACCAAAAACCAAAAACCAGAAACCAAAAACCAAAAACCAACAACCAATAACCAAAAGCCAAAAACCAAAAACCAAAAACCAAAAACCAAAAACCAAAAACCTAAAACCAAAAACCAAAACCAAAAACCAAAAACCAAAAGCCAAAAACCAAAAACCAAAAACCAAAAACCAAAAACCAAAAACCAAAAACAAAAAACCAAAAACCAAAAACCAAAAACCAAAAAACCAACAACCAAAAACCATAAACCAAAAACCGAAAACCGAAAACCAGAATCCAATAACCAAAAACCAAAAACAAAAAACCAAAAACAAAAACCCAAAAACCAAAAAACAAATCAAAAACCAAAAACGAAAAACCAAAAACCAAAAACCAAAAACCAAAAACCAAAAAACCAAAAATCAAAAACCAAAAACTAAAAACAAAAAACTAATAACCAAAAACCAAAAAACAAAAACCTAAAACCAAAAAGCAAATAGCAAAAACCAAAAACCAAAAACCAAAAACTAAAAACCCAAAAATCAAAAACGAATAACCAGAAACCAAAAACCAAAAACCAAAAACCAAAAACCAAAAACCAAAAACCAAAAACCAAAAAACAAAAACCAAAAACAAAAACCAAAAACCAAAAACCAAAAACCAAAAAACCAAAAAACCAAAAAACCAAAAACCAAAAAACCAAAAAACAAAAACCAAAAACCAAAAATTATAAACCAAAAACCCAAAACCAAAAACGAAAAACCAAAAACCAAACACCAAAAACCAAAAATCAAAAACCAGAAACCAAAACCCAAAAACCAAAATCCAAAAATCAAGTACGAAAAACCCAAAAAGGAAAAACAAAAAACTTAAAACCAAAAACCAAAACCCAAAAACCAAAAACCAAAAACCAAAAACCAAAAACCGAAAACCAAAAACCAAAAACCCAAAACCAAAAACGAAAAACCAAAAACCAATCACCAAAAACCAAAAATCAAAAACCAGAAACCAGAAACCAAAAACCAAAAACCAAAAACCAAAAACCAAAAACCAAAAACCAAAAAACCAAAAATCAAAAACCAAAAACTAAAAACAAAAAACTAATAACCAAAAACCAAAAAACAAAAACCTAAAACCAAAAAGCAAATAGCAAAAACCAAAAACCAAAAACTAAAAACCCAAAAATCGAAACGAATAACCAGAAACCAAAAACCAAAAACCCAAAACCAAAAACCAAAAACCAAAAAACAAAAACCAAAAACAAAACCCAAAAACCAAAAACAAAAAACCAAAAAACCAAAAAACCAAAAACCAAAAGCCAAATACCAAAAACCAAAAACAAAAAACCAAAAACCAAAAACCAAACACCAAAAACCAAAAACCGAAAACCAAAAACCAAAAACCAATAACCAAAAACCAAAAACCAAAACCAAGCAACCAAAAACCAAAAACCAAAAACCAAAAACCAAAAACCAAAAACCAAAAACCAAAAACCAAAAACCAATAAACCAAAAACCAAAAAACCAAAAACCAAATAAACAAAAACCAAAAACCGAAAACCAAAAACCAAAAACCAAAAATCAAAAACAAAAACCAAAAACCAAAACCCAAAAACCAAAAATCAAAAACCAAAAACTAAAAACCAAAAACCAAAAACCAAAAACCAAAAACCAAAAAACAAAAACCAAAAACCAAAAACCAAAAACCAAAAACTAAAAAACTAAAAAACCAGAAAACCAAAAAACAAAAACCAAAAACCAAAAACGAAAAAACAAACAACCAATAACCAAAAACCAAAAACCAAAAACTAAACAGCAAAAACCAAAAACCAAAAACCCAAAAAAAACCAAAATACTAAAAACCCAAGAAACCAAAAACCAAAAACCAAAGTACTAAAAAACCAAAAACCAAAAACCAAAAACCAAAAACCAAAAACCAAAAACCAAAAACCAAAAACCAAAAACCAAAAACCAAACACCAAAAACCAAAAACCAAAAACCAAAAACCAAAAACCATAAAACCAAAAACAAAAAACGAATAACCAAAAACCAAATACCAAAAACCAAATACCAAAAACCACAAACCAAATACGAAAAATCAAAAACCAATAACCAAAAACCAAAAACCAAAAACAAAAAACCAAAAACCAAAAACCAAAATCCAAAAACCAAAAACCAAAACCATAACCCAAAATAAAAACCAAAAACCAAAAACCAAAAAACAAATACCAAAAACCAAAAACCAAAAACCAAAAACCGAAAACCAAAAACCAAAAACCAAAAACCAAAAACCAAAAACCAAAAACCAAAAACCAAAAACCAAAAACCAAAAACCAAAAACCAAAAACCAATAACCAAAAACCAGAAACCAACAACCAATAACCAAAAGCTAAAAACCAAAACCCAAAAACCAAAAACCAAATAACCAAAAACCAAAAACCAAAAACCAAAAACCAAAAACCAAAAACCAAAAACCAAAAACCAAAAACCAAAAACCAAAAACCAAAAACCAAAAACCGAAAACCAAAAACCAAAAACCAAAAACCAAAAACCAAAAACCAAAAACCAAAAACCAAAAACAGAAAACCAAAAACCAAAAACCAAAAACCAAAAAGCAAAAACCAAAAACCAAAACCAAAAACCAAAAACCAAAAAACCAAAACACCGAATAACCAAGAAACCAAAAACCAAAAACCAACAACCAAAAACCATAAACCAAAAACCAAAAACCGAAAACCAGAATCAAATAACCAAAAACAAAAAACCAAAAACAAAAAACCAAAAACAAATAACCAAAGACCACAAAAAAAACCAAAAAACCGAAAAACCAAGAAACCAAAAACCAAAAACCAACAACCAAAAACCATAAACCAAAAACCGAAAACCGAAAACCAGAATCCAATAACCAAAAACCAAAAACAAAAAACCAAAAACAAAAACCCAAAAACCAAAAACCAAAAACAAAAACCAAAAACGAAAAACCAAAAACCAAAAACCAAAAACCAAAAACAAAAAACCAAAAATCAAAAACCAAAAACTAAAAACCAAAAACCAATAACCAAAAACCAAAAAACAAAAACCAAAAACCAAAAAGCCAATACCAAAAACCAAAAACCAAAAACCGAAAACCAAAAACCCAAAAATCAAAAACGAATAACCAAAAACCAAAAACCAAAAACCCAAAACCAAAAACCAAAAACCAAAAACCAAAAACCAAAAACCATAAACCAAAAACCAAAAACCAAAAACCAAAAACCAAAAACCAAAATACCAAAAAACCAAAAAACCAAAAACCAAAAAACCAAAAAACCAAAAAAACCAAAAACCAAAAACCAAAAACCAAAAACCAAAAACCAAAAACCAAATACCAAAAACCAAAAACAAAAAACCAAAAACCAAAAACAAAAACCGAACACCAAAAACCAAAAACCAAAAACCAAAAACAAAAAACCAATAACCAAAAACCAAATACCAAAAACCAAAAACCAAAAACCAAAAACCAAAAATCAAAAACCAATAACCAAAAACCAAAAACCAAAAACAATAAACCAAAAACCAAAAACCAAAATCCAAAAACCAAAAACCAAAAACCAAAAACCAAAACCCAAGATAAAAACCAAAAACCAAAAACCAAAAAACAAAAACCAAAAACCAAAAACCAAAAACCAAAAACCGAAAACCAAAAACCAAAAACCAAAAACCAAAAACCAATAACCAAAAAACAATAACCAAAAACCAAAAACCAACTACCTATAACCAAAAGCCAAAAACCAAAAACCAAAAACCAAAAACCAAAAAACCAAAAACCAAAAACCAAAAACCGAAAACCAAAAAGAAGAAACCAAAAACCAATAACCAAAAACCAAATTCCAAATACCAAAAACCAAAATCCAAAAACCAAAAACCAATAACCAAAAACCTAAAACCAACAACCAATAACCAATAACCAAAAGCCAAAAACCAAAAACCAAAAACCAAAAACCAAAAACCAAAAAACCAAAAACCAAAAACCAAAAACCAAAAACCAAAAACAAATAACCAATAACCAAAAACCAAATTCCAAATACCAAAAACCAAAATCCAAAAACCAAAAACCAAAAACCAAAAACCAAAAATCAAAAACCAATAACAAAAAACCAAAAACCAAAAACACAAAACCAAAAACCAAAAACCAAAAACCAAAAACCAAAAACCAAAAACCAAAACCCAAAGTAAAAACCAAAAACAAAAACCAAAAAACCAAAACCAAAAACCAAAAACCAAAAACCGAATACCAAAAACCAAAAACCAAAAACCAAAAACCAAAAACCAAAAACCAAAAACCAAAAACCAAAAACCAATAACCAAAAACCAAAAACCAACAACCAATAACCAATAACCAAAAGCCAAAACCAAAAACCAAAACCAAAAACCAAAAAACCAAAAACCAAAAACCAAAAACCAAAAACCAAAAACCAAAAACCAAAAACCAAAAACCAAAAACCAAAAAACAAAAACCAAAAACCAAAAACCAAAAACCAAAAACCAAAAACCAAAAACCAAAAACCAAAAAACCGAAAAACCAAGAAACCAAAAACCAAAATCAACAACCAAAAACCATAAACCAAAACCGAAAACCGAAAACCAGAATCCAATAACCAAAAACCAAAAACAAAAAACCAAAAACAAAAACCCAAAAACCAAAAACCAAAAACCAAAAACAAAAACCAAAAACGAAAAACCAAAAAAAAAAACCAAAAACCAAAAACCAAAAAACCAAAAACCAAAAACCATAAACTAAAAACCAAAAACCAAAAACTTAAAACCAAAAACCAAAAATCAAAAACCAAAAACCAAAAAACTAAAAAACCAGAAAACCAAAATCAAAAACCAAAAACCAAAAACCAAAAACCAAAAACCAAAAACCAAACACCAAAAACCACAAACCAAAAACCAAAAACCAAAAACCAAAAACAAAAAACCAATAACCAAAAACCAAAAACCAAAAACCAAAAACCAAAAACCAAAAACAAAAGACCAAAAACCAAAAACCAAAAACCAAAAACCAAAAACCAAAAACCAAAAACCAAAAACCAAAAACCAAAACCCAAAATAAAAACCAAAAACCAAAAACCAAAAAACAAAAACCAAAAACCAAAAACCAAAAACCAAAAACCGAAAACCAAAAACCAAAAACCAAAAACCAAAAACCAAAAACCAAAAACCAAAAACCAAAAACCAAAACCCAAAAACCAAAAACCAAAAACCAAAAACCAAAAACCAAAAACCAAAAACCAAAAACCAAAAACCAAAAAACCAAAAAACCGAAAAACCAAGAAACCAAAAACCAAAAACCACCAACCAAAAACCATAAACCAAAAACTGAAAACCGAAAACCAGAATCCAATAACCAAAAACCAAAAACAAAAAACCACAAACAAAAAACCGAAAACCAAAAACCAAAAACCAAAAACAAAAAACCAAAAACCAAAAACCCAAAAACCAGAAACCAAAAACCAAAAACCAAAAACCAAAAACCAAAACCAAAAACCAAAAACCAAAAACCGAAAACCAAAAACCAAAAACCCAAAAACCAGAAGCCAAAAACCAAAAACCAACAACCAATAACCAAAAACCAAAAACCAAAAAACCAAAAACCAAAAAAACCAAAAAAACCAAAAACCAAAAACCAAAAACCAAAAACCAAAAACCAAAAACCAAATACCAAAAACCAAAAACAAAATACCAAAAACCAAAAACCAAAAACCAAAAACCAAAAACCAAAAACCAAAAAACCAAAAACCAAAAAACCAAAAACCAAAAAACCAAAAAAACCAAAAACCAAAAACCAAAAAAAAAAAACCAAAAACCAAATACCAAAAACCAAAAACAAAAAACCAAAAACCAAAAACCAAAAACCAAAAACCGAAAGCCAAAAACCAAAAACCGAAAACCGAAAATCAAAAACCAAAAACCAAAAACCAAAAACCGAAAACCAATAACCAATAAACAAAAAAACCAAAAAAACCAAAAACCAAAATACCAAACAAAAAAAAAAAAAACCAAAAACCAAAAACCAAAAACCAATAACCCAAAACCAAAAACCAAAAACCAAAACCAAAAACCAAAAACCAAAAACCAAAAACCAAAAACCAAAAACCAAAAACCGAAAACTAAAAACCAAAAACCAAAAACCAAAAACATAGAACCAAAAACCAAAAACCTAAGACCAAAAACCAAAAACCAAAAACCAAAAACCAAAACCTAAAACCCAAAAACCAAAAACCCAAAAACCAAAAAGCAAGAAACCAAAAACCAAAAACCAAAAACCGAAAACCAAAAACCAAAAACCAATAACCAAAAACCAAAAACAAAAAGCCAAAATCCAAAAACCAAAAACCAAAAACCAAAAACCAAAACCAAAAATCAAAAACCAAAAACCAAAAACCGAAAACCAAAAACCAAAAACCAAAAACCAAAAACCAAAAACCAAAAACCAAAAACCAAAAACCGAAAACCATAAACCAAAAACCAAAAACCAGAAACCAAAAACCAAAAACCCAAAAACCAAAAATCAAATACAAAAAACCCAAAATGGAAAAACAAAAAAATAAAAACCGAAAAACCAAAAACCAAAGCCCAAAAGCCAAAAACCAAAAACTAAAAACCAAAACCCAAAAACCAAAAACCAAAAACCAAAAACCAAAACCAAAAACCAAAAACCAAAAACCAAAAGCCAATAACCAATAAACCAAAAAACCAAAAAACCAAAAACCAAAATACCAATAAAAACAAAAAACCAAAAACCAAAAACCAAAAACCAAAACCAAAAACCAAAAACAAAATCCAAAAAAAAACAAAGAGCAAGAAACCAAAAACCAAAAACCGAAAACCAAAAACCAAAAACCAATAACCAAAAACCAAAAACCAAAACCCAAAAACCAAAAACCAAAAACCAAAAACCAAAAATCAAAAATCAAAAACCAAAAACCAAAAACCAAAAACCAAAAACCAAGAACCAAAAACCAAAAACCAAAAACCAAAAACCAAAAACCAACAACCAATAACCAAAAAACTAAAAAATAAGAAAACCAAAAAACCAAAAACCAAAAACCGAAAACCAAAAACCAAAAACCAAAAACCAATAACCAATAACCAAAAACCAAAAACAAAAAACCAAATACCAAAAACCAAAAACCAAAAACCAAAAACCAAAACCAAAAACCAAAAACAAAATCCAAAAAAACCAAAAAGCAAGAAACCAAAAACCAAAAACCGAAAACCAAAAACCAAACACCAATAACCAAAAACCAAAAACCAAAACCCAAAAACCAAAAACCAAAAACCAAAAACCAAAAACCAAAAACCAAAAACCAAAAACCAAAAACCAAAAACCAAAAACCAAAAACCAAAAACCAAAAACCAAAAACTAAAACCAAAAACCAAAAACCAAATACCAAAAACCAAAAACCAAAAACCAAAAACCAAAAACCAAAAATCAATAACCAAAAACCAAAAACCAAAAACCAAAAACCAAAAACCAAAAACCAAAAACCAAAAACCAAAACCCAACAACCAATAACCAAAAAACTAAAAAATAAGAAAACCAAAAAACCAAAAACCAATAACCAAAAACCAAAAACCAAAAACCAAAAACCAAAAACCAATAACCAATAACCAAAAACCAAAAACAAAAAACCAAATACCAAAAACCAAAAACCAAAAACCAAAAACCAAAACCAAAAACCAAAAAAAACAAAAAGCAAGAAACCAAAAACCAGAAACCGAAAACCAAACACCAATAACCAAAAACCAAAAACCAAAACCCAAGAACCAAAAACCAAAAACCCAAAATCAAAAACCAAAAACCAAAAACCAAAAACCAAAAACCAAAAACCAAAAACCAAAAACCAACAACCAATATCCAAAAAACTAAAAAATAAGAAAACCAAAAAACCAAAAACCAAAAACTAAAACCAAAAACCAAAAACCAAAAACCAAAAACCAAAAACCAAAAACCAAAAACCAAAAACCAAAAGCCAAAAACCAAAAACCAGTAACCAAAAACCCAAAACCAAAAAACAAAAACCAAATACCAAAAACCGAAAACCAAAAACCAAATCCCAAAAACCAAAAACCAATAACCAAAAACAAAAAACCAAAAACCAAAAATCAAAAACCAAAAACCAAAAACCGAAAACCAAAAACCAAAAACCAAAAACTAAAAACCAAAAACCAAAAACCAAAAACCAAAAACCAAAAACCAACAACCAATAACCAAAAACAAAAAACCAAATACCAAAAACCAAAAACCAAAAACCAAAAACCAAAAACCAAAAACCAAAACCAAAAACCAAAACCAAAATCGAAAAAAAACAAAAAGCAAGAAACCAAAAACCAGAAACCGAAAACCAAAAACCAAACACCAATAACCAAAAACCAAAAACCAAAACCCAAGAACCAAAAACCAAAAACCAAAAATCAAAAACCAAAAACCAAAAACCAAAAACCAAAAACAAACAACCAATATCCAAAAAACTAAAAAATAAGAAAACCAAAAAACCAAAAACCAAAAACCAAAAACCAAAAACCAAAAACCAAAAAACCAAAAAACCGAAAAACCAAGAAACCAAAAACCATAAACCAAAAACCCGAAAACCGAAATTCAGAATCCAATAACCAAAAACCAAAAACCAAAACCCAAAAACAAAAAACCAAAAACCAAAAACCAAAACCAAAAACCAAAAACCAAAAAACAAAAAAACCAAAAAACCAAAAAACCAAAAACGGAAAACCAAAAACCAAAAATCAAATACAAAAAACCCAAAAAGGAAAAACAAAAACTAAAAACCAAAAACCAAAAACGTAAACCCAAAATCCAAAAATCAAAAACCAAAAACCAAAAACTTAAAACCAAAAACCAAAAACCAAAAACCAAAAATTAAAAACCAAAACCAAAAACCAAAAACCAGAAACCAAAAACCGAAAACCAAAAACCAAAACCCAAAAACCAAAAACCAAAAACCTGTAGTGAATAAAAATGTTCATATGTCCGTGAAGGACCGCAGCGATGTTCTGCTGCCTCGGCAGAGGAAGGTGTCGGTGTCTGCCGAGAATGCCCTCGTCTGGAGACGCGTGAATGCGCTGGCAGGCTAGCATTGCGATGTCGTGAGGCGGGTTCATTTCCCCAGCACGAGGACCCACTACAAAAAAATTTCGCATTCACGAATTGGACTGCGGATCAAAAGGCGGCAGAAGTCGCAAAAATTGTAGATAACTACACAGAGGGAAGTATAACTTGTTACGAGAACAAGTGAAACCTGAGAAGAAAGGCGAACTTGGGGTTGACCTCGTCATTACCCAACGAAGTTCATGGCCCACAAATGAAAGAGGGGCAACCGGGTGGTGGTGGAGCCCCCTCATATCCACCCAACCGGAATAAATCCATTGATAGCTTGTTGAAGTGGCCAGGTATTCCTCTTCTGAGTGGAAAACTCATACAACTTGAATTGTATGAACTTTCCCATCAGAAGGGGAGTACCCCGGTGACCAATTTATGTCATAGAATTATACAATTGAATTGCATAAATCTATGCCATAAAAAGGCACTCTGCTTGGGCCACTCAACCCATGAAGTCACCTGAAACAAAAGAAGGAATTAGTTTGTACCCGGCGGCTGGCTCATATTTTGGGGTGGAAGCCTGCCACCGTACCGGGTCTTATACCCGATTAGAAAAAAACCGGAAGGGAAAGACCGATTTTATGTTTAATTCATCATTTTATTATTGTTCAATTGGATTCAAAAAAAAAACATTGACAATTACGATTAAGCGGTTCATGTGAAAAATAAAATGTAGAATTGATTTTCTTTGTATTCAGGATAGTTTTAGATAACCGAAATATGTATAAGTTTTTTGATTAAACACAATTTATTGCCATCATTTATCTAGTTTATTAGGATGATCGTAGAAATGAGCTTAGTCGACAGTTATAATCGGTTGCGTTTTAATTTCCAAGAATTTCAATAAGGATGTATCGTTTCATAAACGTATGATTTATGTGTACAATATCTAAAATACAATTTGTTTTGATTGATTCGAAGCAGCGCAGACGATTATAAAACATCGATTATGCTAACTCCTAGTTGATGTATAAGAACGGCATCATTGCATCAGTTTCTATGAATTTTCCTTCTAAACAGTCGTTCTATATCAATCACTCGTTAGTATGCCAATTATAATTATTTAATATAACAAATATAAAAATTTAATAAGGACATTTAAAGGTACTTACACAGCCTTTCCGACGACGAGCGCTCGTTGACGAAGTGGGGTGAGTAAGTCCTGGAAATTTTTCTTTGTTTTTGTATAAATTAATAATGGATTTATATTCATCTCCTAATTCTAGAGGATTTGATCCACGATTCAATGTATTATGTGCAACATTAATAACATCACTAATTTTCAAGGGAATCATCTGTGATTTCTCCAGCCAAATATAAAGATCCAGATGCTATTAGAAATTCATCGTAACGAGACGTTGTATCAACTTCCTTCTTGAATCTTTGACCTTCTTTTTCCTGTAGTCTGTATGAATTACTTTTAATTTTTGATGTGTCACGTTGTTGCGCGGACATAACGTCAACATTATTCATAATGAATTGAAGTTTGTTTCAATAAAATACACTGAATTATATTGTCCTTTTCATTAGGATATAGCAACGTAAAAAAAACGTCGCCCCCAATATTCACACCGATTTCGGGATTTTGATACCCAACTGTATCTCCAAAGTATTAACCCCCCCACGTTTTTTTTGCACGCTCGTCTGGCGATCTTCTTTACACTCACTCGTAGCCAGGACGTATTGTATCACGTAAGGCACTTAGGCGAATGAGGTAACACTCAGATTTTCAATGGAATGGGAAAATTAAATTTGCACTTGTACTCCCATAAGACTCATCAGACTTGGGCATATTTACGGGTGAATATTTCACGGTGGAATTTAGACACTTAATAAAGTTACAACTGTTATATTGTACAATTCACCGTGGTATTGAACACTGATAATAATGGTGATATTATTCCAGACGATTTGGACGTCCTCAAATCGCAAAAAGACACAATCCCCCTTTTTCACTGTACTCCGCGGTGCAAAATCCAAACCCACGCATCGTGTCTCCTCTATAACTCCGTCCGGGCACTTCCGCTATATCACAAACATGTTCCTTCAAATTACTCCGTTCATTCTCGAGTAATGGAACTGGCACGCGAATATGCTAATTGTAAATCCTCCGTTCGTTCTGCGTTAATTCCACACGGAATTTAAAAGGGTTTTTCGAACAAAAATTCCCCAATTTATCACGTGGTTCTTCACGATTTCTCTATCTATACACCTAAACCGCCGACATTTCGCAAGCCACCCTCATAAAAATTTCAATCACGTTCACAAGTAAACAGATTCGAAATATTCCTCAGCGACAGTATGCAGTTCTTTGGCGCTTCTTTCATTGAGTAGCATCGATGTCAACATAAACACTTGTATTCTTTTCACCCGAACTTAAATCACTTTCCTCGATAAGAGTAAAGGAATTCCCGTTATTGAACGGTGACTTCAATGACTATTCAACCCGCTTACACTATTTACCCTCGGGGAATTCAATGCGCATCACGCATCGAACCACCACACTTTGCAAACCGTTCTCTCGCTCGTTCACACACACTTGTATAGGACTAGCCAACATTCTTATGACACTTAAAAATATTTTGAACTCGGCTATCAGCGCTAGAAATCTGATTTCTAATTGATTCCCGGAGACAATTTTCATTTCTTCACCGAATAATGTCCATTTGTGTTTAACACGCCACGCAAGTCTGATTGCCCCGGCACACTCACTTCTCCCAATGCAATCTTTTTTCCCTTCAGTCGCGACGGAAGAGTCAATCGCTTCCATTAATTTTCACGGCTTGAAATCAAATCTACTCTGATCGATACGCGAAAGTGTCGAAATTGCAAAAACAGTATATTATTCACTCGGACTCCGCGGAGTGTGTCGATAGCTCCCGACAGCAGAACTTTCGTCCCTCCCGTTGGTGTACTGATAATGCACACACTAATTAAACTATTTGCGAAAGCCTTTTAATGATAAATGTGAATAAACTTTCGAAACAAACTATGTAGAACTGAAAGACTTCTAGACCGCAGTAAAAACAAAACGCGACAATAGAATTAAAATCTCGCGGACACCACGCACAAAAGCAGTGGCTGTCTCGTACTGCCCTCTCTGCTGGTGCACTTTCGACTCCCGCGTCTGTAATAGATCTCCCCTCGACGATGCACTTCGACGATTTTCGATCGATGATGCGTACCATGGTGGATCCGCGATGGTGATAATGCACACTCGTTTCGGTTGTTTTTAACATTTACGTCGTCTTTTGTAGATTCGCTTAAGTTATCAATTGGAAGCAATTTTCGTTTATGATGATTAGGCGTAATTAAGTGGGAAAAATGCAGAGAATAATTTTTTTAAACAAACCGCTATTGAAATACTATGTAGAGCACAATGACAAGAAAAACGATTTAAAATGAATTTATATTTGAAAATGCTCTACAAGTCAAAGTTATTATTTCTTTTAAATTCTTATTTCGAAATTCGCATTTATACTCTGCACTGTAAAGAATTAACACATGACATCATAATTATTAAAACGAAAAATGAAAACTTGAAAAAAAACGAGTGTTGCGATGGGGAAGGCGACCGAATGGCCACTCATTGCTAAATTGAGTTTGTGCTGTGTGCCTGTGGCAGCGCTGGCTTTTGGAGCCATTGCTCCTCGGTTATTACAAACCAAAAACCAAAACCAAAAACCAAAAGCCAGAAACCAAAAACCAAAAACCGAAAACCAAAAACGAAAACCAAAAACCAAAAACCAAAAACCAAAAACCAAAAACCAAAAACCAAAAACCAAAAACCAAAAACCCAAAACCAAAAACGAAAAACCAAAAACGATAAACCAAAAACCAAACACCCAAAACCAAAAACCAAAAACCAGAAACCAAAAACCAAAAACCAAAAACCAAAAACCAAAAACCAAAAACCAAAAACCAAAAACCAAAAACCAAAAACCAAAAACCAAAACCCAAAAACCAAAAACCAAAAACTAAAAACGAAAAACCAAAAACCTAAAAGTTAAAACCAAAAAACCAAAAAAAAACCAAAATCTAAAAAACTAAAAAACCGGAAAACCAAACCCAAAAACCAAAAACCAAAACCCAAAAACCAAAAACTAAAAACCAAAAACCAAAAACCAAAAACCAAAAACCAAAAAACCAAAAAACCAAAAACCAAAAAAACAAAAAAACCAAAAACTAAAACCAAAAACCGAAAACCAAAAAAAAAACCCAAATACCAAAAAACCAAGAAACCAAAAACCAAAAACCAAAAGCCGAAAACCAAAAACCAAAAACCAAAAACCAAAAACCAAAAACCAAAAACCAAAAACCAAAAACCAAAAACCAAAAACCAAAAACATAAAAACCAAAAAACTTAAAAACCAAAAACCCAAAAACCAAAAACCAAAAACCGAAAACCAGAAACCAAAAACCAAAAACCAAAAACCAAAAACCAAAAACCAAACACCAACAACCAATAACCAAAAACCAAAAACCAAAAACCAAAAACCAAAAACCAAAAACCAAAAACCAAAAACCAAACCAAAAACCAAAAACCAAAAACCAAAACCCAAAAACCAAAAACCAAAAACTAAAAACCAAAAACCAAAAACCAAAAACCAAACCAAAAACCAAAAACCAAAAAACAAAACCCAAAAACCAAAAACTAAAACCAAAACCAAAAACCAAAAACCAAAAACCAAAAACTCAAAACCAAAAAACAAAAACCAAAAATCAAAAACCAAAAATCAAAAACCAAAAACCAAAAACAAAAAACCAAAAACCAAAAAATAAAAACCAAAAACCAAAAACCAAAAACCGAAAACCAGAAACCAAAAACCCAAAAACCAAAAACCAAAAACCAAAAACCAAAAACCAAAAACCAAACACCAAAAACCAAAAACTAAAAACGAAAACCAAGAACCAAATATCAAAAAACAAAAACCAAAAACCAAAAAGCAAATACCAAAAACCAAAAACCAAAAACCAAAAATCAAAAACCAAAAACCAAAAACCAGAAACCAAAAACCAAAAACCAAATACAAAAACCAAAAACCAAAAACCAAAAACCCAAAAGTCAAAAACCAATAACCAAAAACCAAAAACCAAAAACCAAAAACCAAAAACCAAAAACCAAAAACCAAAAACCAAAAACCAAAAAACCCAAAAACCAAAAACCAAAAACCAAAAACTAAAAACGAAAACCAAGAACCAAATACCAAAAAACAAAAACCAAAAACCAAAAACCAAAAAGCAAATACCAAAAACCAAAAACCAAAAACCAAAAATCAAAAACCAAAAACCAAAAACCAGAAACCAAAAACCAAAAACCAAATACAAAAACCAAAAACCAAAAACCAAAAACCCAAAAGTCAAAAACCAATAACCAAAAACTAAAAACCAAAAACCAAAAACCAAAAACAAAAATTCAAAAAACCAAAAAACCAAAAAACCAAAAAACCAAAAACCAAAAAACCAAAAAAACCAAAAACCAAAAACCAAAAACCAAACACCGAAACCAAAAACAAAAAACCGAAAACCAAAAACCAAAAACCAAAAACCAAACACCAACAACCAATAACCAAAAACCAAAAACCAAAAACCAAAAACCTAAAACCAAAAACCAAAAACCAAAAACCAAAAACAAAAAACCCAAAAACCAAAAACCAAAAACCAAAAACTAAAAACGAAAACCAAGAACCAAATACCAAAAAACAAAAACCAAAAACCAATAAGCAAATACCAAAAACCAAAAACCAAAAACCAAAAATCAAAAACCAAAAACCAAAAACCAAAAACCAAAAACCAAAAACCAAAAACCAAAAACAAAAAACCCAAAAATCAAAAACCAATAACCAAAAACTAAAAACCAAAAACCAAAAACCAAAAACCAAAAGATTCAAAAAACCAAAAAACTTAAAAACCAAAAAACCAAAAACCAACAAACCAAAAACCCAAAAAACCAAAAACCAAAAAACCAAAAAAACCAAAAACCAAAAACCAAAAACCAAAAACCGAAAACCAAAAACCAAAAACCGAAAACCAAAAACCAAAAACCAAAAACCAAACACCAACAACCAATAACCAAAAACCAAAAACCAAAAACCAAAAACCAAAAACCAAAAACCAAAAACCAAAAACGAAAAACCAAAATAAACCAAAAAACCAAAAAGCAAGAAACCAAAAACCAAAAACCAGAAACCAGAAACCAAAACCCAAAAACCAAAAACCAAAAACCAAAAACCAAAAACCAAAAACCAAAAACCAAAAACCAAAAACCAAAAACCAAAAACCAAAAACCAAAAACCAAAAACCAAACCAAAAACCAAAAACCAAAAACCAAAACCCAAAAACCAAAAACCAAAAACTAAAAACCAAAAACCAAAAACCAAAAACCAAAAAACCAAAAAACCAAAAAACCAAAAACCAAAAAACCAAAAAAACAAAAAAACCAAAAACCAAAAACCAAAAACTAAAACCAAAAACCAAAAACCAAAAAAACACCCAAATACCAAAAAACCAAGAAACCAAAAACCAAAAACCAAAAGCCGAAAACCAAAAACCAAAAACCAAAAACCAAAAACCAAAAACCAAAAACCAAAAACCAAAAACCAAAAACCAAAAACTTAAAAACCAAAAAACCTAAAAACCAAAAACCAAAAAAACAAAAAAACCAAAAACCAAAAACTAAAACCAAAACCAAAAACCAAAAACCAAAAACTCAAAACCAAAAACCAAAAATCAAAAACCAAAAATCAAGAACCAAAAACCAAAAACAAAAAACCAAAAACCAAAAAACAAAAACCAAAAAACAAAAACCAAAAACCAAAAACCAAAAACCGAAAACCAGAAACCAAAAACCAAAAACCAAAAACCAAGGACCAAAAACCAAAAACCAAAGACCAAAAACCAAAAACCAAAAACCAAAAACCAAAAACCAAAAACCAAAAACTTAAAAACCAAAAAACCTAAAAACCAAAAACCAAAAAAACAAAAAAACCAAAAACCAAAAACTAAAACCAAAACCAAAAACCAAAAACCAAAAACTTAAAAACCTAAAAACCTAAAAACCAAAAACCAAAAAAACAAAAAAACCAAAAACCAAAAACTAAAACCAAAACCAAAAACCAAAAACCAAAAACTCAAAACCAAAAACCAAAAATCAAAAACCAAAAATCAAGAACCAAAAATCAAAAACATAAAACCAAAAACCAAAAACCAAAAACCAAAATACCAAAAAACCAAAAAACCAAAAAGCCAAAATACCAAAAAAAAACGAAAAACCAAAAACCAAAAACCAAAAAATAAAAACCAAAAACCAAAAACCAAAAACCAATAACCAAAAACCAAAAACCAAAAACCAAAAACCAAAAACCAAAAACCAAAAACCAAAAACCAAAAACCAAGGACCAAAAACCAAAAACCAAAGACCAAAAACCAAAAACCAAAAACCAAAAACAAAAACCCAAAAACCAAAACCCAAAAACCAAAAACCAAAAAAACCAAAAAGCAAGAAACCAAAAACCAAAAACCAAAAACCGAAAACCAAAAACAAAAAACCAATAACCAATAACCAAAAAACCAAAAACCAATAGCCGAAAACCAAAACCAAAAACCAAAAACCAAAAACCAAAAACCAAAAATCAAAAAACCAAAAAACAAAAAACCAAAAGCCAAAAACCAAATAAACCAAAAACCAAAAACAAAAACGTAAACAAAAAGCAAAAACCAAAAACCAAAAACCAAAAAACAAAAAAAACCGAAAAACCAAAAAACCAAAAACCGAAAACCAAAAACCAAAAATCAAGTACAAAAACCCAAAAAGGAAAAACAAAAAACTAAAAACCAAAAACAAAAACCAAAACCCGAAAACCAACAACTAAAAACCAAAAACTAAAAACCAAAAACCAAAAACCAAAAACCAAACACCAAAAACCAAAAACCAAAAACCAAAAACCAAAAACCAAAAATCAAAAACCAAAAACCAAAAACCAAAAACCAAAAACCAAAAACCAAAAACCAAAAACCGAAAACCAAAAACCAAAAACCAAAAACCAAAATCCAAAAACCAAAAACCAAAAACCAAAAACTAAAAACCAAAAACCAAAAACCAAAAACCAAAAACCAAAAACCAAAAACCAAAAACCAAAAACCAAAAACCAAAAACCAAAAACCAAAAACCAAAAACTAAAAACCAAAAACCAAAAACCAAAAACCAAAAACCAAAAACCAAAAACCAAAAACCAAAAACCAAAAACCAAAAACCAAAAACCAAAAACCAAATACCAAAAACCGAAAACCAAAAACCAAAACCCAAAAACCAAAAACCAATAACCAAAAACAAAAAACCAAAAACCAAAAATCAAAAACCAAAAACCAAAAACCGAAAACTAAAAACCAAAAACGCAAAACCAAAATCCAAAAACCAAAAACCAAAAACCAACAACCAATAACCAAAAACCAAAAACAAAAAGCCAAATACCAAAAAAACAAAAACCAAAAACGAAAAACCAAAACCAAAAACCAAAAACCAAAAAGCAAGAAACCAAAAACCAAAAACCAAAAACCGAAAACCAAAAGCCAAATACCAAAAACCAAAAACCAAAACCAAAACCCAAAAACCAAAAACCAAAAACCAAAAACCAAAAACCAAGAACCAAAAACCAAAAACGAAAAATCAAAAACCAAAATCCAAAAACCAAAAACCAAAAACCAAAAACCAACAACCAATAACCAAAAAACTAAAAAACCAGAAAACCAAAAACCAAAGACCAAAAACCAAAAACCAAAAACCAAAAACCAAAAACCAAAAACCAAAAACCAAAAACCAAAAACCAAAAACCAAAAACCAAAAACCAAAAACCGAAAATCCAAAAAACCAATAACCAAAAAACCAAAAAACCGAAAACCAAAAACCAAAAACCAAAAACCAAATACCAAAAACCAAAAACCCTAAAACCCAAAACCGAAAACCAAAAACCAAAAACCAAAAACCAAAAACCAAAAACCAAAAACCAAAAACCAAAACCAAAAACCAAAAACCAAAAAACAAAAAAAACCAAAAAACCAAAAAAACCATAAACCAAAAACCGAAAACCAAAAACCAAAAACCAAAAACCAGAAACCAAAAACCAAAAACCAAAACCCAAAAACCAAAAACCAAAAACCAAAAACCAAAAACCAAAAACCAAAAACCAAAAACCAAAAACCAAAAACCAAAAACCAAAAACCAAAAACCAAAAACCAAAAACCAAAACCCAAAAACCAAAAACCAAAAACCAAAAATCAAAAACAAAAAACCAAAAACCAAAAACCAAAAACCAAAAACCAAAAACCAAAAAACAACAACCAATAACCAAATCCAAAAACAAAAAACCAAATACCAAAAACCAAAAACCAAAAACCAAAAACCAAAAACCAAAAACCAAAAAACAACAACCAATAACCAAATCCAAAAACAAAAAACCAAATACCAAAAACCAAAAACCAAAAACCAAAAACCAAAAACCAAAAACCAAAAACCAAAAACCAAAACCAAAAACCAAAAACCAAAAACCAAAAACCAAAAACGAAAAACCAAAACCAAAAACCAAAAACCAAAACCCAAAAACCAAAAACCAAAAACCAAAAACCAAAAACCAAAAACCAAAAACCAAAAACCAAAAACCAAAAACCAAAAACCAAAAACCAAAAACCAAAACCCAAAAACCAAAAACCAAAAACCAAAAACCAAAAACCAAAAACCAAAAACCAAAACCAAAAACCAAAAACCAAAAACCAAAACCAAAAACCAAAAACCAAAAACCAAAAACCAATAACCAAAAACCAAAAACCAAAAACCACAAACCAAAAACCAAAAACCAAAAACCAAAAACCAAAAACCAAAAACCAACAACCAATAACCAAAAACCAAAATCAAAAAACCAAATACCAAACACCAAAAACCAAAAACCAAAAACTAAAACCAAAAAACCGAAAACCAAAAAAAACAAATTGCAAGAAACCAAAACCAAAAACCAAAAACCGAAAACCAAAAACCAAAAACCAATAACGTAAAACCAAAAACCAAAAACAAAAACCAAAAACCAAAAACCAAAAACCAAAAACCAAAAACCAAAAACAAAAACCAAAAACCAAAAACCAAAAACCAAAAACCAAAAACCAAAACCAAAAACCAAAAACCAAAAAACAAAAAAACCAAAAAATCAAAAAACCAAAAAACCAAAAAACCAAAAAACCAAAAACCAAAAACCAAAAACGAAAATCGAAAAATCAAAAACCAAAAACCAAGAATCAAAAAACAAAAACCAAAAACCAAATACCAAAAACCGAAAACCAAAAACCAAAAACCAAAAAACAAAAACCAAAAACCAAACCTAAACAACCAATAACCAAAAACTAAAAACCAAAAACCAAAAACAAAAAAACCAAAATAAACCAAAAAACCAAAAAGCAAGAAACCAAAAACCAAAAACCAAAAACCGAAAACCGAAAACAAAAAACCAAAAACCAAAAACCCAAAAACCAAAAACCAAAAACCAAAAACCAAAAACCAAAAACCAAAAAACCAAAAAACCAAAAAACCAAAAACCAAAATACCAAAAAAACAAAAAACCAAAAACCAAAAACCAAAAACCAAAAACCAATAACCAACAACCAAAAACCAAAAACCAAAAACCAAAAAGCAAAAAAAAAAACCCAAAAACAAAAAACCGAAAACTAAAAACCAAAAACCAAAAACCAAAAACCAAAAACCAAAAACCAAGGACCAAAAACCAAAAACCAAAAACAAAAAACCAAAAACCAACACCCAAAAACCAAAAACCAAAAACCAAAAACCAAAAAACCAAAAACCAAAAACCAAAACCAAAAACCAAAAACCAAAAACCAAAAACCAAAAACCAAAAACCAAAAACCAAAAACCAAAAACCAAAAACCAAAAACCAAAAACCAAAAACCAAAAACCAAAAACCAAAAACCAAAAACCAAAAACCAAAAACCAAAAACCAAAACCCAAAAACCAAAAACCAAAAACCAAAAACCAAAAATCAAAAACAAAAAACCAAAAACCAAAAACCAAAAACCAAAAACCAAAACCCAAAAACCAAAAACCAAAAACCAAAAACCAAAAACCAAAAACCAAAAACCAAAAAACCAAAACCCAAAAACCAAAAACCAAAAACCAAAAACCAAAAACCAAAAACCAAAAACCAAAAACCAAAAACGAAAAACCAAAACCAAAAACCAAAAACCAAAACCCAAAAACCAAAAACCAAAAACCAAAAACCAAAAACCAAAAACCGAAAACCAAAAACCAAAAAACGATAACAAAAAACCAAAACCAAAAAACCAAAAACCAAAAACCAAAAACCAAAAACCAAAAACCAAAAACAAAAACCAAAAACCAAAAATAAAAACCAAAACCAAAAACGAAAAACAAAAAAACCAAAATAACAAAAAACCAAAAAACCAAAAAACCAAAAACCAAAAGCAAAAACGAAAATCGAAAAATCAAAAACCAAAAACCAAGAATCAAAAACCAAAAACCAAAAACCAAATACCAAAAACCGAAAACCAAAAACCAAAAACCAAAAAACAAAAACCAAAAACCAAACACAAACAACCAATAACCAAAAACTAAATACGAAAAACCAAAACCAAAAACCAAACACCGAAAACCGAAAACAAAAAATCAAAAACCAAAAACCCAAAAACCAACAACCAAAAACCAAAAACCAAAAACCAAAAAAGCAAAAAACCAAAAAACCAAAAACCAAAATACCAAAAAAGCAAAAAACCAAAAACCAAAAACCAAAAACCAAAAACCAAAAACCAAAAACCAAAACCAAAAACCAAAAACCAAAAACCAAAAACCAAAAACCAAAAACCAAAAACCAAAAACCGAAAACCAAAAACCAAAAACCGAAAATCCAAAAAACCAATAACCAAAAAACCAAAAAACCGAAAACCAAAAACCAAAAACCAAAAACCAAATACCAAAAACCAAAAACCCTAAAACCCAAAACCGAAAACCAAAAACCAAAAACCAAAAACCAAAAACCAAAAACCAAAAACCAAAACCAAAAACCAAAAACCAAAAAACAAAAAAAACCAAAAAACCAAAAAAACCATAAACCAAAAACCGAAAACCAAAAACCAAAAACCAAAAACCAGAAACCAAAAACCAAAAACCAAAACCCAAAAACCAAAAACCAAAAACCAAAAACCAAAAACCAAAAACCAAAAACCAAAAACCAAAAACCAAAAACCAAAAACCAAAAACCAAAAACCAAAAACCAAAAACCAAAAACCAAAAACCAAAAACCAAAAACCAAAACCCAAAAACCAAAAACCAAAAACCAAAAATCAAAAACAAAAAACCAAAAACCAAAAACCAAAAACCAAAAACCAAAAACCAAAAAACAACAACCAATAACCAAATCCAAAAACAAAAAACCAAATACCAAAAACCAAAAACCAAAAACCAAAAACCAAAAACCAAAAACCAAAAAACAACAACCAATAACCAAATCCAAAAACATAAAACCAAATACCAAAAACCAACAACCAATAACCAAAAACCAAAAACCAAAAACCAAAAACCAAAAACCAAAAACCAAAAACCAAAAAACCCAAAAACCAAAAACCAAAAACCAAAAACTAAAAACGAAAACCAAGAACCAAATACCAAAAAACAAAAACCAAAAACCAAAAAGCAAATACCAAAAACCAAAAACCAAAAACCAAAAATCAAAAACCAAAAACCAAAAACCAGAAACCAAAAACCAAAAACCAAATACAAAAACCAAAAACCAAAAACCAAAAACCAAAAACCAAAAACCCAAAAGTCAAAAACCAATAACCAAAAACTAAAAACCAAAAACCAAAAACCAAAAACAAAAATTCAAAAAACCAAAAAACCAAAAAACCAAAAAACCAAAAACCAAAAAACCAAAAAAACCAAAAACCAAAAACCAAAAACCAAACACCGAAACCAAAAACAAAAAACCGAAAACCAAAAACCAAAAACCAAAAACCAAACACCAACAACCAATAACCAAAAACCAAAAACCAAAAACCAAAAACCTAAAACCAAAAACCAAAAACCAAAAACCAAAAACAAAAAACCCAAAAACCAAAAACCAAAAACCAAAAACTAAAAACGAAAACCAAGAAACAAATACCAAAAAACAAAAACCAAAAACCAATAAGCAAATACCAAAAACCAAAAACCAAAAACCAAAAATCAAAAACCAAAAACCAAAAACCAAAAACCAAAAACCAAACACCAACAACCAATAACCAAAAACCAAAAACCAAAAACCAAAAACCAAAAACCCAAAAATCAAAAACCAATAACCAAAAACTAAAAACCAAAAACCAAAAACCAAAAAATTCAAAAAACCAAAAAACCAAAAAACCAAAAAACCAAAAACCAAAAAACCAAAAAACCAAAAAACCAAAAACCAAAAAACCAAAAAAACCAAAAACCAAAAACCAAAAACCAAAAACCGAAAACCAAAAACCAAAAACCGAAAACCAAAAACCAAAAACCAAAAACCAAACACCAACAACCAATAACCAAAAACCAAAAACCAAAAACCAAAAACCAAAAACCAAAAACCAAAAACCAAAATAAACCAAAAAACCAAAAAGCAAGAAACCAAAAACCAAAAACCAGAAACCAGAAACCAAAACCCAAAAACCAAAAACCAAAAACCAAAAACCAAAAACCAAAAACCAAAAACCAAAAACCAAAAAACAAAAACCAAAAACCAAAAACCAAAAACCAAAAACCAAAAACCAAAAACCAAAAACCAAAAACCAAAAACCAAAAACCAAACCAAAAACCAAAAACCAAAAACCAAAACCCAAAAACCAAATACCAAAAACTAAAAACCAAAAACCAAAAACCAAAAACCAAAAAACCAAAAAACCAAAAAACCAAAAACCAAAAAACCAAAAAAACAAAAAAACCAAAAACCAAAAACTAAAACCAAAAACCAAAAACCAAAAAAACACCCAAATACCAAAAAATCAAGAAACCAAAAACCAAAAACCAAAAGCCGAAAACCAAAAACCAAAAACCAAAAACCAAAAACCAAAAACCAAAAACCAAAAACCAAAAACCAAAAACCAAAAACTTAAAAACCAAAAAACCTAAAAACCAAAAACCAAAAAAACAAAAAAACCAAAAACCAAAAACTAAAACCAAAACCAAAAACCAAAAACCAAAAACTCAAAACCAAAAACCAAAAATCAAAAACCAAAAATCAAGAACCAAAAACCAAAAACAAAAAACCAAAAACCAAAAAACAAAAACCAAAAAACAAAAACCAAAAACCAAAAACCAAAAACCGAAAACCAGAAACCAAAAACCAAAAACCAAAAACCAAGGACCAAAAACCAAAAACCAAAGACCAAAAACCAAAAACCAAAAACCAAAAACCAAAAACCAAAAACCAAAAACTTAAAAACCAAAAAACCTAAAAACCAAAAACCAAAAAAACAAAAAAACCAAAAACCAAAAACTAAAACCAAAACCAAAAACCAAAAACCAAAAACTTAAAAACCAAAAAACCTTAAAAACCAAAAACCAAAAAAACAAAAAAACCAAAAACCAAAAACTAAAACCAAAACCAAAAACCAAAAACCAAAAACCAAAAATCAAAAACCAAAAATCAAGAACCAAAAACCAAAAACCAAAAACCAAAAACCAAAAACCAAAAACCAAAATACCAAAAAACCAAAAAACCAAAAAGCCAAAATACCAAAAAAAAACGAAAAACCAAAAACCAAAAACCAAAAACCAAAAACAAAAAACCCAAAAACCAAAAACCAAAAACCAAAAACTAAAAACGAAAACCAAGAACCAAATACCAAAAAACAAAAACCAAAAACCAATAAGCAAATACCAAAAACCAAAAACCAAAAACCAAAAATCAAAAACCAAAAACCAAAAACCAAAAACCAAAAACCAAAAACCAAAAACCAAAAACCAAAAACCAAAAACCCAAAAATCAAAAACCAATAACCAAAAACTAAAAACCAAAAACCAAAAACCAAAAACCAAAAAATTCAAAAAACCAAAAAACCAAAAAACCAAAAAACCAAAAACCAAAAAACCAAAAAACCAAAAAACCAAAAACCAAAAAACCAAAAAAACCAAAAACCAAAAACCAAAAACCAAAAACCGAAAACCAAAAACCAAAAACCGAAAACCAAAAACCAAAAACCAAAAACCAAACACCAACAACCAATAACCAAAAACCAAAAACCAAAAACCAAAAACCAAAAACCAAAAACCAAAAACCAAAAACCAAAAACCAAAAACCAAAATAAACCAAAAACCCAAAAAGCAAGAAACCAAAAACCAAAAACCAGAAACCAGAAACCAAAACCCAAAAACCAAAAACCAAAAACCAAAAACCAAAAACCAAAAACCAAAAACCAAAAACCAAAAACCAAAAACCAAAAACCAAAAACCAAACCAAAAACCAAAAACCAAAAACCAAAACCCAAAAACCAAAAACCAAAAACTAAAAACCAAAAACCAAAAACCAAAAACCAAAAAACCAAAAAACCAAAAAACCAAAAACCAAAAAACCAAAAAAACAAAAAAACCAAAAACTAAAACCAAAAACCAAAAACCAAAAAAACACCCAAATACCAAAAAACCAAGAAACCAAAAACCAAAAACCAAAAGCCGAAAACCAAAAACCAAAAACCAAAAACCAAAAACCAAAAACCAAAAACCAAAAACCAAAAACCAAAAACCAAAAACTTAAAAACCAAAAAACCTAAAAACCAAAAACCAAAAAAACAAAAAAACAAAAAACAAAAAACCAAAAACTAAAACCAAAACCAAAAACCAAAAACCAAAAACTCAAAACCAAAAACCAAAAATCAAAAACCAAAAATCAAGAACCAAAAACCAAAAACAAAAAACCAAAAACCAAAAAACAAAAACCAAAAAACAAAAACCAAAAACCAAAAACCAAAAACCGAAAACCAGAAACCAAAAACCAAAAACCAAAAACCAAGGACCAAAAACCAAAAACCAAAGACCAAAAACCAAAAACCAAAAACCAAAAACCAAAAACCAAAAACTTAAAAACCAAAAAACCTAAAAACCAAAAACCAAAAAAACAAAAAACCAAAAACCAAAAACTAAAACCAAAACCAAAAACCAAAAACCAAAAACTTAAAAACCAAAAAACCTAAAAACCAAAAACCAAAAAAACAAAAAAACCAAAAACCAAAAACTAAAACCAAAACCAAAAACCAAAAACCAAAAACTCAAAACCAAAAACCAAAAATCAAAAACCAAAAATCAAGAACCAAAAACCAAAAACCAAAAACCAAAAACCAAAATACCAAAAAACCAAAAAACCAAAAAGCCAAAATACCAAAAAAAAACGAAAAACCAAAAACCAAAAACCAAAAAATAAAAACCAAAAACCAAAAACCAAAAACCAATAACCAAAAACCAAAAACCAAAAACCAAAAACCAAAAACCAAAAACCAAGGACCAAAAACCAAAAACCAAAGACCAAAAACCAAAAACCAAATACCAAAAACAAAAACCCAAAAACCAAAACCCAAAAACCAAAAACCAAAAAAACCAAAAAGCAAGAAACCAAAAACCAAAAACCAAAAACCGAAAACCAAAAACAAAAAACCAATAACCAATAACCAAAAAACCAAAAACCAATAGCCGAAAACCAAAACCAAAAACCAAAAACCAAAAACCAAAAACCAAAAATCAAAAAACCAAAAAACAAAAAACCAAAAGCCAAAAACCAAATAAACCAAAAACCAAAAACAAAAACGTAAACAAAAAGCAAAAACCAAAAACCAAAAACCAAAAAACAAAAAAACCGAAAAACCAAAAAACCAAAAACCGAAAACCAAAAACCAAAAATCAAGTACAAAAACCCAAAAAGGAAAAACAAAAAACTAAAAACCAAAAACAAAAACCAAAACCCGAAAACCAAAAACTAAAAACCAAAAACTAAAAACCAAAAACCAAAAACCAAAAACAAAAAACCAAAAACCAAAAACCAAAAACCAAAAACCAAAAGCCAAAAATCAAAAACCAAAAACCAAAAACCAAAAACCAAAAACCAAAAACCAAAAACCAAAAACCGAAAACCAAAAACCAAAAACCAAAAACCAAAATCCAAAAACCAAAAACCAAAAACCAAAAACTAAAAACCAAAAACCAAAAACCAAAAACCAAAAACCAAAAACCAAAAACCAAAAACCAAAAACCAAAAACCAAAAACCAAAAACCAAAAACCAAAAACCAAAAACCAAAAACCAAAAACTAAAAACCAAAAACCAAAAACCAAAAACCAAAAACCAAAAACCAAAAACCAAAAACCAAAAACCAAAAACCAAAAACCAAATACCAAAAACCGAAAACCAAAAACCAAAACCCAAAAACCAAAAACCAATAACCAAAAACAAAAAACCAAAAACCAAAAATCAAAAACCAAAAACCAAAAACCGAAAACTAAAAACCAAAAACGCAAAACCAAAATCCAAAAACCAAAAACCAAAAACCAACAACCAATAACCAAAAACCAAAAACAAAAAGCCAAATACCAAAAAAACAAAAACCAAAAACGAAAAACCAAAACCAAAAACCAAAAACCAAAAAGCAAGAAACCAAAAACCAAAAACCAAAAACCGAAAACCAAAAGCCAAATACCAAAAACCAAAAACCAAAACCAAAACCCAAAAACCAAAAACCAAAAACCAAAAACCAAAAACCAAAAACCAAGAACCAAAAACCAAAAACGAAAAATCAAAAACCAAAATCCAAAAACCAAAAACCAAAAACCAAAAACCAAAAACCAACAACCAATAACCAAAAAACTAAAAAACCAGAAAACCAAAAACCAAAGACCACAAACCAAAAACCAAAAACCAAAAACAAAAAACCAAAAACCAAAAACCAAAAACCAAAAACCAAAAACCAAAAACCAAAAACCAAAAACCAAAAACCGAAAATCCAAAAAACCAATAACCAAAAAACCAAAAAACCGAAAACCAAAAACCAAAAACCAAAAACCAAATACCAAAAACCAAAAACCCTAAAACCCAAAACCAAAAACCAAAAACCAAAAACCAAAAACCAAAAACCAAAAACCAAAAACCAAAAACCAAAACCAAAAACCAAAAACCAAAAAACAAAAAAAACCAAAAAACCAAAAAAACCATAAACCAAAAACCAAAAACCGAAAACCAAAAACCAAAAACCAAAAACCAGAAACCAAAAACCAAAAACCAAAACCCATAAACCAAAAACCAAAAACCAAAAACCAAAAACCAAAAACCAAAAACCAAAAACCAAAAACCAAAAACCAAAAACCAAAAACCAAAAACCAAAAACCAAAAACCAAAAACCAAAAACCAAAAACCAAAAACCAAAAACCAAAAACCAAAAACCAAAAACCAAAAACCAAAAACCAAAACCCAAAAACCAAAAACCAAAAACCAAAAATCAAAAACAAAAAACCAAAAACCAAAAACCAAAAACCAAAAACCAAAAACCAAAAACCAAAAAACAACAACCAATAACCAAATCCAAAAACAAAAAACCAAATACCAAAAACCAAAAACCAAAAACCAAAAACCAAAAACCAAAAACCAAAAAACAACAACCAATAACCAAATCCAAAAACCAAATACCAAAAACCAAAAACCAAAAACCAAAAACCAAAAACCAAAAACCAAAACCAAAAACCAAAAACCAAAAACCAAAAACCAAAAACGAAAAACCAAAACCAAAAACCAAAAACCAAAACCCAAAAACCAAAAACCAAAAACCAAAAACCAAAAACCAAAAACCAAAAACCAAAAACCAAAAACCAAAAACCAAAAACCAAAAACCAAAAACCAAAAACCAAAAACCAAAAACCAAAAACCAAAAACCAAAAACCAAAAACCAAAAACCAAAACCAAAAACCAAAAACCAAAAACCAAAACCAAACACCAAAAACCAAAAACCAAAAACCAATAACCAAAAACCAAAAACCAAAAACCACAAACCAAAAACCAAAAACACAAAACCAAAAACCAAAAACCAAAAACCAACAACCAATAACCAAAAACCAAAATCAAAAAACCAAATACCAAACACCAAAAACCAAAAACCAAAAACTAAAACCAAAAACCGAAAACCAAAAAAAACAAATTGCAAGAAACCAAAACCAAAAACCAAAAACCGAAAACCAAAAACCAAAAACCAATAACGTAAAACAAAAACCAAAAACAAAAACCAAAAACCAAAAACCAAAAACCAAAAACCAAAAACCAAAAACCAAAAAGAAAAACCAAAAACCAAAAACCAAAAACCAAAAACCAAAAACCAAAACCAAAAACCAAAAACCAAAAAACAAAAAAACCAAAAAATCAAAAAACCAAAAAACGAAAAAACCAAAAAACCAAAAACCAAAAACCAAAAACGAAAATCGAAAAATCAAAAACCAAAAACCAAGAATCAAAAAACAAAAACCAAAAACCAAATACCAAAAACCGAAAACCAAAAACCAAAAACCAAAAAACAAAAACCAAAAACCAAACACAAACAACCAATAACCAAAAACTAAAAACCAAAAACCAAAAACCAAAAACAAAAAAACCAAAATAAACCAAAAAACCAAAAAGCAAGAAACCAAAAACCAAAAACCAAAAACCGAAAACCGAAAACAAAAAACCAAAAACCAAAAACCCAAAAACCAAAAACCAAAAACCAAAAACCAAAAACCAAAAACCAAAAACCAAAAAACCAAAAAACCCAAAAAACCAAAAACCAAAATACCAAAAAAACAAAAAACCAAAAACCAAAAACCAAAAACCAAAAACCAATAACCAACAACCAAAAACCAAAAACCAAAAACCAAAAAGCAAAAACAAAAACCCGAAAACTAAAAACCAAAAACCAAAAACCAAAAACCAAAAACCAAGGACCAAAAACCAAAAACCAAAAACCAAAAACAAAAAACCAAAAACCAAAACCCAAAAACCAAAACCCAAAAACCAAAAACCAAAAACCAAAAACCAAAAAACCAAAAACCAAAAACCAAAACCAAAAACCAAAAACCAAAAACCAAAAACCAAAAACCAAAAACCAAAAACCAAAAACCAAAAACCAAAAACCAAAAACCAAAAACCAAAAACCAAAAACCAAAAACCAAAAACCAAAAACCAAAAACCAAAAACCAAAAACCAAAAACCAAAACCCAAAAACCAAAAACCAAAAACCAAAAATCAAAAACAAAAAACCAAAAACCAAAAACCAAAAACCAAAAACCAAAACCCAAAAACCAAAAACCAAAAACCAAAAACCAAAAACCAAAAACCAAAAACCAAAAACCAAAAACCAAAACCCAAAATCCAAAAACCAAAAACCGAAAACCAAAAACCAAAAACCAAAAACCAAAAACCAAAAACGAAAAACCAAAACCAAAAACCAAAAACCAAAACCCAAAAACCAAAAACCAAAAACCAAAAACCAAAAACCAAAAACCGAAAACCAAAAACCAAAAAACGATAACAAAAAACCAAAACCAAAAAACCAAAAACCAAAAACCAAAAACCAAAAACCAAAAACAAAAACCAAAAACCAAAAATAAAAACCAAAACCAAAAACGAAAAACAAAAAAACCAAAATAACAAAAAACCAAAAAACCAAAAAACCAAAAACCAAAAACCAAAAACGAAAATCGAAAAATCAAAAACCAAAAACCAAGAATCAAAAACCAAAAACCAAAAACCAAATACCAAAAACCGAAAACCAAAAACCAAAAACCAAAAAACAAAAACCAAAAACCAAACACAAACAACCAATAACCAAAAACTAAATACGAAAAACCAAAACCAAAAACCAAAAACCGAAAACCGAAAACAAAAAATCAAAAACCAAAAACCCAAAAACCAACAACCAAAAACCAAAAACCAAAAACCAAAAAAGCAAAAAACCAAAAAACCAAAAACCAAAATACCAAAAAGCAAAAAACCAAAAACCAAAAACCAAAAACCAAAAACCAAAAACCAAAACCAGAAACCAAAAACCAAAAACCATAAACCAATAACCAAAAACCAAAAACCAAAAACCAAAAACCAAAAACCAAAAACCAAAAACCAAAAACCAAAACCAAAAACCAAAAACCAAAAAACAAAAGAAACCAAAAAACCAAAAAAACCATAAACCAAAAACCGAAAACCAAAAACCAAAAACCAAAAACCAAAAACCAAAAACCAAAAACCAAAAACCAAAAACCAAAAACCAAAAACCAAAAACCAAAAACCAAAACCAAAAACCAAAAACCAAAAACCAAAAACCAATAACCAATAACCAAAAACCAAAAACCAAAAACCAAAAACCAAAAACCAAAAACCAAAAACCAAAAACCAAAAACCAAAAACCAGAAACCAAAAACCAAAAACCTAAAAACCAAAAATCAAGTACGAAAAACCCAAAAAGGAATAACAAAAAACTAAAAACCAAAACCCAAAAACCAAAACCCAAAAACCAAAAACCAAAAACCAAAAACCAAAAACCAAAATCCAAAAACCAAATACCAAAAACCAAAAACCAAAAACCAAAAACCAAAAACCAAAAACCAAAAACCAAAAACAAAAACCAAAAACCAAAAACCAAAAACCAAAAACCAAAAACCAAAAACCAAAAACCAAAAACCAAAAACCAAAAACCAAAAACCAACAACCAATAACCAAAAACCAAGAACAAAAAACCAAATACGAAAAACCAAAAACCAAAAACCAAAACCAAAAACCGAAAACCAAAAAAAAAAAACAAATTGCAAGAAACCTAAAACCAAAAACCAAAAACCAAAAACCAAAAACCAATAACCAAAAACCAAAAACCAAAAACCAAAAACCAAAAACCAAAACCAAAAACCAAAAACCAAAAACCAAAAACCAAAAACCAAAAACCAAAAACCAAAAACCAAAAACCAAAAACCAAAAACCAAAAACCAAAAACCAAAAACGAAAAACCAAAAACCAAAAACCAAAACCAAAATCCAAAAACCAAAAACCAAAACCAAAAACCAAAAACCAAAAACCAAAAACCAATAACCAAAAACCAAAAACCAAAAACCAAAAACCAAAAACCAAAAACCAAAAACCAAAAACCAAAAACCGAAAACCAAAAACCAAAAACCAAAAACCAAAAACCAAAAACCAAAAACCAAAACCAAAAACCAAAAACCAAAAACCAAAAACCAAAAACGAAAAACCAAAACCAAAAACCAAAAACCAAAACCCAAAAACCAAATACCAAAAACCAAAAACCAAAAACCAAAAACCAAAAACCAAAAACCAAAAACCAAAAACCAAAAACCAAAAACCAAAAACCAAAAACCAAAAACCAAAAACCAAAAACCAAAAACCAAAAACCAAAAACCAAAAACCAAAACCCAAAAACCAAAAACCAAAAACCAAAAATCAAAAACAAAAAACCAAAAACCAAAAACCAAAAACCAAAAACCAAAAACCAAAAAACAACAACCAATAACCAAATCCAAAAACAAAAAACCAAATACCAAAAACCAAAAACCAAAAACCAAAAACCAAAAACCAAAAAACAACAACCAATAACCAAATCCAAAAACAAAAAACCAAATACCAAAAACCAAAAACCAAAAACCAAAAACCAAAAACCAAAACCAAAAACCAAAAACCAAAAACCAAAAACCAAAAACGAAAAACCAAAACCAAAAACCAAAAACCAAAACCCAAAAACCAAAAACCAAAAACCAAAAACCAAAAACCAAAAACCAAAAACCAAAAACCAAAAACCAAAAACCAAAAACCAAAAACCAAAAACCAAAAACCAAAAACCAAAAACCAAAAACCAAAAACCAAAAACCAAAACCAAAAACCAAAAACCAAAAACCAAAACCAAAAACCAAAAACCAAAAACCAAAAACCAATAACCAAAAACCAAAAACCAAAAACCAAAAACCAAAAACCAAAAACCAAAAACCAAAAACCAACAACCAATAACCAAAAACCAAAATCAAAAAACCAAATACCAAACACCAAAAACCAAAAACCAAAAACTAAAACCAAAAACCGAAAACCAAAAAAAACAAATTGCAAGAAACCAAAACCAAAAACCAAAAACCGAAAACCAAAAACCAAAAACCAATAACGTAAAACCAAAAACCAAAAACAAAAACCAAAAACCAAAAACCAAAAACCAAAAACCAAAAACCAAAAACCAAAAACAAAAACCAAAAACCAAAAACCAAAAACCAAAAACCAAAACCAAAAACCAAAAACCAAAAAACAAAAAAACCAAAAAACCAAAAAACCAAAAAACCAAAAAACCAAAAAACCAAAAAACCAAAAACCAAAAACCAAAAACGAAAATCGAAAAACTAAAAACCAAAAACCAAAAACCAAAAACAAAAAAACCAAAATAAACCAAAAAACCAAAAAGCAAGAAACCAAAAACCAAAAACCAAAAACCGAAAACCGAAAACAAAAAACCAAAAACCAAAAACCAAAAACCCAAAAACCAAAAACCAAAAACCAAAAACCAAAAACGAAAAAACCAAAAAACCAAAAAACCAAAAACCAAAATACCAAAAAAACAAAAAACCAAAAACCAAAAACCAAAAACCAAAAACCAAAAACCAAAAACCAAAAACCAATAACCAACAACCAAAAACCAAAAACCAAAAACCAAAAACAAAAACCCAAAAACAAAAAACCGAAAACTAAAAACCAAAAACCAAAAACCAAAAACCAAAACCCAAAAACCAAAGACCAAAAACCAAAAACCAAAAACAAAAAACCAAAAACCAAAACCCAAAAACCAAAAACCAAAAACCAAAAACCAAAAAACCAAACAGCAAGAAACCAAAAACCAAAAACCAAAAACCAAAAACCAAAAACCAAAAACGAATAACCAAAACCAAAAACCAAAAACCAAAACCCAAAAACCAAAAACCAAAAACTAAAAACCAAAACCCAAAAACCAAAAACCAAAAACCAAAAACCAAAAACCAAAAACCAAAAACCAAAAACCAAAAACCAAAACCAAAAACCAAAAACCAAAAACCAAAAACCAAAAACCAAAAACCAAAAACCAAAAACCAAAAACCAAAAACCAAAAACCAAAAACCAAAACCAAAAACCAAAAACCAAAAACCAAAAACCAAAAACCAAAAACCAAAAACCAAAAACGAAAAACCAAAAACCAAAAACCAAAAACCAAAAACCAAAAACTAAAACCAAAAACCGAAAACCAAAAAAAACAAATTCCAAGAAACCAAAACCAAAAACCAAAAACCGAAAACCAAAAACCAAACACCAAAAACCAATAACCAAAAACCAAAAACCAAAAACCAAAACCAAAACTCAAAAACCAAAAACCAAAAACCAAAAACCAAAAACGAAAAACCAAAAACCAAAAACCAAAAACCAAAAACCAAAAACCAAAAACCAAAAACCAAAAACCAAAAACCAAAAACAAAAACCAAAAACCAAAAATAAAAACCAAAACCAAAAACGAAAAACAAAAAAACCAAAAAAAAAAAAAACAAAAAAACCAAAAAACCAAAAAACCAAAAACCAAAAACCAAAAACGAAAATCGAACAATCAAAAACCAAAAACCAAGAATCAAAAACCAAAATCCAAAAACCAAATACCAAAAACCGAAAACCAAAAACCAAAAAACAAAAACCAAAAACCAAACACAAACAACCAATAACCAAAAACTAAAAACCAAAAACCAAAAACCAAAAACCAAAAACCGAAAACAAAAAATCAAAAACCAAAAACCCAAAAACCAACAACCAAAAACCAAAAACCAAAAACCAAAAACCAATAACCAAAAACCAAAAACCAAAAACCAAAAACCAAAAACGAAAAATAAAAACCAAAACCCAAAAACCAAAAACCAAAAACCAAAAACCAAAAGACCAAACAGCAAGAAACCAAAAACCAAAACCAAAAACCGAAAACCAAAAACCAAAAAACGATAACAAAAAACCAAAACCAAAAAACCAAAAACCAAAAACCAAAAACCAAAAACCAAAAAACAAAAACCAAAAACCAAAAACCAAACACCAACAACCAAAAACCAAAAACCAAAAAACAAAAACCAAAAACCAAAAACCAAACACCATCATCCAATAACCAAACACAAAAACCAAAAACCAAAACCCAAAAACCAAAAACTAAAAACCAAATACTAAAAACCAAAAAACCAAAAACCAAAAACCAAAAACCAAAAACTTAAAACCAAAAACCAAAAACCAAAAACCAAAAACCAAAACCAAAAACCAAAAACCAAAGACCAAAAACCAGAAATCAAGAAACCAAAAACCAAAAACAAAACCAAAAACCAAAAACCAAAAACCAAAAACCAAAAACCAAAAAAAAACAAAATACCAAAAAACCAAGAAACCAAAAACCAAAAACCAAAAACCGAAAACCAAAAACCAAAAACCAAAAACCAAAAACCAATAACCAAAAACCAAAAACCAAAAAACCAAAAAACCTAAAAACCAAAAACCAAAAAAACAAAAAAAACCAAAAACCAAAAACTAAAACCAAAAACCAAAAACCAAAAACCAAAAACTCAAAACCAAAAACCAAAAACCAAATATCCAAAACCCAAAATCAAAAACCAAAAACCAAAAACAAAAAACCAAACACCAAAAAACAAAAACCAAAAACCAAAAAACAAAAATCGAAAACCAAAAACCAAAAACCAAAAATTAAAAACCAAAAACCAAAAACCAAAAACCAAAAACCAAAAACCAAACACCAACAACCAATAACCAAAAACCAAAAACCAAAAACCAAAAACCAAAAACCAAAAACCAAAAACCAAAAATTAAAAACCAAAAACCAAAAACCAAAAACCAAAAACCAAAAACCAAAAAACCAAAAACCAAAAACCAAAAACCAAAAACTAAAAATTTAAAACCATAAACCAATAACCAAAAACCGAAAACCAAAAAACAAAAACCAAAAACCAAAAAGCAAATACTAAAAATCCTAAAACCAAAAACCAAAAACCAAAAACCAAAAACCAAAAACCAAAAACCAAAAACCAAAAACCCAAAACCAAAAACCGAAAACCCAAAAAACCAATAACCACAAAACCAAAAAACCAAAAACCAAAAACCAAAAACCAAAAACCAAAAACCAAAAACCAAAAACCAAAAACCAAAAACCGAAAACCCAAAAAACCAATAACCAAAAAACCAAAAAAACCAAAAACCAAAAACCAAAAGCCAAAAACCAAAAACCAAATACCAAAAACCAAATACCAAAAACCGAAAACCAAAAACCAAAACCCAAAAACCAAAACCCAAAAACCAAAAACCAAAAACAAAAAACCAAAAACCAAAAATCAAAAACCAAAAACCAAAAACCGAAAACCAAAAATCAAAAACGCAAAACCAAAAACCAAAAACCAAAAACCAAAAACCAACAACCAATAACCAAAAACCAAAAACAAAAAACCAAATACCAAAAAAACAAAAACCAAAAACGAAAAACCAAAACAAAAAACCAAAAACCAAAAAGCAAGAAACCAAAAACCAAAAACCAAAAACCGAAAACCAAAAGCCAAATACCAAAAACCAAAAACCAAAAAACAAAAAAACCGAAAACCAAAAACCAAAAATCAAGTACAAAAACCCAAAAAGGAAAAACAAAAAACTAAAAACCAAAAACAAAAACCAAAACCCGAAAGCCAAAAACTAAAAATCAAAAACCAAAAACCAAAAACCAAAAACCAAAAACCAAAAACCAAAAACCAAAAACCAAAAACCAAAAACCAAAAACCAAAAACCAAAAACCAAAAACCAAAAATCAAAAACCAAAAACCAAAAACCAAAAACCAAAAACCAAAAACCAAAAACCAAAAACCGAAAACCAAAAACCAAAAACCAAAAACCAAAATCCAAAAACCAAAAACCAAAAACCAAAAACTAAAAACAAAAAACCAAAAACCAAAAACCAAAAACCAAAAACCAAAAACCAAAAACAAAAAACCAATAACTAAAAACCAAAAACCAAAAACCAAAAACCAAAAACCAAAAACCAAATACCAAAAACCGAAAACCAAAAACCAAAACCCAAAAACCAAAAACCAATAACCAAAAACAAAAAACCCAAAAACCAAAAATCAAAAACCAAAAATCAAAAACCGGAAACCAAAAACCAAAAACGCAAAACCCAAAACCAAAAACCAAAAACCAAAAACCAACAACCAATAACCAAAAACCAAAAACAAAAAACCAAATACCAAAAAAACAAAAACCAAAAACGAAAAACCAAGACCAAAAACCAAAAAGCAAGAAACCAAAAACCAAAAACCAAAAACCGAAAACCAAAAGCCAAATACCAAAAACCAAAAACCAAAACCAAAACCCAAAAACCAAAAACCAAAAACCAAAAACCAAAAACGAAATACCAAAAACCAAAAACCAAAAATCAAAAACCAAAAACCAAAAACCAAAAACCAAAAACCAAAAACCAAAAACCAAAAACCAACAACCAACAACCAATAACCAAAAAACTAAAAAACCAGAAAACCAAAAACCAAAGACCAAAAACCAAAAACCAAAAACCAAAAACCAAAAACCAAAAACCAAAAACCAAAAACCAAAAACCAAAAACCAAAAACCAAAAACCAAAAACCAAAAACCAAAAACCAAAAACCAAAAACCAAAAACCAAAAACCCAAAACAAAAAACCAAAAACCAAAAACCAAAAACCAAAAACCAAAAACCGAAAATCCAAAAAACCAATAATCAAAAAACCAAAAAACCAAAAACCAAAAACCAAAAACCAAATACCAAAAACCAAAAACCCAAAAACCCAAAACCGAAAACCAAAAACCAAAAACCAAAAACCAAGAACCAAAAACCAAAAACAAAAAATCAAAAACCAATAAACAAAAACCACAAACCGAAAACCAAAAACCAAAAACCAAAAACCAAAAACCAAAAACCAAAATTCAAAAACCTAAAACCAACAACCAAAAACGCAAAACCAAAGACCAAAAACCGAAAGCCAAAAACCAAAAACCAATAACCAAAAACCAAAAACCAAAAATCAAAAACCAAAAACCAAAAACCAAAAACCAAAAACCAAAAACCAAAAACCAAAAACCAAAAACCAAAAACCAAAAACCAAAAACCAAAAACCAAAAACCAAAAACCAAAAACCAAAAACCAAAAACCAAAAACCAAAAACCAAAAACCAAAAACCCAAAACAAAAAACCAAAAACCAAAAACCAAAAACCAAAAACCAAAAACCGAAAATCCAAAAAACCAATAATCAAAAAACCAAAAAACCAAAAACCAAAAACCAAAAACCAAATACCAAAAACCAAAAACCCAAAAACCCAAAACCGAAAACCAAAAACCAAAAACCAAAAACCAAGAACCAAAAACCAAAAACAAAAAATCAAAAACCAATAAACAAAAACCACAAACCGAAAACCAATAAACAAAAACCACAAACCGAAAACCATAAACCGAAAACCAAAAACCAAAAACCAACAACCAAAAACGCAAAACCAAAGACCAAAAACCGAAAGCCAAAAACCAAAAACCAATAACCAAAAACCAAAAACCAAAAATCAAAAACCAAAAACCAAAAACCAAAAACCAAAAACCAAAAACCAAAAACCAAAAACCAAAATTCAAAAACCTAAAACCAAAAACCAAAAACCAAAAACAAATACCAAAAACCAAAAAACAAAAAAAACCAAAAAACCAAAAAAACCATAAACCAAAAACCGAAAACCAAAAACCAAAAACCAAAAACCAGAAACCAAAAACCAAAAACCTAAAAACCAAAAATCAAGTACGAAAAACCCAAAAAGGAAAAACAAAAAACTAAAAACCAAAACCCAAAAACCAAAACCCAAAAACCAAAAATCAAAAACCAAAAACCAAAAACCAAAAACCAAAATCCAAAAACCAAATACCAAAAACCAAAAACCAAAAACCAAAAACCAAAAACCAAAAACCAAAAACCAAAAACCAAAAACCAAAAACCAAAAACCAAAAACCAAAAACCAAAAACCAAAAACCAAAAACCAAAAACCAAAAACCAAAAACCAAAAACCAAAAACCAAAAACCAAAAACCAAAAACCAAAAACCAAAAACCAAAAACCAAAAACCAAAAACCAAAAACCAAAAACCAAAAACCAAAAACCAAAAACCAAAAACCAAAAACCAAAAACCAAAAACCAAAAACCAAAAACCAAAAACCAAAAACCAAAAACCAAAACCCAAAAACCAAAAACCAAAAACCAAAAACCAAAAACCAAAAACCAAAAACCAAAAACCAAAAACCAAAAACCAAAAACCAAAAACCAAAAACCAAAAACCAAAAACCAATAACCAAAAACCAAAAACAAAAAACCAAATACCAAAAACCAAAAACCAAAAACCAAAACCAAAAACCGAAAACCAAAAAAAAAAAACTAATTGCAAGAAACCTAAAACCAAAAACCAAAAACCGAAAACCAAAAACCAAAAACCAATAACCAAAAACCAAAAACCAAAAACCAAAAACCAAAAACCAAAAACCAATAAACAAAAAATTAAAAAACCAGAAAACCAAAAAACCAAAAACCAAAAACCAAATCCCAAAAACCAAAAACCAAAAACCAACAACCAATAACCAAAAACAAAAACAAAACACCAAATACCAAAAACCAAAAACCAGAAAACAAAAACCAAAACCAGAAACCGAAAACCAAAAAAAAAGCAAATTGCAAGAAACCAAAAACCAAAAACAAAAAACCGAAAACCAAAAACCAAAAACCAATAACCAAAAACCAAAAACCAAAACCCAAAAACCAAAAACCAAAAACCAAAAATCAAAAACAAAAAACCAAAAACCAAAAACCAAAAACCAAAAACCAAAAACCAAACACCAAAAACGTAAAAACAACAACCAATAACCAAAAACCAAAAACAAAAAACCAAATACCAAAAACCAAAAACCAAAAACCAAAAACCAAAACCAAAACCAAAAACCAAAAAGCAAAAACCAAAAACCAAAAACGAAAAACCAAAACCAAAAACCAAAAACCAAAACCCAAAAACCAAAAACCAAAAACCAAAAACCAAAAACCAAAAACCAAAAACCAAAAACCAAAAACCAAAAACCAAAAACCAAAAACCCAAAAACCAAAAACCAAAAACCAAAAACCAAAAACCAAAAACCAAAAACCAAAAACCAAAAACCAAAAACCAAAAACCAAAAACCAAAAACCAAAAACCAAAAACCAAAAACCAAAAACCAAAAACCAAAAACCAAAAACCAAAAACCAAAACCAAAAACCAAAAACCAAAAACCAAAACCAAAAACCAAAAACCAAAAACCAATAACCAAAAACCAAAAACCAAAAAATAAAAACCAAAAACCAAAAACCAAAAACCAACAACCAATAACCAAGCACCAAAATCAAAAAACCAAATACCAAACACCAAAAACCAAAAACCAAAAACTAAAACCAAAAACCGAAAACCAAAAAAAACAAATCGCAAGAAACCAAAACCAAAAACAAAAAACCGAAAACCAAAAACCAAAAACCCAAAAACGTAAAACCAAAAACCAAAAACAAAAACCAAAAACCAAAAACCAAAAACCAAAAACCAAAAACCAAAAACCAAAAACCAAAAACCAAAAACCAAAAACAAAAACCAAAAACCAAAAACCAAAAACCAAAACCAAAAACCAAAAACCAAAAACCAAAAAACAAAAAAACCAAAAAACCAAAAAACCAAAAAACCAAAAAACCAAAAAACCAAAAACCAAAAACCAAAAACGAAAATCGAAAAATCAAAAACCAAAAACCAAGAATCAGAAACCAAATACCAAAAATCAAATACCAAAAACCGAAAACCAAAAACCAAAAACCAAAAACCAAAAACCAAAAACCAAAAACAAAAAAACCAAAATAAACCAAAAAACTGAAGAGCAAGAAACCAAAAACCAAAAACCAAAAACCGAAAACCGAAAACAAAAAACCAAAAACCAAAAACCCAAAAACCAAAAACCAAAAACCAAAAACCAAAAACCACAAACCAAAAACCAAAAACCAAAAACCAAAAACCAAAAAACTAAACAGCAAGAAACCAAAAACCAAAAACCAAAAACCGAAAACCAAAAACCAAAAAACGATAACAAAAAACCAAAACCAAAAAACCAAAAACAAAAAACCAAAAACCAAAAACCAAAAAACCAAAAAGCAAGAAACCAAAAACCAAAAACCAAAAACCAAAAACCGAAAACCGAAAACAAAAAACCAAATCCCAAAAACCCAAAAACCAAAAACCAAAAACCAAAAACCAAAAACCAAAAACCAAAAACCAAAAAACCAAAAAACCAAAAAACCAAAAACCAAAATACCAAAAAAACAAAAAACCAAAAACCAAAAACCAAAAACAAAAACCAAAAACCAAAAACCAAAAACCAAAAACCAAAAACCAATAACCAACAACCAAAAACCAAAAACCAAAAACCAAAAACCAAAAACAAAAACCCAAAAACAAAAAACCGAAAACTAAAAACCAAAAACCAAAAACCAAAAACCAAAAACCAAAGACCAAAAACCAAAAACCAAAAACCAAAAACCAAAAACCAAAAACCAAAACCCAAAAACCAAAAACCAAAAACCAAAAACCAAAAAACCAAACAGCAAGAAACCAAAAACCAAAAACCAAAAACCGAAAACCAAAAACCAAAAAACGATAACAAAAAACCAAAACCAAAAAACCAAAAACGAAAAACCAAAAACCAAAAACCAAAAAACTAAAACCAAAAACCAAAAACCAAACGCCAACAACCAAAAACCAAAAACCAAAAACCAAAAACCAAAAAACAAAAACCAAATCCAAAAACCAAACACCAACAACCAATAACCAAAAACAAAAACCAAAAACCAAAAACCAAAAACCAAAAACCAAAAACCAAAAACCAAAAACCAAAAACCAAAAACCAAAAAACCAAAAACCAAAACCAAAAACCAAAAAAAAAAACAAAAAACCAAATACCAAAAACCAAAAACCAAAAACCAAAACCAGAAACCGAAAACCAAAAAAAAAAACTAATTGCAAGAAACCAAAAACCAAAAACCAAAAACCAAAAACCGAAAACCAAAAACCAAAGACCAATAACCAAAAACCAAAAACCAAAACCCAAAAACCAAAAACCAAAAAACAAAAATCAAAAACCAAAAACCAAAAACCAAAAACCAAAAACCAAAAACCAAAAACCAAAAACCAAAAAACAACAACCAGTAACCATAAACAAAAACAAAAAACCAAATACCAAAACCAAAAACCAAAAACCAAAAACCAAAAACCAAAAACCAAAACCAAAAACCAAAAACCAAAAACAAAAAAACCAAAAACGAAAAACCAAAACCAAAAACCAAAAACCAAAACCCAAAAACCAAAAACCAAAAACCAAAAACCAAAAACCAAAAACCAAAAACCAAAAACCAAAAACCAAAAACCAAAACCAAAAACCAAAAACCAAAAACCAAAAACCAAAAACCAAAAACCAAAAACCAAAAACCAAAAACCAAAAACCAAAAACCAAAAACCAAAAACCAAAAACCAAAAACCAAAGACCAAAAACCAAAAACCAAAAACCAAAAACCAACAACCAATAACCAAAAACCAAAATCAAAAAACCAAACACCAAACACCAAAAACCAAAAACCAAAAACTAAAACCAAAAACCGAATACCAAAAAAAACAAATTGCAAGAAACCAAAACCAAAAACCAAAAACCGAAAACCAAAAACCAAAAACCAATAACCAAAAACCAAAAACCAAAAACAAAAACCAAAAACCAAAAACCAAAAACCAAAAACCAAAAACCAAAAACCAAAAACCAAAAACCAAAAACAAAAACCAAAAACGAAAAACCAAAAACCAAAACCAAAAACCAAAAAACAAAAAACCAAAATAACAAAAAATCAAAAAACCAAACAACCAAAAAACCAAAAAACCAAAAAACCAAAAACCAAAAACGAAAATCGAAAAATCAAAAACCAAAAACCAAGAATCAAAAACCAAAAACCAAAAACCAAATACCAAAAACCGAAAACCAAAAACCAAAAACCAAAAAACAAAAACCAAAAACCAAACACAAACAACCAATATCCAAAAACTAAAAACCAAAAACCAAAAACCAAAAACCAAAAACCGAAAACCGAAAACAAAAAATCAAAAACCAAAAACCCAAAAACCAACAACCAGAAACCAAAAACCAAATCAAAAAACCAAAAAACCAAAAAACCAAAAACCAAAATACCAAAAAAGCAAAAAACCAAAAACCAAAAACCAAAAACCAAAAACCAAAAACCAAAAACCAATAACCAAAAACCAAAAACCAAAAACCAAAAACCAAAAACCAAAAACCAAAAACAAAAACCCAAAAACAAAAAACCGAAAACTAAAAACCAAAAACCAAAAACCAAAAACCAAAAACCAAAAACCAAAAAACAAAGACCAAAAACCAAAAACCAAAAACCAAAAACCAGAAACCAAAACCCAAAAACCAAAAACCAAAAACCAAAAACCAAAAGACCAAACAGCAAGAAACCAAAAACCAAAACCAAAAACCGAAAACCAAAAACCAAAAAAACGATAACAAAAAACCAAAACCAAAAAAACCAAAAACCAAAAACCAAAAACCAAAAAACAAAAACCAAAAACCAAACACCAACAACCAAAAACCAAAAAACAAAAACCAAAAACCAAAAACCAAACACCAACAACCAATAACCAAACACAAAAACCAAAAACCAAAAACAAAACCAAAAACTAAAAACCAAAAACCAAAAACCAAAAAACCAAAAACCAAAAACCAAAAACCAAAAACCAAAAACGAAAAACCAAAAACCAAAAACCAAAAACAGGAAACCAAAAACCAAAACCAAAAACCAAAAACCAAAAACCAAAAAACCAAAAACCAAAAACTTAAAACCAGATACCAAAAACCAAAACCCAAAAACCAAAAAAAAACAAAATACCAAAAAACCAAGAAACCAAAAACCAAAAACCAAAAACCGAAAACCAAAAACCAAAAACCAAAAACCAAAAACCAATAACCAAAAACCAAAAACCAAAAATCCAAAAAACCTAAAAACCAAAAACCAAAAAAACAAATAAAAACAAAAACCAAAAACTAAAACCAAAAACCAAAAACCAGAAACCAAAAACCAAAAACTCAAAACCCAAAAACCAAAAACCAAAAAACAAAAATCAAAAACCAAAAACCGAAAACCAAAAACCAAAAACCAAAAGTTTAAAACCCAAAACCAATAACTAAAAACCGAAAACCAAAAAACAAAAACCAAAAACCAAAAAGCAAAAACCAAAAACCAAAAACCAAAAATTTAAAACCAAAAACCAATAACCAAAAACCGAAAACCAAAAAACAAAAACCAAAAACCAAAAAGCAAAAACCAAAAACCAAAAACCAAAAAACAACAACCAATAACCAAAAACAAAAGCAAAAAACCAAATACCAAAACCCAAAATCAAAAACCAAAAACCAAAAACAAAAAACCAAACACCAAAAAACAAAAACCAAAAACCAAAAAACAAAAATCGAAAACCAAAAACCAAAAACCAAAAATTAAAAACCAAAAACCAAAAACCAAAAACCAAAAACCAAACACCAACAACCAATAACCAAAAACCAAAAACCAAAAACCAAAAACCAAAAACCAAAAACCAAAAACCAAAAACCAAAAACCAAAAACCAAAAACCAAAAAACAAAAAACCAAAAACCAAAAACCAAAAACCAAAAATTTAAAACCAAAAACTAATAACCAAAAACCGAAAACCAAAAAACAAAAACCAAAAACCAAAAAGCAAATACCAAAAATCCAAAAACCAAAAACCCAAAACCAAAAACCAAAAACCAAAAACCAAAAACCCAAAAATCAAAAAACAATAACGAAAACCAAAAACCAAAAACCAAAAACCAAAAAAATATAAAACCAAAAAACCAAAAAACCAAAAAACCAAAAACAGAAAACCAAAAAACCAAAGACCAAAAACCAAAAACCAAAAACCAAAAACCAAAAACCAAAAACCAAAAACCAAAAACCAAAAACCAAAAACCAAAAACCAAAAACCAAAAACCCAAAACCAAAAACCGAAAACCCAAAAAACCAATAACCAAAAAACCAAAAACCAAAAACCAAAAAACAAAAACCAAAAACCAAAAACCAAAAACCAAAAACCGAAAACCCAAAAACCCAATAACCAAAAAACCAAAAAACCAAAAACCAAAAACCAAAAACCAAAAACCAAAAACCAAATACCAAAAACCAAAAACAAAAAACCCAAAAACCCAAAACCGAAAACCAAAAACCAAAAACCAAAAACCAAGAACCAAAAACCAAAAACCAAAAACCAAAAACCAAAAATCAAAAGCCAATAAACAAAAACCACAAACCGAAAACCAAATACCAAAAATCAATAACCAAAAACCAAACACCAACAACCAAAAACGCAAAACCAAAGACCAAAAACCGAAAGCCAAAAACCAAAAACCAATAACCAAAAACCAAAAACCAAAAATCAAAAACCAAAAACCAAAAACCAAAAACCAAAAACCAAAAACCAAAATTCAAAAACCAAAACCCATAAACCAAAAACCAAAAACAAATACCAAAAACCAAAAACCAAAAACCAAAACCAAAAACCAAAAACCAAAAAACAAAAAAACCAAAAAACCAAAAAAAACAAAAACCGAAAACCAAAAACCAAACACCAAAAACCAGAAACCAAAAACCAAAAACCTAAAAACCAAAAATCAAGAACGAAAAACCCAAAAGGGAAAAACAAAAAACTAAAAACTAAAAACCAAAACCCAAAAACCCAAACCCAAAAACCAAAACCCAAAAACCAAAACCCAAAAACCAAAAAACAAAAACCAAAAACCAAAAACCAAAAACCAAAAACCAAAAACCAAAAACCAAATACCAAAAACCAAAAACCAAAAACCAAAAACCAAAAACCAAAAACCAAAAACCAAAAACCAAAAACCAAAAACCAAAAACCAAAAACCAAAAACCAAAAACCAAAAACCAAAAACCAAAAACCAAAAACCAAAAACCAAAAACCAAAAACCAAAACCAAAAACCAAAAAACATAAACCAGAAACCAAAAACCAAAAACCAAAAACCAAAAACCAAAAACCAAAACCAAAAACCAAAAACCAAAAACCAAAAACCAAAAACCAAAAACCAAAAACCAAAAACCAAAAACAAAACCAAAAACCAAAAACCAAAAACCAAAAACCAAAAACCAAAAACCAACAACCAATAACCAAAAACCAAAATCAAAAAACCAAATACCAAACACCAAAAACCAAAAACCAGAAACTAAAACCAAAAACCGAAAACCAAAAAAAACAAATTGCAAGAAACCAAAACCAAAAACCAAAAACCGAAAACCAAACACCAAAAACTTATAACCAAAAGCCAAAAACCAAAAACAAAAACCAAAAACCAAAAACCAAAAACCAAAAACCAAAAACCAAAAACCAAAAACAAAAACCAAAAACGAAAAACCAAAAACCAAAACCAAAAACCAAAAAACATAAAAACCAAAATAACAAAAAACCAAAAAACCAAAAAACCAAAAAACCAAAAAACCAAAAAACCAAAAACCAAAAACGAACATCGAAAAATCAAAAACCAAAAACCAAGAATAAAAAACCAAAAACCAAAAACCAAATACCAAAAACCAAAAACCAAAAACCAAAAATTTAAAACCAAAAACCAATAACCAAAAACCGAAAACCAAAAAACAAAAACCAAAAACCAAAAAGCAAAAACCAAAAACCAAAAACCAAAAACCAAAAACCAAAAACCAAAAAACAACAACCAATAACCAAAAACAAAAACCAAAAACCAAATACCAAAACCCGAAATCAAAAACCAAAAACCAAAAACAAAAAACCAAACACCAAAAAACAAAAACCAAAAACCAAAAACCAGAAACCAAAAACCAAAAACCAAAACCCAAAAACCAAAAACCAAAAACCAAAAACCAAAAGCCAAAAACCAAAAACCAAACACCAACAACCAATAACCAAAAACCAAAAACCAAAAACCAAAAACCAAAAACCAAAAACCAAAAACCAAAAATTAAAAACCAAAAACCAAAAACCAAAAACCAAAAACCAAAAACCAAAAACCAAAAACCAAAAACCAAAAACCAAAAAACAAAAAACCAAAAACCAAAAACCAAAACCAAAAATTTTAAACCAAAAACCAATAACCAAAAACCGAAAACCAAAAAACAAAAACCAAAAACCAAAAAGCAAATACCAAAAATCCAAAAACCAAAAACCAAAAACCAAATACCAAAAACCAAAAACCCAAAAATCAAAAACCAATAACGAAAACCAAAAACCAAAAACCAAAAACCAAAAAAACAAAAAACCAAAAAACCAAAAAACCAAAAAACCAAAAAACAGAAAATCAAAAAACCAAAGACCAAAAACCAAAAACCAAAAACCAAAAACCAAAAACCAAAAACCAAAAACCAAAAACCAAAAACCAAAAACCAAAAACCAAAAACCAAAAACCAAAAACCAAAACCAAAAACTCAAAACCAAAAACCGAAAACCCAAAAAACCAATAACCAAAAAACCAAAAAACCAAAAACCAAAAACCAAAAACCAAAAACCAAAAACCAAAAACCAAAAACCAAAAACCAAAAACCAAAAACCGAAAACCCAAAAAACCAATAACCAAAAAACCAAAAAACCAAAAACCAAAAACCAAAAACCAAAAACCAAAAACCAAAAACCAAATACCAAAAACCAAAAACCAAAAACCCAAAAACCCAAAACCGAAAACCAAAAACCAAAAACCAAAAACCAAGAACCAAAAACGAAAAACCAAAAACCAAAAACCAAAAATCAAAAACCAATAAATAAAAACCACAAACCGAAAACCAAAAAACAAAAATCAATAACCAAAAACCAAACACCAACAACCAAAAACGCAAAACCAAAGACAAAAACCGAAAGCCAAAAACCAAAAACCAATAACCAAAAACCAAACACCAACAACCAAAAACGCAAAACCAAAGACCAAAAACCGAAAGCCAAAAACCAAAAACCAAAAATCAAAAACCAAAAACCAAAAACCAAAAACCAAAAACCAAAAACCAAAATTCAAAAACCAAAACCCATAAACCAAAAACCAAAAACAAATACCAAAAACCAAAAACCAAAAACCAAAAACCAGAACCAAAAACCAAAAACCAAAAAACAAAAAAACCAAAAAACCAAAAAAACCAAAAACCGAAAACCAAAAACCAAACACCAAAAACCAGAAACCAAAAACAAAAACCTAAAAACCAAAAATCAAGAACGAAAAACCCAAAAAGGAAAAACAAAAAACTAAAAACCAAAAACCAAAACCCAAAAACCAAAACCCCAAAACCAAAACCCAAAAACCAAAACCCAAAAACCAAAAACCAAAAACCAAAAACCAAAAACCAAAAACCAAAAACCAAAAACCAAAAACCAAATACCAAAAACCAAAAACCAAAAACCAAAAACCAAAAACCAAAAACCAAAAACCAAAAACCAAAAACCAAAAACCAAAAACCAAAAACCAAAAACCAAAAACCAACAACCAATAACCAAAAACCAAAAACAAAAAACCAAATACCAAAAACCATAACCAAAAACAAAAAACCAAAACCAAAAACCGAAAACCAAAAAAAACAACTTGCAAGAAACCTAAAACCAAAAACCAAAAACCGAAAACCAAAAACCAAAAACCAATAACCAAAAACCAAAAACCAAAAACCAAAAACCAAAAACCAAAAACCAATAAACAAAATATTAAAAAACCAGAAAACCAAAAAAACAAAAAACCAAAAACCAAATCCCAAAAACCAAAAACCAAAAACCAACAACCAATAACCAAAAACCAAAAACAAAAAACCAAATACCAAAAACCAAAAACCAAAAACCAAAAACCAAAACCAGAAACCGAAAACCAAAAAAAAGCAAATTGCAAGCAACCAAAAACCAAAAACCAAAAACCGAAAACCAAAAACCAAAAACCAAAAACCAATAACCAAAAACCAAAAACCAAAACCCAAAAACCAAAAACCAAAAACCAAAAACCAAAAACCAAAAACCAATAACCAAAAACCAAAAACCAAAAACCAAAACCCAAAAACCAAAAACCAAAAACCAAAAACCAAAAATCAAAAACCAAAAACCAAAAACCAAAAACCAAAAACCAAAAACCAATAAACAAAAACCACAAACCGAAAACCAAAAACCAAAAACCAAAAACCAAAAACCAAAAACCAATAAACAAAAATATTAAAAAACCAGAAAACCAAAAAAACAAAAAACCAAAAACCAAATCCCAAAAACCAAAAACCAAAAACATACAACCAATAACCAAAAACCAATAACGAAAAACCAAATACCAAAAACCAAAAACCAAAAACCAAAACCAAAAACCGAAAACCAAAAAAAACAAATTGCAAGAAACCTAAAACCAAAAACCAAAAACAAAAACCAAATACCAAAAACCAAAAACCAAGAACCAAAAACCAAAAACCAAAACCAAAAACCAAAAACCAAAAACCAAAAACGAAAAACCAAAACCCAAAAACCAAAAACAAAAACCCAAAAACCAAAAACCAAACACCAACAACCAAAAACCAAAGACCAAAAACCAAAAACCAAAAACCAAAAACCAAAAACCAAAAACCAAAAACCAAAAACCAAAAACCAAAAACCAAAAACCAAACACCAACAACCAAAAACCAAAAACCAAAAACCAAAAAACAAAAACCAAAAACCAAAAACCAAACACTAACAACCAATAACCAAAAACAAAAACCAAAAACCAAAAACTAAATACCAAAAACCAAAAACCAAAAACCAAAAAACCAAAAACCAAAAACCAAAAACCAAAAACTAAAAACCAAAAACCAAAAACCAAAAACCAAAAACCAAAAACCAAAAACCAAAAACCAAAAACCAAAAAACCAAAAACCAAAAAACCAAAAACCAAATAAACAAAAACCAAAAACCGAAAACCGAAAACCAAAAACCCAAAAACCAAGAACCAAAAACCAAAAACGAAATACCAAAAACCAAAAATCAAAAAACCAAAACCAAAAACCAAAAACCAAAAACCAAAAACCAAAAACCAAAAACCAAAAACCAAAAACCAAAAACCAAAAACCAAAAACCAACGACCAATAACCAAAAACCAAAAACAAAAAACCAAATACCAAAAACCAAAAACCAAAAACCAAAAACCAAAAACCAAAAACCAAACACCAAAAACCCAAAACCAAAAACCAAAAACAAAAAACCAAATACCAAAAACCAAAAACCAAAAACCAAAACCAAAAACCGAAAACCAAAAAAAACAAATTGCAAGAAACCAAAAACACAAAACCAAAAACCGAAAACCAAAAACCAACACCAATAACCAAAAACCAAAAACCAAAAACCAAAAACCAAAAACCAAAAACCAAAAACCAAAAACCAGAAACCAAAAACCAAAAACCAAAAACCAAAAACCAGAAACCAAAAGCCAAAAACCGAAAACCAAAAACTAAAACCCAAAAACCAAAAACCAAAAACCAAAAACCAAAAACCAAAAACCAAAAACAAAAACCAAAAACCAAAAACCAAAAACCAGAAACCAAAAACCAAAAACCGAAACCCAAAAAGCAAAACCCAAAAATTAAAGACCAACAACCAACAACCAAAAACCAAAAACCAAAAACCCAAATCCCAAAACCCAAAACGAAAAACCAAAACGATAAACCAAAAACCAAAGACCAAAAACAAAAAACCAAAAACCAGAAACCAAAAACCAAAAACCAAAAACCAAAAACCAAAAACCAAAAACCAAAAACCAAAAACCAAATACCAAAAACCGAAAACCAAAAACCAAAACCCAAAAACGAATAACCAAAAACTAAAAACCAAAAACCAAAAACCAAAAACAAAACAAAAACCAAAAACCAAAAACCAAAAACCAAAAACCAAAAACCAAAAACCAAAAACCAAAAACCAAAAACCAAAAACCAAAAAAAAACCAAAATACCAAAAAACCAAGAAACCAAAAACCAAAAACCAAAAACCGAAAACCAAAAACCAAAAACCAAAAACCAAAAACCAAAAACCAATAACCAAAAACCAAAAACCAAAAAACCAAAAAACCTAAAAACCAAAAACCAAAAAAACAAAAAAACCAAAAACCAAAAACTAAAACCAAAACCCAAAAACCAAAAACCAAAAACCAAAAACTCAAAACCAAAAACCAAAAACCAAAAACCGAAAACCAAAAACCAAAAACCAAAAACCAAATACCAAAAACCGAAAACCAAAAACCAAAACCCAAAAACCAAAAACCAATAACCAAAAACAAAAAACCCAAAAACCAAAAATCAAAAACCAAAAACCAAAAACCAAAAACCGAAAACCAAAAACCAAAAACCAAAAACGCAAAACCAAAAACCAAAAACCAAAAACCAAAAACCAACAACCAATAACCAAAAACCAAAAACAAAAAACCAAATACCAAAAAAACAAAAACCAAAAACGAAAACCCAAAACCAAAAACCAAAAAGCAAGAAACCAAAAACCAAAAACCAAAAACCGAAAACCAAAAGCCAAATACCAAAAACCAAAAACCAAAACCAAAACCCAAAAACCAAAAACCAAAAACCAAAAACCAAAAACGAAATACCAAAAACCAAAAACCAAAAATCAAAAACCAAAAACCAAAAACCAAAAACCAAAAACCAAAAACCAAAAACCAAAAACCAACAACCAATAACCAAAAAACTAAAAAACCCAGAAAACCAAAAACCAAAGACCAAAAACCAAAAACCAAAAACCAAAAACCAAAAACCAAAAACCAAAAACCAAAAACCAAAAACCAAAAACCAAAAACCAAAAACCAAAAACCAAAAACCAAAAACCAAAAACCAAAAACCAAAAACCAAAAACCAAAAACCAAAAACCGAAAATCCAAAAAACCAATAACCAAAAAACCAAAAAACCGAAAACCAAAAACCAAAAACCAAAAACCAAATACCAAAAACCAAAAACCCAAAAACCCAAAACCGAAAACCAAAAACCAAAAACCAAAAACCAAGAACCAAAAACCAAAAACAAAAAATCAAAAACCAATAAACAAAAACCACAAACCGAAAACCAAAAACCAAAAATCAATAACCAAAAACCAAACACCAACAACCAAAAACGCAAAACCAAAGACCAAAAACCGAAAGCCAAAAACCAAAAACCAATAACCAAAAACCAAAAACCAAAAATCAAAAACCAAAAACCAAAAACCAAAAACCAAAAACCAAAATTCAAAAACCAAAAACCAAAAACCAAAAACCAAAAACAAATACCAAAAACCAAAAACCAAAAACCAAAAACCAAAAACCAAAACCAAAAACCAAAAACCAAAAAACAAAAAAAACCAAAAAACCAAAAAAACCATAAACCAAAAATCGAAAACCAAAAACCAAAAACCAAAAACCAGAAACCAAAAACCAAAAACCTAAAAACCAAAAATCAAGTACGAAAAACCCAAAAAGGAAAAACAAAAAACTAAAAACCAAAACCCAAAAACTAAAACCCAAAAACCAAAAACCAAAAACCAAAAACCAAAAACCATAAACCAAAATCCAAAAACCAAATACCAAAAACCAAAAACCAAAAACCAAAAACCAAAAACCAAAAACCAAAAACCAAAAACCAAAAACCAAAAACCAAAAACCAAAAACCATAAACCAAAAACCAAAAACCAAAAACCAAAAACCAAAAACCAAAAACCAAAAACCAAAAACCAAAAACCAAAAACCAAAAACCAAAAACCAAAAACCAAAAACCAAAAACCAAAAACCAAAAACCAAAAACCAAAAACCAAAAACCAAAAACCAAAAACCAAAAACCAAAAACCAAAAACCAAAAACCAAAAACCAAAAACCAAAAACCAAAAACCAAAAACCAAAAACCAAAAACCAAAAAACCAAAAACCAAAAACCAAAAACCAAAAACTAAAAACCAAAAACCAAAAACCAAAAACCAAAAACCAAAAACCAAAAACCAAAAACCAAAAACCAAAAACCAAAAAACCAAAAACCAAAAAACCAAAAACCAAATAAACAAAAACCAAAAACCGAAAACCGAAAACCAAAAACCCAAAAACCAAGAACCAAAAACCAAAAACGAAATACCAAAAACCAAAAATCAAAAAACCAAAACCAAAAACCAAAAACCAAAAACCAAAAACCAAAAACCAAAAACCAAAAACCAAAAACCAAAAACCAAAAACCAAAAACCAACGACCAATAACCAAAAACCAAAAACAAAAAACCAAATACCAAAAACCAAAAACCAAAAACCAAAAACCAAAAACCAAAAACCAAACACCAAAAACCCAAAACCAAAAACCAAAAACAAAAAACCAAATACCAAAAACCAAAAACCAAAAACCAAAACCAAAAACCGAAAACCAAAAAAAACAAATTGCAAGAAACCAAAAACACAAAACCAAAAACCGAAAACCAAAAACCAACACCAATAACCAAAAACCAAAAACCAAAAACCAAAAACCAAAAACCAAAAACCAAAAACCAAAAACCAGAAACCAAAAACCAAAAACCAAAAACCAAAAACCAGAAACCAAAAGCCAAAAACCGAAAACCAAAAACTAAAACCCAAAAACCAAAAACCAAAAACCAAAAACCAAAAACCAAAAACCAAAAACAAAAACCAAAAACCAAAAACCAAAAACCAGAAACCAAAAACCAAAAACCGAAACCCAAAAAGCAAAACCCAAAAATTAAAGACCAACAACCAACAACCAAAAACCAAAAACCAAAAACCCAAATCCCAAAACCCAAAACGAAAAACCAAAACGATAAACCAAAAACCAAAGACCAAAAACAAAAAACCAAAAACCAGAAACCAAAAACCAAAAACCAAAAACCAAAAACCAAAAACCAAAAACCAAAAACCAAAAACCAAATACCAAAAACCGAAAACCAAAAACCAAAACCCAAAAACGAATAACCAAAAACTAAAAACCAAAAACCAAAAACCAAAAACAAAACAAAAACCAAAAACCAAAAACCAAAAACCAAAAACCAAAAACCAAAAACCAAAAACCAAAAACCAAAAACCAAAAACCAAAAAAAAACCAAAATACCAAAAAACCAAGAAACCAAAAACCAAAAACCAAAAACCGAAAACCAAAAACCAAAACCAAAAACCAAAAACCAAAAACCAATAACCAAAAACCAAAAACCAAAAAACCAAAAAACCTAAAAACCAAAAACCAAAAAAACAAAAAAACCAAAAACCAAAAACTAAAACCAAAACCCAAAAACCAAAAACCAAAAACCAAAAACTCAAAACCAAAAACCAAAAACCAAAAACCGAAAACCAAAAACCAAAAACCAAAAACCAAATACCAAAAACCGAAAACCAAAAACCAAAACCCAAAAACCAAAAACCAATAACCAAAAACAAAAAACCCAAAAACCAAAAATCAAAAACCAAAAACCAAAAACCAAAAACCGAAAACCAAAACCAAAAACCAAAAACGCAAAACCAAAAACCAAAAACCAAAAACCAAAAACCAACAACCAATAACCAAAAACCAAAAACAAAAAACCAAATACCAAAAAAACAAAAACCAAAAACGAAAACCCAAAACCAAAAACCAAAAAGCAAGAAACCAAAAACCAAAAACCAAAAACCGAAAACCAAAAGCCAAATACCAAAAACCAAAAACCAAAACCAAAACCCAAAAACCAAAAACCAAAAACCAAAAACCAAAAACCAAAAACGAAATACCAAAAACCAAAAACCAAAAATCAAAAACCAAAAACCAAAAACCAAAAACCAAAAACCAAAAACCAAAAACCAACAACCAATAACCAAAAAACTAAAAAACCCAGAAAACCAAAAACCAAAGACCAAAAACCAAAAACCAAAAACCAAAAACCAAAAACCAAAAACCAAAAACCAAAAACCAAAAACCAAAAACCAAAAACCAAAAACCAAAAACCAAAAACCAAAAACCAAAAACCAAAAACCAAAAACCGAAAATCCAAAAAACCAATAACCAAAAAACCAAAAAACCGAAAACCAAAAACCAAAAACCAAAAACCAAATACCAAAAACCAAAAACCCAAAAACCCAAAACCGAAAACCAAAAACCAAAAACCAAAAACCAAGAACCAAAAACCAAAAACAAAAAATCAAAAACCAATAAACAAAAACCACAAACCGAAAACCAAAAACCAAAAATCAATAACCAAAAACCAAACACCAACAACCAAAAACGCAAAACCAAAGACCAAAAACCGAAAGCCAAAAACCAAAAACCAATAACCAAAAACCAAAAACCAAAAATCAAAAACCAAAAACCAAAAACCAAAAACCAAAAACCAAAATTCAAAAACCAAAAACCAAAAACCAAAAACCAAAAACAAATACCAAAAACCAAAAACCAAAAACCAAAAACCAAAAACCAAAACCAAAAACCAAAAACCAAAAAACAAAAAAAACCAAAAAACCAAAAAAACCATAAACCAAAAATCGAAAACCAAAAACCAAAAACCAAAAACCAGAAACCAAAAACCAAAAACCTAAAAACCAAAAATCAAGTACGAAAAACCCAAAAAGGAAAAACAAAAAACTAAAAACCAAAACCCAAAAACTAAAACCCAAAAACCAAAAACCAAAAACCAAAAACCAAAAACCATAAACCAAAATCCAAAAACCAAATACCAAAAACCAAAAACCAAAAACCAAAAACCAAAAACCAAAAACCAAAAACCAAAAACCAAAAACCAAAAACCAAAAACCAAAAACCAAAAACCATAAACCAAAAACCAAAAACCAAAAACCAAAAACCAAAAACCAAAAACCAAAAACCAAAAACCAAAAACCAAAAACCAAAAACCACAAACCAAAAACCAAAAACCAAAAACCAAAAACCAAAAACCAAAAACCAAAAACCAAAAACCAAAAACCAAAAACCAAAAACCAAAAACCAAAAACCAAAAACCAAAAACCAAAAACCAAAAACCAAAAACCAAAAACCAAAAACCAAAAACCAAAAACCAAAAACCAAAAACCAAAAACCAAAAACCAAAAACCAAAAACCAAAAACCAAAAACCAAAAACCAAAAACCAAAAACCAAAAACCAAAAACCAAAAACCAAAAACCAAAAACCAACAACCAATAACCAAAAACCAAAAACAAAAAACCAAATACCAAAAACCAAAAACCAAAAACCAAAACCAAAAACCGAAAACCAAAAAAAAAACAAATTGCAAGAAACCTAAAACCAAAAACCAAAAACCAATAACCGAAAACCAAAAACCAAAAACCAATAACCAAAAACGAAAAACCAAAAACCAAAAACCAAAAACCAAAAACCAATAAACAAAAAATTAAAAAACCAGAAAACCAAAAAACCAAAAACCAAAAACCAAATCCCAAAAACCAAAAACCAAAAACCAACAACCAATAACCAAAAACCAAAAACAAAACACCAAATACCAAAAACCAAAAACCAAAAAACAAAAACCAAAACCAGAAACCGAAAACCAAAAAAAAGCAAATTGCAAGAAACCAAAAACCAAAAACAAAAAACCGAAAACCAAAAACCAAAAACCAATAACCAAAAACCAAAACCCAAAAACCAAAAACCAAAAACCAAAAATCAAAAACAAAAAACCAAAAACCAAAAACCAAAAACCAAAAACCAAAAACCAAAAACCAAAAACCAAAAACCAAAAACCAAAAACCAAAAAACAGCAACCAATAACCAAAAACCAAAAACAAAAAACCAAATACCAAAAACCAAAAACCAAAAACCAAAAACCAAAAACCAAAAACCAAAAACCAAAAACCAAAAACCAAAACCAAAAACCAACAACCAAAAACCAAAAACCAAAAACGAAAAACCAAAAACCAAAAACCAAAAACCAAAACCCAAAAACCAAAAACCAAAAACCAAAAACCAAAAACCAAAAACCAAAAACCAAAAACCAAAAACCAAAAACCAAAAACCAAAAACCAAAAACCATAAATCAAAAACCAAAAACCAAAAACCAAAACCAAAAACCAAAAACCAAAAACCAAAACCAAAAACCAAAAACCAAAAACCAATAACCAAAAACCAAAAACCAAAAACCAAAAACCAAAAACCAAAAACCAAAAACCACAAACCAACAACCAATAACCAAAAACCAAAATCAAAAAACCAAATACCAAACACCAAAAACCAAAAACCAAAAACTAAAACCAAAAACCGAAAACCAAAAAAAACAAATTGCAAGAAACCAAAACCAAAAACCAAAAACCGAAAACCAAAAACCAAAAACCAATAACGTAAAACCAAAAACCAAAAACAAAAACCAAAAACCAAAAACCAAAAACCAAAAACCAAAAACCAAAAACCAAAAACCAAAAACAAAAACCAAAAACCAAAAACCAAAAACCAAAACCAAAAACCAAAAACCAAAAAACAAAAAAACCAAAAAACCAAAAAACCAAAAAACCAAAAAACCAAAAAACCAAAAAACCAAACACGAAAAACCAAAAACGAAAATCGAAAAATCAAAAACCAAAAACCAAGAATCAAAAACCAAAAACCAAAAACCAAATACCAAAAACCGAAAACCAAAAACCAAAAACCAAAAACCAAAAAACTAAACAGCAAGAAACAAAAACCAAAAACCAAAAACCGAAAACCAAAAACCAAAAAACGATAACAAAAAACCAAAACCAAAAAACCAAAAACCAGAAACCAAAAACCAAAAACCAAAAAACCAAAAAGCAAGAAACCAAAAACCAAAAACCAAAACCGAAAACCGAAAACAAAAAACCAAAACCCAAAAACCAAAAAACCAAAAACCAAAAACCAAAAACCAAAAACCAAAAACCAAAAAACCAAAAAACCAAAAAACCAAAAACCAAAATACCAAAAAAACAAAAAACCAAAAACCAAAAACCAAAAACCAAAAACCAAAAACCAAAAACCAAAAACCAATAACCAACAACCAAAAACCAAAAACCAAAAACCAAAAACCAAAAACAAAAACCCAAAAACAAAAAACCGAAAACTAAAAACCAAAAACAAAAACCAAAAACCAAAAACCAAAAAACAAAGACCAAAAACCAAAAACCAAAAACCAAAAACCAAAAACCAAAACCCAAAAACCAAAAACCAAAAACCAAAAACCAAAAACCAAAAAACCAAACAGCAAGAAACCAAAAACCAAAAACCAAAAACCGAAAACCAAAAACCAAAAAACGATAACAAACAACCAAAACCAAAAAACCAAAAACGAAAAACCAAAAACCAAAAACCAAAAAACAAAAACCAAAAACCAAAAACCAAACGCCAACAACCAAAAACCAAAACCCAAAAACCAAAAACCAAAAACCAACAACCAAAAACCAAAAACCAAAAACCAAAAACCAAAACCCAAAACCCAAAAACCAAAAACCAAAAACCAAAAACCAAAAACCAAAAAACTAAACAGCAAGAAACCAAAACCAAAAACCAAAAACCGAAAACCAAAAACCAAAAAACGATAACAAAAAACCAAAACCAAAAAACCAAAAACCAAAAACCAAAAACCAAAAACCAAAAAACCAAAAAGCAAGAAACCAAAAAACCAAAAACCAAAATACCAAAAAAACAAAAAACCAAAAACCAAAAACCAAAAACCAAAAACCAAAAACCAAAAACCAAAAAACCAAACAGCAAGAAACCAAAAACCAAAAACCAAAAACCAAAAACCGAAAACCAAAAACCAAAAACGATAACAAAAAACCAAAACCAAAAAACCAAAAACGAAAAACCAAAAACGAAAAACCAAAAACCAAAAAGCAAACACCAACAACCAATAACCAAAAACAAAAACCAAAAACCAAAAACCAAAAACCAAAAACCAAAAACCAAAAACCAAAAAACGAAAAACCAAAACCAAAAACCAAAATAAAAAACAAAAAACCAAATACCAAAAACCAAAAACCAAAAACCAAAACCAGAAACCGAAAACCAAAAAAAAGTAAATTGCAAGAAACCAAAAACCAAAAACCAAAAACCAAAAACCGAAAACCAAAAACCAAAAACCAATAACCAAAAACCAAAAACCAAAACCCAAAAACCAAAAACCAAAAAACAAAAATCAAAAACCAAAAACCAAAAGCCAGAAACCAAAAACCAAAAACCAAAAACCAAAAACCAAAAAACAACAACCAATAACCAAAAACAAAAACAAAAAACCAAATACCAAAACCAAAAACCAAAAACCAAAAACCAAAAACCAAAAACCAAAAACCAAAACCAAAAACCAAAAACCAAAAACCAAAAACGAAAAACCAAAAACCAAAAACCAAAACCCAAAAACCAAAAACCAAAAACCAAAAGCCAAAAACCAAAAACCAAAAACCAAAAACCAAAAACCAAAACCAAAAACCAAAAACCAAAAACCAAAAACCAAAAACCAAAAACCAAAAACCAAAAACCAAAAACCAAAAACCAAAAACCAAAAACCAAAAACCAAAAACCAAAAACCAAAAACCAACAACCAATAACCAAAAACCAAAATCAAAAAACCAAATACCAAACACCAAAAACCAAAAACCCAAAAACTAAAACCAAAAACCGAAAACCAAAAAAAACACATTGCAAGAAACCAAAACCAAAAACCAAAAACCGAAAACCAAAAACCAAAAACCAATAACCAATAACCAAAAACCAAAAACCAAAAACAAAAACCAAAAACCAAAAACCAAAAACCAAAAACCAAAAACCAAAAACCAAAAACAAAAACCAAAAACGAAAAACCAAAAACCAAAACCAAAAACCAAAAAACAAAAAAACCAAAATAACAAAAAACCAAATAACCAAAAAACCAAAAAACCAAAAAACCAAAAAACCAAAAAACCAAAAAACCAAAAACCAAAAACGAAAATCGAAAAATCAAAAACCAAAAACCAACAATCAAACACCAAAAACCAAAAACCAAATACCAAAAACCGAAAACCAAAAACCAAAAACCAAAAAACAAAAACCAATAACCAAACACAAACAACCAATAACCAAAAACTAAAAACCAAAAACCAAAAACCAAAAACCAAAAACCGAAAACAAAAAATCAAAAACTAAAAACCCAAAAACCTACAACCAAAAACCAAAAACCAAAAACCAAAAAACCAAAAAACCAAAAAACCAAAAAACCAAAAACCAAAATACCAAAAAAGCAAAAAACCAAAAACCAAAAACCAAAAACCAAAAACCAAAAACCAAAAACCAAAAACCAATAACCAAAAACCAAAAACCAAAAACCAAAAACAAAAACCCAAAAACAAAAAACCGAAAACTAAAAACCAAAAACCAAAAACCAAAAACCAAAAACCAAAGACCAAAAACCAAAAACCGAAAACCAAAAACCAGAAACCAAAACCCAAAAACCAAAAACCAAAAGACCAAACAGCAAGAAACCAAAAACCAAAACCAAAAACCGAAAACCAAAAACCAAAAAAACGATAACAAAAAACCAAAACCAAAAAACCAAAAACCAAAAACCAAAAACCAAAAAACAAAAACCAAAAACCAAAAACCAAACACCAACAACCAAAAACCAAAAACCAAAAAACAAAAACCAAAAACCAAAACCCAAACACCAACAGCCAATAACCAAACACAAAAACCAAAAACCAAAAACCAAAAACCAAAAACTAAAAACCAAAAACCAAAAACCAAAAAACCAAAAACCAAAAACCAAAAACCAAAAACTAAAAACCAAAAACCAAAAACCAAAAACCAAAAACAGAAAACCAAAAACCAAAAACCAAAAACCAAAAACCAAAAACCAAAAAACCAAAAACCAAAAACTTAAAACCAAAAACCAAAAACCAAAAACCAAAAACCAAAAACCAAAAAAAAAACAAAATACCAAAAAACCAAGAAACCAAAAACCAAAAACCAAAAACCGAAAACCAAAAACCAAAAACCAAAAACCAAAAACCAATAACCAAAAACCAAAAACCAAAAATCCAAAAAACCTAAAAACCAAAAACCAAAAAAACAAAAAAAACCAAAAACCAAAAACTAAAACCAAAAACCAAAAACCAAAAACCAAAAACCAAAAACTCAAAACCCAAAAACCAAAAACCAAAAAACAAAAATCAAAAACCAAAAACCAAAAACCAAAAATTTAAAACCAAAAACCAATAACCAAAAACCGAAAACCAAAAAACAAAAACAAAAACCAAAAAGCAAATACCAAAAATCCAAAAACCAAAAACCAAAAACCAAAAACCAAAAACCAAAAACCAAAAACCCAAAAATCAAAAACCAATAACGAAAACCAAAAACCAAAAACCAAAAACCAAAAACCAAAAACCAAAAACCAAAAAACAAAAATTTAAAACCAAAAACCAATAACCAAAAACCGAAAACCAAAAAACAAAAACCAAAAACCAAAAAGCAAAAACCAAAAACCAAAAACCAAAAACCAAAAACCAAAAAACAACAACCAATAACCAAAAACAAAAACAAAAAACCAAATACCAAAACCCAAAATCAAAAACCAAAAACCAAAAAACAAAAATCGAAAACCAAAAACCAAAAACCAAAACTTAAAAACAAAAAACCAAAAACCAAAAACCAAAAACCAAAAACCAAACACCAACAACCAATAACCAAAAACCAAAAACCAAAAACCAAAAACCAAAAACCAAAAATTAAAAACCAAAAACCAAAACCAAAAACCAAAAACCAAAAACCAAAAACCAAAAACCAAAAACCAAAAACCAAAAAACCAAAAACCAAAAACCAAAAACCAAAAACCAAAAATTTAAAACCAAAAACCAATAACCAAAAACCGAAAACCAAAAAACAAAAGCCAAAAACCAAAAAGCAAATACCAAAAATCCAAAAACCAAAAACCAAAAACCAAAAACCAAAAACCAAAAACCCAAAAATCAAAAACCAATAACGAAAACCAAAAACCAAAAACCAAAAAAACAAAAAACCAAAAAACCAAAAAACCAAAAAACCAAAAAACCAAAAAACCAAAAAACAGAAAACCAAAAAACCAAAGACCAAAAAACCAAAAACCAAAAACCAAAAACCAAAAACCAAAAACCAAAAACCAAAAACCAAAAACCAAAAACCAAAAACCAAAAACCAAAAACCAAAAACCAAAAACCAAAAACCAAAAACCAAAAACCAAAAACCAAAAACCCAAAACCAAAAACCGAAAACCCAAAAAACCAATAACCAAAAAACGTAAAAACCAAAAACCAAAAAGCAAAAACCAAAAACCAATAACCAAAAACCAAAAACCAAAAACCAAAAACCGAAAACCCAAAAAACCAATAACCAAAAAACCAAAAAAACAAAAACCAAAAACCAAAAACCAAAAACCAAAAACCAAATACCAAAAACCAAAAACCAAAAACCCAAAAACCCAAAACCGAAAACCAAAAAACAAAAACCAAAAACCAAGAACCAAAAACCAAAAACCAAAAACCAAAAATCAAAAACCAATAAACAAAAACCACAAACCGAAAACCAAAAACCAAAAATCAATAACCAAAAACCAAACACCAACAACCAAAAACGCAAAACCAAAGACCAAAAACCGAAAGCCAAAAACCAAAAACCAATAACCAAAAACCAAAAACCAAAAATCAAAAACCAAAAACCAAAAACCAAAAACCAAAAACCAAAAACCAAAATTCAAAAACCAAAACCCATAAACCAAAAACCAAAAACAAATACCAAAAACCCAAAACCAAAAACCAAAAACCAAAACCAAGAACCAAAAACCAAAAAACAAAAAAACCAAAAAACCAAAAAAACCAAAAACCGAAAACCAAAAACCAAACACCAAAAACCAGAAACCAAAAACCAAAAACCTAAAAACGAAAAATCAAGAACGAAAAACCCAAAAAGGAAAAACAAAAAACTAAAAACTAAAAACCAAAACCCAAAAACCAAAACCCAAAAACCAAAACCCAAAAACCAAAACCCAAAAACCAAAAACCAAAAACCAAAAACCAAAAACCAAAAACCAAAAACCAAAAACCAAAAACCAAATACCAAAAACCAAAAACCAAAAACCAAAAACCAAAAACCAAAAACCAAAAACCAAAAACCAAAAACCAAAAACCAAAAACCAAAAACCAAAAACCAAAAACCAAAAACCAAAAACCAAAAACCAAAAACCAAAATCCAAAAACCAAAAACCAAAAATCAAAAACCAAAAACCAAAAACCAAAAACCAAAAACCAAAAACCAAAACCCAAAACCAAAAACCAAAAACCAAAAACCAAAAACCAAAAACCAAAAACCAAAAACCAAAAACCCAAAACCAAAAACCGAAAACCCAAAAAACCAATAACCAAAAAACGTAAAAACCAAAAACCAAAAAGCAAAAACCAAAAACCAATAACCAAAAACCAAAAACCAAAAACCAAAAACCGAAAACCCAAAAAACCAATAACCAAAAAACCAAAAAAACAAAAACCAAAAACCAAAAACCAAAAACCAAAAACCAAATACCAAAAACCAAAAACCAAAAACCAAAAACCCAAAAACCCAAAACCGAAAACCAAAAAACAAAAACCAAAAACCAAGAACCAAAAACCAAAAACCAAAAACCAAAAACCAAAAATCAAAAACCAATAAACAAAAACCACAAACCGAAAACCAAAAACCAAAAATCAATAACCAAAAACCAAACACCAACAACCAAAAACGCAAAACCAAAGACCAAAAACCGAAAGCCAAAAACCAAAAACCAATAACCAAAAACCAAAAACCAAAAATCAAAAACCAAAAACCAAAAACCAAAAACCAAAAACCAAAATTCAAAAACCAAAACCCATAAACCAAAAACCAAAAACAAATACCAAAAACCCAAAACCAAAAACCAAAAACCAAAACCAAGAACCAAAAACCAAAAAACAAAAAAACCAAAAAACCAAAAAAACCAAAAACCGAAAACCAAAAACCAAACACCAAAAACCAGAAACCAAAAACCAAAAACCTAAAAACGAAAAATCAAGAACGAAAAACCCAAAAAGGAAAAACAAAAAACTAAAAACTAAAAACCAAAACCCAAAAACCAAAACCCAAAAACCAAAACCCAAAAACCAAAACCCAAAAACCAAAAACCAAAAACCAAAAACCAAAAACCAAAAACCAAAAACCAAAAACCAAATACCAAAAACCAAAAACCAAAAACCAAAAACCAAAAACCAAAAACCAAAAACCAAAAACCAAAAACCAAAAACCAAAAACCAAAAACCAAAAACCAAAAACCAAAAACCAAAAACCAAAAACCAAAATCCAAAAACCAAAAACCAAAAATCAAAAACCAAAAACCAAAAACCAAAAACCAAAAACCAAAAACCAAAACCCAAAACCAAAAACCAAAAACCAAAAACCAAAAACCAAAAACCAAAAACCAAAAACCAAAAACCAAAAACCAAAAACCAAAAACCAAAAACCAAAAACCAAAAACCAAAAACCAAAAACCAAAAACCAAAAACCAAAGACCAACAACCAATAACCAAAAACCAAAATCAAAAAACCAAATACCAAACACCAAAAACCAAAAACCAAAAACTTAAACCAAAAACCGAAAACCAAAAAGAACAAATTGCAAGAAACCAAAACCAAAAACCAAAAACCGAAAACCAAAAACCAAAAACCAAAAACCAATAACCAAAAACCAAAAACCAAAAACAAAAACCAAAAACCAAAAACCAAAAACCAAAAACCAAAAACCAAAACCCAAAAACAAAAACCAAAAACGAAAAACCAAAAACCAAAACCAAAAACCAAAAAACAAAAAAACCAAAATAACAAAAAACCAAAAAACCAAAAAACCAAAAAACCAAAAAACCAAAAAACCAAAAACCAAAAACGAAAATCGAAAAATCAAAAACCAAAAACCAAGAATCAAAAACCAAAAACCAAAAACCATATACCAAAAGTCAAAAACCAAAAACCAAAAATTTAAAACCAAAAACCAATAACCAAAAACCGAAAACCAAAAAACAAAAACCAAAAACCAAAAAGCAAAAACCAAAAACCAAAAACCAAAAACCAAAAACCAAAAAACAACAACCAATAACCAAAAACAAAAACAAAAAACCAAATACCAAAACCCAAAATCAAAAACCAAAACCAAAAACAAAAAACCAAACACCAAAAAACAAAAAACAAAAACCAAAAAACAAAAATCGAGAACCAAAAACCAAAAACCAAAAATTAAAAACCAAAAACCAAAAACCAAAAACCAAAAACCAAAAACCAAACCAAAAACCAAAAACCAAAATAACCAAAAACCAAAAACCAAAAACCAAAAACCAAAAACCAAAAACCAAAAACCAAAAATTAAAAACCAGAAACCAAAAACCAAAAACCAAAAACCAAAAACCAAAAACCAAAAAACCAAAAACCAAAAACCAAAAATTTAAAACCAAAAACCAATAACCAAAAACCGAAAACCAAAAAACAAAAACCAAAAACCAAAAAGCAAATACCAAAAATCCAAAAAACAAAAACCAAAAACCAAAAACCAAAAACCAAAAACCCAAAAATCAAAAACCAATAACGAAAACCAAAAACCAAAAACCAAAAACCAAAAAAACAAAAAACCAAAAAACCAAAAAACCAAAAAACCAAAAAACAGAACACCAAAAAACCAAAGACCAAAAACCAAAAACCAAAAACCAAAAACCAAAAACCAAAAACCAAAAATCAAAAACCAAAAACCAAAAACCAAAAACCAAAAACCAAAAACCCAAAACCAAAAACCGAAAACCCAAAAAACCAATAACCAAAAAACCAAAAAACCAAAAACCAAAAACCAAAAACCAAAAACCAAAAACCAAAAACCAAAAACCAAAAACCAAAAACCGAAAACCCAAAAAACCAATAAACAAAAAACCAAAAAACCAAAAACCAAAAACCAAAAACCAAAAACCAAAAACCAAAAACCAAAAACCAAAAACCAAAAACCAAAAACCAAAAACCAAAAACCAAAAACCAAAATCCAAAAACCAAAAACCAAAAATCAAAAACCAAAAACCAAAAACCAAAAACCAAAAACCAAAAACCAAAACCCAAAACCAAAAACCAAAAACCAAAAACCAAAAACCAAAAACCAAAAACCAAAAACCAAAAACCAAAAACCAAAAACCAAAAACCAAAAACCAAAAACCAAAAACCAAAAACCAAAAACCAAAAACCAAAAACCAAAGACCAACAACCAATAACCAAAAACCAAAATCAAAAAACCAAATACCAAACACCAAAAACCAAAAACCAAAAACTTAAACCAAAAACCAAAACCCAAAACCAAAAACCAAAAACCAAAAACCAAAAACCAAAAACCAAAAACCAAAAACCAAAAACCAAAAACCAAAAACCAAAAACCAAAAACCAAAAACCAAAAACCAAAAACCAAAAACCAAAAACCAAAAACCAAAAACCAAAGACCAACAACCAATAACCAAAAACCAAAATCAAAAAACCAAATACCAAACACCAAAAACCAAAAACCAAAAACTTAAACCAAAAACCGAAAACCAAAAAGAACAAATTGCAAGAAACCAAAACCAAAAACCAAAAACCGAAAACCAAAAACCAAAAACCAAAAACCAATAACCAAAAACCAAAAACCAAAAACAAAAACCAAAAACCAAAAACCAAAAACCAAAAACCAAAAACCAAAAACCAAAAACCAAAAACAAAAACCAAAAACGAAAAACCAAAAACCAAAACCAAAAACCAAAAAACAAAAAAACCAAAATAACAAAAAACCAAAAAACCAAAAAACCAAAAAACCAAAAAACCAAAAAACCAAAAACCAAAAACGAAAATCGAAAAATCAAAAACCAAAAACCAAGAATCAAAAACCAAAAACCAAAAACCAAATACCAAAAGTCAAAAACCAAAAACCAAAAATTTAAAACCAAAAACCAATAACCAAAAACCGAAAACCAAAAAACAAAAACCAAAACCAAAAAGCAAAAACCAAAAACCAAAAACCAAAAACCAAAAACCAAAAAACAACAACCAATAACCAAAAACAAAAACAAAAAACCAAATACCAAAACCCAAAATCAAAAACCAAAACCAAAAACAAAAAACCAAACACCAAAAAACAAAAAACAAAAACCAAAAAACAAAAATCGAGAACCAAAAACCAAAAACCAAAAATTAAAAACCAAAAACCAAAAACCAAAAACCAAAAACCAAAAACCAAAAACCAAACACCAACAACCAATAACCAAAAACCAAAAACCAAAAACCAAAAACCAAAAACCAAAAACCAAAAACCAAAAACCAAAAATTAAAAACCAGAAACCAAAAACCAAAAACGAAAAACCAAAAACCAAAAACCAAAAACCAAAAAACCAAAAACCAAAAACCAAAAATTTAAAACCAAAAACCAATAACCAAAAACCGAAAACCAAAAAACAAAAACCAAAAACCAAAAAGCAAATACCAAAAATCCAAAAAACAAAAACCAAAAACCAAAAACCAAAAACCAAAAACCCAAAAATCAAAAACCAATAACGAAAACCAAAAACCAAAAACCAAAAACCAAAAAAACAAAAAACCAAAAAACCAAAAAACCAAAAAACCAAAAAACAGAACACCAAAAAACCAAAGACCAAAAACCAAAAACCAAAAACCAAAAACCAAAAACCAAAAACCAAAAACCAAAAACCAAAAACCAAAAACCAAAAACCAAAAACCAAAAACCCAAAACCAAAAACCGAAAACCCAAAAAACCAATAACCAAAAAACCAAAAAACCAAAAACCAAAAACCAAAAACCAAAAACCAAAAACCAAAAACCAAAAACCAAAAACAGAAAACCCAAAAAACCAATAAACAAAAAACCAAAAAACCAAAAACCAAAAACCAAAAACCAAAAACCAAAAACCAAAAACCAAATACCAAAAACCAAAAACCAAAAACCAAAAACCCAAAAACCCAAAACCGAAAACCAAAAACCAAAAACCAAAAACCAAAAACCAAGAACCAAAAACCAAAAACCAAAAACCAAAAACCAAAAATCAAAAACCAATAAACAAAAACCACAAACCGAAAACCAAAAACCAAAAATCAATAACCAAAAACCAAACAGCAACAACCAAAAACGCAAAACCAAAGACCAAAAACCGAAAGCCAAAAACCAAAAACCAATAACCAAAAACCAAAAACCAAAAATCAAAAACCAAAAACCAAAAACCAAAAACCAAAATTCAAAAACCAAAACCCATAAACCAAAAACCAAAAACAAATACCAAAAACCAAAAACCAAAAACCAAAAACCAAAACCAAAAACCAAAAACCAAAAAACAAAAAAACCAAAAAACCAAAAAAACCAAAAACCGAAAACCAAAAACCAAACACCAAAAACCAGAAACCAAAAACCAAAAACCTAAAAACCAAAAATCAAGAACGATAAACCCAAAAAGGAAAAACAAAAAACTAAAAACTAAAAACCAAAACCCAAATCCAAAACCCAAAAACCAAAACCCAAAAACCAAAACCCAAAAACCAAAAACCAAATACCAAAAACCAAAAACCAAAAACCAAAAACCAAAAACCAAAAACCAAATACCAAAAACCAAAAACCAAAAACCAAAAACCAAAAACCAAAAACCAAAAACCAAAAACCAAAAACCAAAAACCAAAAACCAAAAACCAAAAACCAAAAACCAAAAACCAAAAACCAAAAACAAAAACCAAAAACCAACAACCAATAACCAAAAACCAAAAACAAAAAACCAAATACCAAAAACCATAACCAAAAACCAAAAACCAAAACCAAAAACCGAAAACCAAAAAAAACAAATTGCAAGAAACCTAAAACCAAAAACCAAAAACCGAAAACCAAAAACCAAAAACCAATAACCAAAAACCAAAAACCAAATACCAAAAACCAAAAACCAAAAACCAAAAACCAAAAACCAAAAACCAAATACCAAAAACCAAAAACCAAAAACCAAAAACCAAATACCAAAAACCAAAAACCAAAAACCAAAAACCAAAAACCAAAAACCAAAAACCAAAAACCAAAAACCAAAAACCAAAAACCAAAAACCAAAAACCAAAAACCAAAAACCAAAAACAAAAACCAAAAACCAACAACCAATAACCAAAAACCAAAAACAAAAAACCAAATACCAAAAACCATAACCAAAAACCAAAAACCAAAACCAAAAACCGAAAACCAAAAAAAACAAATTGCAAGAAACCTAAAACCAAAAACCAAAAACCGAAAACCAAAAACCAAAAACCAAAAACCAAAAACCAAAAACCAACAACCAATAACCAAAAACCAAAAACAAAAAGCCAAATACCAAAAACCAAAAACCAAAAACCAAAAACCAAAACCAGAAACCGAAAACCAAAAAAAAGCAAATTGCAAGCAACCAAAAACCAAAAACCAAAAACCGAAAACCAAAAACCAAAAACCAAAAACCAATAACCAAAAACCAAAAACCAAAACCCAAAAACCAAAAACCAAAAACCAAAAACCAAAAATCAAAAACCAAAAACCAAAAACCAAAAACCAAAAACCAAAAACCAAAAACCAAAAACCAAAAACCAAAAACCAAAAAACAACTACCAATAACCAAAAACCAAAAACAAAAAACCAAATACCAAAAACCAAAAACCAAGAACCAAAAACCAAAAACCAAAACCAAAAACCAAAAACCAAAAACCAAAAACGAAAAACCAAAAACCAAAAACAAAAACCCAAAAGCCCAAAACCAAACACCAACAACCAAAAACCAAAAACCAAAAACCAAAAACCAAAAACCAAAAACCAAAAACCAAAAACCAAAAACCAAAAACCAAACACCAACAACCAAAAACCAAAAACCAAAAACCAAAAAACAAAAACCAAAAACCAAAAACCAAACACCAACAACCAATAACCAAAAACAAAAACCAAAAACCAAAAACCAAAAACCAAAAACCAAAAACTAAAAACCAAAAACCAAAAACCAAAAACCAAAAACCAAAAACCAAAAACCAAAAACCAAAAACCAAAAACCAAAAACCAAAAACCGAAAACCAAAAACCAAAACCCAAAAACGAATAACCAAAAACTAAAAACCAAAAACCAAAAACCAAAAACTTAAAACAAAAACCAAAAACCAAAAACCAAAAACCAAAAACCAAAAACCAAAAACCAAAAACCAAAAACCAAAAACCAAAAAACCAAAAACCAAAAACCAAAAACCAAAAACCAAAAACTAAAAACCAAAAACCAAAAACCAAAAACCAAAAACCAAAAACCAAAAACCAAAAACCAAAAACCAAAAACCAAAAACCAAAAACCAAAAAAACAAAAACCAAAAAACAAAAAACCAAATAAACAAAAACCAAAAACCGAAAACCGAAAACCAAAAACCAAAAACCAAAAACCAAAAACCAAAAACGAAATACCAAAAACAAAAATCAAAAAACCAAAACCAAAAACCAAAAACCAAAAACCAAAAACCAAAAACCAAAAACCAAAAACCAAAAACCAAAAACCAAAAACCAAAAACCAAAAACCAAAAACCAAAAACCAAAAACCAAAAACCAAAAACCAAAAACCAACAACCAATAACCAAAAACCAAAAACAAAAAACCAAATACCAAAAACCAAAAACCAAAAACCAAAAACCAAACACCAAAAACCAAAAACCAAAAACCAAAAACAAAAAACCAAATACCAAAAACCAAAAACCAAAAACCAAAAACCATAAACCGAAAACCAAAAACCAAAACCAATAACCAAAAACCAAAAACCAAAAACCAAAAACCAAAAACCAAAAACCAAAAACCAAAAACCAAAAACCAAAAACCAAAAACCAGAAACCAGAAGCCAAAAACCGAAAACCAAAAACCAAAACCCAAAAACCAAAAACCAAAAACCAAAAACCAAAAACCAAAAACCAAAAACAAAAACCAAAAACCAAAAACCAAAAACCAGAAACCAAAAACCAAAAACCGAAACCCAAAAAGCAAAACCCAAAAACCAAAAACCAACAACCAACAACCAAAAACCAAAAACCAAAAACCCAAAACCCAAAACCCAAAACGAAAAACCAAAACGATAAACCAAAAACCAAACACCAAAAACAAAAAACCAAAAACCAGAAACCAAAAACCAAAAACCAAAAACCAAAAACCAAAAACCAAAAACCAAAAACCAAAAACCAAAAACCAAAAACCAAAAACCAAAAACCGAAAACCAAAAACCAAAACCCAAAAACGAATAACCAAAAACTAAAAACCAAAAACCAAAAACCAAAAACTTAAAACAAAAACCAAAAACCAAAAACCAAAAACCAAAAACCAAAAACCAAAAACCAAAAACCAAAAACAAAGAAACCAAAAACCAAAAACCAAAAACCGAAAACCAAAAACCAAAAACCAAAACCCAAAAACCAAAAACCAATAACCAAAAACCAAAAACCAAAAAACCAAAAAACCTAAAAACCAAAAACCAAAAAAACAAAAAAACCAAAAACCAAAAACTAAAACCAAAAACCAAAAACCAAAAACCAAAAACCAAAAACCAAAAACCAAAAACCAAAAACAAAAACCAAAAACCAACAACCAATAACCAAAAACCAAAAACAAAAAACCAAATACCAAAAACCATAACCAAAAACCAAAAACCAAAACCAAAAACCGAAAACCAAAAAAAACAAATTGCAAGAAACCTAAAACCAAAAACCAAAAACCGAAAACCAAAAACCAAAAACCAATAACCAAAAACCAAAAACCAAATACCAAAAACCAAAAACCAAAAACCAAAAACCAAAAACCAAAAACCAAATACCAAAAACCAAAAACCAAAAACCAAAAACCAAATACCAAAAACCAAAAACCAAAAACCAAAAACCAAAAACCAAAAACCAAAAACCAAAAACCAAAAACCAAAAACCAAAAACCAAAAACCAAAAACCAAAAACCAAAAACCAAAAACAAAAACCAAAAACCAACAACCAATAACCAAAAACCAAAAACAAAAAACCAAATACCAAAAACCATAACCAAAAACCAAAAACCAAAACCAAAAACCGAAAACCAAAAAAAACAAATTGCAAGAAACCTAAAACCAAAAACCAAAAACCGAAAACCAAAAACCAAAAACCAAAAACCAAAAACCAAAAACCAACAACCAATAACCAAAAACCAAAAACAAAAAGCCAAATACCAAAAACCAAAAACCAAAAACCAAAAACCAAAACCAGAAACCGAAAACCAAAAAAAAGCAAATTGCAAGCAACCAAAAACCAAAAACCAAAAACCGAAAACCAAAAACCAAAAACCAAAAACCAATAACCAAAAACCAAAAACCAAAACCCAAAAACCAAAAACCAAAAACCAAAAACCAAAAATCAAAAACCAAAAACCAAAAACCAAAAACCAAAAACCAAAAACCAAAAACCAAAAACCAAAAACCAAAAACCAAAAAACAACTACCAATAACCAAAAACCAAAAACAAAAAACCAAATACCAAAAACCAAAAACCAAGAACCAAAAACCAAAAACCAAAACCAAAAACCAAAAACCAAAAACCAAAAACGAAAAACCAAAAACCAAAAACAAAAACCCAAAAGCCCAAAACCAAACACCAACAACCAAAAACCAAAAACCAAAAACCAAAAACCAAAAACCAAAAACCAAAAACCAAAAACCAAAAACCAAAAACCAAACACCAACAACCAAAAACCAAAAACCAAAAACCAAAAAACAAAAACCAAAAACCAAAAACCAAACACCAACAACCAATAACCAAAAACAAAAACCAAAAACCAAAAACCAAAAACCAAAAACCAAAAACTAAAAACCAAAAACCAAAAACCAAAAACCAAAAACCAAAAACCAAAAACCAAAAACCAAAAACCAAAAACCAAAAACCAAAAACCGAAAACCAAAAACCAAAACCCAAAAACGAATAACCAAAAACTAAAAACCAAAAACCAAAAACCAAAAACTTAAAACAAAAACCAAAAACCAAAAACCAAAAACCAAAAACCAAAAACCAAAAACCAAAAACCAAAAACCAAAAACCAAAAAACCAAAAACCAAAAACCAAAAACCAAAAACCAAAAACTAAAAACCAAAAACCAAAAACCAAAAACCAAAAACCAAAAACCAAAAACCAAAAACCAAAAACCAAAAACCAAAAACCAAAAACCAAAAAAACAAAAACCAAAAAACAAAAAACCAAATAAACAAAAACCAAAAACCGAAAACCGAAAACCAAAAACCAAAAACCAAAAACCAAAAACCAAAAACGAAATACCAAAAACAAAAATCAAAAAACCAAAACCAAAAACCAAAAACCAAAAACCAAAAACCAAAAACCAAAAACCAAAAACCAAAAACCAAAAACCAAAAACCAAAAACCAAAAACCAAAAACCAAAAACCAAAAACCAAAAACCAAAAACCAAAAACCAACAACCAATAACCAAAAACCAAAAACAAAAAACCAAATACCAAAAACCAAAAACCAAAAACCAAAAACCAAACACCAAAAACCAAAAACCAAAAACCAAAAACAAAAAACCAAATACCAAAAACCAAAAACCAAAAACCAAAAACCATAAACCGAAAACCAAAAACCAAAACCAATAACCAAAAACCAAAAACCAAAAACCAAAAACCAAAAACCAAAAACCAAAAACCAAAAACCAAAAACCAAAAACCAAAAACCAGAAACCAGAAGCCAAAAACCGAAAACCAAAAACCAAAACCCAAAAACCAAAAACCAAAAACCAAAAACCAAAAACCAAAAACCAAAAACAAAAACCAAAAACCAAAAACCAAAAACCAGAAACCAAAAACCAAAAACCGAAACCCAAAAAGCAAAACCCAAAAACCAAAAACCAACAACCAACAACCAAAAACCAAAAACCAAAAACCCAAAACCCAAAACCCAAAACGAAAAACCAAAACGATAAACCAAAAACCAAACACCAAAAACAAAAAACCAAAAACCAGAAACCAAAAACCAAAAACCAAAAACCAAAAACCAAAAACCAAAAACCAAAAACCAAAAACCAAAAACCAAAAACCAAAAACCAAAAACCGAAAACCAAAAACCAAAACCCAAAAACGAATAACCAAAAACTAAAAACCAAAAACCAAAAACCAAAAACTTAAAACAAAAACCAAAAACCAAAAACCAAAAACCAAAAACCAAAAACCAAAAACCAAAAACAAAGAAACCAAAAACCAAAAACCAAAAACCGAAAACCAAAAACCAAAAACCAAAACCCAAAAACCAAAAACCAATAACCAAAAACCAAAAACCAAAAAACCAAAAAACCTAAAAACCAAAAACCAAAAAAACAAAAAAACCAAAAACCAAAAACTAAAACCAAAAACCAAAAACCAAAAACCAAAAACCAAAAACCAAAAACTCAAAACCAAAAACCAAAAACCAAAAATCCAAAACCCAAAATCAAAAACCAAAAACCAAAAACAAAAAACCAAACACCAAAAAACAAAAACCAAAAACAAAAAACCAAAAATTGAAAACCAAAAACCAAAAACCGAAAACTAAAAACCAAAAACCATAAACAAAAATCCAAAAACCAAACACCAACAACCAATAACCAAAAACCGAAAACCAAAAACCAAAAACCAAAAACCAAAAACCAAAAACCAAAAATCAAAAACCAAAAACCAAAAACCAAAAACCAAAAACCAAAAACCAAAAACAAAAACCAAAAAACCAAAAACCAAAAACCAAAAACCAAAAACCAAAAACCAAAAACTTAAAACCAAAAACCAATAACCAAAAACCGAAAACCGAAAAACAAAAACCAAAAAACAAAAAGCAAATACCAAAAATCCAAAAACGAAAAACCAAAAACCAAAAACCAAAAACGAAAAACCAAAAACCAAAAACTAAAAACCAAAAACCAAAAACCAAAAACCAAAAAACCAAAAACCAAAAACCAAACACCAAAAACCAAAAACCAAAAACCAAAAACCAAAAACCAAAAACCAAAAACCAAAAACCAAAAACCAAAAACCAAAAACCAAAAACCAAAAACCAAAAACCAAAAACCAAAAACCAAAAACCAAAAACCAAACACCAAAAACCAAAAACCAAAAACCCAAAAATCAAAAACCAATAACGAAAATCAAAAACCAACAACCAAAAACCAAAAACCAAAAACCAAAAACCAAAAAAACCAAAAACCAAAAACCAAAAACCAAAAACCAAAAACCGAAAACCACAAAAACCAATTTCAAGAAACCAAAAACCAAAAACCAAAAACCGAAAACCAAAAACCAAAACCAATAACCAAAAACCAAAAACCAAAAACCAAAAACCAAAAACCAAAAACCAAAAACCAAAAACCAAAAACCAAAAACCAAAACCAGAAACCAAAAGCCAAAAACCGAGAACCAAAAACCAAAAACCAAAAACCCAAAACCCAAAACCCAAAACCCAAAACGAAAAACCAAAACGATAAACCAAAAACCAAACACCAAAACCAAAAAACCAAAAACCAGAAACCAAAAACCAAAAACCGAAACCCAAAAACCAAAACCCAAAAACCAAAAACCAAAAACCAACAACCAAAAACCAAAAACCAAAAACCCAAAACCCAAAACCCAAAACGAAAAACCAAAACGATAAACCAAAAACCAAACACCAAAAACAAAAAACCAAAAACCAGAAACCAAAAACCAAAAACCAAAAACCAAAAACCAAAAACCAAAAACCAAAAACCAAAAACCAAAAACCAAAAACCAAAAACCAAAAACCAAAAACCAAAAACCAAAAACCGAAAACCAAAAACCAGAACCCAAAAACGAAAAACCAAAAACTAAAAACCATAAACCAAAAACCAAAAACTTAAAACAAAAACCAAAAACCAAAAACCAAAAAAAACCAAAATACCAAAAAACCAAGAAACCAAAAACCAAAAACCAAAAACCGAAAACCAAAAACCCCAAACCAAAAACCAAAAACCAAAAACCAAAAACCAATAACCAAAAACCAAAAACCAATAAACCAAAAAACCTAAAAACCAAAAACCAAAATAACAAAAAAACCAAAAACCAAAAACAAAAACCAAAAACCAAAAACCAAAAACCAAAAACCAAAAACTCAAAACCAAAAACCAAAAACCAAAAATCCAAAACCCAAAATCAAAAACCAAAAACCAAAAACAAAAAACCAAACACCAAAAAACAAAAACCAAAAACCAAAAACCAAAAACCAAAAACCGAAAACTAAAAACCAAAAACCAAAAACCAAAATCCAAAAACCAAACACCAACAACCAATAACCAAAAACCAAAAACCAAAAACCAAAAACCAAAAACCAAAAACCAAAAACCAAAAACCAAAAACCCAAAACCAAAAACCAAAAACCAAAAATCAAAAACCAAAAACCAAAAACCAAAAACCAAAAACCTAAAACAAAAACCAAAAAACCAAAAACCAAAAACCAAAAACCAAAAACTTAAAACCAAAAACCAATAACCAAAAACCGAAAACCAAAAAACAAAAACCAAAAACCAAAAAGCAAATACCAAAAAACGAAAAACCAAAAACCAAAAACCAAAAACCCAACAATCAAAAACCAATAACGAAAACCAAAAACCAAAAACCAAAAACCAAAAAACAAAAACCAAAAACCTAAAAACCAAAAAACCAAAAAACCAAAAACCAAAAACCAAAAACCAAAAACCAGAAACCAGAAACCAAAAATCAAAAACCAAAAACCAAAAACCAAAAACCAAACACCAAAAAACAAAAACCAAAAACCAAAAACCAAAAACCAAAAACCGAAAACTAAAAACCAAAAACCAAAAACCAAAATCCAAAAACCAAACACCAACAACCAATAACCAAAAACCAAAAACCAAAAACCAAAAACCAAAAACCAAAAACCAAAAACCAAAAACCAAAAACCAAAAACCAAAAACCAAAAACCAAAAATCAAAAACCAAAAACCAAAAACCAAAAACCTAAAACAAAAACCAAAAAACCAAAAACCAAAAACCAAAAACCAAAAACTTAAAACCAAAAACCAATAACCAAAAACCGAAAACCAAAAAACAAAAACCAAAAACCAAAAAGCAAATACCAAAAAACGAAAAACCAAAAACCAAAAACCAAAAACCCAACAATCAAAAACCAATAACGAAAACCATAAACCAAAAACCAAAAACCAAAAACCAAGAGCAAAAATCAAAAACAAAAAACCAAAAATCAAAAACCAAAACTCAAAACCAAAAACCAAACACCAAAATACCAAAAAAACAAAAAACCAAAAACCAAAAACCAACTACCAAAAACCAAAAACCAAAAACCAATAACCAAAAGCCAAAAACCAAAAACCAAAACCAAAAACCCAAAAACCAAAAAATCAAAAGACCCAAAAACCAAAAACCAAAAACCAAAAACACAAAACCAAAAACTAAAAACCAAAAACCAAAAACCAAAAACCGAAAACCAAAAACCAAAAACCGAAAACCAAAAACCAAAAACATAAAACCAAAAACCAAACACCAAAAACCAAAAAACTATAAACCAAAAACCAAAATACAAAAAAAACAAAAAACCAAAAACCAAAAACCAAAGCCAAAAACCAAAAACCAATAAAAAAAACCAAAAACCAATAACCAATAACCAAAAACCAAAAACCAAAAACCAAAAACCAAAACCCAAAAACCAAAAACGGAAAACTAAAAACCAAAAACCAAAAACCAAAAACCAAAAACCAAAAACCAAAAACCAAAAACCAGAAACCAAAAACCCAAAAACCAAAAACCAAAAACCAAAAACCAAAAACCAAAAACCAAAAACCAAACCAAAAACCAAAAAACCAAAAACCAAAAACCAAAAACCAAAAACCAAAAACCGAAAACTAAAAACCAAAAACCAAAAACCAAAAATCAAAAACCGAAAAACCAAAAACCAAAAACCAAATAAACAAAAACCAAAAAACGAAAACCGAAAACCGAAAACCAAAAACTAAAAACCAAAAACGAAAAACCAAAAACCAAAAACCAAAAACCAAAAACCAAAACCCAAAAACCAAAAACCAAAAACTAAAAACCAAAAACCAAAAACCAACAACCAAAACCAAAAAACAAAAACCAAAAACCAAAGAACTAAAGAATCCGAAAACCAAAAACCAAAAACGAAAAAACCAAAAACCAAAAACCAAAAACCCAAAACCCAAAACGATAAACCAAAAACCAAACACCAAAAACAAAAATACCAAAAACCAGAAACCAAAAACCAAAAACCAAAAACCAAAAACCATTAACCAAAAACCAAAAACCAAAAACCAAAAACCAAAAACCGAAAACCAAAAACCAAAACCCAAAAATCCAAAAACCAAAAACTAAAAACCAAAAACCAAAAACCAAAAACCAAAATCTTAAAAAACTAAAAAACCAGAAAACCAAAACCAAAAACCAAAAACTAAAACCCAAAAACCAAAACCCAAAAACTAAAAACTAAAAACCAAAAACCAAAACCAAAAAACCAAAAAAACCAAAAAACCAAAAACCAAAAAAATAAAAAAAAAAACCAAAAACTAAAACCAAAAACCAAAAACCAAAAAACCAAAATACCAAAAAACGAAGAAACCAAAAACCAAAAACTAAAACCAAAAACCAAAAACCAAAAACCAAAAACTCAAAACCAAAAACCAAAAACCAAAAATCCAAAACCCAAAATCGAAACCAAAAACCAAAAACAAAAAACCAAACACCAAAAAACAAAAACCAAAAACCAAAAACCAAAATTGAAAACCATAAACCAAAAACCCAAAACCAAAAACTAAAAACCAAAAACCAAAAAACAAAAACCAAAACCCAAAAACCAAACACCAACAACCAATAACCAAAAACCAAAAACCAAAAACCAAAAACCAAAAACCAAAAACCAAAAATTAAAAACCAAAAACCAAAAACCAAAAACCAAAAACCAAGAACCAAAAACCAAAAAACCAAAAACCAAAAACTTAAAACCAAAAACCAATAACCAAAAACCAAAAACCAAAAAACAAAAACCAAAAACCAAAAATCAAATACAAAAAATCCAAAAACCAAAAACCAAAAACCAAAAACCCAAAAATCAAAAACCAATAACGAAAACCAGAAACCAAAAACCAAAAACCAAAAACCAAAAACCAAAAAACAAAAACCAAAAAACCAAAAAACCAAAAAAACCAAAAATCAAAAAACCAAAAAAACCATAAACCAAAAACCAAAAACCAAAAACCAAAAACCAAAAACCAAAAACCAGAAACAAAAATCAAAAACAAAAAACCAAAAATCAAAAACCAAAAATCAAAGACCAAAAACCAAAAGCAAAATACTAAAAACCAAAAAACAAAAACCAAAAACCAAAAACCGAAAACCAAAAACAAAAACATAAAACCAAAAACCAAACACCAACAACCAGTAACCAAAAACTAAAAACCAAAAACCAAAAACCAAAAACCAAAAACCAAAAACCAAAAACCAAAAACCGAAAACCAAAAACCAAAATCAACCAAAAAACCAAAAAGCAAGAAACCAAAAACCAAAAACCAAAAACCGAAAACCGAAAACAAAAAACCAAAAACCAAAAACCAGAAACCAAAAACCCAAAAACCAAAAACCAAAAACCAAAAAACCAAAAAACTATAAACCATAAACCAAAATACCAAAAAAACAAAAAACCAAAAACCAAAAACCAAAGCCAAAACCAAAAACCAATAACCAAAAACCAAAAACCAATAACCAATAACCAATAACCAAAAACCAAAAACCAAAAACCGAAACCCAAAAACCAAAAACCGAAAACTAAAAACCAAAAACCAAAAACCAAAAACCAAAACCAAAAACCAAAAACCAAAACCCAAAAACCAAAAACCAAAAACCAAAAACCAAAAAACCAAAAAGCAAGAAACCAAAAACCAAAAACCAAAAACCGAAAACCAAAAACCAAAAAACGATAACCAAAAACCAAAACCAAAAAACCAAAAACAGAAAACCAAAAACCAAAAACCAAAAACCAAAAACCAAAAAACAAAAACCAAAAACCGAACACCAACAACCAATAAACAAAAACAAAACCCAAAAACCAAAAACCAAGAACCAAAAATTAAAAACCAAAAACCAAAAACCAAAAACCAAAAACCAAAAAACCAAAAACCAAAATCCAAAAACGAAAAACCAAAAACTAAAAACCAAAAACCAAAAACCAAAAACCAAAAACCAAAAACCAAAAACCAGAAACCAAGAACCGAAAACTAAAAACCAAAAACCAAAAGCCAAAAACCAAAAACCAAAAACCAAAAAACCAAAAACCAAAAACCAAATAAACAAAAACCAAAAACCGAAAACCGAAAACCGAAAACCGAAAACCAAAAACCAAAAACCAAAAACGAAAAACCAAAAACCAAAAACCAAAAACCAAAAACCAAAACCCAAACACCAAAAACCAAAAACTAAAAACCAAAAACCAAAAACCAAAAACCAAAACCAAAAAACAAAAACCAAAAACCAAAAACCAAAAACAAAAATCAAAAACACAAAACCAAAAATCAAAAACCAAAAATCAAAAACCAAAAACCAAAAGCAAAAAACCAAAAACCAAAAAACAAAAACCAAAAACCAAAAACCGAAAACCAAAAACCAAAACCAAAAACTAAAAACCAAAAACCAAAAACCAAAAACCAAAAACCAAAAACCAAAAACCAAAAACCAAAAACCAAAAACCAAAAACCAAACACCAACAACCAATAACCAAAAACCAAAAACCAAAAACCAAAAACCAAAAATTAAAAACCAAAAACCAAAAACCAAAAACCAAAAACCAAAAACCAAAAACCAAAAACCAAAAACCAAAAACCAAAAACCAAAAACCAAAAACCAAAAACCAAAAACCAAAAACCAAAAACCAAAAACCAAAAACCAAAAACCAAAAACCAATAAACCAAAAACCAAAAACCAAAAACCAAAAAACAAAAACCAAAAACCAAAAATCAAAAACCAAAAATCCAAAAACCAAAAACCAAAAACCAAAAACCAAAAACCCAAAAATCAAAAACCAATGAAAAGCAGAAACCAAAAACCAAAAACCAAAAACCAAAAACCAAAAAACAAAAACCAAAAAACCACAAAACCAAAAAACCAAAAAACCAAAAAACCAAAAACCAAAAAACCAAAAAAACCATAAACCAAAAACCAAAAACCAAAAACCAAAAACCAAAAACCAAAAACCAAAAACAAAAATCAAAAACACAAAACCAAAAATCAAAAACCAAAAATCAAAAACCAAAAACCAAAAGCAAAAAACCAAAAACCAAAAAACCAAAAACCAAAAACCAAAAACCGAAAACCAAAAACCAAAAACCAAAAGCTAAAAACCAAAAACCAAAAATCAAAAACCAAAAACCAAAAACCAAAAACCAAACACCAAAAACCAATAACCAAAAACCAAAAACAAAAACCAAAAACCAAAAACAAAAAAATAAAAACCAACAACCAAAATCCAAAAACCAAAAACCAAAAACCAAAAACCAAAAACCAAAAACCAAAAACCAAAAACGGAAAACCAAAAAACCAAAAACCAAAAACCAAAAACCAAAAACTAAAAACCAAAAACCAATAACCAAAAACCAAAAACCAAAAACCAAAAAACAAAAACCAAAAACAGAAAAGCAAAAAACCAAAAATCCAAAAACCAAAAACCAAAACCCAAAAACCAAACACCAAAAACCAAAAACCAAAAACCCAAAAATCAAAAACCAATAACGAAAACCAAAAACCAAAAACCAAAAACCAAAAACCAAAAACCAAAAACCAAAAACCAAAAACCAAAAACCAAAAACCAAAAAAACCAAAAACCAAAAAACCAAAAAACCAATAACCAAAAAACCAAAAAAACCAAAAACCAAAAACCAAAAACCAAAAACCAAAAACCAAAAACCAAAAACCAAAAACCAAAAACAAAAAACCAAAAACTAAAAACCAAAAACCAAAAACCGAAAACCAAAAACCAAAAACCGAAAACCAAAAACCAAAAACATAAAACCAAAACCCAAACACCAACAACCAATAACGAAAAGCTAAAAACCAAAAACCAAAAACCAAAAACCAAAAACAAAAAACCAAAACAAACCAAAAAACCAAAAAGCAAGAAACCAAAAACCAAAAATCAAAAACCGAAAACCGAAAACGAAAAACCAAAAACCAAAAACGAAAAACCAAAAACCAAAAACCAAAAACCAAAAACCAAAAACCAGAAACCAAAAGCCAAAAACCAATAACCAAAAACCAAAAACCAATAACCAAAAACCAAAAACCAAAAGCCAAAACCAAAAAACCAAAACCAAAACCCAAAAACCAAAAACCGAAAACTAAAAACCAAAAACCAAAAACCAAAAAACCAAAAAACCAAAAAACAAAAACCAAAATACCAAAAAAACAAAAAACCAAAAACCAAAAACCAAAAACCAAAACCAAAAACCAAAAACCAATAACCAAAAACCAAAAACCAATAACCAATAACCAAAAACCAAAAACCAATAACCAAAACCCAAAAGCCAAAAACCGAAAACTAAAAACCAAAAACCAAAAACCAAAAACCAAAAACCAAAAACCAAAAACCAAAACCCAAAAACCAAAAACCAAAAACCAAAAACCAAAAACCAACAACCAATAACCAATACCAAAAACCAAAACCAAAAACTAAAACCCAAAAACCAAAAACCAAAAACCAAAAACCAAAAAACCAAAAAGCAAGAAACCATAAACCAAAAACCAAAAACCGAAAACCAAAAACCAATAACCAAAAACCAAAACCAAAAAACCAAAAACCAAAAACCAAAAAACCAAAAACCAGAAACCAAAAAACAAAAACCAAAAACCAAAAACCAAACACCAACAACCAATAACCAAAAACAAAAACCAAAAACCAAAACCCAAAAACCAAAAATTAAAAACCAAAAACTAAAAACCAAAAACCAAAAACCAAAAACCAAAAAACCAAAAACCAAAAACCAAATACCAAAAACTAAAAACCAAAAACCAAAAACCAAAAACCAAAAACGAAAAACCAAAAACCAGAAACCAAAAACCGAACACCAAAAACCGAAGACCAAAGACCAAAACATAAAACCAAACACCAACAACCAATAACCAAAAACTAAAAACCAAAAACCAAAAACCAAAAACCAAAAACCAAAAACCAAAAACGAAAAACCAAAATAAACCAAAAAACCAAAAAGCAAGAAATCAAAAACCAAAAACCAAATACCGAAAACCGAAACCAAAAAACCAAAAACCAAAAACCAAAAACCAAAAACCAAAAACCAGAAACCAAAAAACCAAAAAACCAAAAAACCAAAAACCAAAATACCAAAAAAACTAAAAACCAAAAACCAAAAACCAAAAACCAAAAACCAAAAACCAATAACCAAAAACCAAAAACCAATAACCAATAACCAAAAACCAAAAACCAAAAACCAAAACCCGAAAACCAAAAACCGAAAACTAAAAACCAAAAACCAAAAACCAAAAACCAAAAACCAAAAACCAAAAACCAAAAACCAAAACCCAAAAACCAAAAACCAAAAACCAAAAACCAAAAAACCAAAAAGCAAGAAACCAAAAACCAAAAACCAAAAACCGAAAACCAAAAACCAAAAAACGATAACCAAAAACCAAAACCAAAAAACCAAAAACCAAAAACCAAAAAACAAAAACCAAAAACCAAAAACCAAACCTCAACAACCAATAACCAAAAACAAAAACCAAAAACCAAAAACCAAAAACCAAAAATTAAAAACCAAAAACCAAAAACCAAAAACCAAAAACCAAAAACCAAAAACCAAAAAACCAAAAACCAAAAACCAAAAACCAAAAAATAAAAACCAAAAACCAAAACCCAAAAACCAAAAACCAAAAACCAAAAACCAAAAACCGAAAACTAAAAACCAAAAACCAAAAACCAAAAACCAAAAACCAAAAACCAAAACCCAAAAACCAAAAACCAAATACTAAAAACCAAAAACCAAAAACCAAAAACCAAAAACCAGAAACCAAAAACCGAAAACCAAAAACCGAAAACCAAAAACCAAAACATAAAACCAAAAACCATAAACGAAAAACCAAAATAAACCAAAAAACCAAAAAGCAAGAAATCAAAAACCAAAAACTAAAAACCGAAAACCGAAACCAAAAAACCAAAAACCAAAAACCAAAAACCAAAAACCAAAAACCAAAAAACCAAAAAACCAAAAAACCAAAAACCAAAATACCAAAAAAACAAAAAACCAAAAACCAAAAACCAAAAACCAAAAACCAAAAATCAATAACCAAAAACCAAAAACCAATAACCAATAACCAATAACCAAAACCAAAAACCAAAAACCAAAACCCGAAAACCAAAAACCGAAAACTAAAACCAAAAACCAAAAACCAAAAACCAAAAACCAAAAACCAAAACCCAAAAACCAAAAACCAAAAACCAAAAACCAAAAAACCAAAAAGCAAGAAACCAAAAACCAAAAACCAAAAACCGAAAACCAAAAACCAAAAAACGATAACCAAAAACCAAAACAAAAATACCAAAAACCAAAAACCAAAAACCAACAACCAAAAACCAAAAACCAAAAACCAAACACCAACAACCAATAACCAAAAACAAAAACCAAAAACCAAAACCCAAAAACCAAAAAGTAAAAACCAAAAACCAAAAACCAAAAACCAAAAACCAAAAACCAAAAACCAAAAACCAAAAAACCAAAAACCAAAAACCAAAAACCAAAAACTAAAAACCAAAAACCATAACCCAAAAACCAAAAACCAAAAACCAAACACCAAAAAACAAAAACCAAAAACCAAAAACCAAACACCAACAACCAAATAACCAAAAACAAAAACCAAAAAACAAATAACCAAAAACCAAAAAACCAAAAACCAATAACCAAAAACCAAAAACCAAAAACCAAAAACCAAAAACCAAAAACCAGAACCAAAAAACCAAAAACCAAAACCCAAAAACCAAAAACCGAAAACTAAAAACCAAAAACCAAAAACCAAAAACCAAAAACCAAAAAACCAAAAAACCAAAAAACCAAAAACCAAAATACCAAAAAAACAAAAAACCAAAAACCAAAAACCAAAACCAAAAACCAAAAACCAATAACCAAAAACCAAAAACCAATAACCAATAACCAAAAACCAAAAACCAAAAACCAAAACCCAAAAACCAAAAACCGAAAACTAAAAACCAAAAACCAAAACCCAAAACCCAAAAACCAAAAACCAAAAACCAAAAACCAAAAAACCAAAAAGCAAGAAACCAAAAACCAAAAACCAAAAACCGAAAACCAAAAACCAAAAAACGATAACCAAAAACCAAAACCAAAAAAACAAAAACCAAAAACCAATAACCAAAAACCAGAAACCGAAAAACAAAAACCAAAAACCAAAAACCAAACACCAACAACCAATAAACAAAAACAAAAACCAAAAACCAAAACCGAAAAAACCAAAAATTAAAAACCAAAAACCAAAAACCAAAAACCAAAAACCAAAAAACCAAAAACCAAAAACCAAAAACCAAAAACTAAAAACCAAAAACCAAAAACCAAAAACCAAGAACCAAACACCAAAAACCAAAAACCAGAAACCAAAAACCGAAAACCAAAACCGAAAACCAAAACATAAAAGCAAAAACCAAACACCAACAACCAATAACCAAAAACTAAAAACCAAAAACCAAAAACCAAAAACCAAAAACCAAAAACCAAAAACCAAAAACCAAAATAAACCAAAAAACCAAAAAGCAAGAAATCAAAAACCAAAAACCAAAAACCGAAAACCGAAAACAAAAAACCAAAAACCAAAAACCAAAAACCAAAAACCAAAAACCAAAAACCAAAAACCAAAAACCAAAAACCAAAAAACCAAAAAACCAAAAAACCAAAAACCAAAATACCAAAAAAACAAAAAACCAAAAACCAAAAACCAAAAACCAAAAACCAAAAACCAATAACCAAAAACCAAAAACCAATAACCAATAACCAAAAACATAAAACCAAAAACCAAAACCCGAAAACCAAAAACCGAAAACTAAAAACCAAAAACCAAAAACCAAAAACCAAAAACCAAAAACCAAAAACCAAAAACCAAAAACCAAAAACCAAAACCCAAAAACCAAAAACCAAAAACCAAAAAACCAAAAAGCAAGAAACCAAAAACCAAAAACCAAAAAACGATAACCAAAAACCAAAAACCAAAAACCAAAAAACAAAAACCAAAAACCAAAAACCAAACACCAACAACCAATAACCAAAAACAAAAACCAAAAACCAAAAACCCAAAACCAAAAACCAAAAATTAAAAACCAAAAACCAAAAACCAAAAACCAAAAACCAAAAACCAAAAACCAAAAAACCAAAAACCAAAAACAAAAACCAAAAACCAAAAACCAAAAACCAAAAACTAAAAACCAAAAACCGAAAACTAAAAACCAAAAACCAAAAATCAAAAACCAAAAAACCAAAAACCAAAAACCAAAAACCAAAAACCAAAAACCAAAAACCAAAAACCAAAAACCAAAAACCAAAACACCAAAAACCAAAAAACCAAAAACCAAATAAACAAAATCAAAAAACCGAATACCGAAAACCAAAAACCAAAAACCAAAAACGAAAAACCAAAAAACAAAAACCAAAAAACCAAAAACCAAAAACCAAAAACCAAAGAACTAAAAAACCCGAAAACCAAAAACCAAAAACGAAAAAACCAAAAAAACCAAAAAACCAAAAACCAAAAACCAAATAAACCAGAAACCAGAAACAAAAACCAAAAACAAAAACCAAAACCAAAAACCAAAGAGCAAAACCAAGAACCAAAAACCAAAAACCAAAGATCAAAAACCAATAACCAAAAACCAAAAACAAAAAACCAAAAATCAAAAACCAAAAACCAAAAACCAGAAACCAAAAACCAAAAACCAAAAAACCAAAAACCAAAAACCAAAAACCAAAAACCAAAAACCAAAAACCAAAACCCAAAAACCAAAAACCAAAACACCAAAAACCAAAAAACCAAAAACCAAATAAACAAAATCAAAAAACCGAATACCGAAAACCAAAAACCAAAAACCAAAAACGAAAAACCAAAAAACAAAAACCAAAAAACCAAAAACCAAAAAACAAAAACCAAAGAACTAAAAAACCCGAAAACCAAAAACCAAAAACGAAAAAACCAAAAAAACCAAAAAACCAAAAACCAAAAACCAAATAAACCAAAAACCAGAAACAAAAACCAAAAACAAAAACCAAAACCAAAAACCAAAGAGCAAAACCAAGAACCAAAAACCAAAAACCAAAGATCAAAAACCAATAACCAAAAACCAAAAACAAAAAACCAAAAATCAAAAACCAAAAACCAAAAACCAGAAACCAAAAACCAAAAACCAAAAACCAAAAACCAAAAACCAAAAACCAAAAACCAAAAACCAAAACCCAAAATAAAAACCAAAAACCAAAAACCAAAAAACAAAAACAAAAACCAAAAATCAAAAACCAAAAACTGAAAACCAAAAACCAAAAACCAAAAACCAAAACCAAAAACCAAAAACCAAAAACCAAAAACCAAAAACCACAAACCAAAAACCAAAAACCAAAAACCAAAAACCAACAACCAATAACCAATACCAAAAACCAAAACCAAAAACCAAAAACCAAAATCCAAAAACCAAAAATCAAAAATAAAAACCAAAAACCAAAAACCAAAAACCAAAAACCAAAAACCAAAAACCAAAAACCAAAAACCAAAAACCAAAAACCAAAAACCAAAAACCAAAAACCAAAAAACCGAAAAACCAAGAAACCAAAAACCAAAAACCAAAAACCATAAACCAAAAACCGAAAACCGAAAACCAGAATCCAATAACCAAAAACCAAAAACAAAAAACCAACAAAAACCAAAAACCAAAAACCAAAATCAAAAACCAAAAACCAAAACCCAAAAACCAAAAACCAAAAACCAAAAACCAAAAACCAAAAACCAAAAACCAAAAACCAAAAACCAACAACCAATAACCAATACCAAAAACCAAAAACCAAAAACCAAAATCCAAAAACCAAAAACCAAAGATAAAAACCAAAAACCAAAAACCAAAAACCAAAAACCAAAAACCAAAAACCAAAAACCAAAAACCAAAAACCAAAAACCAAAAACCAAAAACCAAAAACCAAAAACCAAAAACCAAAAACCAAAAACCAAAAAACCAAAAAACCGAAAAACCAAGAAACCAAAAACCATAAACCATAAACCAAAAACCGAAAACCAGAATCCAATAACCAAAAACCAAAAACAAAAAACCAAAAAAAACCAAAAACCAAAAACCAAAATCAAAAACCGAAAACCAAAACCCAAAAACCAAAAACCAAAAACCAAAAACCAAAAACCAAAAAACCAACAAACCGAAAAACCGAGAAACCAAAAACCAAAAACCAAAAACCATAAACCAAAAACCGAAAACCGAAAACCAGAATCCAATAACCAAAAACCAAAAACAAAAAACCCAAAAAACACCAAAAACCAAAAACCAAAAACCAAAATCCAAAAGCCAAAACCCAAAAACCAAAAACAAAAAACCAAAAACCAAAAACCAAAATCAAAACCAAAAACCAAAAACCAAGAACCAAAAACCAAAACCCAAAAACCCAAATCCAAAAAAAAAACCAAAAACTAGAAACCAAAAACCAAAAACCAAAAACCAAAAACCAACAACCGAAAACCATAAACCATAAACCAAAAACCGAAAACCAGAATCCAATAACCAAAAACCAAAAACAAAAAACCAAAAAAAACCAAAAACCAAAAACCAAAATCAAAAACCGAAAACCAAAACCCAAAAACCAAAAACCAAAAACCAAAAACCAAAAACCAAAAAACCAACAAACCGAAAAACCAAGAAACCAAAAACCAAAAACCAAAAACCATAAACCAAAAACCGAAAACCGAAAACCAGAATCCAATAACCAAAAACCAAAAACAAAAAACCCAAAAAACACCACAAACCAAAAACCAAAAACCAAAATCCAAAAGCCAAAACCCAAAAACCAAAAACAAAAAACCAAAAACCAAAAACCAAAATCAAAACCAAAAACCAAAAACCAAGAACCAAAAACCAAAACCCAAAAACCCAAATCCAAAAAAAAAAAACCAAAAACTAAAAACCAAAAACCAAAAACCAAAAACCAAAAACCAAAAACCGAAAACCAAAAACCAAAAACCAAAAACCAAAAACCAAAAACCAAAAACCAAAAACCAAAAACCCAAAAACAAAAAACCAAAAACCAAAAACCGAAAACCGAAAACCAAAAACCAAAAACCAAAAACCAAAAATCAAAAACCAAAAAACCAAAAACCAAAAACCAAAAACCAAAAACCAAAAACCAAAAACCAAAAACCAAAAACCAAACACCAAAAACCAAAAACCAAAAACCAAAAACCAAACACGATAAACCGAAAACCAAAAACCAAAACCCAAAAACCAAAATCCAAAATCCAAAAACCAAAAACCAAAAACCAAAAACCAAACCCAAAAACCAAAAACCAAAAACCAAAAACCAAAAACCAAAAACCAAAAACCAAAAACCAAAAACCAAAAACCAAAAACCAAAAACCAAAAACCAACAACCAAAAACCAGAAACCAAAAACCAAAAACCAAAAACCAAAAGACCAGAAACCAAAAACCGAAAACCAAAAACCAAAAACCAAAAACCAAAAACCAAAAACCAAAAACCCAAAAACAAAAAACCAAAAACCAAAAACCGAAAACCGAAAACCAAAAACCAAAAACCAAAAACCAAAAATCAAAAACCAAAAAACCAAAAACCAAAAACCAAAAACCAAAAACCAAAAACCAAAAACCGGAAACCAAAAACCAAGACCCAAAAACCAAAAACCAAAAACCAAAAACCAAAAACCAAAAACGAAAAACAAAAACCAAAAACCAAAAACCAAAAACCCAAAACCAAACACGATAAACCGAAAACCAAAAACCAAAACCCAAAAACCAAAATCCAAAATCCAAAAACCAAAAACCAAAAACCAAAAACCAAAAACCAAAAACCAAAAACCAAAAACCAAAAACCAAAAACCAAAAACCAAAAACCAAAAACCAAAAACCAAAAACCAAAAACCAAAAACCAAAAACCAAAAACCAAAAACCAAAAACCAAAAACCAAAAACCAAAAACCAAAAACCAAAAACCAAAAACCAAAAACCAAAACAAAAAACCAAAAACCAAAAACGAAAAACCAAAACCAAAAACCATAAACCAAAAACAAAAAACCAAAAAACAAAAAAACATAAAAACCAAAAAACCAAAAACCGAAAACCAAAAACCAAAAACCAAAAACCAGAAACCAAAAACCAAAAAGCCAAAAACTAAAAATCAAGTACAAAAAACCCAAAAAGGAAAAACAAAACACTAAAAACCAAAAACCAAAAACCAAAACCAAAAACCAAAAACCAAAAACCAAAAACCAAAAACCAAAAACCAAAAACCAAAAACCAAAAACCAAAAACCAAAAACCACAAACCAAAAACCAAAAGCCAAAAAACAAAAACCAAAAACCAAAAACCAAAAACCAAAAACCAAAAACAAAAAACCAAAAACCAAAAACCAAAAAACAAAACCCGAAAACCAAAAACAGAAAACCTAAAACAAAAAACAAAAACCCTAAAAACGAAAAACAAAATACCAAAAACTGGTTTTTTTGGTTTTTGGTTTCTTTGGTTTTTTGGTTTTTTGGTTTTTTTGGTTTTTGGTTTTGGTTTATGGTTTCTGGTTTTAAGTTTTTGGTTTTTGGTTTTCGGTTTTTGGTTTTTGGTTTTTGGTTTTTGGTTTTTGGTTTTTGGTTTTTGGTTTTTGGTTTTTGGTTTTTGGTTTTTGGGTTTTGGTTTTTGGTTTTTGGTTTTTGGTTTTTGGTTTTTTGGTTTTTGGTTTTTGGTTTTGGTTTTTGGATGTTATGTTTTTGGTTTTTGGTTTTTGGTTTTTGGTTTTTGGTATTTGGTTTTTGGTTTTTGGTATTTGGTTTTTGGTTTTTGGTTTTTGGTTTTTGGTTTTTGGTTTTTGGTTTTTGGTTTTTGGTTTTTGGTTTTTGGTTTTTGTTTGTTGGTTTTTGGTTTTTGGTTTTTGGTTTTTGTTTTTCAGTTTTTAGTTTTTGGTTTTTGGTTTTTGGTTTTTGGGTTTTGGATTATGGATTTTGGTTTTTGGGTTTTGGTTTTTGGTTTTTGTTTTTTGGTTTTTGGTTTTTGGTTTTTGGTTTTTGGTTTTTGGTTTTTAGTTATTGGTTTGTGGTTATTTTGGTTTTTGTTTTTTGTTTTTTGGTTTTTGGTTTTTGGTTTTTGGTTTTTGGTTTTTGGTTTTTGGTTTTTGGTTTTTGGTTTTTGGGTTTTTGGTTTTTGGTTTTTGGTTTTTGGTTTTTGGTTTTTGGTTTTTGGTTTTTGGTTTTTGGTTTTTGGTTTTTGGTTTTTGGTTTTTGGTTTTTGGTTTTTGGTTTTTGGTTTTTGGTTTTTGGTTTTGGTTTTTGGTTTTTGGTTTTTGGTTTTTGGTTTTTGGTTTTCGGTTGTTGGTTTTTGGTTTTTGGTTTTTGGTTTTTGGGTTATGGATTTTGGATTTTGGTTTTTGGGTTTTGGTTTTTGGTTTTTGGTTTTTGGTTTTTGGTTTTTGGTTTTGGTTTTTGGTTTATGGTTTTTGGTTTTTGGTTTTTGGTATTTGGTTTTTGGTTTCTTGGTTTATTGGTTTTTTTTTTTTTTGGGTTTTTGGTTTTTGGTTTTCGGTTTTTGGTTTTTGGTTTTTGTTTTTTGGTTTTTGGTTTTTGGTTTTTGGATTTTGGTTTTTGGGTTTTTGGTTTTTGGGTCTTTGGGTTTTGGTTTTTGGTTTTTGGTTTTTGGTTTTTGGTTTTTGGTTTTTGGTTTTTGGTTTTTGGTTTTTGGTTTTTGGTTTTTGGTTTTTGGTTTTTGGTTTTTGGTTTTTGGTTTTTGGTTTTTGGTTTTTGGTTTTTGGTTTTTGGTTTTTGGTTTTTGGTTTTTGGTTTTTGGTTTTTGGTTTTTGGTTTTTGGTTTTTGGTTTTTGGTTTTTGGTTTTTGGTTTTTGGTTTTTTTTTTTGGGGTTTTTGGTTTTTGGTTTTTGGTTTTTGGTTTTTGGTTTTTGGTTTTGGATTTTGGATTTTGGTTTTTGGGTTTTGGTTTTTGGTTTATGTTTTTTGGTTTTTGGTTTTTGGTTTTTGGTTTTTGGTTTATGGTTTTTAGTTTTTGGTTTTTGGTTTTTGGTTTTTGGTTATTGGTTTGTGGTTTTTTTGGTTTTTGTTTTTTGGTTTTTGGTTTTTGGTTTTTGGTTTTTGGTTTTTGGTTTTTGGTTTTTGGTTTTTGGTTTTTGGTTTTTAATTTTTGGTTTTTAGTTTTCGGTTTTTGATTTTTGGTTTTCTGTTTTTGGTTTTTGGTTTTTGGTTTTTGGTTTTTAGTTTTTGGTATTTCGTTTTTGGTCTTTGGTTTTTGGTTTTTGTTTTTGGTTTTTGGTTTTCGGTTTTTGGTTTTTGGTTTTTGGTTTTTGGTTTTTGGTTTTTGGTTTTTGGTTTTTGGTTTTTGGTTTGGTGTTTTGGTTTTTGGTTTTTGGTTTTTGGTTTTTGGTTTTTGGTTTTTGGTTTTAGGTTTTTGGTTTTTGGTTTTTGGTTTTTGGTTTTTGGTTTTTGGTTTTTGGTTTTTGGTTTTTGGTTTTTGGTTTTTGGTTTTTGGTTTTTGGTTTTTGGTTTTTGGTTTTTGGTTTTTGGTTTTTGGTTTTTGGTTTTTGGTTTTTGGTTTTTTTTTTTGGGTTTTTGGTTTTTGGTTTTCGGTTTTTGGTTTTTGGTTTTTGTTTTTGGTTTTTGGTTTTTGGTTTTTGGTTTTTGGTTTTTGGTTTTTGGTTTTTGGATTTTGGTTTTTGGGTTTTTGGTTTTTGGGTCTTTGGGTTTTTGTTTTTGGTTTTTGGTGTTTGGTGTTTGGTTTTTGGTTTTTGGTTTTTGGTTTTTGGTTTTTGGTTTTTGGTTTTTGGTTTTTGGTTTTTGGTTTTTGGTTTTTGGTTTTCGGTTTTTGGTTTTTGGTTTATGGTTTTTGTTTTTTGGTTTTTGGTTTTTGGTTCTTGGTTTTCGGTTTTTGGTTTTTGGTTTTTGGTTTTCGGTTTTTGGTTTTTGGTGTTCTGTTTTTGGTTTCTGGTTTTTGGTTTCTTGGTTTATTGATTTTTTTTTATTTTTGGGGGGTTTTTGTTTTTTGTTTTCGGTTTCTGGTCTTCGGTTTTTGGTTTTTCGTTTTTGGTTTTCTGTTTTTGGTTTTTGGTTTTTTGGTTGTTGGTTTTTTTTCGTTTTTGGTTTTTTTTTGGTTTTGGTTTTTGGTTATTGGTTTTTGGTTTTTTGGTTTTTGATATTTTTTGTTTTTGGTTTTTGGTTTTTGGTTTTTGGTTTTTTTGGTATTTTGGTATTTTGGTTTTTGGTTTTTGGTTTTTGGTTTTTGGTTTTTGGTTTTTGGTTTTTGGTTTTTTGGTTTTTGGTTTCTTGGTTTTATGGTTTTTTGGTGTTTTGGGTTTTGATTTTTGGTATTTGGTTTTTGGTTTTTGGTTTTTGGTTTTTGGTTTTTGGTCTTTGGGTTTTGGTTTTTGGTTTTTGGTTTTTGGTTTCTTGGTTTTTTGGTTATGTGGGTTTTCGGGTTTTGGTTTTTGTTTTTTGGTTTTTGTTCCTATTTTGTTTTTTGTTATTTTGGTTTTTTGTTTCTGGTTTTTGGTTTTCGGTTTTTGGTTTTTGGTTTTTGTTTTTTGGTTTTTAGTTTTTGGTTTTTGGTTTTTGGTTTTCGGTTTTTGATTTTTGGTTTTCTGTTTTTGGTTTTTGGTTTTTGGTTTTTGGTTTTTGGTTTTTAGTTTTTGGTATTTCGTTTTTGGTCTTTGGTTTTTGGTTTTTGTTTTTGGTTTTTGGGTTTTGGTTTTTGTTTTTGGTTTTTGGTTTTTTGGTTTTTGGTTTTTGGTTTTTAGATTTTGGTTTTTGGTTTTTTGTTTTTGCTTTTTGTTTTTTGGTTTTTGGTTTTTGGTTTCTTAGTTTTTTGGTTTTTTGGTTTTTTGGTTTTTTTGTTTTTTGGTTTTTTGGTTTTTGGGGTTTTTGGTTTTGGTTTTTGGTTTTTGGTTTCTTGGGTTTTTGGTTATTTGGTTTTTTTGGTTTTTGGTTTTGTTTTCGGTTTTTGGTTTTTGGTTTTTGGTTGTCGGTTTTTGGTTTTCTGTTTTTGGTTTTTGATTTTTGGTTTTTGGTTTTTAGTTTTCGGTTTTTGGTTTTCGGTTTTTGGTTTCTGGTTTTTGGTTTATGGTTTTTGGGTTTTTTGGTTTTGGTTTTTGGTTTGGTTTTTGGTTTTTGGTTTTTGGTATTTGGTTTTGGGTATTCTGTTTTTGGTTTTTCGTTGTAAGGTTTTTGTTTTTGGTTTTTGGTTTTTGGTTTTTGGTTTTTGGTTTTTGGTTTTTGGTTTTTGGTTTTTGGTTTTTGGTTTGTGGTTTTTGGTGTTCGGTTTTTGGTTTTTGGTTTTTGGTTTTTGGTTTGGTTATTGGTTTTTGGTTTTTGGTTTTTGGTTTTTGGTTTTTTGGTTTTGCGGTTTTTGATTTTTTTGTTTTTGGTTTTTGGATTTTGGTTTTTGGTTTTTGGTTTTTGGTTTCTTGGTTTTTTGGTTTTGTGGTTTTTCGGGTTTTGGTTTTTGGTCTTTTGGTTTTTGTTTTTTTTTTGTTATTTTGGTTTTTGGTTTGTGGTTTTTGGTTTTTGGTTTTTGGTTTTTGGTTTTCAGTTTTTGGTTTTTGGTTTTTGTATTTGGTATTTGGTTTTTGGTCTTTAGTTTTTGGTTTTTGTTTTTGGTTTTTGGGTTTTGCTTTTTGTTTTTGGTTTTTGGTTTTATGGTTTTTGGTTTTTTGGTTTTTGGTTTTTGGTTTATGATTTTTTGTTTTTGCTTTTTGGTATTGGTTTTTGGGTTTTTGGTTTTTGGTTTCTTAGTTTTTTGGTTTTTTGGTTTCCTGTTTTTTTGGTTTTTGGGGTTTATGGTTTTTGGTTTTTGGTTTCTTGGTTTTTTTGGTTATTTGGTTTTTTTGGTTTTTGGTTTTGTTTTTGGTTTATGGTTTTATGGTTTTTGGTTGTCGGTTTTTGTTTTTGGTATTTGGTATTTGGTTTTTGGTTTTTGGTTTTTGGTTTTTGGATTTTGGTTTTGGTTTTTGGTTTTTTGGTTATTAAGTTTTTTTGGTTTTTGGTTTTTGATTTTTGGTTTTGGTTATTGATTTTGGTTTTTGGTTTTTGGTTTTAGGTTTTCGGTTTTTTGTTTTTGGTTATTGGTTTTTGGTTTTTGGTTTTCGGTTTTCGGTTTATGGTTTTTCCTTTTTGGTTTCTTGGTTTTTTGGTTTTTTGGTTTTTTTGGCTGTTAGTTTTTGGTTTTTGGTCTCTTGGTATTTTGGTTATTTGGTTTTTTTGGTTTTTGGTTTGGTTTTTGGTTTTTGGTTGTTGGTTTTTGGTTTTTAGTATTTGGTTTTTGGTTTTTGGTTTCTGGTTTCTGGTTTTTGGTGTTCGGTTAATGTTTTTTGGTTTTTGGTTTTTGGTTATTAGTTTTTGGTTTTTGGTTTTTGGTTTTTGTATTTGGTATTTGGTTTTTGGTCTTTGGTCTTTGGTTTTTGGTTTGTGTTTTTGGTTTTTGGGTTTTGGTTTTTGTTTTCGGTTTTTGGTTTTTTGGTCTTTGGTTTTTGATTTTTGTTTTTGGTTTTTGGGTTTTGGTTTTTGTTTTCGGTTTTTGGTTTTTTGGTTTTTGGTTTTTGGTTTTTGGTTGTTGGTTTTTGGTTATTTGTTTTTGGTTTTTGGTTTTTGGTTTTAACGTTTTCGGTTTATTGTTTTTGGTTATTGGTTTTTGGTTTTTGGTTTCTTGGTTTTTTGGTTATTTGGTTTCTTTGGTTTTTGGTTTTGGTTTTTGGTTTTTGGTGGTTGGTTTTTGGTTTTTGGTATTTGGTTTTTGGTTTTTGGTTTTTGGTTTTTGGTTTTTGGTTTTTGGTTTTTGGTTTTCGGTTTTTGGATTTTTGGTTTTTCGGTTATTAAGTTTTTTTGGTTTTTGGTTTTTGGTTTTTGGTTATTGATTTTGGTTTTTGGTTTTTGGTTTTTGGTTTTTGGTTTTTGGTTTTTGGTTTTTGGTTTTCGGTTTTTGGTTTATAGTTTTTGTTTGTTTGTTTCTTGGTTTTTGGTTTTTTTGGTTGTATGATTTTGGTTTTTGGTTTTTGGTTTTTGGTTTTTGGTTTTTGGTTTTTGGTTTCATGGTTTTTTGATTTTTGTTTTTTGGGTTTTGGTTTTTGGTTTTTGGTTTTCGGTTTTGGTTTTTGGTTTTTGGTTTTTGGTTTCATGGTTTTTTGGTTTTTTGTCTTTTGGGTTATTGGTTTTTGGTTTTTGGTTTTCGGTTTTGGTTTTTGGTTTTTGGTTTTTGTTTTTGGTTTTTGGGTTTTGGTTTTTGTTTTCGGTTTTTGGTTCTTTGGTTTTTGGTTTTGGTTTTTGGTTTTTTGGTTTTTGGTTTTTGGTTTTTGGTTTTTGGTTTCTTGGTTTTTTGGTTATTTGGTTTTTTTGGTTTTTGGTTTTGGTTTTTGGTTTTTGGTTGTTGGTTTTTGGTTTTTGGTATTTGGTTTTTGGTTTTTGGTTTTTGGTTTTTGGTTTTTGGTTTTTGGTTTTTGGTTTTTGGTTTTAGGTTTTTGGTTTTTGGTTTTTGGTTTTTGGTTTTTGGTTTTTGGTTTTTGGTTTTTGGATATTGATTTTGGTTTTTGGTTTTTCGTTTTCGGTTTTCCGTTTTTGGTTATTGATTTTTGGTTTTTGGTTTTCGGTTTTTGGTTTATGGTTTTTGCTTGTTTGTTTCTTGGTTTTTTTGGTTTTTTTGGTTTTTGGTTTTTTTCGTTGTTTGGTTTTTTGGGTTTTGGTTTTTGATTTTTGGTTTGTGGTTTTTGGGTTTTGGTTTTTGGTTTTTGGTTTTTGGTTTTCGGTTTTTGGTTTCTTGGTTTTTTGGTTATTTGGTTTTTTTGGTTTTTGGTTTTGGTTTTTGGTTTTTGGTTTTTGGTTGTTGGTTTTTGGTTTTTGGTTTTTGGTTTTGGTTTTTGGTTTTTGGTTTTGGTTTTTGGTTTTTGGTTTTTGGTTTTTTGATTTTTGGTTTTTTGTTTTTTGTTTTTGGATTTTGATTTTTGGTTTTTGGTTTTTGGATTTTGGTTTTTGCTTTTTGGCTTTTGGTTTTTGGTTTTTGGTTTTTGGTTTTTGGTTTTTGGTTTTTGGTTTTTGGTTTTTGGTTTTTGGTTTTCTGGTTTTTCGTTTTTGGTTTTTGGTTTTTGGTTTTTGGTTTTTGGTTTTTGGTTTTTGGTTTTTGGTTTTTGGGTATTTTGGTTTTTTGGTTTTTGGTTTTTGGTTTTGGTTTCTGGTTTTGGTTTTTGGTTTTTGGTTTTTGGTTTTTGGTTTTTGGTTTTTGGTTTTTGGTTTTTGGTTTTTGGTTTTTGGTTTTTGGTTTTTGGTTTTTGGTTTTTGGTTTTTGGTTTTTGGTTTTTGGTTTTTAGTTATTGGTTTTTGGTTTTGGTTTTTGGTTTTTGGTTTTCGGTTTGTGGTTTTTGGTTTTTGGTTTTTGGTTTATGGTTTATGGTTTTTGGTTTTTGGTTTTTGGTTTTTGGTTTTTGGGTTTTGGTTTTTGGTTATTGGTTTCTTTGTTTTTTGGTTTTTGGTTTTATGTTTTTGATTTTTGGTTTTTTGTGTTTGGTTTTTGGTTTTTGATTTTGGGTTTTTGGTGTTTGGTTTTTGGTTTTTGGTTTTTGGTTTTTGATTTTTGGTTTTTGGTTTTTGGTTTTGGTTTTTGGTTTTTGGTTTTTGGTTTTTGGTAATTGATTTTGGTTTTTGGTTTTTGGTTTTTGGTTTTCGGTTTTTTGTTTTTGGTTTTTGGTTTTTGGGTTTCGGTTTTTGGTTTATGGTTTTTGCTTGTTTGTTTCTTGGTTTTTTGGTTTTTTTGGTTGTTGGTTTTTGGTTTTTGGTTTTTGGTTTTTGGTTTTTTTCGTTGTTTGGTTTTTTGGGTTTTGGTTTTTGATTTTTGGTTTTTGGTTTTTGGTTTTTGGTTTTTGGTTTTTGGTTTTTGTTTTTTGTTAGTTGGTTATTGGTTTTTGGTTTTTGGTTTTTGGTTTTTGGTTTCTGGTTTTTGGTTTTTGGTTTTTGGTTTTTGGTTTTTGGTTATTGGTTATTGGTTTTGGGTTTTTGGTTTTGGTTTTTGGTTTTTGTATTTTGGTTTTTTTGATTTTTGGCTTTTGGTTTATGGTTTTTGGTTTTTGGTTTTAGGTTATTGATTTTTGATTTTTGGTTTTTGGTTTTTGGTTTTTGGATTTTGATTTTTGGTTTTTGGTTTTTGGTTTTTGGTTTTTGGTTTTTGATTTTTGGCTTTTGGTTTTGGATTTTAATTTTTTAGTTTTTGGTTTTTGGTTTTTGGTTTTTGGTTTTTGGTTTTTGGTTTTTGTTTTTTGGTTTTTGGTTTTTGGTTTTTGGTTTTTGGTTTTTCGTTTTTGGTTTTTGGTTTTTGGTTTTTGTTTTCGGTTTGTGGTTTTTGGTTTTTGTATATGATTTTTGATATTTGGTTTTTGGTTTTTGGGTATTTTGGTTTTTTGGTTTTTGGTTTTTGGTTTTGGTTTCTGGTTTTGGTTTTTGGTTTTTGGTTTTTGGTTTTTGGTTTTTGGTTTTTGGTTTTTGGTTTTTGGTTTTTGGTTTTTGGTTTTTGGTTTTGGGTTTTGGTTTTTGGTTTTTGGTTTTTGGTTTTTGGTTTTGGTTTTTGGTTTTTGGTTTTCGGTTTGTGGTTTTTGGTTTTTGGTTTTTGGTTTTTGGTTTTTGGTTTTTGGTTTTTGGTTTTTGGTTTTTGGTTTTTGGTTTTTGGTTTTTAATTTTTGGTTTTTGGTTTTTGGTTCTTGGTTTTTGGTTTTTGGTTTTTGGTTTTTGGTTTTTGGTTTTTGGTTTTTGGTTTTTGGTTTTTGGTTTTTGGTTTTTGGTTTTTGGTTTTTGGTTTTTGGTTTTTGGTTTTTGGTTTTTGGTTTTTGGTTTTGGTTTCTGGTTTTGGTTTTTGGTTTTTGGTTTTTGGTTTTTGGTTTTTGGTTTTCGGTTTTTGGTTTTTGGTGATTGGTTTCTTTGTTTTTTGGTTTTTTGTTTTTGGTTTTTGGTTTTTGGATTTTGGTTTTGGTTTTTGGTTTTTGGTTATTGGATTTTGGTTTTTGGTTTTTGGTTTTTGGTTTTTGGTTTTGGTTTTTGTTTTTGGTTTTTGGTTTTTGGTTTTTGGTTTTTGGTTTTTGATTTTTGGTTTTTGGTGTTTGGTTTTTGGTTTTTGGCTTTTGGTTTTTGGTTTTTGGTTTTTGGTTTTTGGTTTTTGGTGTTTGGTTTTGGTTTTTGGTTTTTGGTTTTTGGTTTTTGGTTTTTGGTTTTTGGTTTTTGGTTTTTGGTTTTTGGTTTTTGGTTTTTGGTTATTGATTTTGGTTTTTGGTTTTTGGTTTTTGGTTTTCGGTTTTTGTTTTTGGTTATTGGTTTTCAGTTTTTGGTTTATGGTTTTTGTTTGTTTGTTTCTTGGTTTTTTTGGTTGTTGGTTTTTGGTTTTTGGTTTTTGGTTTTTGGTTTTTTTGGTTTTTTGGTTATTTTGGTTGTTGGTTTTTGGTTTTTGGTTTTTGGTTTTTGGTTTTTGGTTTTTGTTGATTGATTTTGGTTTTTGGTTTTTGGTTTTCGGTTTTTTGTTTTTGGTTATTGGTTTTTGGTTTTTGGTTTTCGGTTATTGGTTTATGGTTGTTTATTGTTTGTTTCTTGCTTTTTTTGGTTATTGGTTTTTGGGTTTTGGTTTTTGGTTTTTGGTTTGGTTTTTGGTTTTCGGTTTTTGGTTTTTGGTTTTTGGTTTTTGGTTTTTGGTTTTTGGTTTTTGGTTTTTTGTTTTTGGTTGTTGGTTTTTGGTTTTCGGATTTTGGTATTTGGTTTTTGGTTTTTGGTTTTTGGTTTTTGGTATTTGGTTTTTGGTTTTTGGTTTTTGGTTTTTGGTTTTTGGTGCTTGGTTTTGTTTTTTTGTTTTTGATTTTTGGTGTTTGGTTTTTGGTTTTTGGTTTTTGGTTTTTGGTTTTTGGTTTTTGGTTTTTGGTTTTTGGTTATTGGTTTTTGGTTTTTGGTTTTCGGTTTTTGGTTTTTGATTTTTGGTTTCTTGGATTTTTGGTTTTTTGGTTTTTTTTTGGTTTTTGGTTTTTAGTTTTTCGTTTTTAGTTTTTGGTTCTGGTTATTGGTTTGTGGCCTTGGTTTTTGGTTTTTGGTTTTTGGTTTTTGGTTTTTGGTTTCATGGTTTTTTGGTTTTTTGTTTTTGGGTTTTTGGTTTTTGGTTTTTGGTTTTTGGTTTTTGGTTTTTGGTTTTTGGTTTTTGGTTTTTGTTTTTGGTTTTTGGTTCTTGATTTTTGTTTTTTTTGGTTTTTGGTTTTTGATTTTCGGTTTTTGGTTTTTGGTTTTTGGTTTTGGTTTTTGGTTTTTGGTTTTTGGTTTTTGGTTTTTGGTTTTTGGTTTTTGGTTTTTGGTTTTTGGTTTTTGATTTTTGGTTTTTGGTTTTTTGTTTTTGGTTTATGGTTTTTGTTTTTGGTTTTGGTTTTTATGTTTTTTGTTTTTTTGGTTTTTTGTTTTTTGGTTTTTCGTTTTTGGCTTTTGGTTTTTTGTTTTTGGTTTTTGGATTTTGGTTTTTTGGTTTCTTGGTTTCTGGTTATTTGTTTTTGATTTTAGGTTTTTGGTTTTTTTTTTGGTGTTTGGTTTTGGTTTTTGGATTTTGGTTTTTGGTTTTTGGTTTTGGTATTTGGTTTTTGGGTTTTGGTTTTCTGGTTTCTTGGTTTTTTGGTTATTGGTTTTTGGTTTTTGGTTTTTGGTTTTCTGTTTTTGGTTTTTAGTTTTTGGTTTTTGGTTTCTCGGTTTTTAGGTTTTTTTGTTTTTTGGGTTTTTGGTTTTGGGTTTTTTGTTTTAGGTTTTTGTTTTTGGTTTTCGGTTTTTGGTTTATGGTTTCTGGTTTTTGGTTTTTGGTTTTCTGTTTTTGGTTTTTGGTTTTTGGTTTTTTCGTTTTTGGTTTCTGGTTTTTGGTTGTTTGTTTTTGGTTTTCGGTTTTTTGGTTTTTTGGTTTTTTGGTTTTTGTTTTTTTGTATTTGTTTTTTTTTGTTTTTGGTCTTTGGTTTTCTGGTTTTTTGGTTTTTGGTTTTGTTTTGTTTTTGGTTTTTGGTTTTTGGTTTTTGGTATTTGTTTTTTTTGTTTGGATTTCGGGTTTTTGGTTTTTGGTTTTTGGTTTTTGTTTTTTTGGTTTTTTGGGTTTTTGGTTTTTGTTTTTTGGTATTTGGTATTTGGTTTTTGGTTTTGGGTTTTTGGATTTTGGTTTTTGGTTTTTGGTTTTTGGTTTTTCGTTTTTGGTTTTTGGTTTTTGGTTTTTGGTTTTTGGTTTTTGGTTTTTGGTTTTTGGTTTTTGGTTTTTTGGTTTTTGGTTTCTGATTTTTGGTTGTTGGTTTTTGGTTTTCGGTTTTTTGGTTTTTTCATTTATGGTTTTTTTTGTTTTTCGTTTTTTTGGATTTTGGTCTTTGGTTTTCTGGTTTTCTGGTTTTGTGGTTTTTGGTTTTTTTTTTGTTTTTGGTTTTTGGTTTTTGATTTTCGGTTTTTGGTTTTTGGTTTTTGGTTTTTGGTTTTTGATTTTTGGTTTTTGGTTTTTAGTTTTTGGTTTTTTGGTTTTTTGGGTTTTTAATTTTGGGTTTTTGGTATTTGGTTTTTGGCTTTTGGTTTTTGATTTTGGTTTTTGGTTTTTTTGGTTTTTTGGTTTTTTGGTTTTTGTTATTTGGTTTTTGGTTTTTGGTTTTCGTTTTTTGGTTTTGGGTTTTTTGGTTTTTGGTTTCTTGGTTTTTTGGTTTATTGGTTTTTTGTTTTTGGGTTTTTGGATTTAGGTGTTTGTTGTTGGTATTTGGTTTTTGGTTTTTGGTTTTTGGTTTTTGGTTTTTGGTTTTTGGTTTTTGGTTTTCGGTATTTGATTTTGGTTTTCTGTTTTTGGTTTTTGGTTTTTTGGTTTTTGGTTTTTGGTTTCTGGATTTTGGTTTTGTTTTTGGTTTTCGGTTTTTTGGTTTTTTGGTTTTTGGTTTTTTTTGTATTTGATTTTTTTTGTTTCTGGTTTTAGGTTTTTGGTTTTTGGTTTTCTGGTTTTTTGGTTTTTGGTTTTTTTTTGTTTTTGGTTTTTGGTTTTTGGTTTTTGGTTTTTGGTTTTTGGTTTTTGGTTTTTGGTTTTTGATTTTTGGTTTTTGGTTTTTGGTTTTTGGTTTTTGGTTTTTGGTTTTTGGTTTTTGGTTTTTGGTTTTTGGTTTTTGGTTTTTTGTTTTTGGTTTTTGGTTTTTGGTTTTTGGTGTTTGGTTTTTGGTTTTTGGTTTTTGGTTTTTGGTATTTGGTTTTTGGTTTTTGGTTTTTGGTTTTTGGTTTTTGGTTTTTGGTTTTTGGTTTTCTGTTTTTGGTTTTTGGTTTTTGGTTTTTGATTTTTGGTTTTTGGTTTTTAGTTTTTGGTTTTTTGGTTTTTTGGGTTTTTAATTTTGGGTTTTTGGTATTTGGTTTTTGGCTTTTGGTTTTTGATTTTGGTTTTTGGTTTTTTTGGTTTTTTGGTTTTTTGGTTTTTGTTATTTGGTTTTTGGTTTTTGGTTTTCGTTTTTTGGTTTTGGGTTTTTTGGTTTTTGGTTTCTTGGTTTTTTGGTTTATTGGTTTTTTGTTTTTGGGTTTTTGGATTTAGGTGTTTGTTGTTGGTATTTGTTTTTTGGTTTTTGGTTTTTAGGTTTTTGGTTTTTGGTTTTTGGTTTTTGGTTTTTGGTTTTTGGTTTTTGGTTTTTGGTTTTTTGTTTTTGGTTTTTGGTTTTTGGTTTTTGGTGTTTGGTTTTTGGTTTTTGGTTTTTGGTTTTTGGTATTTGGTTTTTGGTTTTTGGTTTTTGGTTTTTGGTTTTTGGTTTTCTGTTTTTGGTTTTTGGTTTTTGGTTTTTGGTTTTTGGTTTTTGCTTTCTGGTTTTTGGTTGTTGGTTTTTGGTTTTTGGTATTTGTTTTTTGGTTTTTGGTTTTTGCGTTTTTGGTTTTTGGTTTTTGGTTTTTGGGTTTTGGTTTTTGGTTTTTGGTTTTTGGTTTTTGGTTTTTGGTTTTTGATTTTTGGTTTTTGGTTTTTGGTTTTTGGTTTTTGGTTTTTGGTTTTTGGTTTTTGGTTTTTGGTTTTTGGTTTTTTGTTTTTCGTTTTTTTGGTTTTTGGTCTTTGGTTTTCTGGTTTTCTGGTTTTCTGGTTTTGTGGTTTTTGGTTTTTTTTTTGTTTTTGGTTTTTGGTTTTTGATTTTCGGTTTTTGGTATTTGGTATTTGGTTTTTGGTTTTTGGTATTTGTTTTTTGGTTTTTGGTTTTCGGGTTTTTGGTTTTTGGTTTTTGATTTTTGGTTTTTGGTTTTTAGTTTTTGGTTTTTTGGTTTTTTGGGTTTTTGGTTTTGGGTTTTTGGTATTTGGTTTTTGGTTTTTGGTTTTTGATTTTGGTTTTTGGTTTTTTTGGTTTTTTGGTTTTTTGGTTTTTGTTATTTGGTTTTTGGTTTTTGGGTTTCGTTTTTTGGTTTTGGGTTTTTTGGTTTTTGGTTTCCTCGTTTTCTGGTTTATTGGTTGTTTGTTTTTTGGTTTTGGGTTTTTGGATTTTGGTGTTTGTTGTTGGTTTTTGGTTTTTGGTTTTTGGTTTTTGGTTTTTGGTTTTTGGTTTTTTTTTTTTTGGTTTTCGGTATTTGATTTTGGTTTTCTGTTTTTGGTTTTTGGTTTTTTGGTTTTTGGTTTTTGGTTTCTGGTTTTTGGTTTTGTTTTTGGTTTTCGGTTTTTTGGTTTTTTGGTTTTTGGTTTTTTTTGTATTTGATTTTTTTTGTTTCTGGTTTTAGGTTTTTGGTTTTTGGTTTTCTGGTTTCTTGGTTTTTGGTTTTTTTTTGTTTTTGGTTTTTGGTTTTTGGTTTTTGGGTTTTTGGTTTTTGGTTTTTGGTTTTTGGTTTTTGGTTTTTGGTTTTTGGTTTTTCGTTTTTGGTTTTTGGTTTTTGGTTTTTGGTTTTTGGTTTTTGGTTTTTGGTTTTTGGTTTTTGATTTTTGGGTTTTTGGTTTTTTGTTTTTGGTTTATGGTTTTTGTTTTTGGTTTTGGTTTTTATGTTTTTTGTTTTTTTGGTTTTTTGTTTTTTGGTTTTTCGTTTTTGGCTTTTGGTTTTTTGTTTTTGGTTTTTGGATTTTGGTTTTTTGGTTTTTTGGTTTCTGGTTATTTGTTTTTGGTTTTTGGTTTTTGGTTTTTGGTTTTTTTTTGGTGTTTGGTTTTGGTTTTTGGTATTTTGTTTTTGGATTTTGGTTTTTGGTTTTTGGTTTTGGTATTTGGTTTTTGGGTTTTGGTTTTTTGGTTTCTTGGTTTTTTGGTTATTGGTTTTTGGTTTTTAGTTTTTGGTTTTTGGTTTTTGGGTTTTTGGTTTTTGGTTTTTGGTTTTCTGTTTTTGGTTTTTAGTTTTTGGTTTTTGGTTTCTTGGTTTTTAGGTTTTTTTGTTTTTTGGGTTTTTGGTTTTGGGTTTTTTGTTTTAGGTTTTTGTTTTTGGTTTTCGGTTTTTGGTTTATGGTTTCTGGTTTTTGGTTTTTGGTTTTTGGTTTTCTGTTTTTGGTTTTTGGTTTTTGGTTTTTGGTTTTTTCGTTTTTGGTTTCTGGTTTTTGGTTGTTTGTTTTTGGTTTTCGGTTTTTTGGTTTTTTGGTTTTTGTTTGTTTTGTATTTGTTTTTTTTTGTTTTTGGTTTTTGGTTTTCTGGTTTTTTGGTTTTTGGTTTTGTTTTGTTTTTGGTTTTTGGTTTTTGGTTTTTGGTTTTTGGTTTTTGGTTTTTGGTTTTTGGTTTTTGGTTTTTGGTTTTTGGTTTTTGGTTTTTGGTTTTTGGTTTTTGGTTTTTGGTTTTTGGTTTTTGTTTTGTTGGTTTTTTGGGTTTTTGGTTTTTGTTTTTTGGTATTTGGTATTTGGTTTTTGGTTTTGGGTTTTTGGTTTTTGGTTTTTGGTTTTTGGTTTTTGGTTTTTGGTTTTTCGTTTTTGGTTTTTGGTTTTTGGTTTTTGGTTTTTGGTTTTTGGTTTTTGGTTTTTGGTTTTTGGTTTTTGGTTTTTGGTTTTTTGGTTTTTGGTTTCTGATTTTTGGTTGTTGGTTTTTGGTTTTCGGTTTTTTGGTTTTTTTGTTTATGGTTTTTTTTTGTTTTTCGTTTTTTTGGATTTTGGTCTTTGGTTTTCTGGTTTTCTGGTTTTTTTTTGTTTTTGGTTTTTGGTTTTTGATTTTCGGTTTTTGGTTTTTGGTTTTTGGTTTTTGATTTTTGGTTTTTGGTTTTTAGTTTTTGCTTTTTTGGTTTTTTGGGTTTTTAATTTTGGGTTTTTGGTATTTGGTTTTTGGTTTTTGGTTTTTGATTTTGGTTTTTGGTTTTTTTGGTTTTTTGGTTTTTTGGTTTTTGTTATTTGGTTTTTGGTTTTTGGTTTTCGTTTTTTGGTTTTGGGTTTTTTGGTTTTTGGTTTCTTGGTTTTTGGTTTATTGGTTTTTTGTTTTTGGGTTTTTGGATTTTGGTGTTTGTTGTTGGTTTTTGGTTTTTGGTTTTTGGGTTTTTGGTTTTTGGTTTTTGGTTTTTGGTTTTTGGTTTTTGGTTTTTGGTTGTTGGTTTTTGGTTTTCGGTATTTGATTTTGGTTTTCTGTTTTTGGTTTTTGGTTTTTTGGTTTTTGGTTTTTGGTTTCTGGTTTTTGGTTTTGTTTTTGGTTTTCAGTTTTTTGGTTTTTTGGTTTTTGGTTTTTTTTGTATTTGATTTTTTTTGTTTCTGGTTTTAGGTTTTTGGTTTTTGGTTTTCTGGTTTTTTGGTTTTTGGTTTTTTTTTGTTTTTGGTGTTTGGTTTTTGGTTTTTGGTTTTTGGTTTTTGGTTTTTGGTTTTTGGTTTTGGTATTTCGTTCTTGGTTTTTGGTTTTTGGTATTTGTTTTTTGGTTTTTGGGTTTTTGGTTTTTGGTTTTTGGTTTTTGGTTTTTGGTTTTTGGTTTTTGGTTTTTGGTTTTTGGTTTTTGGTTTTTGGTTTTTGGTTTTTGGTTTTTCGTTTTTGATTTTTGGTTTTTGGTTTTTGGTTTTTGATTTTTGGTTTTTGGTTTTTGGTTTTTGGTTTTTGGTTTTTGGTTTTTGGTTTTTGATTTTTGGTTTTTGGTTTTTGGTTTTTGGTTTTTGGTTTTTTGTTTTTGGTTTTTGGTTTTTGGTTTTTGGTGTTTGGTTTTTGGTTTTTGGTTTTTGGTTTTTGGTTTTTGGTTTTTGGTTTTTGGTTTTTGGTTTTTGGTTTTTGGTTTTTGGTTTTTGGTTTTTGGTTTTTGGTTTTTGGTTTTCTGTTTTTGGTTTTTGGTTTTTGGTTTTTGGTTTTTGGTTTTTGGTTTTTGGTTTCTGGTCTTTGGTTGTTGGTTTTTGGTTTTTGGTTTTTGGTTTTTGGTTTTTTGTTTTGCGTTTTTGGTTTTTGGTTTTTGGTTTTTGGTTTTTGGTTTCTGGTTTTTGGTTGTTGGTTTTTGGTTTTTGGTTTTCGGTATTTGATTTTGGTTTTCTGTTTTTGGTTTTTGGTTTTTGGTTTTTGGTTTTTGGTTTTTGGTTTTTGGTTTTTGGTGTTTGGTTTTTGGTTTTTGGTTTTTGGTTTTTGGTTTTTGGTTTCTGGTTTTTGGTTGTTGGTTTTTGGTTTTTGGTTTTTGGTGTTTGGGTTTTGGTTTTTGGTTTTTGGTTTTGGGTTTTTGGTTTTTGGTTTTTGGTTTTTGGTTTTTGGTTTTTGGTTTTTGGTTTTCTGTTTTTGGTTTTTGGTTTTTGGTTTTTGGTTTTTGGTTTTTGGTTGTTGGTTTTTGGTTTTTGGTTTTTGGTTTTTGGTTTTTGGTTTTTGGTTTTTGGTTTTTGGTTTTTGGTTTTTGGTTTTTCGTTTTTGATTTTTGGTTTTTGGTTTTTGGTTTTTGATTTTTGGTTTTTGGTTTTTGGTTTTTGGTTTTTGGTTTTTGGTTTTTGGTTTTTGGTTTTTGGTTTTTGGTTTTTGGTTTTTGGTTTTTCGTTTTTGATTTTTGGTTTTTGGTTTTTGGTTTTTGGTTTTTGGTTTTTGGTGTTTGGTTTTTGGTTTTTGGTCTTTGGTTTTTGGTTTTTGGTTTTTGGTTTTTGGTTTTTGGTTTTTGGTTTTTGGTTTTTGGTTTTTGGTTTTTGGATTTCTGTTTTTGGTTTTTGGTTTTTGGTTTTTGGTTTTTGGTTTCTGGTTTTTGGTTGTTGGTTTTTGGTTTTTGGTTTTCGGTATTTGATTTTGGTTTTCTGTTTTTGGTTTTTGGTTTTTGGTTTTTGGTTTTTGGTTTTTGGTTTTTGGTTTTCGGTTTTTGGTGTTTGGTTTTTGGTTTTTGGTTTTTGGTTTTTGGTTTTTGGTTTTTGGTTTTTGGTTTTTGGTTTTTGGTTTTTGGTTTTTGGTTTTTGGTTTTTGGTTTTTGGTTTTTGGTTTTCTGTTTTTGGTTTTTGGTTTTTGGTTTTTGGTTTTTGGTTTTTGGTTTTTGGTTTTTGGTTTTTGATTTTTGGTTTTTGGTTTTTGGTTTTTGGTTTTTGGTTGTTGGTTTTTGGTTTTTGGTTTTTGGTTTTTGGTTTTTTGTTTTTCGTTTTTTTGGTTTTTGGTCTTTGGTTTTCTGGTTTTCTGGTTTTGTGGTTTTTGGTTTTTTTTTTGTTTTTGGTTTTTGGTTTTTGATTTTCGGTTTTTGGTATTTGGTATTTGGTTTTTGGTTTTTGGTATTTGGTTTTTGATTTTTGGTTTTCGGGTTTTTGGTTTTTGGTTTTTGATTTTTGGTTTTTGGTTTTTAGTTTTTGGTTTTTTGGTTTTTTGGGTTTTTGGTTTTGGGTTTTTGGTATTTGGTTTTTGGTTTTTGGTTTTTGATTTTGGTTTTTGGTTTTTTTGGTTTTTTGGTTTTTTGGTTTTTGTTATTCGGTTTTTGGTTTTTGGGTTTCGTTTTTTGGTTTTTGGTTTCTTGGTTTTTTGGTTTATTGGTTGTTTGTTTTTTGGTTTTGGGTTTTTGGATTTTGGTGTTTGTTGTTGGTTTTTGGTTTTTGGTTTTTGGTTTTTGGTTTTTGGTTTTTGGTTTTTTTTTTGGTTTTCGGTATTTGATTTTGGTTTTCTGTTTGTGGTTTTTGGTTTTTTGGTTTTTGGTTTTTGGTTTCTGGTTTTTGGTTTTGTTTTTGGTTTTCGGTTTTTTGGTTTTTGGTTTTTTTTGTATTTGATTTTTTTTGTTTCTGGTTTTAGGTTTTTGGTTTTTGGTTTTCTGGTTTTTTGGTTTTTGGTTTTTTTTTGTTTTTGGTTTTTGGTTTTTGGTTTTTGGTTTTTGGTTTTTGGTTTTTGGTTTTGGTATTTGGTTTTTGGTTTTTGGTTTTTGGTATTTGTTTTTTGGTTTTTGGTTTTTGGGTTTTTGGTTTTTGGTTTTTGGTTTTTGGTTTTTGGTTTTTGGTTTTTGGTTTTTGGTTTTTGGTTTTTGATTTTTGGTTTTTGGTTTTTGGTTTTTGGTTTTTGTTTTTGGGTTTTTGGTTTTTGGTTTTTGGTTTTTGGTTTTTGGTTTTTGGTTTTTGGTTTTTGGTTTTTGGTTTTTGGTTTTTGGTTTTTGGTTTTTGGTTTTTGGTTTTTGGTTTTTGGTTTTTGGTTTTTGGTTTTTGGTTTTTGGTTTTTGGTTTTTGGTTTTTGGTTTTCGGTTTTTGGTTTTTGGTTTTTGGTTTTTGGTTTTTGGTTTTTGGTTTTCGGTTTTTGGTTTTTGGTTTCTGGTTTTTGGTTTTTGGTTTTCTGTTTTTGGTTTTTGGTTTTTGGTTTTTGGTTTTTCGTTTTTTGGTTTTTGGTTGTTGGTTTTTGGTTTTCGGTTTTATAGTTTTTTGGTTTTTGGTTTTTTTTTTGTATTTGGTTTTTTTTGTTTTTGGTTTTTGGTTTCTGGTTTTTGGTTTTTGGTTTTTTGGTTTTTGGTTTCTGGTTTTTGGTTGTTGGTTTTTGGTTTTCGGTTTTTTGGTTTTTTGGTTTTTGGTTTTTTTTTATTTGGTTTTTTTTGTTTTTGGTTTTTGGTTTTTGGTTTTTGGTTTTTAGTTTTTGGTTTTTGGTTTTTGGTTTTTGGCATTGGTTTTTGGTTTTTGGTTTTTGGTTTTTGGTTTTTGGTTTTTGGTCTTTGTTTTTTGGTTTTTAGTTTTTGGTTTTTGGTTTTTGGTTTTTGGTTTTTGGTTTTTTGGTTTTTGGTTTCTGGTTTTTGGTTGTTGGTTTTTGGTTTTCGGTTTTTTGGTTTTTTGGTTTTTGGTTTTTTTTTATTTGGTTTTTTTTGTTTTTGGTTTTTGGTTTTTGGTATTTGGTTTTTGGTTTTTGGTTTTTGGTTTTTGGTTTTTGGTTTTTGATTTTTGGTTTTTGGTTTTTTTGGTTTTTTGGTTTTTTGGTTTTTGGTTTTTGGTATTTGGTTTTTGGTTTTTGGTTTTTGATTTTTGGTTTTTGGTTTTTGGTATTTGGTTTTTGGTTTTTGGTTTTTGGTTTTTGGTTTTTGGTTTTTGGTTTTTGGTTTTTGGTTTTTGGTTTTTGGTTTTTGGTTTTTGGTTTTTGGTTTTTGGTTTTTGGTTTTTGGTTTTTGGTTTTTGGTTTTTAGTTTTTGGTGTTTGGTTTTTGGTTTTTGGTTTATGGTTTCCGGGCTTTTGGTTTTTTAGGGTTTTGTACTAAAATACAAAACCCTATTGCAATCACGACCTGTGTCCGTCTGTCCGCCCGTCCGTCCGTCCGTCTGTATGTCACAGCACTTTTTCTCCGAAACTATAGAAGTTACAGCCATGAAACTTTGTGAAAAGGTCAAAAGTGATGACCTCTTGAAATTTCAATGGTGGGACAAGTTTTCGAAAAGGTTTAAGGGGGGTCTCCCCATATAGGGAAGTGACCCCCCCAAATAATTTTTTCACCATTGGTAGTCGAGTAGGGTGTCATTGGAAAGGTCTTAACGAGATCTTTTCAAAACAAGTCTTAAAATTGCCTTACAAGTACCGAGGGGGGCAGGGGAAGGGGAAATGTACGAACTTTTCGCGTACCCCCCTCGCGATTGGACACCTTCCATCCGAAAAATCTGAAAAAAATCATGGATGTAGGCCTTAATGAGTACAACAACAACAAATACATGAGAAGTCGAAATTCACTCAACTTTGTTAGTAATAGTATGATTTATTGATTTTATGTTTTCTTGAATAAAATCTAGAGGGTACCCTTGAATTCAAAAAATTTAGCACACAGATGACTATTTATAGAATTGATCTTTTCTGAAAGTTTCATAAAGATCGAATAATATTTAACGAAGTTATAGCGATTTGAATTTTCCTGCATTACTATGGAGCCATATGCGCTTTTTACCGACTTAGAAACTACAGCTTTGCTAGGATTCGCATGAAAATTTCAGGAATGATAGGTATCATGAAGATGAGTATATATAATTGAAACAAGTCGGAAAGGCAGGAGAGAGCTCCTAGCAAAAGGGCTTTGTAACCATTCTAAGATTCTAAAAAACAGGCCATGAATCAATGATTACAGTACAGAGGAGTGGCCCCTGAAAAAACATTTAATGAAAGGTAGCCGATATGAGTATCAACTGAAAGTTCTCTATGAGAGCTTTTCAAAACAGTTCTTAAACTGACAGTTTTTGCTTCTGTGGGGCAGGGGGGGGGGACATGAAAAATGTGTTCCGTCCCTCGCGAATGGACACCCGTGATCTTAAAAAATCTGAAATAATTATCAAGGGAGATATTTGTGGGTATAACTATAACAAATACCTCAGAAGTCAAAATTCTTTCAACTTTGCTAATAATAGTATGATCCTCGAACATGACATGTTTCTTGATTTTATTCGTTACTGGTTACTGCATTTTGTAAGTTGAGTACAAAACCCTTCTGACATGAGCATAGGTCTGTCTACCCAACTTGTTGGTTTTTGGTTGTTGGTTTTTGGTTTTCGGTTTTTGGTTTTCTGGATTTTGGTTTTTTTTGTATTTGGTATTTTTTGTTTTTAGTTTTTGGTTTTCTGGTCTTTTAGTTTTTGGTTTTTTTTTGTTTTTGGTTTTTGGTTTTTGGTATTTGGTTTTTGGTATTTAGTTTTTGGTTTTTGGTATTTGGTTTTTGGTTTTTGGTTTTCGGGTTTTTAGATTTTGGTTTTTGGTTTTTGGTTTTTGGTTTTTGGTTTTTGGTTTTTGGTTTTTGGTTTTTGGTTTTTGGTTTTTGGTTTTTGGTTTTTGGTTTTGTGTTTTTGGGTTTTGGATTCTTGGTTTTTTGGTTTTGTGGTTTTTTTGGTTTTTGGTTTCGGTTTTTGGTTTTTGGTTTTTGGTTTTTGGTTTTTTGGTTTTTTGGGTTTTTGTTTTTGGGTTTTTGGTATTTGGTTTTTGGTTTTTGGTTTTTGATTTTTGGTTTTTGGTTTTTTTGGTTTTTTGGTTTTTTGGTTTTTGGTTTTTGGTATTTGGTTTTTGGTTTTTGGTTTTTGATTTTTGGTTTTTGGTTTTTGGTATTTGGTTTTTGGTTTTTGGTTTTTGGTTTTTGGTTTTTGGTATTTGGTTTTTGGTTTTTGGTTTTTGGTTTTTGGTTTATGGTTTTGGTTTTTGGTATTTCGTTTTTGGATTTTGGTTTTCGGTTTTTGGTTTTTGGTATTTGGTTTTGAGGTTTTGGTTTTTTGGTTTTTTGTTTTTGGTTTTTGGTTTTTAGTTTTTGGTTTTTTGGTTTTTGGTTTTTTTTGTATTTGGTTTTTTTTGTTTTTGGTTTTTGGTATTTGGTTTTTGGTTTTTGGTTTTTGGTTTTTGGTTTTTGGTTTTTGGTTTTTGGTTTTTGGTTTTTGGTTTTTGGTTTTTGGTTTTCGGTATTTGATTTTGGTTTTCTGTTTTTGGTTTCTGGTTTTTTGGTTTTTGGTTTCTGGTTTTTGGTTTTGTTTTTGGTTTTCGGTTTTTTGGTTTTTTGGTTTTTGGTTTTTTTTTGTATTTGATTTTTTTTGTTTCTGGTTTTAGGTTTTTGGTTTTTGGTTTTCTGGTTTTTTGGTTTTTGGTTTTTTTATGTTTTTGGTTTTCGGTTTTTGGTTTTTGGTTTTTGGTTTTGGTATTTGGTTTTTGGTTTTTGGTATTTGTTTTTTGGTTTCTGGTTTTCGGGTTTTTGGTTTTTGGTTTTTGGTTTTTGGTTTTTGGTTTTTGGTTTTTGATTTTTGGTTTTTAGTTTTTGGTTTTTGGTTTTTGGTTTTTGGTTTTTGGTTTTTGGTTTTTGGTTTTTGGTTTTTGGTTTTTGGTTTTTGGTTTTTGGTTTTTGGTTTTTGGTTTTTGGTTTTTGGTTTTTGGTTTTTGGTTTTTGGTTTTTGGTTTTTGGTTTTTGGTTTTTGGTTTTTGGTTTTTGGTTTTTGGTTTTTGGTTTTTGGTTTTTGGTTTTTGGTTTTTGGTTTTTGGTTTTTGGTTTTTGGTTTTTGGTTTTTGGTTTTTGGTTTTTGGTTTTTGGTTTTTGGTTTTTGGTTTTTGGTTTTTGGTTTTTGGTTTTTGGTTTTTGGTTTTTGATTTTTGGTTTTTGGTTTTTGGTTTTTGGTTTTTGGTTTTTGGTTTTTGGTTTTTGGTTTTTGGTTTTTGGTTTTTGGTTTTCTGTTTTTGGTTTTTGGTTTTTGGTTTTTCGTTTTTTGGTTTTTGGTTTCTGGTTTTTGGTTGTTGGTTTTTGGTTTTCGGTTTTATAGTTTTTTGGTTTTTGGTTTTTTTTTGTATTTGGTTTTTTTTTTGTTTTTGGTTTTTGGTTTCTGGTTTTCTGGTCTTTTGGTTTTTGGTTTTTGGTTTTTGGTTTTTGGTTTTTGGTTTTTGGTATTTGGTTTTTGGTTTTTGGTTTTTGGTTTTTGGTTTTTGGTCTTTGGTTTTTGGTTTTTAGTTTTTGGTTTTTGGTTTTTGGTTTTTGGTTTTTGGATTTTGGTTTTTTGGTTTTTGGTTTCTGGTTTTTGGTTGTTGGTTTTTGGTTTTCGGTTTTTTGGTTTTTTGGTTTTTGGTTTTTTTTGTATTTGGTTTTTTTTGTTTTTGGTTTTTGGTTTTTGGTATTTGGTTTTTGGTTTTTGGTTTTTGGTTTTTGGTATTTGGTTTTTGGTTTTTGGTTTTTGATTTTGGTTTTTGTTTTTTTTTTGGTTTTTTGGTTTTTTGGTTTTTGTTATTTGGTTTTTGGTTTTCGTTTTATGGTATTTTTGGTTTTGGGTTTTTTGGTTTATTGGTTTTTTGGTTTTTCGGGTTTGTTTTTTGGTTTTCGGTTTTTGGTTTTTGGTTTTTGGCTTTTGGTCTTTGGTTTTTGGGTTTTTGGTTTTTGGTTTTTGGTTTTTGGTTTTTGGTTTTTGGTTTTTGGTTTTTGGTTTTTGGTTTTTGGTTTTTGGTTTTTGGTTTTTTGTTTTTTGTTTTTGGTTTTTGGTTTTTGGTTTTGGTTTTTGGTTTTTGGTTTTTGGTTTTTGGTTTTTGGTTTTGGTTTTTGGTTTTTGGTTTTTGGTTTTTGGTTTTTGGTTTTTGGTATCTTGGTTTTGTGGTTTTTTTGGTTTTTGGTTTTTCTTAGTTTTTGTTTTTTGGTTTTTGGTTGTTTGGATTTTGGTTTCTGGTTTTTGGTTGTTTGTTTTTGGTTTTCGGTTTTTTGGTTTTTTGGTTTTTGGTTTTTTTTGTATTTGATTTTTTTTGTTTCTGGTTTTTGGTTTTTGGTTTTTGGTTTTCTGGTTTTTTGGTTTTTGGTTTTTTTTTTGTTTATGGTTTTTGGTTTTTGGTTTTTGGTTTCTGGTTTTCTGGTTTTTTGGTTTCTGGTTTTCTGGTCTTTTGGTTTTTGGTTTTTGTTTTTTGGTATTTGGTTTTTGGTTTTTGGTTTTTGGTTTTTGGTTTTTGGTTTTTGGTTTTTGGTTTTTGGTTTTTGGTTTTTGGTTTTTGGTTTTTAGTTTTTGGCATTTGGTTTTTGGTTTTTGGTCTTTGGTTTTTGGTTTTTTAGGGTTTTGTACTAAAATACAAAACCCTATTGCAATCACGACCTGTGTCCGTCTGTCCGCCCGTCCGTCCGTCCGTCCGTCCGTCCGTCTGTATGTCACAGCACTTTTTCTCCGAAACTATAGAAGTTACAGCCATGAAACTTTGTGGAAAGGTCAAAAGTGATGACCTCTTGAAAGTTCAAGGGTGTGACAAATTTTCGAAAAGGTTTAAGGGGGGTCTCCCCATATAGGGAAGTGACCGCCAAAAAATTTTTTTCACCATTGGTAGTCGAGTAGGGTGTCATTGGAAAGGTCTTAACGAGATCTTTTCAAAACAAGTCTTAAAATTGCCTTACAAGTACCGAGGGGGGCAGGGGAAGGGGAAATGTACGAACTTTTCGCGTACCCCCCTCGCGATTGGACACCTTCCATCCGAAAAATCTGAAAAAAATCATGGATGTAGGCCTTAATGAGTACAACAACAACAAATACATGAGAAGTCGAAATTCACTCAACTTTGTTAGTAATAGTATGATTTATTGATTTTATGTTTTCTTGAATAAAATCTAGACGGTACCCTTGAATTCAATAAAATTTAGCACACAGATGACTATTTATAGAATTGATCTTTTCTGAAAGTTTCATAAAGATCGAATAATATTTAACGAAGTTATAGCGATTTGAATTTTCCTGCATTGCTATGGAGCCATATCCGCTATGGAGCCATATGCGCTTTTTACCGACTTAGAAACTACAGCTTTGCTAGGATTCGCATGAAAATTTCAGGAATGATAGGTATCATGAAGATGAGTGTATATAATTGAAACAAGTCGGAAAGGCAGGAGAGAGCTCCTAGCAAAAGGGCTTTGTAACCATTCTAAGATTCTAAAAAACAGGCCATGAATCAATGATTACAGTACAGAGGAGTGGCCCCTGAAAAAACATTTAATGAAAGGTAGCCGATATGAGTATCAACTGAAAGTTCTCTATGAGAGCTTTTCAAAACAGTTCTTAAATTGACAGTTTTTGCTTCTGTGGGGCAGGGGGGGGGAACATGAAAAATGTGTTTCGTCCCTCGCGAATGGACACCCGTGATCTTAAAAAATCTGAAATAATTATCAAGGGAGATATTTGTGGGTATAACTATAACAAATACCTCAGAAGTCAAAATTCTTTCAACTTTGCTAATAATAGTATGATCCTCGAACATGACATGTTTCTTGATTTTATTCGTTACTGGTTACTGCATTTTGTTTCGTTTTTTGGTTTTGGGTTTTTTGGTTTTCGGTTTCTTGGTTTTTTGGTTTATTGGTTTTTTGGTTTTTGGTTTTGGGTTTTTGGATTTTGGTGTTTGTTGTTGGTTTTTGGTTTTTGGTTTTTGGTTTTTGGTTTTTGGTTTTCGGTATTTGATTTTGGTTTTCTGTTTTTGGTTTTTGGTTTTTTGGTTTTTGGTTTCTGGTTTTTGGTTTTGTTTTTGGTTTTCGGTTTTTTGGTTTTTTGGTTTTTGGTTTTTTTGTATTTGATTTTTTTTTGTTTCTGGTTTAAGGTTTTTGGTTTTTGGTTTTCTGGTTTTTTGGTTTTTGGTTTTTTTTTGTTTTTGGTTTTTGGTTTTTAGTTTTTGGTTTTTGGTTTTCGTATTTGGTTTTTGGTTTTTGGTTTTTGGTATTTGTTTTTTGGTTTTCGGGTTTTTGGTTTATGGTTTTTGGTTTTTGGTTTTTGGTTTTTGGTTTTTGGTTTTTGGTTTTTGGTTTTTGGTTTTTGGTTTTTGGTTTTTGGTTTTTGGTTTTTGGTTTTTGGTTTTTGGTTTTTGGTTTTTGGTTTTTGGTTTTTGGTTTTTGGTTTTTGGTTTTTGGTTTTTGGTTTTTGGTTTTTGGTTTTTGGTTTTTGGTTTTTGGTTTTTGGTTTTTGGTTTTTGGTTTTTGGTTTTTGGTTTTTGGTTTTTGGTTTTCTGTTTTTGGTTTTTGGTTTTTGGTTTTTCGTTTTTTGGTTTTTGGTTTCTGGTTTTTGGTTGTTGGTTTTTGGTTTTCGGTTTTATAGTTTTTTGGTTTTTGGTTTTTTTTTGTATTTGGTTTTTTTTGTTTTTGGTTTTTGTTTTCTGGTTTTCTGGTCTTTTGGTTTTTGGTTTTTGGTTTTTGGTTTTTGGTTTTTATTTTTTGGTGTTTGGTTTTTGGTTTTTGGTTTTTGGTTTTTGGTCTTTGGTTTTTGGTTTTTAGTTTTTGGTTTTTGGTTTTTGGTTTTTGGTTTTTGGTTTTTGGTTTTTTGGTTTTTTGGTTTTTGGTTTCTGGTTTTTGGTTGTTGGTTTTTGGTTTCCGGTTTTTTGGTTTTTTGGTTTTTGGTTTTTTTTGTATTTGGTTTTTTTTGTTTTTGGTTTTTGTTTTTTGGTATTTGGTTTTTGGTTTTTGGTTTTTGGTATTTGGTTTTTGGTTTTTGGTTTTTGATTTTGGTTTTTTTTTTTTGGTTTTTTGGTTTTTTGGTTTTTGTTATTTGGTTTTTGGTTTTTGGTTTTCGTTTTATGGTATTTTTGGTTTTGGGTTTTTTGGTTTATTGGTTTTTTGGTTTTTTGGGTTTGGTTTTTGGTTTTCGGTTTTTGGTTTTTGGTTTTTGGCTTTTGGTTTTTGGTTTTTGGTTTTCGGTTTTTGGTTTTTGGTTTTTGGTTTTTGGTTTTTGGTTTTTGTTTTTTTGTTTTTTGTTTTTGGTTTTTGGTTTTTGGTTTTGGTTTTTGGTTTTTGGTTTTTGGTTTTTGGTTTTTGGTTTTGGTTTTTGGTTTTTGGTTTTTGGTTTTTGGTTTTTGGTTTTTGGTATCTTGGTTTTGTGGTTTTTTTTGGTTTTTGGTTTTTTGGTTTTTAGTCTTTGGTTTTTGGTTTTTGGTTTTCTGTTCTTGGTTTTTGGTTTTTGTTTTTTGATTTTGGGATTTTGGTTTTTTGGTTTTTTGGTTTTTCGGTATTGGTTTTTGGTTTTTGGTTTACGTTTTTGGTTTTTGGGTTTTGGTTTTTGGTTTTTAGTTTTTGGTTTTTGGTTTTTGGTTTTTGGTTTTTGGTTTTTGGTTGTTTGGATTTTGGTTTCTGGTTTTTGGTTGTTTGTTTTTGGTTTTCGGTTTTTTGGTTTTTTGGTTTTTGGTTTTTTTTGTATTTGGTTTTTTTTGTTTCTGGTTTTTGGTTTTTGGTTTTTGGTTTTCTGGTTTTTTGGTTTTTGGTTTTTTTCTTGTTTATGGTTTTTGGTTTTTGGTTTTTGGTTTTTGGTTTCTGGTTTTCTGGTTTTTTGGTTTCTGGTTTTCTGGTCTTTTGGTTTTTGGTTTTTGGTTTTTGGTATTTGGTTTTTGGTTTTTGGTTTTTGGTTTTTGGTTTTTGGTTTTTGGTTTTTGGTTTTTGGTTTTTGGTTTTTGGTTTTTGGTTTTTGGTTTTTGGTTTTTGGTTTTTGGTTTTTGGTTTTTGGTTTTTGGTTTTTGGTTTTTGGTGTTTGGTTTTTGGTTTTTGGTTTTTGGTTTTTGGTTTTTGGTTTTTTAGGGTTTTGTACTAAAATACAAAACCCCTATTGCAATCACGACCTGTGTCCGTCTGTCCGCCCGTCCGTCCGTCCGTCCGTCCGTCTGTATGTCACAGCACTTTTTCTCCGAAACTATAGAAGTTACAGCCATGAAACTTTGTGGAAAGGTCAAAAGTGATGACCTCTTGAAAATTCAATGGTGGGACAAGTTTTCGAAAAGGTTTAAGGGGGGTCTCACCATATAGGGAAGTGAGCCCCCAAAAAAATTTTTTCACCATTGGTAGTCGAGTAGGGTGTCATTGGAAAGGTCTTAACGAGATCTTTTCAAAACAAGTCTTAAAATTGCCTTATAAGTACCGAGGGGGGCAGGGGAAGGGGAAATGTACGAACTTTTCGCGTACCCCCCCTCGCGATTGGACACCTTCCATCCGAAAAATCTGAAAAAAATCATGGATGTAGGCCTTAATGAGTACAACAACAACAAATACATGAGAAGTCGAAATTCACTCAACTTTGTTAGTAATAGTATGATTTATTGATTTTATGTTTTCTTGAATAAAATCTAGACGGTATCCTTGAATTCAATAAAATTTAGCACACAGATGACTATTTATAGAATTGATCTTTTCTGAAAGTTTCATAAAGATCGAATAATATTTAACGAAGTTATAGCGATTTGAATTTTCCTGCATTACTATGGAGCCATATCCGCTATGGAGCCATATGCGCTTTTTACCGACTTAGAAACTACAGCTTTGCTAGGATTCGCATGAAAATTTCAGGAATGATAGGTATCATGAAGATGAGTATATATAATTGAAACAAGTCGGAAAGGCAGGAGAGAGCTCCTAGCAAAAGGGCTTTGTAACCATTCTAAGATTCTAAAAGACAGGCCATGAATCAATGATTACAGTACAGAGGAGTGGCCCCTGAAAAAACATTTAATGAAAGGTAGCCGATATGAGTATCAACTGAAAGTTCTCTATGAGAGCTTTTCAAAACAGTTCTTAAACTGACAGTTTTTGCTTGTGTGGGGCAGGGGGGGGGGGGGGGGGAACATGAAAAATGTGTTTCGTCCCTCGCGAATGGACACCCGTGATCTTAAAAAATCTGAAATAATTATCAAGGGAGATATTTGTGGGTATAACTATAACAAATACCTCAGAAGTCAAAATTCTTTCAACTTTGCTAATAATAGTATGATCCTCGAACATGACATGTTTCTTGATTTTATTCGTTACTGGTTACTGCATTTTGTAAGTTGAGTACAAAACCCTTCTGACATGAGCATAGGTCTGTCTACCCAACTTGTTGGTTTTTGGTTTCTGGTTTTTGGTTGTTGGTTTTTGGTTTTCGGTTTTTTGGTTTTTTGGATTTTGGTTTTTTTTTGTATTTGGTATTTTTTGTTTTTTGTTTTTGGTTTTCTGGTCTTTTAGTTTTTGGTTTTTTTTTGTTTTTGGTTTTTGGTATTTGGTTTTTGGTTTTTGGTTTTTGGTTTTTGGTTTTTGGTATTTGGTTTTTGGTTTTTGGTTTTCGGGTTTTTAGATTTTGGTTTTTGGTTTTTGGTTTTTGGTTTTTGGTTTTTGGTTTTTGGTTTTTGGTTTTTGGTTTTTGGTTTTTGGTTTTTGGTTTTTGGTTTATGGTTTTGGTTTTTGTATTTCGTTTTTGGATTTTGGTTTTCGGTTTTTGGTTTGTGGTATTTGGTTTTGAGGTTTTGGTTTTTTGGTTTTTTTGTTTTTGGTTTTTGGTTTTTAGTTTTTGGTTTTTTGGTTTTTGGTTTTTTTTGTATTTGGTTTTTTTTGTTTCTGGTTTTTGGTTTTTGGTATTTGGTTTTTGGTTTTCGGTTTTTGGTTTTTCGGTTTTTGGTTTTTGGTTTTTGGTATTTGGTTTTTGGTTTTTGGTTTTTGATTTTGGTTTTTGGTTTTTTTGGTTTTTTGGTTTTTTGGTTTTTGTTATTTGGTTTTTGGTTTTTGGTTTTCGTTTTATGGTTTTTTTTGGTTTTGGGTTTTTTGGTTTATTGGTTTTTTGGTTTTTTGGGTTTTGGTTTTTGGTTTCCGGTTTTTGGTTTTGGGTTTTTGGTTTTTGGCTTTTGGTTTTTGGTTTTTGGTTGTTGGTTTTTGGTTTTTGATTTTGGTTTTTGGTTTTTGGTTTTTGGTTTTTGGTTTTTGGTTTTTGGTTTTTGGTTTTTATTTTTTGGTGTTTGGTTTTTGGTTTTTGGTTTTTGGTTTTGGTTGTTGGTTTTTGGTTTTTGGTTTTTGGTTTTTGGTTTTGGTTTTTGGTTTTTGGTTTTTGGTTTTTGGTTTTTGGTTTTTGGTTTTTGGTTTTTGGTTTCTTGGTTTTGTGGTTTTTTTGGTTTTTGGTTTTTTGGTTTTTAGTCTTTGGTTTTTGGGTTTTTGGTTTTTGGTTTTCTGTTCTTGGTTTTCGGTTTTTGGTTTTTGGTTTTTGGATTTTGGTTTTTTGGTTTTTTGGTTTTTGATTATTGGTTTTTGGTTTTTGGTTTTTGGTTTTTGGTTTTTGGTTTTTGGTTTTTGGTTTTTGGTTTTTGGTTTTTGGTTTTTGGTTTTTGGTTTTTGGTTTTTGGTTTTTTTCGTTTTTGGTTTCTGGTTTTTGGTTGTTGGTTTTTGGTTTTCGGTGTTTTGGTTCTTTGGTTTTTGGTTTTTGTATTTGGTATTTTTTGTTTTTGGTTTTTGGTTTTTGGTTTTCTGGTCTTTTAGTTTTTGGTTTTTTTTTGTTTTTGGTTTTTGGTTTTTGGTTTTTGGTTTTTGGTATTTGGTTTTTGGTTTTTGGTTTTTGGTTTTTGGTTTTTGGTTTTTGGTTTTTGGTATTTGGTATCTTGGTTTTGTGGTTTTTTTGGTTTTTGGTTTTTTGGTTTTCAGTCTTTGGTTTTTGGGTTTTTGGTTTTTGGTTTTCTGTTCTTGGGTTTTGGTTTTTGTTTTTTGGTTTTTGGATTTTGGTTTTTTGGTTTTTTGGTTTTTGATTATTGGTTTTTGGTTTTTGGTTTACGTTTTTGGGTTTTGGTTTTTGGTTTTTGGTTTTTAGTTTTTGGTTTTTGGTTTTTGGTTTTTGGTTTTTGGTTTTTGGTTTTTTGGATTTTGGTTTCTGGTTTTTGGTTGTTTGTTTTTGGTTTTCGGTTTTTTGGTTTTTTGGTTTTTTGGTTTTTGGTTTTTTTGTATTTGATTTTTTTTGTTTCTGGTTTTTGGTTTTTGGTTTTTGGTTTTTGGTTTTCTGGTTTTTTGGTTTTTGGTTTTTTTTTGTTTATGGTTTTTGGTTTTTGGTTTTTGGTTTCTGGTTTTCTGGTTTTTTGGTTTCTGGTTTTCTGGTCTTTTGGTTTTTGGTTTTTGGTATTTGGTTTTTGGTTTTTGGTTTTTGGTTTTTGGTTTTTGGTTTTTGGTTTTTGGTTTTTGGCTTTTGGTTTTTGGTTTTTGGTTTTTGGTTTTTGGTTTTTGGTTTTTTGGTTTTTGGTTTCTGGTTTTTGGTTGTTGGTTTTTGGTTTTCGGTTTTTTGGTTCTTTGGTTTTTGGTTTTTGTATTTGGTATTTTTTGTTTTTGGTTTTTGGTTTTTGGTTTTCTGGTCTTTTAGTTTATGGTTTTTTTTTGTTTTTGGTTTTTGGTTTTTGGTTTTTGGTATTCTGTTTTTGGTTTTTGGTTTTTGGTTTTTGGTTTTTGGTATTTGGTTTTTGGTTTTTGGTTTTCGGGTTTTTAGATTTTGGTTTTTGGTTTTTGGGTTTTTGGTTTTTGGTTTTTGATTTTTGGTTTTTGGTTTTTGGTTTTTGGGTTTTTGGTTTTTGGGTTTTGGTTTTTGGTTTTTGGTTTTGTGTTTTTGGGTTTTGGATTCTTGGTTTTTTGGTTTTGTGGTTTTTTTGGTTTTTGGTTTTGGTTTTCGGTTTTTGGTTTTTGGTTTTTGGTTTTTGGTTTTAAGGTTTTTTGGGTTTTTGTTTTTGGGTTTTTGGTATTTGGTTTTTGGTTTTTGGTTTTTGATTTTTTTTTTGGTTTCTGATTTTTTTGGTTTTTTGTGTTTTTTTGTTTTAAATTCTTGGTTTTTTGGTTTTGTGGTTTTTTTGGTTTTTGGTTTTTGGTTTTTGGTTTTTGGTTTTTGGTTTTTGGTATTTGGTTTTTGGTTTTTGGTTTTTGGTTTTTGGTTTTTGGTTTTTGGTTTTTGGTTTTTGGTTTTTGGTTTTTTGGTTTTGTGGTTTTTTTGGTTTTCGGTTTTGGTTTTTGGTTTTTGGTTGTTGGTTTTTTGGTTTTTTGGGTTTTTGGTTTTGGGTTTTTGGTATTTGGTTTTGGTTTTTGGTTTTTGATTTTTGGTTTTTGGTTGTTGGTTTTTTTGGTTTTTTGGTTTTTTGGTTTTTGGTTTTTGGTATTTGGTTTTTGGTTTTTGGTTTTTGATTTTTGGTTATTGGTTTTTGGATTTTCGTTTTTTTCTTTTTGGTTTTTGGGTTATGGTTTTTGGTTTTTTGGTTTTTTGGGTTTTTGGTTTTCAATTTTTGGTTTTTGGTTTTTGGTTTCTAGCTTTTGGGTTTTTTGGTTTCTTGGTTTTTTGGTTTATTGGTTTTTTGGTTTTTTGTTTTTTTGGGTTTTTGGTTTTTGGGTTTTGGATTCTTGGTTTTTTGGTTTTTTGTTTTTTTGGTTTTTGGTTTTGGTTTTTGGTTCTAGGCTTTTGGTTTTTGGTATTTTGGTTTTTTGGGTTTTTGTTTTGGGTTTTTGGTATTTGGTTTATGGTTTTTAGTTTTTGATTTTTGATTTTTGGTTTTTGGTTGTTTTGGTTTTTTGGTTTTTTGGTTTTTGGTTTTTGGTTTTTTTGGTTTTTTGGTTTTTGGTTTAGGATTCTTGGTTTTTTGGTTTTTTGGTTTATTTTGGTTTTTGGTTTTTGCTTTTGGTTCTTGGTTTTTGGTTTTTGATTTTTGGTTTTTGGTTTTTGTTTTTTTGGTTTTTTGGTTTTTTGGTTTTTGGTTTTTCGTATTTGGTTTTTGGTTTTTGTTTTTTGATTTTTGGTTATTGGTTTTTGGATTTTTGTTTTTTGTTTTTGGTTTTTGGTTTTTGGTTTTTGGGTTATGGTATTTGGTTTTTTGGTCTTTTGGTTTTTTGGGTTTTTGGTTTTGGGTTTTTGGTATTTGGTTTTCGGTTTTTGGTTTTTGATTTTTGGTTTTTGGTTTTTGGTTTTTGGTTTTTGGTTGTTTTGGTTTTTTGGTTTTTTTTGTATTTGGTTTTTTTTTGTTTTTGGTTTTTGGTTTTTGGTTTTTGGTTTTTGGTATTTGGTTTTTGGTTTTTGATTTCGGGTTTTTGGTTTTTGTTTTTTGTTTTTGGTTTTTGGTTTTTTGGTTTCTGGATTTTGATTTTTAGCTTTTGGTGTTGGTTTTTGTTATTTTGGTTTCTTGGTATTTTTGTTTTTGTTTTTTGGTTTTTGGTTTTTGGTTTTTGGTTTTTCGTTTTTTGGTTTTTGGTTTCTGGTTTTTGGTTGTTTTGGTTTTTTGGTTTTTTTTGTATTTGGTTTTTTTTTGTTTTTGGTTTTTGGTTTTTGGTTTTTGGTTTTTGGTTTTTGGTTGTTTTGGTTTTTTGGTTTTTTTTGTATTTGGTTTTTTTTTGTTTTTGGTTTTTGGTTTTTGGTTTTTGGGTTATGGTATTTGGTTTTTTGGTCTTTTGTTTTTTTGGGTTTTTGGTTTTCGGTTTTTGGTTTTTGATTTTTGGTTTTTGGGTTTTGGTTGTTGGTTTTTGGTTTTCGGTTTTTTGGTTTTTTGGTTTTTGGTTTTTTTATGTATTTGGTTTTTTTTGTTTTTGGTTTTTGGTTTCTGGTTTCTGGTTTTCTGGTCTCTTGGTTTTTGTTTTTTTGGGTTTTTGGCTTTTGGTTTTTTGTTTTTGGTTTTTGGTATTTGGTGATTGGTTTTTGGTTTTTGGTTTTTGGTTTTTGGTTTTTGGTTTTTGGTTTTTGGTTTTTGGTTTTTGGTTTTTGGTTTTTGGCTTTTGGTTTTTGGTTTTTGGTTTTTGGTTTTTGGTTTTTGGTTTTTGGTTTTTGTTTTTTGGTTCATGGTTTTTGGTTTTTGGTTTTTGGTTTTCGGTTTTTGGTTTTTGGTTTTTGGTTTATGGTTTTTGGTTTTTGGTTTTTGGTTTTTGGTTTCTGGTTTTTGGTTTTTGGTTTTTGGTTTTTGGTTTTTGGTTTTTGGTTTTTGGTTTTTGGGTTTTGGTTTTTGGTTTTTCGTTTTTTGGTTTTTGGTTTCTGGTTTTTGGTTGTTGGTTTTTGGTTTTCGGTTTTTTGGTTTTTTGGTTTTTGGTTTTTGCTTTTGGTTCTTGGTTTTTGGTTTTTGATTTTTGGTTTTTGGTTTTTGTTTTTTTGGTTTTTTGGTTTTTTGGTTTTTCGTATTTGGTTTTTGGTTTTTGATTTTTGGTAATTGGTTTTTGGATTTTGGTTTTTTGTTTTTGGTTTTTGGTTTCTGGTTTTTGGGTTATAGTATTTGGTTTTTTGGTTTTTTGGTTTTTTGGGTTTTTGGTTTTGGGTTTTTGGTATTTGGTTTTTGGTTTTTGGTTTTTGATTTTTGGTTTTTAGTTTTTGGTTTTTGGTTTTTCGTTTTTGGTTTTTGGTTTTTGGTTGTTTTGGTTTTTTGGTTTTTTTTGTATTTGGTTTTTTTTGTTTTTTGTTTTTTGTTTTTGGTTTTTGGTTTTTTGGTTTTGGGATTTTGGTTTTTGGTTTTTGGTTTTTGGTATTTGGTTTTTGGTTTTTGGTTTTTCGTTTTTTGGTTTTTGGTTTCTGGATTTTGATTTTTGGTTTTTGGTGTTGGTTTTTGTTTATTTGGTTTCTTGGTATTTTTGTTTTTGTTTTTTGGTTTTTGGTTTTTGGTTTTCGGTTTTTGGTTTTTGGTTTTTGGTTTTTTGGTTTTCGGTTTGTTGGTTTTTTGGTTTTTTGGTTTTTTGAGTTTTGGTTTTTGGTCTTTGGTTTTTGGTTTTTGGTTTTTGGTTTTTGTTTTTTGGTTTATGGTTTTTGGTTTTTGGGTTTTTGGTTTTTGGTTTTTGGTTTCTGGTTTTTGGTTTTTGGTTTTTGGTTTTTGGTTTTTGGTTTTTGGTTTTTGGTTTTTGGTTTTTGGTTTTTGGTTTTTGGTTTTTGGTTTTTGGTTTTTGGTTTTTGGTTTTTCGTTTTTTGGTTTTTGGTTTCTGGTTTTTGGTTGTTGGTTTTTGGTTTTCGGTTTTTTGGTTTTTTGGTTTTTGGTTTTTTTATGTATTTGGTTTTTTTTGTTTTTGGTTTTTGGTTTCTGGTTTCTGGTTTTCTGGTCTTTTGGTTTTTGTTTTTTTGGTTTATTGTTTTTGGTTTTTGGTTTTTGGTTTTTGGTTTTTGGTTTCTGGTTTTTGGTGTTTTGTTTTTGGTTTTTGGTTTTTGGTTTATGGATTTTGGTTTTTGGTTTTGGTTTTGGGTTTTTGGTATTTGGTTTTTGGTTTTTGGTTTTTGATTTTTGGTTTTCGGTTTTTGGTTGTTTTGGTTATTTGGTTGTTTTTGTATTTGGTTTTTTTTGTTTTTGGTTTTTGGTTTTTGGTTTTTGGTATTTGAAATTTGGTTTTTGGATTTTGATTTCGGTTTTTGGTTTTTGGTTTTTGGTTTTTTGGTTTTTGGTTTGTTGGTTTTTTGGTTTTTTGGTTTTTTGGGTTTTGGTTTTCGGTCTTTGGTTTTTGGTTTTTGGTTTTTGGTTTTTGGTTTTTGGTTTTTGTTTTTTGGTTCATGGTTTTTGGTTTTTGGTTTTTGGTTTTCGGTTTTTGGTTTTTGGTTTTTGGTTTATGGTTTTTGGTTTTTGGTTTTTGGTTTTTGGTTTTTCGTTTTTTGGTTTTTGATTTCTGGTTTTTGGTTGTTGGTTTTTGGTTTTCGGTTTTTTGGTTTTTTGGTTTTTTGGTTTTTGGTTTTTGCTTTTGGTTCTTGGTTTTTGGTTTTTGATTTTTGGTTTTTGGTTTTTGTTTTTTTGGTTTTTTGGTTTTTTGGTTTTTGGTTTTTCGTATTTGGTTTTTGGTTTTTGGTTTTTGATTTTTGGTAATTGGTTTTTGGATTTTGGTTTTTTGTTTTTGGTTTTTGGTTTTTGGTTTTTGGGTTATGGTATTTGGTTTTTTGGTTTTTTGAGTTTTTGGTTTTGGGTTTTTCGTATTTGGTTTTTGGTTTTTGGTTTTTGATTTTTGGTTTTTAGTTTTTGGTTTTTGGTTTTTGGTTTTTGGTTGTTTTGGTTTTTTGGTTTTTTTTGTATTTGGTTTTTTTTTGTTTTTGGTTTTTTGTTTTTGGTTTTTGGTTTTTTGGTTTTTGGTTTTGGGTTTTTGGTTATGGGTTTTTGGTATTTGGTTTTTGGTTTCTGGATTTTGATTTTTGGTTTTTGGTGTTGGTTTTTGTTTTTTTGGTTTCTTGGTATTTTTGTTTTTGTTTTTTGGTTTTTGGTTTTTGGTTTTCGGTTTTTGGTTTTTGGTTTTTGGTTTTTTGGTTTTTGGTTTGTTGGTTTTTTGGTTTTTTGGTTTTTTGAGTTTTGGTTTTTGGTCTTTGGTGTTTGGTTTTTGGTTTTTGGTTCTTGTTTTTTGGTTTATGGTTTTTGGTTTTTGGTTTTTGGTTTTTGGTTTTTGGTTTCTGGTTTTTGGTTTTTGGTTTTTGGTTTTTGGTTTTTGATTTTGGTTTTTGGTTTTTGGTTTTTGGTTTTTGGTTTTTGGTTTTTGGTTTTTCGTTTTTTGGTTTTTGGTTTCTGGTTTTTGGTTGTTGGTTTTTGGTTTTCGGTTTTTTGGTTTTTTGGTTTTTGGTTTTTTTATGTATTTGGTTTTTTTGTTTTTGGTTTTTGGTTTCTGGTTTCTGGTTTTCTGGTCTTTTGGTTTTTGTTTTTTTTGGTTTTTGGTTTTTTGTTTTTGGGTTTTGGTATTTGGTGATTGGTTTTTGGTTTTTGGTTTTTGGTTTTTGGTTTTTGGTTTTTGGTTTTTGGCTTTTGGTTTTTGGTTTTTGGTTTTTGGTTTTTGGTTTTTGGATTTTGGTTTTTGGTTTTTGGTTTTTGGTTTTTGGTATTTGGTTTTTGGTTTTTGGTTTTTGGTTTTCGGGTTTTTAGATTTTGGTTTTTGGTTTTTGGTTTTTGGTTTTTGCTTTTGGTTTTTGGGTTTTTGATTTTTGGTTTTTGGTTTTTGGTGGTTTTGGTTATTTGGTTGTTTTTGTATTTGGTTTATTTTGTTTCTGGTTTTTGGTTTTTGGTTTTTGAAATTTGGTTTTTGGATTTTGATTTCGGTTTTTGGTTTTTGGTTTTTGGTTTTTTGGTTTCTGGTTTGTTGGTTTTTACGTTTTTTGGTTTTTTGGGTTTTGATTTTCGGTCTTTGGTTTTTGGTTTTTGGTTTTTGGTTTTTGGTTTTTGGTTTTTGGTTTTTGTTTTTTGGTTTATGGTTTTTGGTTTTTGGTTTTTGGTTTTCGGTTTTTGGTTTTTGGTTTTTGGTTTTGGTTTTTTGTTTTTGGCTTTTGGTTTTTGGTTTTTGGTTTTTGGTTTTTGGTTTTTGGTTTTTGGTTTTTTGTTTTTGGTTTTTGGTTTTTGGTTTTTGGCTTTTGGTTTTTGGTTTTTGGTTTTTGGTTTTTGGTTTTTAGTTTTTGGTTTTTGTTTTTTGGTTTTTCGTTTTTTGGTTTTTGGTTTCTGGTTTTTGGTTGTTGGTTTTTGGTTTTCGGTTTTTTGGTTTTTTGGTTTTTGGTTTTTTTATGTATATGGTTTTTTTTGTTTTTGGTTTTTGGTTTCTGGTTTTCTGGTCTTTTGGTTTTTGTTTTTTTGGGTTTTTGGTTTTTGGTTTTTGGTATTTGGTTTTTGGTTTTTGGTTTTTGGTTTTTGGTTTTTGGTTTTTGGTTTTTGGTTTTTGGTTTTTGGTTTTTGGTTTTTGTTTTTTGGCTTTTCGTTTTTGGTTTTTGGTTTTTGGTTTTTGGTTTTTGGTTTTTGGTTTTTTGGTTTTTGGTTTCTGTTTTTGGTTGTTGGTTTTTGGTTTTCGGTTTTTTGGTTTTTTGGGTTTTTGGTTTTTTTTGTATTTGGTTTTTTTTGTTTTTGGTTTTTGGTTTTCTGGTCTTTTAGTTTTTGGCTTTTTTTTGTTTTTGGTTTTTGGTTTTTGGTATTTGGTTTTTGGTTTTTGGTTTTTGGTTATCTGGTTTTTGGTTTTTGGTATTTGGTTTTTGGTTTTGGTTTTCGGGTTTTTAGAATTTGGTTTTTGGTTTTGGGTTTTTGGTTTTTGGTTTTTGGTTTTTGGTTTTTGGTTTTTGGTTTTTGGTTTTTGGTTTTCGGTTTTTGGTTTTGGTTTTCTGTTTTTGGTTTTTGGTTTTTTGGTTTTTGGTTTCTGGTTTTTGGTTGTTTGTTTTTGGTTTTCGGTTTTTTGGCTTTTGGTTTTTTGGTTTTTGGTTATTTTTGTATTTGATTTTTTCGTTTCTGGTTTTTGGTTTTTGGTTTTTGGTTTTCTGGTTTTTTGGTTTTTGGTTTTTTTTTGTTTATGGTTTTTGGTTTTTGGTTTTTGGTTTTGGTATTTGGTTTTTGGTTTTTGGTTTTTGGTATTTGGTTTTTGGTTTTTGGTTTTCGGGTTTTTGGTTTTTGGTTTTTGGTTTTTGGTTTTTGGTTTTTGGTTTTGGGTTTTTGGTTTTTGGTTTTTGGTTTTTTGTTATTGGTTTTTGTTATTTGGTTTTTGGTTTTTGGTTTTTGGTTTTTGGTTTTTGGTTTTTGGTTTTTGGTTTTTCGTTTTTAGGGTTTTGTATTAAAATACAAAACCCTATTGCAATCACGACCTGTGTCCGTCTGTCCGTCCGTCCGTCCGTCCGTCCGTCCGTCCGTCTGTATGTCACAGCACTTTTTCTCGGAAACTATAGGGGCTACAGCCATGAAACTTTTTAGAAAGGTCAGAAGTGGTGACCTCTTGAAAATTCAAGGGTGGAAAATTTTTTCAAAGGCGTTTAAGGGGGGTCTCCCCATATAGGGGGGTGACCCCTCAAAAAAAAATTTTCACCATTGGTAGTCGAATAGGGTGTCATTGGAAAGGTCTCAATAAGATCTTTTCAAAACAAGTCTTAAAATTGTCTTATAAGTACCGAGGGGGGCAGGGGAAGGGGAAATGTACGAACTTTTCGCGTACCCCCCCCTCGCGATTGGACACCTTCCATCCGAAAAATCTGAAAAAAATCATGAATGTAGGACTTTATGAGTACAACAACAACAAATACATGAGAAGTCGAAATTCACTCAACTTTGTTAGTAATAGTATGATTTATCGATTTTATGTTTTCTTGAATAAAATCTAAACGGTACCTTTAAACTCAATAAAATTTAGCAAAGAGATGACTATTTATAAGATTGATCTTTTCTGAAAGTTTCATAAAGATCGAATAGTATTTACCGAAGTTATAGCGATTTGAATTTTCGTGTATTACTATGGAGCAATATGCCCTGTATTACTATGGAAACATATTGCTATGGAGCCATATGCGCTTTTTACCGACTTAGACACTACATCTTTGCTAGGATTTGCATGAAAATTTCAGGAGTGATAGGTATCATGAAGATGAGTACATACAATTGAAACAAGTCGAAGAGGCAGGAGAGAGCTCCTAGCAAAAGGGCTTTGTAACCATTCTAGGATTCGAAAAAATAGGCCATGAATCGATGATTACAGTACAGAGGAGTGGCCCCTGAAAAAAATTTCATGAAAGGTAGCCGATATGAGTATCACCTGAAAGTTCTCTATGAGAGCTTTTCAAAACAGTTCTTAAACTGACAGTTTTTGCTTCAGTGGGAGCACAGGGGGGGGAAATACATGAAAAATGTGTTTCCTCCCTCGCAAATGGACACCCGTGATCTCAAAAATCTGAAAAAAATATCAAAGGAGATAGTTATGGGTATAACTATAACAAATATCTCAGAAGTCAAAATTCGTTCAACTTTGTTAATAATAGTATGATCCTCGAATTTCACATTTTCTCCAATTAAATCGTCTTTGACATGTTTCTTGATTTTATTCGTTGCTGGTTACTGCATTTTGTAAGTTGGGTACAAAACCCTTCTGACATGAGCATAGGTCTGTCTACCCAACTTGTTTGGTTTTTGGTTTCTGGTTTTTGGTTGTTGGTTTTTGGTTTTCGGTTTTATTGTTTTTTGGTTTTTGGTTTTTTTTTGTATTTGGTTTTTTTTGTTTTTGGTTTTTGGTTTCTGGTTTTCTGGTTTTTTGGTTTCTGGTTTTCTGGTTTTTTTGTTTTTGGTTTTTGGTTTTTGGTTTCTGGTTTTTGGTATTTGGTTTTTGGTTTTTGGTTTTTGGTTTTTGGTTTTTGGTTTTTGGTTTTTGGTTTTTGGTTTTTGGTTTTTGGTTTTTGGTTGTTTTGGTTTTTTGGTTTTTTTTGTATTTGGTTTTTTTTGTTTTTTGTTTTTGGTTTTTGGTTTTTTGGTTTTGGGATTTTGGTTTTTGGTTTTTGGTTTTTGGTATTTGGTTTTTGGTTTTTGGTTTTTCGTTTTTTGGTTTTTGGTTTCTGGATTTTGATTTTTGGTTTTTGGTGTTGGTTTTTGTTTATTTGGTTTCTTGGTATTTTTGTTTTTGTTTTTTGGTTTTTGGTTTTTGGTTTTCGGTTTTTGGTTTTTGGTTTTTGGTTTTTTGGTTTTCGGTTTGTTGGTTTTTTGGTTTTTTGGTTTTTTGAGTTTTGGTTTTTGGTCTTTGGTTTTTGGTTTTTGGTTTTTGGTTTTTGTTTTTTGGTTTATGGTTTTTGGTTTTTGGTTTTTGGTTTTTGGTTTTTGGTTTCTGGTTTTTGGTTTTTGGTTTTTGGTTTTTGGTTTTTGGTTTTTGGTTTTTGGTTTTTGGTTTTTGGTTTTTGGTTTTTGGTTTTTGGTTTTTGGTTTTTCGTTTTTTGGTTTTTGGTTTCTGGTTTTTGGTTGTTGGTTTTTGGTTTTCGGTTTTTTGTTTTTTTGGTTTTTGGTTTTTTTATGTATTTGGTTTTTTTTGTTTTTGGTTTTTGGTTTCTGGTTTCTGGTTTTCTGGTCTTTTGGTTTTTGTTTCTTTGGTTTATGGTTTTTGGTTTTTGGTTTTTGGTTTTTGGTTTCTGGTTTTTGGTGTTTTGTTTTTGGTTTTTGGTTTTTGGTTTATGGATTTTGGTTTTTGGTTTCGGTTTTGGGTTTTTGGTATTTGGTTTTTGGTTTTTGGTTTTTGATTTTTGGTTTTCGGTTTTTGGTTGTTTTGGTTATTTGGTTGTTTTTGTATTTGGTTTTTTTTGTTTTTGGTTTTTGGTTTTTGGTTTTTGGTATTTGAAATTTGGTTTTTAGATTTTGATTTCGGTTTTTGGTTTTTGGTTTTTGGTTTTTTGGTTTTTGGTTTGTTGGTTTTTTGGTTTTTTGGTTTTTTGGGTTTTGGTTTTCGGTCTTTGGTTTTTGGTTTTTGGTTTTTGGTTTTTGGTTTTTGTTTTTTGGTTCATGGTTTTTGGTTTTTGGTTTTTGGTTTTCGGTTTTTGGTTTTTGGTTTTTGGTTTATGGTTTTTGGTTTTTGGTTTTTGGTTTTTGGTTTTTCGTTTTTTGGTTTTTGATTTCTGGTTTTTGGTTGTTGGTTTTTGGTTTTCGGTTTTTTGGTTTTTTGGTTTTTTGGTTTTTGGTTTTTGCTTTTGGTTCTTGGTTTTTGGTTTTTGATTTTTGGTTTTTGGTTTTTGTTTTTTTGGTTTTTTGGTTTTTTGGTTTTTGGTTTTTCGTATTTGGTTTTTGGTTTTTGGTTTTTGATTTTTGGTAATTGGTTTTTGGATTTTGGTTTTTTGTTTTTGGTTTTTGGTTTTTGGTTTTTGGGTTATGGTATTTGGTTTTTTGGTTTTTTGGTTTTTTGAGTTTTTGGTTTTGGGTTTTTCGTATTTGGTTTTTGGTTTTTGGTTTTTGATTTTTGGTTTTTAGTTTTTGGTTTTTGGTTTTTGGTTTTTGGTTGTTTTGGTTTTTTGGTTTTTTTTGTATTTGGTTTTTTTTTTGTTTTTGGTTTTTTGTTTTTGGTTTTTGGTTTTTTGGTTTTTGGTTTTGGGTTTTTGGTTATGGGTTTTTGGTATTTGGTTTTTGGTTTCTGGATTTTGATTTTTGGTTTTTGGTGTTGGTTTTTGTTTTTTTGGTTTCTTGGTATTTTTGTTTTTGTTTTTTGGTTTTTGGTTTTTGGTTTTCGGTTTTTGGTTTTTGGTTTTTGGTTTTTTGGTTTTTGGTTTGATGGTTTTTTGGTTTTTTGGTTTTTTGAGTTTTGGTTTTTGGTCTTTGGTTTTTGGTTTTTGGTTTTTGGTTCTTGTTTTTTGGTTTATGGTTTTTGGTTTTTGGTTTTTGGTTTTTGGTTTTTGGTTTCTGGTTTTTGGTTTTTGGTTTTTGGTTTTTGGTTTTTGATTTTGGTTTTTGGTTTTTGGTTTTTGGTTTTTGGTTTTTGGTTTTTGGTTTTTGGTTTTTCGTTTTTTGGTTTTTGGTTTCTGGTTTTTGGTTGTTGGTTTTTGGTTTTCGGTTTTTTGGTTTTTTGGTTTTTGGTTTTTTTATGTATTTGGTTTTTTTTGTTTTTGGTTTTTGGTTTCTGGTTTCTGGTTTTCTGGTCTTTTGGTTTTTGTTTTTTTGGGTTTTTGGTTTTTGGTTTTTTGTTTTTGGGTTTTGGTATTTGGTGATTGGTTTTTGGTTTTTGGTTTTTGGTTTTTGGTTTTTGGTTTTTGGTTTTTGGCTTTTGGTTTTTGGTTTTTGGTTTTTGGTTTTTGGATTTTGGTTTTTGGTTTTTGGTTTTTGGTTTTTGGTATTTGGTTTTTGGTTTTTGGTTTTTGGTTTTCGGGTTTTTAGATTTTGGTTTTTGGTTTTTGGTTTTTGGTTTTTGGTTTTTGGTTTTTGGTTTTTGGGTTTTTGATTTTTGGTTTTTGGTTTTTGGTTGTTTTGGTTATTTGGTTGTTTTTGTATTTGGTTTATTTTGTTTCTGGTTTTTGGTTTTTGGTTTTTGAAATTTGGTTTTTGGATTTTGATTTCGGTTTTTGGTTTTTGGTTTTTTGGTTTCTGGTTTGTTGGTTTTTACGTTTTTTGGTTTTTTGGGTTTTGATTTTCGGTCTTTGGTTTTTGGTTTTTGGTTTTTGGTTTTTGGTTTTTGGTTTTTGGTTTTTGTTTTTTGGTTTATGGTTTTTGGTTTTTGGTTTTTGGTTTTCGGTTTTTGGTTTTTGGTTTTTGGTTTTGGTTTTTGGTTTTTGGCTTTTGGTTTTTGGTTTTTGGTTTTTGGTTTTTGGTTTTTGGTTTTTGGTTTTTGGTTTTTGGTTTTTGGTTTTTGGTTTTTGGTTTTTGGCTTTTGGTTTTTGGTTTTTGGTTTTTGGTTTTTGGTTTTTAGTTTTTGGTTTTTGTTTTTTGGTTTTTCGTTTTTTGGTTTTTGGTTTCTGGTTTTTGGTTGTTGGTTTTTGGTTTTCGGTTTTTTGGTTTTTTGGTTTTTGGTTTTTTTATGTATATGGTTTTTTTTGTTTTTGGTTTTTGGTTTCTGGTTTTCTGGTCTTTTGGTTTTTGTTTTTTTGGGTTTTTGGTTTTTGGTTTTTGGTATTTGGTATTTGGTTTTTGGTTTTTGGTTTTTGGTTTTTGGTTTTTGGTTTTTGGTTTTTGGTTTTTGGTTTTTGGTTTTTGGTTTTTGTTTTTTGGCTTTTCGTTTTTGGTTTTTGGTTTTTGGTTTTTGGTTTTTGGTTTTTGGTTTTTGGTTTTTGGTTTTTTGGTTTTTGGTTTCTGTTTTTGGTTGTTGGTTTTTGGTTTTCGGTTTTTTGGTTTTTTGGGTTTTTGGTTTTTTTTGTATTTGGTTTTTTTTGTTTTTGGTTTTTGATTTTCTGGTCTTTTAGTTTTTGGCTTTTTTTTGTTTTTGGTTTTTGGTTTTTGGTATTTGGTTTTTGGTTTTTGGTTTTTGGTTATCTGGTTTTTGGTTTTTGGTATTTGGTTTTTGGTTTTTGGTTTTCGGGTTTTTAGAATTTGGTTTTTGGTTTTGGGTTTTTGGTTTTTGGTTTTTGGTTTTTGGTTTTTGGTTTTTGGTTTTTAGTTTTTGGTTTTTGGTTTTTGGTTTTTGGTTTTCGGTTTTTGGTTTTGGTTTTGTGTTTTTGGTTTTTGGTTTTTTGGTTTTTGGTTTCTGGTTTTTGGTTGTTTGTTTTTGGTTTTCGGTTTTTTGGCTTTTGGTTTTTTGGTTTTTGGTTTTTTTTGTATTTGATTTTTTCGTTTCTGGTTTTTGGTTTTTGGTTTTTGGTTTTCTGGTTTTTTGGTTTTTGGTTTTTTTTTGTTTATGGTTTTTGGTTTTTGGTTTTGGTATTTGGTTTTTGGTTTTTGGTTTTTGGTATTTGGTTTTTGGTTTTTGGTTTTCGGGTTTTTGGTTTTTGGTTTTTGGTTTTTGGTTTTTGGTTTTGGGTTTTTAGTTTTTGGTTTTTGGTTTTTGGTTATTGGTTTTTGTTATTTGGTTTTTGGTTTTTGGTTTTTGGTTTTTGGTTTTTGGTTTTTGGTTTTTGGTTTTTGGTTTTTCGTTTTTAGGGTTTTGTATTAAAATACAAAACCCTATTGCAATCACGACCTGTGTATTTGATTTTTTCGTTTCTGGTTTTTGGTTTTTGGTTTTTGGTTTTCTGGTTTTTTGGTTTTTGGTTTTTTTTTGTTTATGGTTTTTGGTTTTTGGTTTTTGGTTTTGGTATTTGGTTTTTGGTTTTTGGTTTTTGGTATTTGGTTTTTGGTTTTTGGTTTTCGGGTTTTTGGTTTTTGGTTTTTGGTTTTTGGTTTTTGGTTTTTGGTTTTGGGTTTTTGGTTTTTGGTTTTTGGTTTTTGGTTATTGGTTTTTGTTATTTGGTTTTTGGTTTTTGGTTTTTGGTTTTTGGTTTTTGGTTTTTGGTTTTTGGTTTTTGGTTTTTCGTTTTTAGGGTTTTGTATTAAAATACAAAACCCTATTGCAATCACGACCTGTGTCCGTCTGTCCGTCCGTCCGTCCGTCCGTCCGTCCGTCCGTCTGTATGTCACAGCACTTTTTCTCGGAAACTATAGGGGCTACAGCCATGAAACTTTGTAGAAAGGTCAGAAGTGGTGACCTCTTGAAAGTTCAAGGGTGGAAAATTTTTTCAAAGGCGTTTAAGGGGGGTCTCCCCATATAGGGGGGTGACCCCTCAAAAAAAAGTTTTCACCATTGGTAGTCGAATAGGGTGTCATTGGAAAGGTCTCAATAAGATCTTTTCAAAACAAGTCTTAAAATTGTCTTATAAGTACCGAGGGGGGCAGGGGAAGGGGAAATGTACGAACTTTTCGCGTACCCCCCCCTCGCGATTGGACACCTTCCATCCGAAAAATCTGAAAAAAATCATGAATGTAGGACTTTATGAGTACAACAACAACAAATACATGAGAAGTCGAAATTCACTCAACTTTGTTAGTAATAGTATGATTTATCGATTTTATGTTTTCTTGAATAAAATCTAAACGGTACCTTTAAACTCAATAAAATTTAGCAAAGAGATGACTATTTATAAGATTGATCTTTTCTGAAAGTTTCATAAAGATCGAATAGTATTTACCGAAGTTATAGCGATTTGAATTTTCGTGTATTACTATGGAGCAATATGCCCTGTATTACTATGGAAACATATTGCTATGGAGCCATATGCGCTTTTTACCGACTTAGACACTACATCTTTGCTAGGATTTGCATGAAAATTTCAGGAGTGATAGGTATCATGAAGATGAGTACATACAATTGAAACAAGTCGAAGAGGCAGGAGAGAGCTCCTAGCAAAAGGGCTTTGTAACCATTCTAGGATTCGAAAAAATAGGCCATGAATCGATGATTACAGTACAGAGGAGTGGCCCCTGAAAAAAATTTCATGAAAGGTAGCCGATATGAGTATCACCTGAAAGTTCTCTATGAGAGCTTTTCAAAACAGTTCTTAAACTGACAGTTTTTGCTTCAGTGGGAGCACAGGGGGGGGAAATACATGAAAAATGTGTTTCCTCCCTCGCAAATGGACACCCGTGATCTCAAAAATCTGAAAAAAATATCAAAGGAGATAGTTATGGGTATAACTATAACAAATATCTCAGAAGTCAAAATTCGTTCAACTTTGTTAATAATAGTATGATCCTCGAATTTCACATTTTCTCCAATTAAATCGTCTTTGACATGTTTCTTGATTTTATTCGTTGCTGGTTACTGCATTTTGTAAGTTGGGTACAAAACCCTTCTGACATGAGCATAGGTCTGTCTACCCAACTTGTTTGGTTTTTGGTTTCTGGTTTTTGGTTGTTGGTTTTTGGTTTTCGGTTTTATTGTTTTTTGGTTTTTGGTTTTTTTTTGTATTTGGTTTTTTTTGTTTTTGGTTTTTGGTTTCTGGTTTTCTGGTTTTTTGGTTTCTGGTTTTCTGGTTTTTTTGTTTTTGGTTTTTGGTTTTTGGTTTCTGGTTTTTGGTATTTGGTTTTTGGTTTTTGGTTTTTGGTTTTTGGTTTTTGGTTTTTGGTTTTTGGTTTTTGGTTTTTGGTTTTTGGTTTTTGGTTGTTTTGGTTTTTTGGTTTTTTTTGTATTTGGTTTTTTTTGTTTTTTGTTTTTGGTTTTTGGTTTTTTGGTTTTGGGATTTTGGTTTTTGGTTTTTGGTTTTTGGTATTTGGTTTTTGGTTTTTGGTTTTTCGTTTTTTGGTTTTTGGTTTCTGGATTTTGATTTTTGGTTTTTGGTGTTGGTTTTTGTTTATTTGGTTTCTTGGTATTTTTGTTTTTGTTTTTTGGTTTTTGGTTTTTGGTTTTCGGTTTTTGGTTTTTGGTTTTTGGTTTTTTGGTTTTCGGTTTGTTGGTTTTTTGGTTTTTTGGTTTTTTGAGTTTTGGTTTTTGGTCTTTGGTTTTTGGTTTTTGGTTTTTGGTTTTTGTTTTTTGGTTTATGGTTTTTGGTTTTTGGTTTTTGGTTTTTGGTTTTTGGTTTCTGGTTTTTGGTTTTTGGTTTTTGGTTTTTGGTTTTTAGTTTTTGGGTTTTAGATTTTGGTTTTTGGTTTTTGGTTTTTGGTTTTTGGTTTTTGGTTTTTGGTTTTGTGTTTTTGGGTTTTGGATTCTTGGTTTTTTGGTTTTGTGGTTTTTTTGGTTTTTGGTTTTGGTTTTTGGTTTTTGGTTTTTGGTTTTTTGGTTTTTTGGGTTTCTGGTTTTGGGTTTTTGGTATTTGGTTTTTGGTTTTTGGTTTTTGGTTTTTGGTTTTTGGTTTTTGGTTTTTGGTTTTTGGTTTTTGGTTTTTGGTTTTTGGTTTTTTCTTTTGGTTTTTGGTTTTTGGTTTTTGGCATCTGGTTTTTGGTTTTTGGTTTTTGGTATTTCGTTTTTTGGTTTTTGGTTTTTGGTTTCTGGTTTTTGGTTGTTGGTTTTTGGTTTTCGGTTTTATGGTTTTTTGGTTTTTGGTTTTTTTTTTGTATTTGGTTTTTTTTGTTTTTGGTTTTTGGTTGCTGGTTTTCTGGTTTTTTGGTTTCTGGTTTTCTGGTTTTTTTGTTTTTGGTTTTTGGTTTTTGGTTTCTGGTTTTTGGTTTTTGGTATTTGTTTTTTGGTTTTTGGTTTTTGGTTTTTGGTTTTTGGTTTTTGGTTTTTGGTTTTTGGTTTTTGGTTTTTGGTTTTTGGTTTTTGGTTTTTGGTTTTTTCTTTTGGTTTTTGGTTTTTGGTTTTTGGCATCTGGTTTTTGGTTTTTGGTTTTTGGTATTTCGTTTTTTGGTTTTTGGTTTTTGGTTTCTGGTTTTTGGTTGTTGGTTTTTGGTTTTCGGTTTTATGGTTTTTTGGTTTTTGGTTTTTTTTTTGTATTTGGTTTTTTTTGTTTTTGGTTTTTGGTTGCTGGTTTTCTGGTTTTTTGGTTTCTGGTTTTCTGGTCTTTTGGTTTTTGGTTTTTGGTTTTTGGTTTTTGGTATTTGGTTTTTGGTTTTTGGTTTTTGGTTTTTGGTTTTTGGTTTTTGGTTTTTGGTTTTTGGTTTTTGGTTTTTGGTTTTTGGTTTTTGGTTTTTGGTTTTTGGTTTTTGGTTTTTGGTTTTTGGTTTTTGATTTTTGGTTTTTAGTTTTCGGTTTTTGGTTTTTGGTTTTTGGTTTTTGGTTTTTTGGTTTCTGGTCTCTGGTTTTTGGTTGTTGGTTCTTGGTTTTCGGTTTTTTGGTTTTTTGGTTTTTGGTTTCTTTTTGTATTTGGTATTTTTTGTTTTTGGTTTTTGGTTTTTTGGTCTTTTAGTTTTTGGTTTTTTTTTGTTTTTGGTTTTTGGTATTTGGTTTTTGGTTTTTGGTTTTTTGTTTTTGGTTTTTGGTATTTGGTTTTTGGTTTTTGGTTTTCGGGTTTTTAGATTTTGGTTTTTGGTTTTTGGGTTTAGGTTTTTGGTTTTCGGTTTTTGGTTTTTGGTTTTTGGTTTTTGGTTATTGGTTTTTGGTTTTTGGTTTTGTGTTTTTGGGTTTTGGATTCTTGGTTTTTTGGTTTTGTGTTTTTTTGGTTTTTGGTTTTTGGTTTTTGGTTTTTTGGGTTTTGGGTTTTTGGGTTTTGGTTTTGGGTTTTTGGTATTTGATTTTTGGTTTTTGGTTTTTGATTTTTGATTTTTGGTTTTTGGTTTTTGGTTGTTTTGGTTTTTTGGTTTTTTTTGTATTTGGTTTTTTTGTTTTTGGTTTTTGGTTTTTGGTTTTTGATATTTGATTTTTGATTTTTGATTCCGGGTTTTTGGTTTTTGGTTTTTGTTTTTTGTTTTTTGTTTTTGGTTTTTGGTTTTTTGGTTTTTTGATTTGGGGTTTTGGTTTTTGGTTTTTGGTTTTTGGTTTTTGGTTTTTTTGGTTTTTTTGGTTTTTTTGGTTTTTTGGTTTTTGGTTTTTGGTATTTGGTTTTTGGTTTTTGGTTTTTGGTTTTTGATTTTTGGTTATTGGTTTTTGGGTTTTGGTTTTTGGTTTTTGGTTTTTGGTTTTTGATTTTTGGTTTTTGGTTTTGTGTTTTTGGTTTTTGGTTTTTGGTTTTTTGGTTTTTGGTTTCTGGTTTTTGGTTGTTGGTTTTTGGTTTTCGGTTTTTTGGTTTTTTGGTTTTTGGTTTCTTTTTGTATTTGGTATTTTTTGTTTTTGGTTTTTGGTTTTTGGTTTTCTGGTCTTTTAGTTTTTGGTTTTTTTTTGTTTTTGGTTTTTGGTTTTTGGTTTTTGGTATTTGGTTTTTGGTTTTTGGTTTTTTGTTTTTGGTTTTTGGTATTTGGTTTTTGGTTTTTGGTTTTCGGGTTTTTTGATTTTGGTTTTTGGTTTTTGGGTTTAGGTTTTTGGTTTTCGGTTTTTGGTTTTTGGTTTTTGGTTTTTGGTTTTTGGTTTTTGGTTTTTGGTTTTTGGTTTTTGGTTTTTGGTTTTTGGTTTTGTGTTTTTGGGTTTTGGATTCTTGGTTTTTTGGTTTTGTGTTTTTTTGGTTTTTGGTTTTCGGTTTTTGGTTTTTGGTTTTTTGGGTTTTTGGGTTTTTGGGTTTTGGTTTTGGGTTTTTGGTATTTGATTTTTGGTTTTTGGTTTTTGACTTTTGGTTTTTGGTTTTTGGTTGTTTTGGTTTTTTGGTTTTTTTTGTATTTGGTTTTTTTGTTTTTGGTTTTTGGTTTTTGGTTTTTGATATTTGGTTTTTGATTTTTGATTCCGGGTTTTTGGTTTTTGTTTTTTGTTTTTTGTTTTTGGTTTTTGGTTTTTGGTTTTTTGGTTTTTTGGTTTGGGGTTTTGGTTTTTGGTTTTTGGTTTTTGGTTTTTGGTTTTTGGTTTTTTTGGTTTTTTGGTTTTTTGGTTTTTGGTTTTTGGTATTTGGTTGTTGGTTTTTGGTTTTTGATTTTTGGTTATTGGTTTTTGGGTTTTGGTTTTTGGTTTTTAGTTTTTGGTTTTTGGTTTTTGGTTTTTGGTTTTGTGTTTTTGGGTTTTGGATTCTTGGTTTTTTGGTTTTGTGGTTTTTTTGGTTTTTGGTTTTGGTTTTTGGTTTTTGGTTTTTGGTTTTACGTTTTTTGGGTTTTTGGTTTTGGGTTTTTGGTATTTGGTTTTTGGTTTTTGGTTTTTGGTTTTTGATTTTTGGTTTTGGTTTTTGGTTTTTTTGGTTTTTTGGTTTTTTGGTTTTTGGTTATTGGTTTTTGGATTTCGGTTTGGGGTTTTTGGTTTTTGGTTTTTGGTTTTTGGTTTTTGATTTTTGGGTTTTGGTTTTTGGTTTTTTGGTTTTTTGGTTTTTTGGGTTTTTGGTTTTTGGTTTTTGGTTTTGGTTTTTGGTTTTTGGTTTTTGGTTTTTGGTTTTTGGTTTTTGGTTTTTAGTTTTTGGGTTTTTTTGGGTTTTGGTTTTTGGTTTTTGGTTTTGGTATTTGGTATTTGGTTTTTGGTTTTTGGTTTTTGGTATTTGTTTTTTGGTTTTTGGTTTTCGGGTTTTTGGTTTTTAGTTTTTGGTTTTTGGTTTTTGGTTTTTGGTTTTTGGTTTTTGGTTTTTGCTTTTTGGTTTTTGGTTTTTGGTTTTTGGTTTTTTCTTTTGGTTTTTGGTTTTTGGTTTTTGGCTTCTGGTTTTTGGTCTTTGGTTTTTGGTTTTTGGTATTTCGTTTTTTGGTTTTTGGTTTCTGGTTTTTGGTTGTTGGTTTTTGGTTTTCGGTTTTATGGTTTTTTGGTTTCTGGTTTTTTTTTGTATTTGGTTTTTTTTGTTTTTGGTTTTTGGTTTCTGGTTTTTTGGTTTCTGGTTTTCTGGTCTTTTGGTTTTTGGTTTTTGGTTTTTGGTATTTGGTTTTTGGTTTTTGGTTTTTGGTTTTTGGTTTTTGGTTTTTTTTTTTGGTTTTTGGTTTTTGGTTTTCGGTTTTTGGTTTTTGGTTTTTGGTTTTTGGTTTTTGGTTTTTGATTTTTGGTTTTTAGTTTTTGGTTTTTGGTTTTTGGTTTTTGGTTTTTGGTTTTTTGGTTTTTGGTTTCTGGTTTTTGGTTGTTGGTTTTTGGTTTTCGGTTTTTTGGTTTTTTGGTTTTTTGGTTTTTGGTTTTTTTTGTATTTGGTATTTTTTGTTTTTGGTTTTTGGTTTTTGGTTTTCTGGTCTTTTAGTTTTTGGTTTTATTTTGTTTTTGGTTTTTGGTTTTTGGTTTTTGGTATTTGGTTTTTGGTTTTTGGTTTTTTGTTTTTGGTTTTTGGTATTTGGTTTTTGGTTTTTGGTTTTCGGGTTTTTAGATTTTGGTTTTTGGTTTTTGGGTTTAGGTTTTTGGTTTTCGGTTTTTGGTTTTTGGTTTTTGGTTTTTGGTTTTTGGTTTTTGGTTTTTGGTTTTTGGTTTTGTGTTTTTGGGTTTTGGATTCTTGGTTTTTTGGTTTTGTGTTTTTTTGGTTTTTGGTTTTTGGTTTTTGGTTTTTTGGGTTTTTGGGTTTTTGGGTTTTGGTTTTGGGTTTTTGGTATTTGATTTTTGGTTTTTGGTTTTTGATTTTTGGTTTTTGGTTTTTGGTTGTTTTGGTTTTTTGGTTTTTTTTGTATTTGGTTTTTTTGTTTTTGGTTTTTGGTTTTTGGTTTTTGATATTTGGTTTTTGATTTTTGATTCCGGGTTTTTGGTTTTTGGTTTTTGTTTTTTGTTTTTTGTTTTTGGTTTTTGGTTTTTTGGTTTTTTGGTTTGGGGTTTTGGTTTTTGGTTTTTGGTTTTTGGTTTTTGGTCTTTGGTTTTTTTGGTTTTTTGGTTCTTTGGTTTTTGGTTTTTGGTATTTGTATTTTGGTTTTTGGTTTTTGATTTTTGGTTATTGGTTTTTGGGTTTTGGTTTTTGGTTTTTAGTTTTTGGTTTTTGGTTTTTGGTTTTTGGTTTTGTGTTTTTGGGTTTTGGATTCTTGGTTTTTTGGTTTTGTGGTTTTATTGGTTTTTGGTTTTGGTTTTTGGTTTTTGGTTTTTGGTTTTTTGGTTTTTTGGGTTTTTGGTTTTGGGTTTTTGGTATTTGGTTTTTGGTTTTTGGTTTTTGGTTTTTGATTTTTGGTTTTGGTTTTTGGTTTTTTTGGTTTTTTGGTTTTTTGGTTTTTGGTTTTTTGGTTTTTGGTTATTGGTTTTTGGATTTCGGTTTGGGGTTTTTGGTTTTTGGTTTTTGATTTTTGGGTTTTGGTTTTTGGTTTTTTGGTTTTTTGGTTTTTTGGGTTTTTGGTTTTTGGTTTTTGGTTTTGTTTTTTGGTTTTTGGTTTTTGGTTTTTGGTTTTTGGTTTTTGGTTTTTAGTTTTTGGGTTTTTTTGGGTTTTGGTTTTTGTTTTTTGGTTTTGGTGTTTGGTATTTGGTTTTTGGTTTTTGGTTTTTGGTTTTTGTTTTTTGGTTTTTGGTTTTCGGGTTTTTGGTTTTTGGTTTTTGGTTTTTGGTTTTTGGTTTTTGGTTTTTGGTTTTTGGTTTTTGGTTTTTGGTTTTTGGTTTTTGGTTTTTGGTTTTTGGTTTTTGGTTTTTGATTTTTGGTTTTTAGTTTTTGGTTTTTGGTTTTTGGTTTTTGGTTTTTGGTTTTTTGGTTTTTGGTTTCTGGTTTTTGGTTGTTGGTTTTTGGTTTTCGGTTTTTTGGTTTTTTGGTTTTTTGGTTTTTGGTTTTTTTTTGTATTTGGTATTTTTTGTTTTTGGTTTTTGGTTTTTGGTTTTCTGGTCTTTTAGTTTTTGGTTTTTTTTTGTTTTTGGTTTCTGGTTTTTGGTTTTTGGTATTTGGTTTTTGGTTTTTGGTTTTTTGTTTTTGGTTTTTGATATTTGGTTTTTGGTTTTTGGTTTTCGGGTTTTTGATTTTGGTTTTTGGTTTTTGGGTTTTGGTTTTTGGTTTTTGGTTTTTGGTTTTTGGTTTTTGGTTTTTGGTTTTTGGTTTTTGGTTTTTGGTTTTTGGTTTTTGGTTTTTGGTTTTTGGTTTTTGGTTTTCGGTTTTTGATTTTTGGTTTTTGTTTTTTGGATTTTGGTTTCTTGGTTTTTTGGTTTTTTGGGTTTTTGGTTATTGGTTTTTGGTGTTTGGTTGTTGATTTTTGGTTTTTGGTTTTTGGTTTTTGGTTTTTGGTTTTGGTGTTTGGTTTTTGGTTTTTGGTATTTGGCTTTTGGTTATTGGTTTCTTGGTTATTGGTTTTTTTGGTTTTTTGGTTTTTGATTTTTGGTTTTTGGTTTTCGATTTTTGGTTTTTGGTTTTCGGTTTTTGGTTTTTTGTTTTTGGTTTTTGTTTTTTGGTTTTTGGTTTTTGGTTTTTGGTTTTTGGTTTTTGGATTTTGGTTTTTGGTTTTTGGTTTTTGGCTTGTGGTTGTTGGTTTTTGGTTTTTGGTTTTCGATTGTCGGTTTTTGGTTTTTGGTTTTTGGTTTTTGGTTTTTATTTTTGGTTTTTGGTTTTTGGTTTTTGGTTTTCGGTTTTTGGTTTTTGGTTTTTGGATTTTGGTTTTTGGTTTTTGGTTTTTGGGTTTCGGTTTTTGGTTTTTTGTTTTTGGATTTTGGTTTTTGGTTTTTGGTTTTTGGTTTTTGGTTTTTGGTTTTCGGTTTTTGGTTTTTTGGTTTTTTGTTTTTTGGTTTTTTTGGTTTTTGGTTTTTGGTTTTCGGTTTTCGATGTTTGGTTTTTGGTTTTCGATTTTTGGTTTTTGGTTTTTGGTTTTTGGTTTTTGGTTTTTGGTTTTTGGTTATTGGTTTTGGGTTTTTGGTTTTCGATTTTTGGTTTTTGGTTTTTGGTTTTTGCGTTTGGTTTCTTGGTTTTTTGGTTTTTGGGTGTTTGGTTTTTGGTTTTTGGTTTTTGGTTTGTGGTTTTGGTTTTTGGTTTTTGGTTTTTGGTTTTTGGTTTTTGGTTTTTGGTTTTTGGTTTTTGGTTTTTGGTTTTTGGTTTTTTGTTTATTTGGTTTTTGGTTTTTGGTTTTTGGTTTTTGGTTTTTGGGTTTTTGGTTTCTGGTTTTTGGTTTTTGGTATTCGGTTTTCGGTTTTTGGTTTTTGGTTTATGGTTTTTGGTTTTTGGTTTTTGGTTTTTGGTTTTTGGTTTCTGGTTATTGGTTTTTGGTTTTTAGTTTTTGGGTTTTTAGTTTTTGGTTTTTGTTTTTTGGTTTTCGGTTTTTGATTTTTGGTTTTTGGTTTTTGGTTTTTGGTATTTGGTTTTTGATTTTTAGTTTTTGGTTTTTGGTTTCTGGTTTTTGGTTTTTAGTTTTTTGGTTTTTTGGTTTTTTGGTTTTTTGGTTTTTGGTTTTTGGTTTTTGGTTTATGGTTTTTGGGTCTCGATTTTTGGTTTTTGGTTTTCGATTTTTGGTGTTTGGTTTTTGGTTTTTGATTATTGGTTTTTGGTTATTGGTTTTTGGTTTTTGGGCTTCGATTTTTGGTTTTTGGTTTTTGGTTTCTTGGTTTTTTGGTTTTTTGGTTTTTTGGTTTTTTGGTTTTTGTTTTTGGTTTTTGGTGTTTGGTTTCTGGTTTTTGGTTTTTCGGTTTTTTGGTTTTTGGGTTTTTGGTTTTTGGTTTTTGGTCTTCCGTTCTTGTTTTTTGGTTTTTGGTTTTTGGTTTTTGGTTTTTGGTTTTTGGTTTTTGGTTTTTGGTTTTTGGTTTTTGGTTTTTGGTTTTTGGTTTTTGGTTTTTGGTTTCTTGGTTTTTTGGTTTTTTGGTTTTTTGGGTTGTTGGTTTTTGGTTTTTGGTTTTCGGTTTTTGATTTGTGGTTTTTGGTTTTTGATTTTTGGTTTTTGTTGTTTTGGTTTTTGGCTTTTGGTTTTTGGTTTTTGGTTTTCGGTTTTTGGTTTTTGGTTTTTGGCTTTTTGGTTTTTTGGTTTTTTGGTTTTTTGGTTTTTTGGTTTTTTGGTTTTTGGCTTTTGGGTTTTGGTTTTTGGTTTTTGGTTTTGTGTTTTGGTTTTTGGTTTCCGGTTTTTGGTTTGGTTTTTTATTTTGGTTTTTGTTTTTGGTTTTTGGTTTTTTTTTTTTGATTTTCTGGTTTCTTGGTTTCTTCGTTTTTTGGTTTTTGGTTTTTGGTTTTTGGTTTTTGGTTTTCGGTTTTCGATGTTTGGTTTTTGGTTTTTCGTTTTTGGTTTTCGGTTTTCGATGTTTGTTTTTTGGTTTTCGATTTTTGGTTTTTGGTTTTTGGTTTGTGGTCATTGGTTTTGGGTTTTTGGTTTTCGATTTTTGGTTTTTGGTTTTTGGTTTGTGGTTTTTGGTTTTTGGTTTTTGGTTTTTGGTTTTTGGTTTTTGGGTTTTTGGTTTTTGGTTTTTGGTTTTTGGTTTTTGGTTTTTGGTTTTTGGTTTTTGGTTTTTGGGTTTTGGTTTTTGGTTTTTGGTTTTTGGTTTTTGGTTTTTGGTTTTTGGTTTTTGGTTTTTGGTTTTTGGTTTTTGGTTTTTCGTTTTTGTTTTTTAGTTTTTGGTTTCTGGTTTTTGGTTTTTGATTTTTGGTTTTTGGTTTTTGGTTTTTAGTTTTTGGTTTTTGGATTTTGGTTTTTGTTTTTTGGTTTTTCTGTTTTTTGGTTTTTTGGTTTTTGGTTTTTGGTTTTTGGTTTTCGGTTTTCGTTGTTTGGTTTTTAGTTTTCGATTTTTGGTTTTTGGTTTTTGGTTTTTGGTTTTAGGTTTTTGGTTATTGGTTTCGGGTTTTTGGTTTTCGATTTTTGGTTTTTGGTTTTTGGTGTACAGTTACTTGGTTTTTTGGTTTTTTGGTTTTTGGGTGGTTTTTGGTTTTTGGTTTTCAGTTTTTAGTTTTTGGTTTTTGGTTTTCGGTTTTTGGTTTTTGGTTTGTGGTTTTTGGTATTTGGTTTTTAGTTTTTGGTTTTTGGTTTTTGGTTTTTTTGTTTTTTGGTTTTTGGTTATTGCTTTTTGGTTTTTGTTTTTTGGTTTTTGGTTTTTGGTTTTTGGTTTTTGGTTTTTGGTTTTTCGTTTTTGGTTTTTGGGTTTTGGTTTTTGGTTTTTGGTTTTTGGTTTTTGGTTTTTGGTTTTTGGTTTTTGGTTTTTGGTTTTTGGTTTTTGGTTTTTGGTTTTTGGTTTTATGTTTTTGGTTATTGGTTTTTGGTTTTTGGTTTTTGGGTTTTTAGTTTTTGGTTTTTGGTTTTTGGATTTGGTTTTTGGTTACTTGGTTTTTTGGTCTTTTGGTTTTTGATTTTTGGTTTTTGGTTTTCGGTTTTTGGTTTTTGGTTTTTGGTTTTTGGATTTTGGTTTTTGGTTTTTGGTTTTTGGTTTTTGGTTTTTGGTGTTTGGTTTTCGGTTTTTGGTTTTTGGTTTTTGGTATTTGGTTTTTGGTTTTTAGTTTTTGGTTTTGCGTTTCTGGTTTTTGGTTTTAAAGTTTTTTGGTTTTTTGGTTTTTTGGTTTATTGGTTTTTTGGTTTTTGGTTGTTGGTTTTTGGTTTTTGGGTTTCGATTTTTGGTTTTTGGTTTTCGATTTTTGGTTTTTGGTTTATGGTTTTTGGTTTTTGGTTATTGGTTTTTGGTTTTTGGTTTTCGATTTTTGGTTTTTGGTTTTTGTTTTTGGTTTCTTGGTTTTTTGGTTTTTTGGTTTCGGGTTTTTGTTTTTGGTTTTTGGTTTTTGGTTTTTCGGTTTTTTGGTTTTTGGTTTTTGGTTTTTGATTTTTGGTTTTTGGTTGTGGGTTTTTGGTTTTTGGTTGTTGGTTTTATGGTTTTTGGTTTTTGGTGATGGTTTTTGATTTTTGGTTTTTGGTTTTTGATTTTTGATTTTTGGTTTTTGGTTTTTGGTTTTTTGTTATTGGTTTTTGGTTTGCGGTTTTCGGTCAACGGTTTTGGTTTTTGGTTTTTGGGTTTGGTTTTTGGTTTTTGGTTTTTGGTTTCCTGGTTTTTAAGTTTTTTGGTTTTTTGGGTTTTTGGTTTTTCGTTTTCGTTTTCGTTTTTTGGTTTTTCGGTTTTTGGTTATTGGTTTTTGGTTTTTGCTTTTTGGTTTTTGGTTTTTGATTTTTGGTTTTTGGTTTTTGGTTTTTGGTTTCTTGGTTTCTTGGTTTTTTAGTTTTCAGGCTTTTGGTTTTTGGTTTTTTGTTTTTGGTTTTTGGTTTTTGGTTTTTGGATTTTGGTTTTTGGTTTTTGGTTTTTGGTTTTCAGTTTTTGGTTTTTGGTTTTTGGTTTTCGGTTTTCGGTTTTTGGTTTTTGGTTTTTGGTATTTGGTTTTTAGTTTTTGGTTTTTGGTTTCTGGTTTCTGGTTTTTGGTTTTTAGTTTTTTGGTTTTTTGGTTTTTTGGTTTTTTGGTTTTAGGTTTTTTGGTTTTTTGGGTTTTGGTTTTTGGTTTTTGGGTTTCGATTTTTGGTTTTTTTTTCGATTTTTGGTTTTTGGTTTTTGGTTATTGGTTTTTGGGTTTCTGGTTCTCAATTTTTGGTTTTTGGTTATTGGTTTCTTGGTTGTTTGGTTTTTTGGTTTTCGGGTTTTTAGTTTTTGGTTTTTGGTTTTTGTTTTTTGGTGTTTGGTTTTTCGGGTTTTTGGTTTTTGGGTTTTTGGTTTTTGGTTTTTGGTTTTTGGCTTTTGGTTTTTGGTTTTTGGAGTTTGGTTGTTGGTTTTTGGTTTTTGGCTTTTGGTTTTGGGTTTTTGGTTTTTGTTTTTCGGGTTTTGGTTTTTGGTTTTTCGTTTTTGGTTTTCGGTTTTCGATGTTTGGTTTTTGGTTTTCGATTTTTGGTTTTTGGTTTTTGGTTTTTGGTCATTGGTTTTGGGTTTTTGGTTTTCGATTTTTGGTTTTTGGTTTTTGGTTTTTGGTTTTTGGTTTTTTTGTTTTTTGGTTTTTGGTTATTGCTTTTTGGTTTTTGTTTTTTGGTTTTTGGTTTTTGGTTTTTGGTTTTTGGTTTTTGGTTTTTGGTTTTTGGTTTTTGGTTTTTGGTTTTTGGTTTTTGGTTTTTGGTTTTTGGTTTTTGGTTTTTGGTTTTTGGTTTTTGGTTTTTGGTTTTTGGTTTTTGGTTTTTGGTTTTTGGTTTTTGGTTTTTGGTTTTTGGTTTTTGGTTTTTGGTTTTTGGTTTTTGGTTTTTGGTTTTTGGTTTTTGGTTTTTGGTTTTTGGTTTTTGGTTTTTGGTTTTTGGTTTTTGATTTTTGGTTTTTCGTTTTTGTCTTTTAGTTTTTGGTTTCTGGTTTTTGGTTTTTGATTTTTGGTTTTTGGTTTTTGGTTTTTGGTTTTTAGTTGTTGGTTTTTGGTTTTTGGTTTTTGTTTTTTGGTTTTTTGGTTTTTTGGTTTTTTGGTTTTTGGTTTTTGGTTTTCGGTTTTCGTTGTTTGGTTTTTAGTTTTCGATTTTTGGTTTTTGGTTTGTGGTTTTTGGTTTTAGGTTTTTGGTTATTGGTTTTTGGTTTTTGGTTTTCGATTTTTGGTTTTTGGTTTTTGGTGTTTGGTTTCTTGGTTTTTTGGTTTTTTGGTTTTTGGGTTTTTGTTTTTTGGTTTTTGGTTACTTGGTTTTTTGGTCTTTTGGTTTTTGATTTTTGGTTTTTGGTTTTCGGTTTTTGGTTTTTGGTTTTTGGTTTTTGGATTTTGGTTTTTGGTTTTTGGTTTTTGGTTTTTGGTTTTTGGTTTTGGTGTTTGGTTTTCGGTTTTTGGTTTTTGGTTTTTGGTTTTTGGTATTTGGTTTTTGGTCCTTAGTTTTTGGTTTTGCGTTTCTGGTTTTTGGTTTTTAAGTTTTTTGGTTTTTTGGTTTTTTGTTTTATTGGTTTTTTGGTTTTTGGTTGTTGGTTTTTGGTGTTTGGGTTTCGATTTTTGGTTTTTGGTTTTCGATTTTCGGCTTTTTTTTTGGTTTTTGGTTATTGCTTTTTGGTTTTTGGTTTTTGGTTTTTGGTTATTGGTTATTGGTTTTTGGTATTCGGTTTTCGGTTTTGAGTTTTTGGTTTTTGGTTTTTGGTTTTTGGTTTTTGGTTTTTGGTTTTTGGTTTTTGGTTATTGGTTTTTGGTTTTTGGTTTTTGGGTTTTTAGTTTTTGGTTTTTGGTTTTTGGTTTTTGGTTTTTGGTTACTTGGTTTTTTGGTCTTTTGGTTTTTGATTTTTGGTTTTTGGTTTTCGGTTTTTGGTTTTTGGTTTTTGGTTTTTGGATTTTGGTTTTTGGTTTTTGGTTTTTGGTTTTTGGTTTTTGGTTTTTGGTATTTGGTTTTCGGTTTTTGGTTTTTGGTTTTTGGTTTTTGGTATTTGGTTTTTGGTTCTTAGTTTTTGGTTTTGCGTTTCTGGTTTTTGGTTTTTAAGTTTTTTGGTTTTTTGGTTTTTTGGTTTATTGGTTTTTTGGTTTTTGGTTGTTGGTTTTTGGTTTTTGGGTTTCGATTTTTCGTTTTTGGTTTTCGATTTTCGGTTTTTGGTTTTTGGTTTTTGGTTATTGGTTTTTGGTTTTTGGTTTTTGGTTTTCGATTTTTGGTTTTTGGTTTTTGTTTTTGGTTTCTTGGTTTTTTGGTTTTTTGGTTTTCGGGTTTTTGTTTTTGGTTTTTGGTTTCTGGTTTTTGGTTTTTCGGTTTTTTAGTTTTTGGTTTTTGGTTTTCGATTTTTGGTTTTTGGTTGTTGGTTTTTGGTTTTTGGTTTTTGGTTGTTGGTTTTATGGTTTTTAGTCTTTGGTGATGGTTTTTGATTTTTGGTTTTTGGTTTTTGATTGTTGATTTTTGGTTTTTGGTTTTTGGTTTTTCGTTATTGGTTTTTGGTTTGCGGTTTTCGGTCATTGGTTTTGGTTTTTGGTTTTTGGGTTTGGTTTTTGGTTTTTGGTTTTTGGTTTCCTGGTTTTTATGTTTTGTGGTTTTTTTGGTTTTTGTTTTTTCGCTTTCGTTTTTGGTTTTTTGGTTTTTTGGTTTTTGGTTATTGGTTTTTCGTTTTTGTTTTTTGGTTTTTGGTTTTTGATTTTTGGTTTTTGGTTTTTGGTTTTTGGTTTTTGGTTTTTGGTTTCTTGGTTTTTTGGTTTTTTAGTTTCCAGGCTTTTGGTTTTTGGTTTTTTGTTTTTGGTTTTTGGTTTTTGGTTTTTGGTTTTTGGATTTTGGTTTTTGGTTTTGGTTATTGGTTTTTGGTTTTCGATTTTTGGTTTTTGGTTTTTGGTTTTTTGGTTTTTGGTTATAGTTTTTGTTTTTGGTTTTTGGTTTTTGGTTTTTGGTTTTTGGTTTCTTGGTTTTATGGTTTTTTGGTTTTTAGGTTTTTTGGTTTTCGGTTTTTGGTTTTTTGGTTTTTGGTCTTGGTATTTGGTTTTTGGTTTTTGGTTTTTGGCCTTTGGTTTTTGGTTTTTGGTTTTTGGGTTTTTGTTTTTTGGTTTTTGGGTTTTTGGTTTTTGGTTTTTGGTTTTTGGTTTTTGGTTTTTGGTTTTTGGTTTTTGGTTTTTGTTTTTTGGTTTTTGGTTTTTGGTTTTTGGTTTTTGGTGTTTGTTTTTTGGTTTTGGTTATTGGATTTTGGTTTTTGGTTTTCGATTTTTGGTTTTTTGTTTTTGGTTTTTGGTTTTTAGTTTCTTGGTTTTTTTGGTTTTTTGGTTTTTTGGTTTTCGGGTTTTTGGTTTTTGGTTTTTGGTTTCTTGGTTTTCTGGTTTTTTTGTTTTTGGTTTTTGGTTTTTGGTTTTTTGGTTTTTGGTTATGGTTTTTTGTTTTTGGTTTTACGTTTTTGGTTTTTGGTTTCTTGGTTTTATGGTTTTTTGGTTTTTAGGTTTTTTAGTTTTCGGTTTTTGGTTCTTTGGTTTTTGGTTTTGGTATTTGGTTTTTGGTTTTTGGTTTTTGGTTTTTGTTTTTTGGTTTTTGGTTTTTGGTTTTTGGATTTGGTTTTTGGTTTTTGGTTTTTGGTTTTTGGTTTTTGGTTTTTGGTTTTGGGTTTTTGGTTTTTGGTTTTTGGTTTTTGGTTTTTGGTTTTTGGGTTTTGGATTTTGGTTTTTGGATTTTCGTTTTTGGTTTTTGGTTTTTGGTTTCCGGTTTTTGGTTTTTGGTTTTGGGTTGTTGGTTCTTGGTTTTTGGTTTTCGGTTTTTGGTTTTTGGTTTTTCGTTTTTTGGTTTTGGTTTTTGGTTTTTGGTTTTTGGTTTTTGGTTTTTGGTTTTTGGTTTTTGGTTTTTGGTTTTTGGTTTTTGGTTTTTGGGTTTTGGATTTTGGTTTTTGGATTTTCGTTTTTGGTTTTTGGTTTTTGGTTTCCGGTTTTTGGTTTTTGGTTTTGGGTTTTTGGTTCTTGGTTTTTGGTTTTCGGTTTTTGGTTTTTGGTTTTTCGTTTTTTGGTTTTGGTTTTTGGTTTTTGGTTTTTGGTTTTTGGTTTTTGGTTTTTGGTTTTTGGTTTTTGGTTTTCGCTTTTTGGTTTTTGGGTTTTGGATTTTGGTTTTTGGATTTTCGTTTTTGGTTTTTGGTTTTTGGTTTCCGGTTTTTGGTTTTTGGTTTTGCGTTTTTGGTTTTTGATTTTTATTTGTTGGTTTTTGGTTTTTGGTTTTTGGTTTTTTGTTTTTGGTTATTAGTTTCTGGTTTTTGGTTTTTGGTTTTCGGTTTTTGGTTTTTGATTTTGGTTTTTTTTTGGTTTTTGGTTTCTGGTTTCTTGGTTTTTTGGTTTTTCGGTTTTTGGTTTTTGGTTTTTGGTTTTTGGATCTCGGTTCTTGGTTTTTGGTTTTCGGTTTTTGGTTTTTGGTTTTTCGTTTTTTGGTTCTGGTTTTTGGTTTTTGGTTTTTGGTTTTTGGTCTCTTGGTTTTTTGGTTCTTGGTTTTTGGTTTTTGGTTTTTGGTTTTTGGTTTCTTGGTCTTTTGGTTTTTTGGTTTTTTGGTTTTTGGTTTTTGGTTTTTGGTTTTTGGTTTTTGGTTTTTGGTTTTTGGCTTTTGGTTTTTGGTTTTTGGTTGTAGGTTTTTTGTTTTTTGGTTATTGGTTTTTGGGTTTTTGGTTTTTGGTTTATGTTTTTGGTTTTTGGCTATTGTTTTTTGGTTTTTGGTTATGGTTTTTGCTTTTGGGTTTTTGGTTTTTGGTTTTTGGTTTTTGGTTTTTAGTTTCTTGGTTTTTTTGGTTTTTCTTTGGTTTTTTGGTTTTTTGGTCTTCGGTCGTTGGTTTTTTGGTTTTTGGTTTTTGGTTTTTGGTTTTTGGTTTTTGGTTATTGGTTTTTGGTTTTTGGTTTCTTGTTTTTTTTTGGTTTTTTTGGTTTTTTGGTTTTTTGGTCTTCGGTCGTTGGTTTTTTGCGTTTTTGGGTTTTGGTTTTTGGTTTTTGGGTTTTTGGTTTTTGGTTTTTGGGTTTTTGGTTTTTGGTTTTTTGCTTTTGGTTTTTGGTTTTTGGTTTTTGGTTTTTGGTTTTCGGTTTTTGGTTTTTGATTTTTGATTTTTGGTACTTGGTTTTTGGTTTTCAGTTTTTGGTTTTTGTTTCTGGTTTTTGGTTTTTAGTTTTTTGGTTTTTTGGTTTTTTGGTTTTTTGGTTTTTTGGTTTTTTGGTTTTTGGATTTTGGTTTTTGGTTTTTGCTTCTCGATTTTTGGTTTTAGGTTTTCAATTTTTGGTTTTTGGTGTTTGGTTTTTGGTTTTTTGTTTTTGGTTATTGGTTTTTGGTTTTTGGTTTTCGGTTTTTGGTTTTTGGTTTTTGGTTTTTGGATTTTGGTTTTTGGTTTTTGGTTTTTGGTTTTTGGTTTTTGGTTTTGGTGTTTGGTTTTCGGTTTTTGGTTTTTGGTTTTTGGTTTTTGGTATTTGGTTTTTTGTCCTTAGTTTTTGGTTTTGCGTTTCTGGTTTTTGGTTTTTAAGTTTTTTGGTTTTTTGGTTTTTTGTTTTATTGGTTTTTTGGTTTTTGGTTGTTGGTTTTTGGTTTTTGGGTTTGGATTTTTGGTTTTTGGTTTTCGATTTTCGGCTTTTTTTTTTGGTTTTTGGTTATTGCTTTTTGGTTTTTGGTTTTTGGTTTTTGGTTATTGGTTATTGGTTTTTGGTATTCGGTTTTCGGTTTTGAGTTTTTGGTTTTTGGTTTTTGGTTTTTGGTTTTTGGTTTTTGGTTTTTGGTTTTTGGTTTTTGGTTTTTGGTTATTGGTTTTTGGTTTTTGGTTTTTGGGTTTTTAGTTTTTGGTTTTTGGTTTTTGGTTTTTGGTTACTTGGTTTTTTGGTCTTTTGGTTTTTGATTTTTGGTTTTTGGTTTTCGGTTTTTGGTTTTTGGTTTTTGGTTTTTGGATTTTGGTTTTTGGTTTTTGGTTTTTGGTTTTTGGTTTTTGGTGTTTGGTTTTCGGTTTTTGGTTTTTGGTTTTTGGTTTTTGGTATTTGGTTTTTGGTTCTTAGTTTTTGGTTTTGCGTTTCTGGTTTTTGGTTTTAAAGTTTTTTGGTTTTTTGGTTTTTTGGTTTATTGGTTTTTTGGTTTTTGGTTGTTGGTTTTTGGTTTTTGGGTTTCGATTTTTCGTTTTTGGTTTTCGATTTTCGGTTTTTGGTTTTTGGTTTTTGGTTATTGGTTTTTGGTTTTTGGTTTTTGGTTTTCGATTTTTGGTTTTTGGTTTTTGTTTTTGGTTTCTTGGTTTTTTGGTTTTTTGGTTTTCGGGTTTTTGTTTTTGGTTTTTGGTTTCTGGTTTTTGGTTTTTCGGTTTTTTAGTTTTTGGTTTTTGGTTTTCGATTTTTGGTTTTTGGTTGTTGGTTTTTGGTTTTTGGTTGTTGGTTTTATGGTTTTTAGTCTTTGGTGATGGTTTTTGATTTTTGGTTTTTGGTTTTTGATTGTTGATTTTTGGTTTTTGGTTTTTGGTTTTTCGTTATTGGTTTTTGGTTTGCGGTTTTCGGTCATTGGTTTTGGTTTTTGGTTTTTGTGTTTGGTTTTTGTTTTTTGGTTTTTGGTTTCCTGGTTTTTATGTTTTGTGGTTTTTTTGGTTTTTGTTTTTTCGCTTTCGTTTTTGGTTTTTTGGTTTTTTGGTTTTTGGTTATTGGTTTTTCGTTTTTGTTTTTTGGTTTTTGGTTTTTGATTTTTGGTTTTTGGTTTTTGGTTTTTGGTTTTTGGTTTTTGGTTTCTTGGTTTTTTGGTTTTTTAGTTTCCAGGCTTTTGGTTTTTGGTTTTTTGTTTTTGGTTTTTGGTTTTTGGTTTTTGGTTTTTGGTTTTTGGATTTTGGTTTTTGGTTTTTGGTTTTGGTTATTGGTTTTTGGTTTTCGATTTTTGGTTTTTGGTTTTTGGTTTTTTGGTTTTTGGTTATAGTTTTTGTTTTTGGTTTTTGGTTTTTGGTTTTTGGTTTTTGGTTTCTTGGTTTTATGGTTTTTTGGTTTTTAGGTTTTTTGGTTTTCGGTTTTTGGTTTTTTGGTTTTTGGTCTTGGTATTTGGTTTTGGTTTTTGGTTTTTGGCTTTTGGTTTTTGGTTTTTGGTTTTTGGGTTTTTGTTTTTTGGTTTTTGGGTTTTTGGTTTTTGGTTTTTGGTTTTTGGTTTTTGGTTTTTGGTTTTTGGTTTTTGGTTTTTGGTTTTTGGTTTTTGTTTTTTGGTTTTTGGTTTTTGGTTTTTGGTTTTTGGTTTTTGGTGTTTGTTTTTTGGTTTTGGTTATTGGATTTTGGTTTTTGGTTTTCGATTTTTGGTTTTTTGTTTTTGGTTTTTGGTTTTTAGTTTCTTGGTTTTTTTGGTTTTTTGGTTTTTTGGTTTTCGGGTTTTTGGTTTTTGGTTTTTGGTTTCTTGGTTTTCTGGTTTTTTTGTTTTTGGTTTTTGGTTTTTGGGGTTTTTTGGTTTTTGGTTATGGTTTTTTGTTTTTGGTTTTTGGTTTTTGGTTTTTGGTTTCTTGGTTTTATGGTTTTTTGGTTTTTAGGTTTTTTAGTTTTCGGTTTTTGGTTCTTTGGTTTTTGGTTTTGGTATTTGGTTTTTGGTTTTTGGTTTTTGGTTTTTGTTTTTTGGTTTTTGGTTTTTGGTTTTTGGATTTGGTTTTTGGTTTTTGGTTTTTGGTTTTTGGTTTTTGGTTTTTGGTTTTGGGTTTTTGGTTTTTGGTTTTTGGTTTTTGGTTTTTGGTTTTTGGGTTTTGGATTTTGGTTTTTGGATTTTTGTTTTTGGTTTTTGGTTTTTGGTTTCCGGTTTTTGGTTTTTGGTTTTGGGTTGTTGGTTCTTGGTTTTTGGTTTTCGGTTTTTGGTTTTTGGTTTTTCGTTTTTTGGTTTTGGTTTTTGGTTTTTGGTTTTTGGTTTTTGGTTTTTGGTTTTTGGTTTTTGGTTTTTGGGTTTTGGATTTTGGTTTTTGGATTTTCGTTTTTGGTTTTTGGTTTTTGGTTTCCGGTTTTTGGTTTTTGGTTTTGGGTTTTTGGTTCTTGGTTTTTGGTTTTCGGTTTTTGGTTTTTGGTTTTTGGTTTTTCGTTTTTTGGTTTTGGTTTTTGGTTTTTGGTTTTTGGTTTTTGGTTTTTGGTTTTTGGTTTTTGGTTTTTGGTTTTCGCTTTTTGGTTTTTGGGTTTTGGATTTTGGTTTTTGGATTTTCGTTTTTGGTTTTTGGTTTTTGGTTTCCGGTTTTTGGTTTTTGGTTTTGCGTTTTTGGTTTTTGATTTTTATTTGTTGGTTTTTGGTTTTTGGTTTTTGGTTTTTTGTTTTTGGTTATTAGTTTCTGGTTTTTGGTTTTTGGTTTTCGGTTTTTGGTTTTTGATTTTGGTTTTTTTTTTGGTTTTTGGTTTCTGGTTTCTTGGTTTTTTGGTTTTTCGGTTTTTGGTTTTTGGTTTTCTGTTTTTGGATCTCGGTTCTTGGTTTTTGGTTTTCGGTTTTTGGTTTTTGGTTTTTCGTTTTTTGGTTCTGGTTTTTGGTTTTTGGTTTTCGGTTTTTGGTCTCTTGGTTTTTTGGTTCTTGGTTTTTGGTTTTTGGTTTTTGGTTTTTGGTTTTTGGTTTCTTGGTCTTTTGGTTTTTTGGTTTTTTGGTTTTTGGTTTTTGGTTTTTGGTTTTTGGTTTTTGGTTTTTGGTTTTTGGCTTTTGGTTTTTGGTTTTTGGTTGTAGGTTTTTTGTTTTTTGGTTATTGGTTTTTGGGTTTTTGGTTTTTGGTTATTGTTTTTGGTTTTTGGCTATTGTTTTTTGGTTTTTGGTTATGGTTTTTGCTTTTGGGTTTTTGGTTTTTGGTTTTTGGTTTTTGGTTTTTGGTTTTTAGTTTCTTGGTTTTTTTGGTTTTTCTTTGGTTTTTTGGTTTTTTGGTCTTCGGTCGTTGGTTTTTTGGTTTTTGGTTTTTGGTTTTTGGTTTTTGGTTTTTGGTTATTGGTTTTTGGTTTTTGGTTTCTTGTTTTTTTTTTGGTTTTTTTGGTTTTTTGGTTTTTTGGTCTTCGGTCGTTGGTTTTTTGCGTTTTTGGGTTTTGGTTTTTGGTTTTTGGGTTTTTGGTTTTTGGTTTTTGGGTTTTTGGTTTTTGGTTTTTTGCTTTTGGTTTTTGGTTTTTGGTTTTTGGTTTTTGGTTTTCGGTTTTTGGTTTTTGATTTTTGATTTTTGGTACTTGGTTTTTGGTTTTCAGTTTTTGGTTTTTGTTTCTGGTTTTTGGTTTTTAGTTTTTTGGTTTTTTGGTTTTTTGGTTTTTTGGTTTTTTGGTTTTTTGGTTTTTGGATTTTGGTTTTTGGTTTTTGCTTCTCGATTTTTGGTTTTAGGTTTTCAATTTTTGGTTTTTGGTGTTTGGTTTTTGGTTTTTTGTTTTTGGTTATTGGTTTTTGGTTTTTGGTTTTCGGTTTTTGGTTTTTGGTTTTTGGTTTTTGGTTTTTGGCTTTTGTTTTTTGGTTTTTGGTTATGGTTTTTGGTTTTTCGTTTTTGGTTTTTGGTCTGGGTTTTTAGTTTCTTGGCTTTTAGGTTTTTTTTGTTTTTCGGTTTTTTGGTCATCGGTCGTTGGTTGTTGGTTTTTGGTTTTTGGTTTTTGGTTTTTGGTTTTTGGTTTTGGTGTTTGGTTTTCGGTTTTTGGTTTTTGGTTTTTGGTATTTGGTTTTGGTCCTTAGTTTTTGGTTTTGCGTTTCTGGTTTTTGGTTTTTAAGTTTTTTGGTTTTTTGGTTTTTTGTTTTATTGGTTTTTTGGTTTTTGGTTGTTGGTTTTTGGTTTTTGGGTTTCGATTTTTGGTTTTTGGTTTTCGATTTTCGGCTTTTTTTTTTGGTTTTTGGTTATTGCTTTTTGGTTTTTGGTTTTTGGTTTTTGGTTATTGGTTATTGGTTTTCGGTATTCGGTTTTCGGTTTTGAGTTTTTGGTTTTTGGTTTTCGATTTTCGGTTTTTGGTTTTTGGTTTTTGTTATTGGTTTTTGGTTTTTGGTTTTTGGTTTTTGGTTTTTGGTTTTTGGTTTTTGGGTTTTTAGTTTTTGGTTTTTGGTTTCTTGGTTTTTTGGTTTTTTGGTTTTCGGGTTTTTGTTTTTGGTTTTTGGTTTCTGGTTTTTGGTTTTTCGGTTTTTTAGTTTGTGGTTTTTGGTTTTCGATTTTTGGTTTTTGGTTGTTGGTTTTTGGTTTTCGGTTGTTGGTTTTATGGTTTTTAGTCTTTGGTGATGGTTTTTGATTTTTGGTTTTTGGTTTTTGATTGTTGATTTTTGGTTTTTGGTTTTTGGTTTTTCGTTATTGGTTTTTGGTTTGCGGTTTTCGGTCATTGGTTTTGGTTTTTGGTTTTTGGGTTTGGCTTTTGGTTTTTGGTTTTTGGTTTCCTGGTTTTTATGTTTTGTGGTTTTTTTGGTTTTTGTTTTTTCGCTTTCGTTTTTGGTTTTTTGGTTTTTTGGTTTTTGGTTATTGGTTTTTCGTTTTTGTTTTTTTTGGTTTTTGGTTTTTGATTTTTGGTTTTTAGTTTTTGGTTTTTGGTTTTTGGTTTCTTGGTTTTTTGGTTTTTTAGTTTTCAGGCTTTTGGTTTTTGGTTTTTTGTTTTTGGTTTTTGGTTTTTGGTTTTTGGTTTTTGGATTTTGGTTTTTGGTTTTGGTTATTGGTTTTTGGTTTTCGATTTTTGGTTTTTGGTTTTTGGTTTTTTGGTTTTTGGTTATAGTTTTTGTTTTTGGTTTTTGGTTTTTGGTTTTTGGTTTTTGGTTTTTGGTTTCTTGGTTTTATGGTTTTTTGGTTTTTAGGTTTTTTGGTTTTCGGTTTTTGGTTTTTTGGTTTTTGGTCTTGGTATTTGGTTTTTGGTTTTTGGTTTTTGGCTTTTGGTTTTTGGTTTTTGGTTTTTGGGTTTTTGTTTTTTGGTTTTTGGGTTTTTGGTTTTTGGTTTTTGGTTTTTGGTTTTTGGTTTTTGGTTTTTGGTTTTTGGTTTTTGTTTTTTGGTTTTTGGTTTTTGGTTTTTGCTTTTTGGGGTTTGTTTTTTGGTTTTGGTTATTGGATTTTGGTTTTTGGTTTTCGATTTTTGGTTTTTTGTTTTTGGTTTTTGGTTTTTAGTTTCTTGGTTTTTTTGGTTTTTTGGTTTTTTGGTTTTCGGGTTTTTGGTTTTTGGTTTTTGGTTTCTTGGTTTTCTGGTTTTTTTGTTTTTGGTTTTTGGTTTTTTGGTTTTTGGTTATGGTTTTTAGTTTTTGGTTTTTGGTTTTTGGTTTTTGGTTTCTTGGTTTTATGGTTTTTTGGTTTTTAGGTTTTTTAGTTTTCGGTTTTTGGTTCTTTGGTTTTTCGTTTTGGTATTTGGTTTTTGGTTTTTGGTTTTTGGTTTTTGTTTTTTGGTTTTTGGTTTTTGGTTTTTGGATTTGGTTTTTGGTTTTTGGTTTTTGGTTTTTGGTTTTTGGTTTTTGGTTTTGGGTTTTTGGTTTTTGGTTTTTGGTTTTTGGTTTTTGGGTTTTGGATTTTGGTTTTTGGATTTTCGTTTTTGGTTTTTGGTTTTTGGTTTCCGGTTTTTGGTTTTTGGTTTTGGGTTTTTGGTTCTTGGTTTTTGGTTTTCGGTTTTTGGTTTTTGGTTTTTCGTTTTTTGGTTTTGGTTTTCGGTTTTTGGTTTTTGGTTTTTGGTTTTTGGTTTTTGGTTTTTGGTTTTTGGTTTTTGGTTTTTGGGTTTTGGATTTTGGTTTTTGGATTTTCGTTTTTGGTTTTTGGTTTTTGGTTTCCGGTTTTTGGTTTTTGGTTTTGGGTTTTTGGTTCTTGGTTTTTGGTTTTCGGTTTTTGGTTTTTGGTTTTTCGTTTTTTGGTTTTGGTTTTTGGTTTTTGGTTTTTGGTTTTTGGTTTTTGGTTTTTGGTTTTTGGTTTTTGGTTTTCGCTTTTTGGTTTTTGGGTTTTGGATTTTGGTTTTTGGATTTTCGTTTTTGGTTTTTGGTTTTTGGTTTCCGGTTTTTGGTTTTTGGTTTTGCGTTTTTGGTTTTTGATTTTTATTTGTTGGTTTTTGGTTTTTGGTTTTTGGTTTTTTGTTTTTGGTTATTAGTTTCTGGTTTTTGGTTTTTGGTTTTCGGTTTTTGGTTTTTGATTTTGGTTTTTTTTTTGGTTTTTGGTTTCTGGTTTCTTGGTTTTTTGGTTTTTCGGTTTTTGGTTTTTGGTTTTTGGTTTTTGGATCTCGGTTCTTGGTTTTTGGTTTTCGGTTTTTGGTTTTTGGTTTTTCGTTTTTTGGTTTTGGTTTTTGGTTTTTGGTTTTTGGTTTTTGGTCTCTTGGTTTTTTGGTTCTTGGTTTTTGGTTTTTGGTTTTTGGTTTTTGGTTTTTGGTTTTTGGTTTCTTGGTCTTTTGGTTTTTTGGTTTTTTGGTTTTTGGTTTTTGGTTTTTGGTTTTTGGTTTTTGGTTTTTGGTTTTTGGCTTTTGGTTTTTGGTTTTTGGTTGTAGGTTTTTTGTTTTTTGGTTATTGGTTTTTGGGTTTTTGGTTTTTGGTTTATGTTTTTGGTTTTTGGCTATTGTTTTTTGGTTTTTGGTTATGGTTTTTGCTTTTGGGTTTTTGGTTTTTGGTTTTTGGTTTTTAGTTTCTTGGTTTTTTTGGTTTTTCTTTGGTTTTTTGGTTTTTTGGTCTTCGGTCGTTGGTTTTTTGGTTTTTGGTTTTTGGTTTTTGGTTTTTGGTTTTTGGTTTTTGGTTATTGGTTTTTGGTTTTTGGTTTCTTGTTTTTTTTTGGTTTTTTTGGTTTTTTGGTTTTTTGGTCTTCGGTCGTTGGTTTTTTGCGTTTTTGGGTTTTGGTTTTTGGTTTTTGGGTTTTTGGTTTTTGGTTTTTGGGTTTTTGGTTTTTGGTTTTTTGCTTTTGGTTTTTGGTTTTTGGTTTTTGGTTTTTGGTTTTTGGTTTTCGGTTTTTGGTTTTTGATTTTTGATTTTTGGTACTTGGTTTTTGGTTTTCAGTTCTTGGTTTTTGTTTCTGGTTTTTGGTTTTTAGTTTTTTGGTTTTTTGGTTTTTTGGTTTTTTGGTTTTTTGGTTTTTTGGTTTTTGGATTTTGGTTTTTCGTTTTTGCTTCTCGATTTTTGGTTTTAGGTTTTCAATTTTTGGTTTTTGGTGTTTGGTTTTTGGTTTTTTGTTTTTGGTTATTGGTTTTTGGTTTTTGGTTTTCGGTTTTTGGTTTTTGGTTTTTGGTTTTTGGCTTTTGTTTTTTGGTTTTTGGTTATGGTTTTTGGTTTTTCGTTTTTGGTTTTTGGTCTGGGTTTTTAGTTTCTTGGCTTTTAGGTTTTTTTTGTTTTTTGGTTTTTTGGTCATCGGTCGTTGGTTGTTGGTTTTTGGTTTTTGGATTTTGGTTTTTGGTTTTTGGTTTTTGGTTTTTGGGTTTTGGTTTTTGGTTTTTGGTTTTTGGTTTTTGGTTTTTGGTTTTTGGTTTTTGGTTTTTGGGTTTTTGGTTTTTGGTTTTTGGGTTTTTGGTTTTTGGTTTTTGGTTTTTGGTTTTTGGTTTTTGGTTTTTAGTTTTTGGTTTTTGGTTTTTGGTTTTTGGTTTTTGGTTCTTGGTTTTTGGTTTTTGGTTTTTGGTTTTTGGTTTTTGGTTTTTGGTTTTTGGTTTTCGGTTTGTGGTTTTTCGTTTTTGGTTTTTGGTTTTTGGTTTTTGGTTTTTGCTTTTTTTGTTTTTGGTTATTGGTTTTTGGTTTTCGGTTTTTGGTTTTTGGTTTTTGGTTTTTGGTTTTTGGTTTCTTGGTTTTTTGGTTTTTTGCTTTTCGGTTTTTGGTTTTTTATTTGGGTTTTTGTTCTTGGTTTTTGGTTTTGGTTTTTGGTTTTGGGTTTTGGTTTTTGGTTTTTGGTTTTTGGTTTTTGGTTTTGGTGTTTGGTTCTTGGTTTTTGGGTTTTTGGTTTTTTGGTTTTGGCTATTAGTTTTGGGTTTTTGGTTATTGGTTTTTGGTTTTTGGTTTTCGGTTTTTGGTTTTTGGTTTTTGATTTTTGGTTTGTGGTTTCTTTGTTTTTTGGTTTTTTGGTTTTTTGGGTTTTCGGTTTTTGGTTTTTGGTTTTTGGGTTTTCGGTTTTTGGTGTTTGGTTTTTGGTTTTTGGTTTTTGGGTTTTGGTTTTTGGTTTTTGGTTTTGGGTTTTTGGTTTTTGGTTTTTGCTTTTTGGTTTTCGGTTTTTGGTTTTTGGTTTTTGGTTTTTGGTTTTTGGTATTTGGTTTGTGGTTTTTGGTTTTTGGTTTTTGGTTTTTGGTTTTTGGTTTTTGGTTTCTTGGTTTTTTGGTTTTTTGGTTTTTTGGGTTACCGGTTTTTGGTTTTTTATTTGGGTTTTTTGTTCTTGGTTTTTGGTTTTGGTTTTTGGTTTTTGGGTTTTGGTTTTTGGTTTTCGGTTTTTGGTTTTTGGTTTTTGGTTTTTGGTTTTTGGTTTTTGGTTTCTTGGTTTTTTGGTTTTTTGGTTTTTTGGTTTTTTGAGTTTTCGGTTTTTGGTTTTTGGTTTTTGGCTTTTGGTTATTGGTTATTGGTTTTTGGTATTCGGTTTTCGGTTTTGAGTTTTTGGTTTTTGGTTTTTGGTTTTTGGTTTTTGGTTTTTGGTTTTTGGTTTTTGGTTTTTGGTTTTTGGTTATTGGTTTTTGGTTTTTGGTTTTTGGGTTTTTAGTTTTTGGTTTTTGGTTTTTGGTTTTTGGTTTTTGGTTTTTGGATTTTGGTTTTTGGTTTTTGGTTTTTGGTTTTTGGTTTTTGGTGTTTGGTTTTCGGTTTTTGGTTTTTGGTTTTTGGTTTTTGGTATTTGGTTTTTGGTTCTTAGTTTTTGGTTTTGCGTTTCTGGTTTTTGGTTTTTAAGTTTTTTGGTTTTTTGGTTTTTTAGTTTATTGGTTTTTTGGTTTTTGGTTGTTGGTTTTTGGTTTTTGGGTTTCGATTTTTGGTTTTTGGTTTTCGATTTTCGGTTTTTGGTTTTTGGTTTTTGGTTATTGGTTTTTGGTTTTTGGTTTTCGATTTTTGGTTTTTGGTTTTTGTTTTTGGTTTCTTGGTTTTTTGGTTTTTTGGTTTTCGGGTTTTTGTTTTTGGTTTTTGGTTTCTGGTTTTTGGTTTTTCGGTTTTTTCGTTTTTGGTTTTTGGTTTTTGGTTTTCGATTTTTGGTTTTTGGTTGTTGGTTTTTGGTTGTTGGTTGTTGGTTTTATGGTTTTTAGTTTTTGGTGATGGTTTTTGATTTTTGGTTTTTGGTTTTTGATTGTTGATTTTTGGTTTTTGGTTTTTGGTTTTTTGTTATTGGTTTTTGGTTTGCGGTTTTCGGTCATTGGTTTTGGTTTTTGGTTTTAGGGTTTGGTTTTTGGTTTTTGGTTTTTGGTTTCCTGGTTTTTATGTTTTTTGGTTTTTTTGGTTTTTGTTTTTTCGCTTTCGTTTTTGGTTTTTTGGTTTTTTGGTTTTTGGTTATTGGTTTTTGGTTTTTGCTTTTTGGTTTTTGGTTTTTGATTTTTGGTTTTTGGTTTTTGGTTTTTGGTTTTTGGTTTCTTGGTTTTTTGGTTTTTTAGTTTTCAGGCTTTTGTTTTTTGGTTTTTTGTTTTTGGTTTTTGGTTTTTGGTTTTTGGATTTTGGTTTTTGGTTTTGGTTATTGGTTTTTGGTTTTCGATTTTTGGTTTTTGGTTTTTGGTTTTTTGGTTTTTGGTTATGGTTTTTTGTTTTTGGTTTTTGGTTTTTGGTTTTTGGTTTTTGGTTTCTTGGTTTTATGGTTTTTTGGTTTTTAGGTTTTTTGGTTTTCGGTTATTGGTTTTTTGGTTTTTAGTTTTGGTATTTGGTTTTTGGTTTTTGGTTTTTGGCTTTTGGTTTTTGGTTTTTGGTTTTTGGGTTTTTGTTTTTTGGTTTTTGGGTTTTTGGTTTTTGGTTTTTGGTTTTTGGTTTTTGGTTTTTGGTTTTTGGTTTTTGGTTTTTGTTTTTTGGTTTTTGGTTTTTGGTTTTTGGTTTTTGGTGTTTGTTTTTTGGTTTTGGTTATTGGATTTTGGTTTTTGGTTTTCGATTTTTGGTTTTTTGTTTTTGGTTTTTGGTTTTGGTTTCTTGGTTTTTTTGGTTTTTTGGTTTTTTGGTTTTCGGGTTTTTGGTTTTTTGTTTCTTGGTTTTCTGGTTTTTTTGCTTTTGGTTTTTGGTTTTTGATTTTTTGGTTTTTGGTTATGGTTTTTTGTTTTTGGTTTTTGGTTTTTGGTTTTTGGTTTTTGGTTTCTTGGTTTTATGGTTTTTTGGTTTTTAGGTTTTTTGGTTTTCGGTTTTTGGTTCTTTGGTTTTTGGTTTTGGTATTTGGTATTTGGTTTTTGGTTTTTGGTTTTTGGTTTTTGTTTTTTGGTTTTTGGTTTTTGGTTTATGGATTTGGTTTTTGGTTTTTGGGTTTTGGGTTTCTGTTTTTTGGTTTTTGGGTTTTTGGTTTTTGGTTTTTGGTTTTTGGTTTTTGGTTTTTGGTTTTTGGTTTTGGGTTTTTGGTTTTTGGTTTTTGGTTTTTGGTTTTTGGTTTTTGGTTTTTGGGTTTTGGATTTTGGTTTTTGGATTTTCGTTTTTGGTTTTTGGTTTTTGGTTTCCGGTTTTTGGTTTTTGGTTTTGGGTTTTTGGTTCTTGGTTTTTGGTTTTCGGTTTTTGGTTTTTGGTTTTTCGTTTTTTGGTTTTGGTTTTTGGTTTTTGGTTTTTGGTTTTTGGTTTTTGGTTTTTGGTTTTTGGTTTTTGGTTTTTGGTTTTTGGTTTTTGGTTTTTGGTTTTTGGTTTTCGCTTTTTGGTTTTTGGGTTTTGGATTTTGGTTTTTGGATTTTCGTTTTTGGTTTTTGGTTTTTGGTTTCCGGTTTTTGGTTTTTGGTTTTGGGTTTTTGGTTTTTGATTTTTATTTGTTGGTTTTTGGTTTTTGGTTTTTGGTTTTTTGTTTTTGGTTATTGGTTTCTGGTTTTTGGTTTTTGTTTTTCGGTTTTTGGTTTTTGATTTTGGTTTTTTTTTTTGGTTTTTGGTTTCTGGTTTCTTGGTTTTTTGGTTTTTTGGTTTTTCGGTTTTTGGTTTTTGGTTTTTGGATCTTGGTTCTTGGTTTTTGGTTTTCGGTTTTTGGTTTTTGGTTTTTCGTTTTTTGGTTTTGGTTTTTGGTTTTTGGTTTTTGGTTTTTGGTCTCTTGGTTTTTTGGTTCTTGGTTTTTGGTTTTTGGTTTTTGGTTTTTGGTTTTTGGTTTCTTGGTCTTTTGGTTTTTTGGTTTTTTGGTTTTTGGTTTTTGGTTTTTGGTTTTTGGTTTTTGGTTTTGGGTTTTTGGTTTTTGGCTTTTGGTTTTTGGTTTTTGGTTGTAGGTTTTTTGTTTTTTGGTTTTTGGTTTTTGGGTTTTTGGTTTTTGGTTTTTGCTTCTCGATTTTTGGTTTTAGGTTTTCGATTTTTGATTTTGGTGTTTGGTTTTTGGTTTTTTGTTTTTGGTTATTGGTTTTTGGTTTTCGGTTTTTGGTTTTTGGTTTTTGGTTTTTGGCTTTTGTTTTTTGGTTTTTGGTTATGGTTTTTGGTTTTTCGTTTTTGGTCTGGGTTTTTAGTTTCTTGGCTTTTAGGTTTTTTTTGTTTTTTGGTTTTTTGGTCTTCGGTCGTTGGTTGTTGGTTTTTGGTTTTTGGTTTTTGGTTTTTGGTTTTTGGTTTTTGGTTTTGGGTTTTTGGTTTTTGGTTTTTGGTTTTTGGTTTTTGGTTTTTGGGTTTTTGGTTTTTGGTTTTTGGGTTTTTGATTTTTGGTTTTTGGTTTTTGGTTTTTGGTTTTTGGTTTTTGGTTTTTGGTTTTTGGTTTTTGGTTTTTGGTTTTTAGTTTTTGGTTTTAGGTTTTTGGTTTTTGGGTTTTGGTTTTTGGTTTTTGGTTTTTGGTTTTGGGTTTTTGGTTTTCGGTTTGTGGTTTTTCGTTTTTGGTTTTTGGTTTTTGGTTTTTGGTTTTTGCTTTTTTGTTTTTGGTTATTGGTTTTTGGTTTTCGGTTTTTGGTTTTTGGTTTTTGGTTTTTGGTTTTTGGTTTCTTGGTTTTTTGGTTTTTTGCTTTTCGGTTTTTGGTTTTTTATTTGGGTTTTTTGTTCTTGGTTTTTGGTTTTGGTTTTTGGTTTTGGGGTTTTGGTTTTTGGTTTTTGGTTTTTCGTTTTTGGTTTTTGGTTTTTGGTTTTTGGTTTTTGGTTTTCGGTTTGTGGTTTTTCGTTTTTGGTTTTTGGTTTTTGGTTTTTGGTTTTTGCTTTTTTGTTTTTGGTTATTGGTTTTTGGTTTTCGGTTTTTGGTTTTTTGTTTTTGGTTATTGGTTTTTGGTTTTTGGTTTTCGGTTTTTTGTTTTTGGTTTTTGGTTTTTGGCTTTTGTTTTTTGGTTTTTGGTTATGGTTTTTGGTTTCTCGTTTTTGGTTTTTGGTCTGGGTTTTTAGTTTCTTGGCTTTTAGGTTTTTTTTGTTTTTTGGTTTTTTGGTCTTCGGTCGTTGGTTGTTGGTTTTTGGTTTTTGGTTTTTGGTTTTTGGTTTTTGGTTTTTGGTTTTTGGTTTTTGGTTTTTGGTTTTTGGTTTTTGGTTTTTGGTTTTTGGTTTTTGGTTTTTGGTTTTTGGTTTTTGGTTTTTGGTTTTTGGTTTTTGGTTTTCGGTTTGTGGTTTTTCGTTTTTGGTTTTTGGTTTTTGGTTTTTGGTTTTTGCTTTTTTGTTTTTGGTTATTGGTTTTTGGTTTTCGGTTTTTGGTTTTTTGTTTTTGGTTATTGGTTTTTGGTTTTTGGTTTTCGGTGTTTGGTTTTTGGTTTTTGGTTTTTGGCTTTTGTTTTTTGGTTTTTGGTTATGGTTTTTGGTTTTTCGTTTTTGGTTTTTGGTCTGGGTTTTTAGTTTCTTGGCTTTTAGGTTTTTTTTTGTTTTTTGGTCTTCGGTCGTTGGTTGTTGGTTTTTGGTTTTTGGTTTTTGGTTTTTGGTTTTTGGTTTTTGGTTTTTGGTTTTTGGTTTTTGGTTTTTGGTTTTTGGGTTTTTGGTTTTTGGTTTTTGGGTTTTTGGTTTTTGGTTTTTTGTTTTTGGTTTTTGGATTTTGGTTTTTGGTTTTTGGTTTTCGGTTTTTGGTTTTTGATTTTTGATTTTTGGTAATTGGTTTTTGGTTTTTAGTTTTTGGTTTTTGTTTCTGGTTTTTGGTTTTTAGTTTTTTGGTTTTTTGGTTTTTTGGTTTTTTGGTTTTTTGGTTTTTTTGGTTTTTTGGTTTTTGGATTTTGGTTTTTGGTTTTTGCTTCTCGATTTTTGATTTTAGGTTTTCGATTTTTGGTTTTTGGTGTTTGGTTTTTGGTTTTTTGTTTTTGGTTATTGGTTTTTGGTTTTTGGTTTTCGGTTTTTGGTTTTTGGTTTTTGGTTTTTGGGTTTTTTTTTTTGGTTTTTGGTTATGGTTTTTGGTTTTTCGTTTTTGGTTTTTGGTCTGGGTTTTTAGTTTCTTGGCTTTTAGGTTTTTTTTGTTTTTTGGTTTTTTGGTCTTCGGTCGTTGGTTGTTGGTTTTTTGTTTTTGGTTTTTGGTTTTTGGGTTTTTGGTTTTTGGTTTTTGGGTTTTTGGTTTTTGGTTTTTGGTTTTTGGTTTTTGGTTTTTGGTTTTTGGTTTTTGGTTTTTGGTTTTTGGTTTTTGGTTTTTGGTTTTTGGTTTTTGGTTTTTGGTTTTTGGTTTTTGGTTTTTGGTTTTTGGTTTTTGGTTTTTGGTTTTTGGTTTTTGGTTTTTGGTTTTTGGTTTTTGGTTTTTGGTTTTTGGTTTTTGGTTTTTGGTTTTTGGTTTTTGGTTTTTGGTTTTTGGTTTTTGGTTTTTGGTTTTTGGTTTTTGGTTTTCGGTTTGTGGTTTTTCGTTTTTGGTTTTTGGTTTTTGGTTTTTGGTTTTTGCTTTTTTGTTTTTGGTTATTGGTTTTTGGTTTTCGGGTTTTGGTTTTTGTTTTTTGGTTTTTGGTTTATGGTTTCTTGGTTTTTTGGTTTTTTGCTTTTCGGTTTTTGGTTTTTTATTGGGGTTTTTCGTTCTTGGTTTTTGGTTTTGGTTTTTGGTTTTTGGGTTTTGGTTTTTGGTTTTTGGTTTTTGGTTTTTGGTTTTGGTGTTTGGTTCTTGGTTTTTGGGTTTTTGGTTTTTTGGTTTTGGCTATTAGTTTTGGGTTTTTGGTTATTGGTTTTTGGTTTTTGGTTTTCGGTTTTTGGTTTTTGGTTTTTGATTTTTGGTTTGTGGTTTCTTTGTTTTTTGGTTTTTTGGTTTTTTGGGTTTTCGGTTTTTGGTTTTTGGTTTTTGGGTTTTCGGTTTTTGGTGTTTGGTTTTTGGTTTTTGGGTTTTTGTTTTTGGTTTTTGGTTTTGGGTTTTTCTTTTTTGGTTTTTGCTTCTTTGTTTTCGGTTTTTGGTTTTTGGTTTTTGGTTTTTGGTTTTTGGTTTTTGGTATTTGGTTTGTGGTTTATGGTTTTTGGTTTTTGGTTTTTGGTTTTTGGTTTTTGGTTTCTTTGTTTTTTGGTTTTTTGGTTTTTTGGGTTATCGGTTTTTGGTTTTTTATTTGGGTTTTTTGTTCTTGGTTTTTGGTTTTGGTTTTTGGTTTTTGGGTTTTGGTTTTTGGTTTACGGTTTTTGGTTTTTGGTTTTTGGTTTTTGGTTTTTGGTTTTTGGGTTTTGGTTTTTGGTTTTTGGTTTTTGGTTTTTGGTTTTTGGTTTTTGGTTTTTGGTTTTTGGTTTTTGGTTTTTGATTTTTGGTTTTCGGTTTTTGGTTTTTAGTTTTTGGTTTTTGGTTTTTGGTTTTTGGTTTTTGGTTTTTGGTTTTTGGTTTTTGGTTTTTGGTTTTTGGTTTTTGGTTTTTGGGTTTCTGGTTTTTGGTTTTTGGTTATTGGTTTTTGGTTTTCGGTTTTCGGTTTTTGGTTTTTGGTTTTTGGTTTTTGGTTTTTGGTTAGTTGGTTTTTGGTTTTTGGTTTTTGGTTTTTGGGTTTTGGTTTTTGGTTTTTGGTTTTTGGTTTTTGGTTTTTGGTTTTTGGTTTTCGGTTTTCGGTTTTTGGTTTTTGGTTTTTGGTTTTTGGTTTTTGGTTATTGGTTTTTGGTTTTCGGTTTTCGGTTTTTGGTTTTTGGGTTTTGGTTTTTGGTTTTTGGTTTTTGGTTTTCGGTTTTTGGTTTTTGGTTTTCGGTTTTTGGTTTTTGGTTTTTGGTTTTTGGCTTTTGGTTTTTGGTTTTTGGTTTTTGGTTTTTGGTTTTTGGTTTTTGGTTTTTGGTTTTTGGTTTTTGGTTTTTGGTTTCTTGGTTTTTGGTTTTTGGTTTCTTGGGTTTCTGGTTTTTTGGTGTTTTGGTTTTTGGTTTTTGGTTTTTGGTTTTTGGTTTTTAGTTTTTGGTTATTGGTTTTTGGTTTTTGGTTTTCGGTTTTTGGTTTTTGGTTTTTGGTTTTTGGTTTTTTGTTTTTGGTTTTTGGTTTCTTGGTTTCTTGGTTTTTTGGGTTTTTTGGTTTTTTTGGTTTTTGGTTTTTTGGTTTTTTGGTTTTGGTTTTTGGTTTTTGGTGTTTGATCATTGGTTTTCGGTTTTTGGTTCTTGGTTTTTGGTTTTCGGTTTTTGGTTATGGTTTTTGGTTTTTGGGTTTTTGTTTTTTGGTTTTTGGGTTTTTGGTTTTTGGGTTTTGGTTTTTGGTTTTTGGTTTTTGGTTTTTGGTTTTTGGTTTTTGGTTTTTGGTTTTTGGTTTTTGGTTTTTGGTTTTTGGTTTTTGGTTTTTGGTTTTTGGTTTTTGGTTTTTGGTTTCTGGTTTTTGGTTTTTGGGTTTTGGTTTTTGGTTTTTGGTTTTTGGTTTTTGGTTTTTGGTTTTTGGTTTTTGGTTGTTGGTTTTTGGTTTTTGGTTTTTGGTTTTTGGTTTTTGGTTTTTGCTTTTGGTTTTTGGTTTTTGGTTATGGTTTTTGGTTTTCGGTTTTCGGTTTTTGGTTTTTGGTTTTTGGTTTTTGGTTTTTGGTTTTTGGTTTCTTGGTTTTTTGGTTTTTTGGTATTTTGGTTTTTTGAGTTTTCGGTTTTTGGTTTTTGGTTTTTGGCTTTTGGTTTTTGGTTTTTGGTTTTTGGTTTTTGGTTTTTGGTTTTTGGTTTTTGGTTTTCGGTTTTTGGTTTTTGGTTTTCGGTTTTTGGTTTTTGGTTTTTGGTTTTTGGCTTTTGGTTTTTGGTTTTTGGTTTTTGGTTTTTGGTTTTTGGTTTTTGGTTTTTGGTTTTTGGTTTTTGGTTTCTTGGTTTTTGGTTTTTGGTTTCTTGGGTTTCTGGTTTTTTGGTGTTTTGGTTTTTGGTTTTTGGTTTTTGGTTTTTGGTTTTTAGTTTTTGGTTATTGGTTTTTGGTTTTTGGTTTTCGGTTTTTGGTTTTTGGTTTTTGGTTTTTGGTTTTTGGTTTTTTGTTTTTGGTTTTTGGTTTCTTGGTTTCTTGGTTTTTTGGGTTTTTTGGTTTTTTTGGTTTTTAGTTATTTGGTTTTTTGGTTTTGGTTTTTGGTTTTTGGTTTTTTGTGTTTGGTCATTGGTTTTCGGTTTTTGGTTCTTGGTTTTTGGTTTTTGGTTTTTGGTTTTTGGGTTTTGGTTTTTGGTTTTTGGTTTTTGGTTTTTGGTTTTTGGTTTTTGGTTTTTGGTTTTTGGTTTTTGGTTATTGGTTTTTGGTTTTTGGTTTTCGGAGTTGGTTTTTGGTTTTTGGTTTATGGTTTCTTGGTTATTTTGTTTTTTTGGTTTTTTGGTTTTTTGGGTTTCTGGTTTTTGGTTTTTATGTTTTGGTTTTTGTTTTTGGTTTTTGGTTTTTGGTTTCTTGGTTTTTTGGTTTTTTGTTTTTTTGGTTTTTTGGTTTTTTGGTTTTTTGGTTTTGGTTTTTGGTTTTTGGTTTTTGGTTTTTGGTGTTTGGTTATTGGTTTTTGGTTTTTGGGTTTTTGGTTTTTTGTTTTTGGTTTTTGGTTTTTGGTTTTTGGTTTTTGGTTTTTGGTTTCTTGTTTTTTTAGTTTTTTTTGGTTTTTGGTTTTTGGTTTTTGGTTTTTGGTTTTTGGTGTTTGGTTTTTGGTTTTTGGTTTTTGGTTTTTGGTTTTTGGTTTTTGGTTTTTGGTTTTTGGTTTTAGTTTTTGGTTTTAGGTTTTTGGTTTTTGGTTTTTGGTTTTTGGTTTTTGGTTTTTGGTTTTTGGTTTTTGGATTTTGGTTTTCAGTTTTTGGTTTTTGGTTTTTGGTTTTCGGTTTATGGTTTCTTGGTTTTTTGGTTTTTTGGTTGTTTGGGTTTTCGGTTTTTGGTTTTTGGTTTTTGGTTTTTGGTTTCTCGGTTTTTTGGTATTTGGGTTTTCGGTTTTTTGTTTTTGGTTTTTGGTTTTTGGTTTTTGGTTTTTGGTTTTCGGTTTTTGGTTGTCGGGTTTTGATTTTTCGTTTTTGGTTTTTGGTGTTTGGTTTTTTGTTTTTGGTTATTGGTTTTTGGTTTTTGCTTTTTGGTTTTTAGTTTTTGGTTTTTGGTTTTTGGCTTTTGGTTTTTGGTTTTTGGTTATGGTTTTTGGTTGTTGGTTTTTGGTTTTTGGTTTTTGGTTTTTGGTTTTTGGTTTTTGGTTTTTGGTGTTTGGTTTTTGGTTTTTGGTTTTTGGTTTTTGGTTTTTGGTTTTTGGTTTTTGGTTTTTGGTTTTTTGTTTTTCGGTTTTTGGTTTTTGGGTTTTTGGGTTTTGGTTTTTGGTTTTTGGTTTTTGGTTTTTGGCTTTGGTTTTTGGTTTTTGGTTTTTGGTTTTTGGTTTTTGGTTTTTGGGTTTTGGTTTTTGGTTTTTGGTTTTTGGTTTTTGGTTTTTGGTTTTTGGTTTTTGGTTTTTGGTTGTTGGTTTTTGGTTTTTGGTTTTTGGTTTTTGGTTTTTGGTTTTTGGTTTTTGGTTGTTGGTTTTTGGTTTTTGGTTTTTGGTTTTTGGTTTTTGCTTTTGGTTTTTGGTTTTTGGTTATGGTTTTTGGTTTTCGGTTTTCGGTTTTTGGTTTTTGGTTTTTGGTTTTTGGTTTTTGGTTTTTGGTTTCTTGGTTTTTTGGTTTTTTGGTATTTTGGTTTTTTGAGTTTTCGGTTTTTGGTTTTTGGTTTTTGGCTTTTGGTTTTTGGTTTTTGGTTTTTGGTTTTTGGTTTTTGGTTTTTGGTTTTTGGTTTTTGGTTTTCGGTTTTTGGTTTTTGGTTTTCGGTTTTTGGTTTTTGGTTTTTGGTTTTTGGCTTTTGGTTTTTGGTTTTTGGTTTTTGGTTTTTGGTTTTTGGTTTTTGGTTTTTGGTTTTTGGTTTCTTGGTTTTTGGTTTTTGGTTTCTTGGGTTTCTGGTTTTTTGGTGTTTTGGTTTTTGGTTTTTGGTTTTTGGTTTTTGGTTTTTAGTTTTTGGTTATTGGTTTTTGGTTTTTGGTTTTCGGTTTTTGGTTTTTGGTTTTTGGTTTTTGGTTTTTGGTTTTTTGTTTTTGGTTTTTGGTTTCTTGGTTTCTTGGTTTTTTGGGTTTTTTGGTTTTTTTGGTTTTTAGTTATTTGGTTTTTTGGTTTTGGTTTTTGGTTTTTGGTTTTTGGTGTTTGGTCATTGGTTTTCGGTTTTTGGTTCTTGGTTTTTGGTTTTTGGTTTTTGGTTTTTGGGTTTTGGTTTTTGGTTTTTGGTTTTTGGTTTTTGGTTTTTGGTTTTTGGTTTTTGGTTTTTGGTTATTGGTTTTTGGTTTTTGGTTTTCGGAGTTGGTTTTTGGTTTTTGGTTTATGGTTTCTTGGTTATTTTGTTTTTTTGGTTTTTTGGTTTTTTGGGTTTCTGGTTTTTGGTTTTTATGTTTTGGTTTTTGTTTTTGGTTTTTGGTTTTTGGTTTCTTGGTTTTTTGGTTTTTTGTTTTTTTGGTTTTTTGGTTTTTTGGTTTTTTGGTTTTGGTTTTTGGTTTTTGGTTTTTGGTTTTTGGTGTTTGGTTATTGGTTTTTGGTTTTTGGGTTTTTGGTTTTTTGTTTTTGGTTTTTGGTTTTTGGTTTTTGGTTTTTGGTTTTTGGTTTCTTGTTTTTTTAGTTTTTTTTGGTTTTTGGTTTTTGGTTTTTGTTTTTGGTTTTTGGTGTTTGGTTTTTGGTTTTTGGTTTTTGGTTTTTGGTTTTTGGTTTTTGGTTTTTGGTTTTTGGTTTTTGGTTTTAGTTTTTGGTTTTAGGTTTTTGGTTTTTGGTTTTTGGTTTTTGGTTTTTGGTTTTTGGTTTTTGGTTTTTGGATTTTGGTTTTCAGTTTTTGGTTTTTGGTTTTTGGTTTTCGGTTTATGGTTTCTTGGTTTTTTGGTTTTTTGGTTGTTTGGGTTTTCGGTTTTTGGTTTTTGGTTTTTGGTTTTTGGTTTCTCGGTTTTTTGGTATTTGGGTTTTCGGTTTTTTGTTTTTGGTTTTTGGTTTTTGGTTTTTGGTTTTTGGTTTTCGGTTTTTGGTTGTCGGGTTTTGATTTTTCGTTTTTGGTTTTTGGTGTTTGGTTTTTTGTTTTTGGTTATTGGTTTTTGGTTTTTGCTTTTTGGTTTTTAGTTTTTGGTTTTTGGTTTTTGGCTTTTGGTTTTTGGTTTTTGGTTATGGTTTTTGGTTGTTGGTTTTTGGTTTTTGGTTTTTGGTTTTTGGTTTTTGGTTTTTGGTTTTTGGTGTTTGGTTTTTGGTTTTTGGTTTTTGGTTTTTGGTTTTTGGTTTTTGGTTTTTGGTTTTTGGTTTTTGGTTTTTTGTTTTTCGGTTTTTGGTTTTTGGGTTTTTGGGTTTTGGTTTTTGGTTTTTGGTTTTTGGTTTTTGGTTTTGGTTTTTGGTTTTTGGTTTTTGGTTTTTGGTTTTTGGTTTTTGGGTTTTGGTTTTTGGTTTTTGGTTTTTGGTTTTTGGTTTTTGGTTTTTGGTTTTTGGTTTTTGGTTGTTGGTTTTTGGTTTTTGGTTTTTGGTTTTTGGTTTTTGCTTTTGGTTTTTGGTTTTTGGTTATGGTTTTTGGTTTTTGGGTTTTTGTTTTTTGGTTTTTGGGTTTTTGGTTTTTGGTTTTTGGTTTTTGGTTTTTGGTTTTTGGTTTTTGGTTTTTGGTTTTTGGTTTTTGGTTTTTGGTTTTTGGTTTCTGGTTTTTGGTTTTTGGGTTTTGGTTTTTGGTTTTTGGTTTTTGGTTTTTGGTTTTTGGTTTTTGGTTTTTGGTTGTTGGTTTTTGGTTTTTGGTTTTTGGTTTTTGCTTTTGGTTTTTGGTTTTTGGTTATGGTTTTTGGTTTTTGGTTTTTGGTTTTTGGTTTTTGGTTTTTGGTTTTTGGTTTTTTGTTTCTTGGTTTTTTTGGTTTTTTGGTTTTTTGGTTTTTTGGTTTTCGGTTGTTGGTTTTTTTGGTTTTTGGTTTTTGGTTTTTGGTATTTGGGTTTCGGTTTTTTGGTTTTTGGGTTTTTGGTTTTTGGTTTTTGGTTTTTAGTTTTTGGTTTTTGGTTTTTGGTTTTTGGTTTTTGGTTTTTAGTTTTTGGTTTTTGGTTTTTGGTTTTTGGTTTTTGGTTTTTGGTTTTTGGTTTTTGGTTTTTGGTTTTTGGTTTTTGGTTTTTGGTTTTTGGTTTTTGGTTTTTGTTGTTTGGTTTTCGTTTTTGGTTTTTGGTTTTTGGTTTTTGGTTTTTGGTTTTCGGTTTTTGGTTTTTGGTTTTTGGTTTTTTGTTTTTGGTTTTTAGTTTTTGGTTTTTGGTTTTTGGTTTTTGGTTTTTGGTTTTTGGTTGTTGGTTTTTGGTTTTTGGTTTTTGGTTTTTGGTTTTTGCTTTTGGTTTTTGGTTTTTGGTTATGGTTTTTGGTTTTTAGTTTTTGGTTTTTGGTTTTTGGTTTTTGGTTTTTGGTTTTTGGTTTTTGGTTTTTTGTTTCTTAGTTTTCTTGGTTTTTTTGGTTTTTTTGTTTTTTGGTTTTCGGTTGTTGGTTTTTTTGGTTTTTGGTTTTTGGTTTTCGGTTTTTGGTTTTTTGGTTTTTGGTTTTTGGTTTTTAGTTTTTGGTTTTTGGTTTTTGGTTTTTGGTTTTTGGTTTTTGGTTTTTGGTTTTTGGTTTTTGGTTTTTGGTTTTTGGTTTGTGGTTTTTGGTTTTTGGTTTTTGGTTTTTGGTTTTTGGTATTTGGTTTTTGGTTTTTGGTTTTTGGTTTTTGGTTTTTGGTTTTTGGTTTTTGGTTTTTGGTTTTTGGTTTTTGGTTTTTGGTTTTTGGTTTTTGGTTTTTGGTTTTTGGTATTTGGTTTTTGGTTTTTGGTTTTTGGTTTTTGGTTTTTGGTGTTTGGTTTTTTGTTTTTGGGTATTGGTTTTTGGGTCTTGGTTTTTGGTTTTTGGTTTTTGGTTTTTGGTTTTTGGTTTTTCGTTTTGGTGTTTGGTTATTGGTTTTTGGGTTTTTGGTTTTTTGGTTTTGGCTATTAGTTTTGGGTTTTTGGTTATTGGTTTTTGGTTTTTGGTTTTTGGTTTTCGGTTTTTGGTTTTTGGTTTTTGATTTTTGGTTTGTGGTTTCTTTGTTTTTTGGTTTTTTGGTTTTTTGGGTTTTCGGTTTTTGGTTTTTGGTTTTCGGGTTTTCGGTTTTTGGTGTTTGGTTTTTGGCTTTTGGTTTTTGGTTTTTGGTTTTTGGTTTCTTGGTTTTTGGGTTTTTTGTATTTTGGGTTTTTGGTTTTTGGTTTTTGGTTTTTGGTTTTTGGTTTTTTTTTTGGTTTTGGTTTTTTGTTTTTTGGTTTTTGGTGTTTGGTTATTGGATTTTGGTTTTTGGGTTTTTGGTTTTTTGTTTTTGGTTTTTGGTTTTTGGTTTTTGGTTTTTGGTTTTTGGTTTTTGGTTTCTTGGTTTTTTGGTTTTTTGGTTTTTTGGTTTTTTGAGTTCTCGGTTTTAGGTTTTTGGTTTTTGGCTTTTGGTTTTTGGTTTTTGGTTTTTGGTTTTTGGTTTTTGGTTTTTGGTTTTTGGTTTTTGGTTTTTAGTTTTTGGTTTTTGGTTTTTGGTTTTTGGTTTTTGGTTTTCGGTTTTTGGTTTTTGGTTTTTGGCTTTTGGTTTTTGTTTTTGGTTTTTGTTTTTTGGTTTTTGGTTTTTGGTTTTTGATTTCTTGGTTTTTGGTTTTTGGTTTCTTGGTTTTCTGGTTTTTTGATGTTTTGGTTTTTGGTTTTTGGTTTTTGGTTTTTGGTTTTTAGTTTTTGGTCATTGGTTTTTGGTTTTTGGTTTTCGGTTTTTGGTTTTTGGTTTTTGGTTTTTGGTTTTTGGTTTTTGGTTTTTTGTTTTTGGTTTTTGGTTTTTGGTTTTTGGTTTTAGGTTTTTGGTTTTTGGTTTTTGGTTTTTGGTTTTTGGTGTTTGGTTTTTTGTTTTTGGTTATTGGTTTTTGGTTTTTGCTTTTTGGTTTTCAGTTTTTGGTTTTTGGCTTTCGGTTTTTGGTTTTGGTTATGGTTTTTGGTTTTTGGTTTTTGGTTTTTGGTTTTTGGTTTTTGGTTTTTGGTTTTTGGTTTTTGGTGTTTGGTTTTTGGTTTTTGGTTTTTGGTTTTTGGTTTATGGTTTTTGGGTTTTTGGTTTTTGGTTTTTGGTTTTTGGTTTTTGGTTTTCATTTTTTGGTTTTTGGTCTTTGGTTTTTGGTTTTAGGTTTTTGGTTTTTGGTTTTTGGTTTTTGGTTTTTGGTTTTTGGTTTTTGGTTTTTGGTTTTTGGTTTTTGGTTTTTGGTTTTTGGTTTTTTGTTTTTGGTTTTTGGTTTTTGGTTTTTGGTTTTTGGTTTTAGGTTTTTGGTTTTTGGTTTTTGGTTTTTGGTTTTTGGTTTTTGGTTTTTGGTTTTTAGTTTTTGGTCATTGGTTTTTGGTTTTCGGTTTTTGGTTTTTGGTTTTTGGTTTTTGGTTTTTGGTTTTTTTGTTTTTGGTTTTTGGTTTTTGGTTTTTGGTTTTAGGTTTTTGGTTTTTGGTTTTTGGTTTTTGGTTTTTGGTTTTTGGTTTTTGGTTTTTGGTTTTTGGTTTTTGGTTTTTGGTTTTTGGTTCTTGATTTTCAGTTTTTGGTTTTGGTTTTTGGTTTTCGGTTTTTGGCTTCTTGGTTTTTTGGTTTTTTGGTTGTTGGGTTCTCGGTTTTTGGTTTTTGGTTTTTGGTTTTTGGTTTTTGGTTTCTTGGTTTTTTGGTATTTGGGTTTTCGGTTTTTTGTTTTTGGTTTTCGGTTTTTGGTTTTTGGTTTTTGGTTTTCAGTTTTTGGTTTTCGGGTTTTGGTTTTTCGTTGTTGGTTTTTGGTGTTTGGTTTTTTGTTTTTGGTTATTGGTTTTTGGTTTTTGCTTTTTGGTTTTCAGTTTTTGGTTTTTGGCTTTTGGTTTTTGGTTTTGGTTATGGTTTTTGGTTTTTGGTTTTTGGTTTTTGGTTTTTGGTTTTTGGTTTTTGGTTTTTGGTTTTTGGTTTTTGGTGTTTGGTTTTTGGTTTTTGGTTTTTGGTTTTTGGTTTATGGTTTTTGGTTTTTGGTTTTCGGTTTTTGGTTTTTGGGTTTTGGTTTTTGGGTTTTTGGTTTTTGGTTTTGGTTTTTGGTTTTTGGTTTTTGGTTTTTGGTTTTTGGTTTTTGGTTTTTGGTTTTTGGTTTTTGGTTTTTGGTTTTTGGTTTTTGGTTTTTGGTTTTTGGTTTTTGGTTTTTGGTTTTTGGTTTTTGGTTTTTGGGTTTTTGTTTTTTGGTTTTTGGGTTTTTGGTTTTTGGTTTTTGGTTTTTGGTTTTTGGTTTTTATTTTTTGGTTTTTGGTCTTTGGTTTTTGGTTTTTGGTTTTTGGTTTTTGGTTTTTGGTTTCTGGTTTTTGGTTTTTGGGTTTTGGTTTTTGGTTTTTGGTTTTTGGTTTTTGGTTTTTGGTTTTTGGTTTTTGCTTTTGGTTTTTGGTTTTTGGTTATGGTTTTTGGTTTTTGGTTTTTGGTTTTTGGTTTTTGGTTTTTTGTTTCTTGGTTTTTTTGGTTTTTTGGTTATTTGGTTTTTTGGTTTTCGGTTGTTGGTTTTTTTTGTTTTTGGTTTTTGGTTTTTGGTTTTTGGTTATTGGGTTTCGGTTTTATGTTTTTGGGTTTTTGGTTTTTGGTTTTTAGTTTTTGGTTTCTGGTTTTTGGTTTTTGGTTTTTGGTTTTTGGTTTTTGGTTTTTGGTTTTTGGTTTTTGGTTTTTGGTTTTTGGTTTTTGGTTTTTGGTTTTTGGTTTTTGGTTTTTGGTTTTTGGTTTTTGGTTTTTGGTTTTTGGTTTTTGGTTTTTGGTTTTTGGTTTTTGGTTTTTGGTTTTTGGTTTTTGGTTTTTGGTTTTTGGTTTTTGGTTTTTGGTTTTTGGTTTTTGGTTTTTGGTTTTTGGTTATTGGTTTTTGGTTTTTAGTTTTTGGTTTTTGGTTTTTGGTTTTTGGTTTTTGGTTTTTGGTTTTTGGTTTTTGGTTTTTGGTTTTTGGTTTTTGGTTTTTGTTTTTAGTTTTTGGTTTTAGGTTTTTGGTTTTTCGTTTTTGGTTTTTAATTTTTGGTTATTGGTTTTTGTTTTTGGTTTTTGGTTTTTGGTTTTTGGTTTTTGGTTTTTGGTTTTTGGTTTTTGGTTTTTGGTTTTTTGGTTTTTTGGTTTTTTGGTTTTTGGTTTTTGGTTTTTGGTTTTTGGTTTTTGGTTTTTTGTTTTTGGTTTTTGGTTTTCAGTTTTCGTTGTTTGGTTTTGGTTTTCGATTTTTGGTTTTTGGTTTTTGGTTTTTGCTTTTAGGTTTTTGGTTATTGGTTTCGGGTTTTGGTTTTCGATTTTTGGTTTTTGGTTTTTGGTGTTTGGTTTCTTGGTTTTTTGGTTTTTTGTTTTTGGGTTTTTGGTTTTTGAATTTTGGTTTTTGGTTTTTGGTTTTTGGTTTTTTTGTTTTTTGGTTTTTGGTTATTGCTTTTTGGTTTTTTGTTTTTGGTTTTTGGTTATTGGTTTTTGGTATTCGGTTTTCGGTTTATGGTTTTTGGTTTTTGGTTTTTGGTTATTGGTTTTTGGTATTCGGTTTTTGGTTTTTGGTTTTTGGTTTTTGGTTTTTGGTTTTTGGTTTTTGGTTTTTGGTTTTCGGTGTTTGGTTTTTGGTTTTTGGTTTTTGGAATTTGGTTTTTAGTTTTTAGTTTTTGGTTTTTGGTTTCTGGGTTTTGGTATTTAGTTTTTGATTTTTTGGTTTTTTTCGTTTTTTGGTTGTTTGGTTTTTTGGTTTTTGGTTTTTGGTTTTTGGTTTTTGTTTTTTGGTTATTCGGTTTTTTGGTTTTTGGGTTTTTGGTTCTTGGTTTTTGGTTTTTGGTTTTTCGTTTTTGGTTTTTGGTTTTTGGTTTTTGGTTTTTGGTTTTTGGATTTTGGTTTTTGGTTTTTGGTTTTTGGTTTTTGGTTTTTGGTTTCTTGGTTTTTTGGTTTTTTCGTTTTTTGGGTTGTTGGTTTTTGGTTTTTGGTTTTTGGTTTTTGATTTTTGGTTTTTGGTTTTTGGTTTTTGGTTTTAGGTTTTTTGGTTTTTGGTTTTTGGTGTTTGGTTTTTACTTTGATTTTTGGTTTTTGATTTTTGGTTTTTGGTTTTTGGTTTTTGGTTTTGGTTTGCGGTTTTTGGTTTGCGGTTTTCGGTTTTTGGTTTTGGTTTTTGGTTTTTTGGTTTTGGTTTTTCGTTTTTGGTTTTTGGTTTTTGGTTTTTGGTTTTTTGGTTTTTATGTTCTTTGGTTTTTTTGGTTTTTGGTTTTTCGTTTTTGATTTTTGGTTTTTTGGTTTTTGGTTATTTGTTTTTGGTTTTTGCTTCTTGGTTTTTGGATTTTGATTTTTGGTTTTTGCTTTTAGGTTTTTGGTTTCTTGGTCTTTTGGTTTTTTGGTTTTCGGGCTTTTGGCTTTTGGTTTTTGGTTTTTGCTTTTTGGTTTTTGGTTCTTGGTTTTTGGATTTTGGTTTTTGGTTTTTGATTTTTGGTTTTTGGTTTTTGGTTTTCGGTTTTCGGTTTTCGGTTTTTGGTTTTTGGTTTTTGGTTTTTGGTTTCTGGTATTTGGTTTTTAGTTTTTGGTTTCTGGTTTTTGGTTGTCAGTTTTTTGGTTTTTTGGTTTTTTGGTATTTTGGTTTTTTGGTTTTTGGTTTTTGGTTTTTGGTTTTTGGTTTTTGGGTTTCGATTTTTGGTTTTTGGTTTTCGATTTTTGGTTTTTGGTTTTTGGTTTTTGGTTTTTGGTTATTGTTTTTGGTTCTCGATTTATGGTTTTTGGTTTTTGGTTTTTGGTTTCTTGGTTTTTTGGTTTTCGGGTTCTTGGTTTTTTGTTTTTGGTTTTTGGTTTTGGTTTTTGGTTTTTCGGTTTTTTAGTTTTTGGGTTTTTGGTTTTTGGTTTTTGGTTTTTGGATTTTGGTTGTTGGTTTTTGGTTTTTGGTTGTTGGTTTTTGGTTTATGGTTTTCGGTTTTTGGTTTTTGGTTTTTGATTTTTGGTATTTGGTTTTTGGTTTTTTGGTTTTGGTTATTGGTTTTGGGTTTTTGGTTTTTGGTTATTGGTTTTTGGTTTTTGGTTTTTAGTTTTTGGTTTTTGGTTTTTGGTTTCCGGTTTATGGGTTTTGGTTTTTCGTTTTTGGTTTTTGGTTTTTTGGTTTCTTGGTTTTTGGTTTTTGGTTTCTTGGTTTTTTGGTTTGTTGGGTTTTTGAATTCTGGTTTTTGCTTTTGGTTTTTGGTTTTTGGTTTTTGGTTTTTTGTTTTATTGGTTTTTTGGTTTTTTGGTTTTTTGAGCTTTCGGTTTTTGGTTTTTGGTTTTTGGCTTTTGGTTTTTGGTTTTTGGTTTTTGGTTTTTGGTTTTTGGTTTTTGGTTTTTGGTTTTTGGTTTTTGGTTTTTGGTTTTTGGTTTTTGGTTTTTGGTTTTTGGTTTTTGGTTTTTGGTTTTTGGTTTTTGGTTTTTGGTTTTTGGTTTTTGGTTTTTGGTTTTTGGTTTTTGGTTTTTGGTTTTTGGTTTTTGGTCTTTGGTTTTTGGTTTTTGGTTTTTGGTTTTTGGTTTTTGGTTTTTGGTTTTTGGGTTTTTGGTTTTTGGTTTTTGGTTTTTGGTTTTTGGTTTTTGGTTTTTGGTTTCTTGGTTAATGGTTTTTTGGTTTTTTGAGTTTTCGGTTTTTGGTTTTTGGTTTTTGGCTTTTGGTTTTTGGTTTCTGGTTTTTGGTTTTTGGTTTTTGGTTTTTGGTTTTTGGTTATTGGTTTTTGGTTTTTGGTTTTTGGTTTTTGGTTTTTGGTTCTTGGTTTATTGGTTTTTTGGTTTTTTGAGTTTTCTGGTTTTTGGTTTTTGGCTTTTGGTTTTTGGTTTTTTGTTTTTGGATTTTGGTTTTTGGGCTTTGGTTTTTGGTTTTTGGTTTTTGGTTTTTGGTTTTTGGTCTTTGGTTTTTGGTTTTTGGTTTTTGGTTTTTGGTTTTTGGTTTTTTGTTTTTGGTTTGTGGTTTTTAGTTTTATGTTTTTGGTTTTTGGTTTTTGGTTTTTGGTTTTTGGTTTTTGGGTTCTTGGTTTTTGGTTTTTGGTTTTTGGTTTCTTGGTTTCTTTGTTCTATGGATTTTGGATTTCTTGGTTTTTGGTTTCTTGGTTTTCTGGTTTTTTTGGTTTTTTGGTTTTTTGGTTTTTGGTTTTTGGTTTTTGGTTTTTGGTTTTTAGTTTTTGGTTATTGGTTTTTGGTTTTGGTTTTTGGTTTTTGGGTTTTTGTTTTTGTTTTTTGGTTTTTGGTCTTTGGTTTTTGGTTTCTTGGTTTTTTGGTTTTTTGGTTTTCTGGTTTTTTGGTTTTCTGGTGTTTGGTTTCTAGGTTTTAGTTTTGGGTTTTTGGTTTTTGGTTTTTGGTTTTTGGTTTTAGGTTTCTTGGTTTTTTGGTTTTTTGGTTTTTTGGTTTTTGGTTTTTTGGTTTTTTGGTTTTTGGTTTTTGGTTTTTGGTGTTTGGTTATTGGTTTTTTGTTTTTGGTTTTTGGTTTTTGGTTTTTGGTTATTGGTTTTTGGTTTTTGGTTTTCGGTTTTTGGTTTTTGGTTTTTGGTCTTTGGTTTTTGGTTTTTGGTTTTTGGTTTTTGGTTTTTGGTTTCTTGGTTTTTTTGTTTTTTGGTTTTTTGGGTTTGGTTTTTGGTTTTTGGGTTTGGTTTTTGGTTTTTGGTTTTTGGTTTTTGGTTTCTTGGTTTTTTTGCTTTTGGTTTTTTTGGTTTTTTGTTTTTTGGTTCTTTGGTTTTGGTTTTTGGATTTTGGTTTTTGGTGTTTGGTTATTGGTTTTTGGTTTTTGGTTTTTGGTTTTTGGTTTTTGGTTTTTGGTTTTTGGTTTTTGTTTTTGTTCTTGGTTTCTTGGTTTTTTAGTTTTTTGGGATTTTGGTTTTTGGTTGTTTGTTTTTGGTTTTTGGTTTTTGGTTTCTGGTTTTGGGTTTTTGGTTTTTGGTTTTTAGTTTTTGTTTTTTGGTTTTTGGTTTTTGGTTTTTGGATTTTGGTTTTTGGTTTTTGGTTTTTGGTTTTTGGTTTCTTGGTTTTTGGTTTTTGGTTTTTGGTTTCTTGGTTTTTTGGTTTGTTGGTTTTTTGGTTTTTTGGTTTTTGGTTTTTGGTTTTTGGTTTTTAGTTTTTGGTTTCTTGGTTTCTTTGTTCTATGGATTTTGGATTTCTTGGTTTTTGGTTTCTGGTTTCTTGGTTTTCTGGTTTTTTTGGATTTTTGGTTTTTTGGTTTTTATTTTTTGGTTTTTGGTTTTTGGTTTTTGGGTTTTGGGTTTTTGTTTTTGGTTTTTGGTTTTTGGTTTTTGGTTTCTTGGTTTTTTGGTTTTTTGGTTTTCTGGTTTTTTGGGTTTCTGGTTTTTGGTTTTATGGTTTTGGTTTTTGGTTTTTGGTTTTTGGTTTTAGGCTTCTTGGTTTTTTGGTTTTTTGGGTTTTTTGGTTTTTGGTTTTTTGGTTTTTTGGTTTTTGGTTTTTGGTTTTTGGTTTTTGGTTTTTGGTGTTTGGTTATTGGTTTTTTGTTTTTGGTTTTTGGTTTTTGGTTTTTGGGTTTTGGTTATAGGTTTTTGGTTTTTGGTTTTCGGTTTTTGGTTTTTGGTGTTTGGTTTTTGGTTTTTGGTTTCTTGGTTTTTTTGTTTTTTGGTTTTTTGGGTTTCTCGTTTTTGGTTTTTGGGTTTTTGGTTTTTGGTTTTTGGTTTTTGGTTTTTGGTTTTTGGCTTTTCTTTCTTAGTTTTTTGGTTTTTTGGTTTTTTTGGTTTTTGGTTTTTTGGTTTTTTGGTTTTGGTTTTTGGTTTTTGGTTTTAGGTGTTTGGTTATTGGTTTTTGGTTTTTGGTTTTTTGGTTTTTGGTTTTTGTTTTTGGTTTTTGGTTTTTGGTTCTTGGTTTCCTGGTTTTTTAAGTTTTTTGGGTTTTTGGTTTTTGGTTTTTTGTTTTTGGTTTTTGGTTTTTGGTTTTTGGTTTTTGGTTTTTGGTTTTGGGTTTTTGGTTTTTGGTTTTTAGTTTTTGGTTTTTGTTTTGGTTTTTGGTTTCTGGTTTTTGGTTTTCGTTTGTGGTTTTCGGTTTTTGGTTTTTGATTTTTGGTTTTTTGGTTTTTTGGTTTTTTGGTTTTTGGGTTTTTTGGTTTTTCGGTTTTGGTTCTTGGTTTTTGGTTTTTCGTTTTTGGTTATTGGTTTTTGGTTTTTGGTTTTCGGTTTTTGGTTTTTGGTTTTTGGTTTTTGGTTTCTTGGTTTTTTTGGTTTTTTGGTTTTTGGTGTTTGGTTTTTGGTTTTTTGTTTTTTTGGTTTTTACGTTTTTTGGGTTTTTTGGGTTTTTGGTTTTTGGTTTTTGGTTTTTTGTTGTTTGTTTTTGGTTTTGGGTTTTTTGTTTTTGGTTTTCAGTTTTTGGTTTTTCGTTTTTGTTTTTGGTTTCTTCATTTTTTGATTTTTTGTTTTTGGTTTTTGGTTTTTAGTTTTTGGTTTTTGGTTTTTGGTTTTTGGTTTTTTGGTTTTTTGGTTTTTGGTTTCTTGGTTTTTTGATTTTTTGGCTTTTGGGTTTTTGGTATTTGGTTTTTGGTTTTGGTTCTTGGTTTTTGGAATTTGGTTTTTGGTTTTTGGTTTTTGGTTTTTGGTTTTTGGTATTTTGGTTTTTGGTTTTTGGTTTTTGGTTTTTGTTTTTGGTTTTTGGTTTTTGGTTTTTGGTTTTTATTTTTGGTTTTTGGTTTTTGGTTTTTGGTTTTTGTTATTGGTTTTTGGTTATTGGTTTTCGATTTTTGGTTTTTGGCTATTGGTTTTTGGTTTTTGGTTTTTGGTTTTTGGTTTTTGGTTTTTGGTTTTTGGTTTTTGGTTTTTGGTTTTTGGTTTTTGGTTTTTGGTTTTTGGTTTTTGGTTTTTGGTTTTTGGTTTTTGGTTTTTGGTATTTGGTTTTCGGTTTTTGGTTTTTGGTTTTTGGATTTTGGTTTTTGGTTTTTGGTTTTTGGTTTTTGGTTTTTGGTTTTTGGTATTTTGGTTTTTGGTTTTTGGTTTTTGGTTTTTGGTTTTTGGTTTTTGGTTTTTGGTTTTTGGTTTTTGGTTTTTGGTTTTTGGTTTTTTGGTTTTTGGTTTTTGGCTATTGGTTTTTGGTTATTGCTTTTCGATTTTTGATTTTTGGTTATTGGTTTTTGGTTTTTGGTTTTTGGTTTTTGGTTTTTGTTCTTTGGTTTTTGGTTTTTGGTTTTTGGTTTTTGGTTTTTTGGTTTTTTGGTTTTTGGTTTCTTGGTTTTTTGATTTTTTGGTTTTTGGGTTTTTGGTATTTGGTTTTTGGTTTTTGGTTTGTGGTTCTTGGTTTTTGGTTTTTGGTTTTTGGTTTTTGGTTTTTGGTTTTTGTTTTTGTTTTTTTGGTTTGTTGGTATTTTGGTTTTTTTGTTTTTTGGTTTTTTGGTTTTTTGGTTTTTTGGTTTTTTGGTTTTTGGTATTTGGTTTTTTGGTTTTTGGGTTTTTTGTTTTTGGTTTTTGGTTTTTGGTTTTTGGATTTTGGTTTTTGGTTTTTGGTTTTCGGTTATTGGTTTTGGTTTTTGGGTTTTGGTTTTTGGTTTTTGGTTTTTGGTTTTTGGTTTTTGATTTTTGGTTTTAGGTTTTTGGTTTTTGGTTTTTGGTTTTTGGTTTTTGGTTTTTGGTTTTTGGTTTTTGATTTTTGGTTTCTTGGTTTTTTGGTTTTTTGGTTTCTGTGTTTTTGGTTTTGGTCTTTGGTTTTTGGATTTCGGTTTTCGGTTTTTGTTTTTTGGTGTTTGGTTTTTTGTTTTTGGTTTTTGGTTTTTGGTTTTTGGTGTTTGGTTTTTGGTTTTTGGTTTTTGGTTTTTGGTTTTTGTTTTTTGGTTTTTTGGTTTTTTGGTTTTGGTTTTTGTTTTTGGTTTTTGGTTATTGGTTATCGGTTTTTAGTTTTCGATTTTTGGTTTCTTGGTTTTTTGGTTTTTCGGGTTTAAGTTTTTGGTTTTTGGTTTTTGGTTTTTGGTTTTCGTTTTTTCGTTTTTGGTTTTTGGATTTGGTTTTTGGTTTCTTGGTTTTTTGGTTTTTTGGTTTTTGGGTTTTGGTTTTTTGTCTTTGGTTTTTGGATTTCGGTTTTCGGTTTTTGGTTTTTGGTTTTTGGTTTTTTGTTTTTGGTTTTTGGTTTTTGGTTTTTCGTTTCTTGTTTTTTTTATTTTTTTGGTTTTTGGTTTTTGGCTTGTGGTTTTCGGTTTTCGGTTTTCGGTTTTTGGTCGTTGGTTTTTGTTTCTTGATTTTTGGTTTTTGGTTTTTGGTTTTTGGTTTTTGGTTTTTAGTTTTTGGTTTTTGGGTTTTGGTTTTTGTTTTTGGTTTTTGGTTTTTAGTTTTTGGTTTTTGATTTCTTGGTTTTTTCGTTTTTTGGGTTCTTGGTTTTTGGTTTTTGGTTTATTGGTTTTTGGTTTTAGGTTTTTGGTTTTTTGTTTTTGGTGTTTGGTTTTTGGTTTTTGTTTTTTGGTTTTTGGTTTTTTATATTTGGTTTTAGGTTTTTGGTTTTTGGTTTTTGGTTTTTAGTTTTTGGTTTTTGGGTTTTGGTTTTTGGTTTTTGGTTTTTGGTTTTTGGTTTTTAGTTTTTGGTTTTTGGTTTCTTGGTTTTTTCGTTTTTTGGGTTTTTGGTTTTTGGTTTTTGGTTTATTGGTTTTTGGTTTTTGGTTTTTGGATTTTGGTGTTTGGTTTTTGGTTTTTGGTTTTTGGTTTTTGGTTTTTGGTTTTTGGTTTTTTGGTTTTTTGGTTTTGGTTTTTGTTTTTGGTTTTTGGTTATTGGTTATTGGTTTTTAGTTTTCGATTTTTGGTTTCTTGGTTTTTTGGTTTTTCGGGTTTTGGTTTTTGGTTTTTGGTTTTTGGTTTATGGTTTTTGGTTTTTGTTTTTTGGTTTTTGGTTTTTGGTTTTTGGTTTTTGGTTTTTGGTTTTTGGTTTTTGTTTGTTGTTTTATGGTTTTTTTGTTTTGGTTTTTGGTTTTTGATTAATGGTTTCTGGTTTTTAGTTTTTGATTTTTGGTTTTTGGTTTTTGGTTTTTGGTTTTTGGTTTTTGGTTTTTGGTTTTTTTTTTGGTTTTTAGTTTTAGGTTTTTGGTTATCAGTTTTTGATTTCTGGTTTTTGCTTTTTGGTTTTTTCATTTTTTGGTTTTTTGTTTTTACGGGTTTTGGTTTTTGGTTTTTGGTTTTTGGTTTTCGGTTTTTGGTTTTTGGTCTTTGGTTTCTTGGTTCTTTGGTTTTTTGGTTTTTTTGGTTACTGGTTTTTTGGTTTTTTGGTTTTGGTTTTTGGTTTTTGGTATTTGGTTATTAGTTTTTGGTTTTCGGTTTTTGGTTTTAGGTTTTTGGTCTTTGGTTTCTTGATTTTAAAGTTTTTTGGGTTTTTGGTTTTAGGTTTTGGGTTTTTGGTTTTCGGTTTTTGGTTTTTGGTTTTTGGTTTTTGGTTTTAGGTTTTTTGTTTTTGGTTTTTGGTTTTTGGTTATTTGGTTTTTGGTTTTTGGTTTTTGGTTTTTGGTTTTTGGTTTTTGGTTTTAGGTTTTTCGTTTTTGGTTTTTGATCTTTTGGTTTTTTGGTTTTTTGGTTTTTGGTTCTTTGGTTTTTCGGTTTAGGTTTTTGGTTTTTGGTTTTTTGTTTTTGGTTATTGGTTATTGGTTTTTGGTTTTTGGGTTTTGGTTTTTGGTTTCTTGGTTTTTTAGTTTTTTGGGTTTTGGTTTTTTGTTTTAGGTTTTGGGTTTTTGGTTTTCGTTTTTTGGTTTTTGGTTTTTGGTTTCAGGTTTTTGGTTTTGGTTTTTGGTTTTTGGTTTTAGGTTTTGGGTTTTTGGTTTTCGGTTTTTGGATTTTGGTTTTTGGTTTTTGGTTTTTGGTTTCTTCAATTTAAGGGTTTTTGGTTTTTGGTTTTTGGTTTTTTGGTTTTTTGGTATTTGGTTTTTGGTTTTTGGTTTTTGGTTTTTGGTTTTTGGTTCTTGTTTTTGGGTATTGGTTTCTGGTTTTTGGTTTTTGGTTTTTGGTTTTTGGTTTTTGGATTTAGGTTTTTGGTTTTTGTTTTTGGTTCTTGTTTTTGGTTATTGGTTTCTGGTTTTTGGTTTTTGGTTTTTGGTATTTGGATTTTGGTTTTTGGTTCTTGTTTTTGGTTATTGGTTTCTGGTTTATGGTTTTTGGTTTTTGGTTTTTGGTTTTTGGTTTTTGGTTTTTGGTTTTTGGATTTTTGTTTTTGGTTCTTGTTTTTGGTTATTGGTTTCTGGTTTTTGGTTTTTGGTTTTTGGTTTTTGGTTTTTGAATTTTGGTTTTTGGTTTTTGTTTTTGGTTATTGGTTTCTGGTTTTTGGTTTTACGTTTTTGGTTTCTGGTTTTTGGTTTTTGTTATTGGTTTTTGGTTATTGGTTTTCGATTTTTGGTTTTTGGCTATTGGTTTTTGGTTTTTGGTTTTTGGTTTTTGGTTTTTGGTTTTTGGTTTTTGGTTTTTGGTTTTTGGTTTTTGGTTTTTGGTTTTTGGTTTTTGGTTTTTGGTTTTTGGTTTTTGGTATTTGGTTTTCGGTTTTTGGTTTTTGGTTTTTGGATTTTGGTTTTTGGTTTTTGGTTTTTGGTTTTTGGTTTTTGGTTTTTGGTATTTTGGTTTTTGGTTTTTGGTTTTTGGTTTTTGGTTTTTGGTTTTTGGTTTTTGGTTTTTGGTTTTTGGTTTTTGGTTTTTGGTTTTTTGGTTTTTGGTTTTTGGCTATTGGTTTTTGGTTATTGCTTTTCGATTTTTGATTTTTGGTTATTGGTTTTTGGTTTTTGGTTTTTGGTTTTTGGTTTTTGGTTTTTGTTTTTTGGTTTTTGGTTTTTGGTTTTTGGTTTTTGTTTTTTGGTTTTTTGGTTTTTGGTTTCTTGGTTTTTTGATTTTTTGGTTTTTGGGTTTTTGGTATTTGGTTTTTGGTTTTTGGTTTGTGGTTCTTGGTTTTTGGTTTTTGGTTTTTGGTTTTTGGTTTTTGTTTTTGGTTTTTTGGTTTGTTGGTATTTTGGTTTTTTTGTTTTTTGGTTTTTTGGTTTTTTGGTTTTTTGGTTTTTTGGTTTTTGGTATTTGGTTTTTTGGTTTTTGGGTTTTTTGTTTTTGGTTTTTGGTTTTTGGTTTTTGGATTTTGGTTTTTGGTTTTTGGTTTTCGGTTATTGGTTTTGGTTTTTGGGTTTTGGTTTTTGGTTTTTGGTTTTTGGTTTTTGGTTTTTGATTTTTGGTTTTAGGTTTTTGGTTTTTGGTTTTTGGTTTTTGGTTTTTGGTTTTTGGTTTTTGATTTTTGGTTTCTTGGTTTTTTGGTTTTTTGGTTTCTGTGTTTTTGGTTTTGGTCTTTGGTTTTTGGATTTCGGTTTTCGGTTTTTGTTTTTTGGTTTTTGGTTTTTTGTTTTTGGTTTTTGGTTTTTGGTTTTTGGTGTTTGGTTTTTGGTTTTTGTTTTTTGGTTTTTGGTTTTTGTTTTTTGGTTTTTTGGTTTTTTGGTTTTGGTTTTTGTTTTTGGTTTTTGGTTATTGGTTATCGGTTTTTAGTTTTCGATTTTTGGTTTCTTGGTTTTTTGGTTTTTCGGGTTTTAGTTTTTGGTTTTTGGTTTTTGGTTTTTGGTTTTCGTTTTTTCGTTTTTGGTTTTTGGATTTGGTTTTTGGTTTCTTGGTTTTTTGGTTTTTTGGTTTTTGGGTTTTGGTTTTTTGTCTTTGGTTTTTGGATTTCGGTTTTCGGTTTTTGGTTTTTGGTTTTTGGTTTTTTGTTTTTGGTTTTTGGTTTTTGGTTTTTCGTTTCTTGTTTTTTTGATTTTTTTGGTTTTTGGTTTTTGGCTTGTGGTTTTCGGTTTTCGGTTTTCGGTTTTTGGTCGTTGGTTTTTGTTTCTTGATTTTTGGTTTTTGGTTTTTGGTTTTTGGTTTTTGGTTTTTAGTTTTTGGTTTTTGGGTTTTGGTTTTTGTTTTTGGTTTTTGGTTTTTAGTTTTTGGTTTTTGATTTCTTGGTTTTTTCGTTTTTTGGGTTCTTGGTTTTTGGTTTTTGGTTTATTGGTTTTTGGTTTTAGGTTTTTGGTTTTTTGTTTTTGGTGTTTGGTTTTTGGTTTTTGTTTTTTGGTTTTTGGTTTTTTATATTTGGTTTTAGGTTTTTGGTTTTTGGTTTTTGGTTTTTAGTTTTTGGTTTTTGGGTTTTGGTTTTTGGTTTTTGGTTTTTGGTTTTTGGTTTTTAGTTTTTGGTTTTTGGTTTCTTGGTTTTTTCGTTTTTTGGGTTTTTGGTTTTTGGTTTTTGGTTTATTGGTTTTTGGTTTTTGGTTTTTGGATTTTGGTGTTTGGTTTTTGGTTTTTGGTTTTTGGTTTTTGGTTTTTGGTTTTTGGTTTTTTGGTTTTTTGGTTTTGGTTTTTGTTTTTGGTTTTTGGTTATTGGTTATTGGTTTTTAGTTTTCGATTTTTGGTTTCTTGGTTTTTTGGTTTTTCGGGTTTTGGTTTTTGGTTTTTGGTTTTTGGTTTATGGTTTTTGGTTTTTGTTTTTTGGTTTTTGGTTTTTGGTTTTTGGTTTTTGGTTTTTGGTTTTTGTTTGTTGTTTTATGGTTTTTTTGTTTTGGTTTTTGGTTTTTGATTAATGGTTTCTGGTTTTTAGTTTTTGATTTTTGGTTTTTGGTTTTTGGTTTTTGGTTTTTGGTTTTTGGTTTTTGGTTTTTGGTTTTTTTTTGGTTTTTAGTTTTAGGTTTTTGGTTATCAGTTTTTGATTTCTGGTTTTTGCTTTTTGGTTTTTTCATTTTTTGGTTTTTTGTTTTTACGGGTTTTGGTTTTTGGTTTTTGGTTTTTGGTTTTCGGTTTTTGGTTTTTGGTCTTTGGTTTCTTGGTTCTTTGGTTTTTTGGTTTTTTTGGTTACTGGTTTTTTGGTTTTTTGGTTTTGGTTTTTGGTTTTTGGTATTTGGTTATTAGTTTTTGGTTTTCGGTTTTTGGTTTTAGGTTTTTGGTCTTTGGTTTCTTGATTTTAAAGTTTTTTGGGTTTTTGGTTTTAGGTTTTGGGTTTTTGGTTTTCGGTTTTTGGTTTTTGGTTTTTGGTTTTTGGTTTTAGGTTTTTTGTTTTTGGTTTTTGGTTTTTGGTTATTTGGTTTTTGGTTTTTGGTTTTTGGTTTTTGGTTTTTGGTTTTTGGTTTTAGGTTTTTGGTTTTTGGTTTTTGATCTTTTGGTTTTTTGGTTTTTTGGTTTTTGGTTCTTTGGTTTTTCGGTTTAGGTTTTTGGTTTTTGGTTTTTTGTTTTTGGTTATTGGTTATTGGTTTTTGGTTTTTGGGTTTTGGTTTTTGGTTTCTTGGTTTTTTAGTTTTTTGGGTTTTGGTTTTTTGTTTTAGGTTTTGGGTTTTTGGTTTTCGTTTTTTGGTTTTTGGTTTTCGTTTTTTGGTTTTTGGTTTTTGGTTTCAGGTTTTTGGTTTTGGTTTTTGGTTTTTGGTTTTAGGTTTTGGGTTTTTGGTTTTCGGTTTTTGGATTTTGGTTTTTGGTTTTTGGTTTTTGGTTTCTTCAATTTAAGGGTTTTTGGTTTTTGGTTTTTGGTTTTTTGGTTTTTTGGTATTTGGTTTTTGGTTTTTGGTTTTTGGTTTTTGGTTTTTGGTTCTTGTTTTTGGGTATTGGTTTCTGGTTTTTGGTTTTTGGTTTTTGGTTTTTGGTTTTTGGATTTAGGTTTTTGGTTTTTGTTTTTGGTTCTTGTTTTTGGTTATTGGTTTCTGGTTTTTGGTTTTTGGTTTTTGGTATTTGGATTTTGGTTTTTGGTTCTTGTTTTTGGTTATTGGTTTCTGGTTTATGGTTTTTGGTTTTTGGTTTTTGGTTTTTGGTTTTTGGTTTTTGGTTTTTGGATTTTTGTTTTTGGTTCTTGTTTTTGGTTATTGGTTTCTGGTTTTTGGTTTTTGGTTTTTGGTTTTTGGTTTTTGAATTTTGGTTTTTGGTTTTTGTTTTTGGTTATTGGTTTCTGGTTTTTGGTTTTACGTTTTTGGTTTCTGGTTTTTGGTTTTTGGTTATTGGTTTTTGGTTATTGGTTTTCGATTTTTTGTTTTGGGTTTTTGGTTTTAAGTTTTTTGGATTTTTCGTTTTTTGGTTTTTGGTTTTCGGTTTTTGGTTTTTGGTTTTTGGTTTTTGGTATTTGGCTTTTAGTTTTTGGTTTCTGGGTTTTGGTTGCTAGTTTTTTGGTTTTTTGGTTTTTTGGTTTTTTGGTTTTTTGGTTTTTTGGTTTTTTGGTTTTTTGGTTTTTGGTTTTTGGTATTTGGTTTTTGGGTTTCGAGTTTTGGTTTTTGGCTTTCGATTTGTGGTTTTTGGTTTTTGTTTTTGGTTTTTGGGTTTTTGGTTATTGGTTTTTGGTTTTTTGTTTTCGATTTTTGGTTTTTGGTTTTTGGTTTTTGGTTTCTTGGTTTTTTGCTTTTTTGGTTTACGGGTTTTTGGCTTTTGCTTTTTGGTTTTTGGTTTTTGGTTTTTGGTTTTTCGGTTTTTTGGTTTTTGGTTTTTGATTTTTGGTATTTGTTTTTTGGTTTTCAGTTTTTTGCTTTTGGTTTCTGGTTTTTGGTTTTTAGTTTTTTGGTTTTTTGGTTTTTGGATTTTTGGTTTTTTGGTTTTTTGGTTTTTTGTTTTTGGTTTTTGGTTTTTGGGTTTCGACTTCTTGTTTTTGGTTTTTGGTTTTTTGGTTTTTGGTTTTTGGTTATTGGTTTTTTGTTTTTGGTTTTCGATTTTTGGTTTTTGGTTTTTGGTTTTTGGTTTTTGGTTTCTTGGTTTTTTTTGGTTTTTTTTGGTTTTTTGGTTTTCGGGTTTTCGGGTTTTTGGTTTTTGGTTTTTGGTTTTTGGTTTTCGGTTATTGATTTTTGGTTTTTGGTTTTTCGGTTTTTTGGTTTTCGGTTTTTGGTTTTTGGTTTTTGGTTTTTGGGTTTTGGTTTTTTTGTTTTTGGTTATGGTTTATTGTTTTTGGTTTTTGGTTTTTGGTTTTTGGTTTTTGGTTTTTTGTTTTTGGTTATTGGTTTTTGGTTTTTGGTTTTCGGTTTTTGGTTTTTAATTTTGGTTTTTGGTTTTTGGTTTCTTGGTTTTTTGGTTTTTTAGGTTTTCGGTTTTTGGTTTTTGGTTTTTGGATTTTGGTTCTTGGTTTTTGGTTTTCGGTTTTTGGTTTTTCGTTTTTTGGTTTTGGTTTTTGGTTTTTGGTTTTTGGCCATTGGTTTTTGGTTTTCGGTTTTTGGTTTTTGGTTTTTGGTTTTGGTTTTTGGTTTTTGGTTTCTTGGTTTTTTGGTTTTTTGGTTTTTTGGTTTTTTGGTTGTTTGAGTTTTCGGTTTTTGGTTTTTGGTTTTTGGTTTTTGGTTTTTGGTTGCTTGGTTTTTTGGTATTTGGGTTTTCGGTTTTTGGGTTTTTGGTTTTTGGTTTTTGGTTTTTGGTTTTTGATTTTTGGTTTTTGGTTTTCGGTTCTTGGTTTTCGGGTTTTTGTTTTTGGTTTTTGGTTTATGGGTTTTGGTTTTAGGTTTTTTGTTTTTGGTTATTGGTTTTTGTTTTTTGGTTTTTGGTTTTTGGTTTTTGTTTTTTGGCTTTTGGTTTTTGGTTTTTGGTTATGGTTTTACGTTTTTGGTTTTTGGTTTTTGGTTTCTGGTTTTTGGTTTTTGATTTTTGGTTTTACGTTTTTGGTTTTTGGTTTTGGTTTTTGGTTTTTGGTTTTTGGTTTTCGGTTTTTGGGTATTGGTTTTTGGTTTTTGTTTTGGTTTGTGTTTTTTGGATTTTGGTTGTTGGTTTTGTTCTTGGTTTTTGATTTTTGGTTTTTATTTTTCGGTTTATGGTTTTTGGTTTTTGATTTTTGGTATTTGTTTTTTGGTTTTCAGTTTTTTGTTTTTGGTTTTTGGTTTTTGGTTTTTGGTTTTTGATTTTTGGTTTTTTGGTTTTTGGTTATGGTTTTTTGTTTTTGTTTTTTGGTTTTTGATTTTTGGTTTTTGGTTTCTTGGTTTTATGGTTTTCTGGATTGGTTTTTGGTTTTTGGTTTTCGGTTAATAGTTTTTAAATTGGTTTTTGGTTTTTGGTTTTCGGTTTATAGTTTTTAATTTTGGTTTTTGGTTTTTGGTTTCTTGGTTGTTGGTTTCTTGGGTTTTGGTTTTTGGTTTTTGGGTTTTGGTTCTTGGTTTTTGGTTTTTGTTTTTGGTTTTTGGTTTTTGGTTTTTGGGTATTGGTTTTTGGTTTTTGTTTTGGTTTTTGGTTTTTGGTTTTTGGTTTTTGGTTTTTGGTTTTTGGTTTTTGGTTTTTGGTTTTTGGTTTTTGGGTTTTTGTTTTTTGGTTTTTGGGTTTTTGGTTTTTGGTTTTTGGTTTTTGGTTTTTGTTTTTTGGTTTTTGGTTTTTGGTTTTTGGTTTTTGGTTTTTGGTTTTCAGTTTTTGGCTTTTGGTTTTTGGTTTTTGGTTTTTGGTTTTTGGTATTTGGTTTTTGGTTTTTGGTTTTTGGTTTTTGGTTTTTGGTTTTTGGTTTTTGGTTTTTGGTTTTTGGTTTTTGGTTTTTGGTTTTTGGCTTTTGGTTTTTGGTTTTTGGTTTTTGGTTTTTGGTTTTTGGTTTTTGGTTTTTGGTTTTTGGTTTTTGGTTTTTGGTTTTTGGTTTTTGGTTTTTGGTTTTTGGTTTTAGGTTTTTGGTTTTAGGTTTTTGGCTTTTGGTTTTTGGTTTTTGGTTTTTGGTTATGGTTTTTGGTTTTTGGTTTTTGGTTTTTGGTTTTTGGTTTTTGGTTTCTTGGTTTTTTGGTTTTTTGGTTTTTGGTTTTTGGTTTTAGGTTTTTGGTTTTTGGTTTTTGGTTTTTGGTTTTTGGTTTTTGGTTTTTGGTTTTCAGTTTTTGGTTTTTGGGTTTTGGTTTTTGTTTTTGTTTTTTGGTTTTTGGTTTTTGGTTTTTGGTTTTTGGTTTTTGGTTTTTGGTTATTGGTTTTTGGTTTTTGGGTTTATGGTTTTTGGTTTTTGGTTTTTAGTTTTTGGTTTTTGGTTTTTGGTTTTTGGTTTTTGGTTTTTGGTTTTTGGTTTTTGGTTTTTGGTTTTTGGATTTCGGTTTTTGGTTTTTGGTTTTTGGTTTTTGGTTTTTGGTTTTTGGCTTTGGTTTATGGTTTTTGGTTTTTGGCTATTGGTTTTTGGTTTTCGGTTTTCGGTTTTTGGTTCTGGGTTTTTGGTTTTTTGGTTGTTTGGGTTTTCGGTTTTTGGTTTTTGGTTGTTGGTTTTTGGTTTTTGGTTTCTTGGTTTTTTGGAATTTGGGTTTTCGGTTTTTGGTTTTTGGGTTTTCGTTTTTGGTTTTTGGTTTTTGGTTTTTGGTTTTTGGTTTTTGGTTTTTGGTTTTTGGTTTTCGGTTTTTGGTTTTCGGGTTTTGGTTTTTGGTTTTTGGTTTTTGGTTTTTTGTTTTTGGTTTTCTGTTTTTGGTTATTGGTTTTTGGTTTTTGGTTTTTGGTTTTTGGTTTTTGGCTTTTGGTTTTGGGTTTGGGTTATGGTTTTTGGTTTTTGGTTTTTGGTTTTTGGTCTTTGGTTTTTGGTTTTTGGTTTTTGGTTTTTGGTTTTTGGTTTTTGGTTTTTGGTTTTTGGTTTTTGGTTTTTGGTTTTTGGTTTTTGGTTTTCGTTTTTGGTTTTTGGTTTTTGGTTTTTGGTTTTTGGTCTTCGGTTTTTGGTTTTTGGGTATTGGTTTTTGTTTGGTTTTTCGTTTTTGGTTTTTGGTTTTTGGTTTTTGGTTTTTGGTTTTTGGTTTTTGGTTTTTGGTTTTTGGTTTTTGGTTTTTGGTTTTTGGTTTTTTGGTTTTTGGGTTTTCTGTTTTTGGTTTTTAGTTTTTGGTTTTTGGTTTTTGGTTTTTGGTTTTTGGTTTTTGGTTTTTGGTTTTTGGTTTTTGGTTTTTGGTTTTTGGTTTTTGGTTTATGGTTTTTGGTTTTTGGTTTTTGGTTTTTGGTTTTTGGTTTCTGGCTTTTGGTTTTTGCTTTTTTGTTTTTGGTTATTGATTTTTGGTTGTTGGTTTTCGGTTTTTGGTTTTTGGTTTTTGGTTTTTGGTTTTTGGTTTCTTGGTTTTTTGGTTTTTTGGGTTTTCGGTTTTTGGTTTTTGGTTTTTGGTTTTTGGTTTTTTGTTTTATGGTTTTTTGGTTCTGGTTTTGGTTAATGGTTTTTGGTTTTTAGTTTTTGATTTTCGGTTTTTGGTTCTTGATTTTTGGTTTTTGGTTTTTGGTTTTTGGTTTTATGTTTCTTGGTTTTTTGGTTTTTTGGTTTTTTTGTTTTGGTTTTTTGGTTTTTTGGTTTTTGGTTTTTGGTTTTTGGTTTTTGGTGTTTGGTTATTGGTTTTTTGTTTTTGGTTTTTGGTTTTTGGTTATTGGTTTTTGGTTTTTGGTTTTCGGTTTTTGGTTTTTGGTTTTTGGTCTTTGGTTTTTGGTTTTTGGTTTTTGGTTTTTGGTTTTTGGTTTCTTGGTTTTTTTGTTTTTTGGTTTTTTGGGTTTGGTTTTTGGGTTTTGGTTTTTGGTTTTTGGTTTTTGGTTTTTGGTTTTTGGTTTCTTGGTTTTTTGGCTTTTGGTTTTATTGGTTTTTGGTTTTTTGGTTCTTTGGTTTTGGTTTTTGGTTTTTGGTTTTTGGTGTTTGGTTATTGGTTTTTGGTTTTTGGTTTTTGGTTTTTGGTTTTTGGTTTTTGTTTTTGTTCTTGGTTTCTTGGTTTTTTAGTTTTTTGGGTTTTTGGTTTTTGGTTGTTTGTTTTTGGTTTTTGGTTTTTGGTTTTGGGTTTTTGGTTTTTGGTTTTTAGTTTTTGGTTTTTGGTTTTTGGTTTTTGGTATTTGGTTTTTGGTTTTTGGTTTTTGGTTTTTGGTTTTTGGTTTTTGGTTTTTGGTTTTTGGTTTTTGGTTTTTGGTTTTTGGTTTTTGGTTTTTGGTTTTTGGTTTTTGGTTTTTGGTTTTTGGTTTTTGGTTTTTGGTTTTTGGTTTTTGGTTTTTGGTTTTTGGTTTTTGGTTTTTGGTTTTTGGTTTTTGGTTTTTGGTTTTGGGTTTTTGGTTTTTGGTTTTTGGTTTTTGGTATTTGGTTTTTGGTTTTAGGTTTTTGGTTTTTGGTTTTTTGATTTTGGTTATTGGTTTTTGGTTTTTGGTTTTCGGTTTTTTATTTTGGTTTTTGGTTTTTGGTTTTATGTTTCTTGGTTGTTGGTTTTTTGGGTTTTGGTTTTTGGTTTTTGGATTTTGGTTCTTGCTTTTTGGTTTTTGTTTTTGGTTTTTGGTTTTTCGTTTTTGGTTTTTGGGTATTGGTTTTTGGTTTTTGTTTTGGTTTTTGGTTTTTGGTTTTTGGTTTTTGGGTTTGTGTTTTTTGGTTTTTGGGTTTTTGGTTTTTGGTTTTTGGTTTTTGTTTTTTGGTTTTTGGTTTTTGGTTTTTGGTTTTTGGTTTTTGGTTTTTGGTTTTCAGTTTTTGGTTTTTGGGTTTTGGTTTTTGTTTTTGGTTTTTGGTTTTTGGTTTTTGGTTTTTGGTTTTTGGTTTTTGGTTTTTGGTTTTTGGTTTTTGGTTTTTGGTTTTTGGTTTTTGGTTTTTGGTTTTTGGTTTTTAGTTTTTGGTTTTTGGTTTTTGGTTTTTGGTTTTTGGTTTTTGGTTTTTGGTTTTTGGTTTTTGGTTTTTGGTTTTTGGTTTTTAGTTTTTGGTTTTCGGTTTTTGGTTTTTGGTTTTTGGTTTTTGGTTTTTGGTTTTTGGTTTTTGGCTTTGGTTTATGGTTTTTGGTTTTTGGCTATTGGTTTTTGGTTTTCGGTTTTCGGTTTTTGGTTTTTGGTTTTTGGTTTTTTGGTTTTTTGGTTGTTTGGGTTTTCGTTTTTGGTTTTTGGTTGTTGGTTTTTGGTTTTTGGTTTCTTGGTTTTTTGGAATTTGGGTTTTCGGTTTTTGGTTTTTGGGTTTTCGTTTTTGGTTTTTGGTTTTTGGTTTTTGGTTTTTGGTTTTTGGTTTTCGGTTTTTGGTTTTCGGGTTTTGGTTTTTGGTTTTTGGTTTTTGGTTTTTTGTTTTTGGTTTTCTGTTTTTGGTTATTGGTTTTTGGTTTTTGGTTTTTGGTTTTTGGTTTTTGGTTTTTGGCTTTTGGTTTTGGGTTTGGGTTATGGTTCTTGGTTTTTGGTTTTTGGTTTTTGGTTTTTGGTTTTTGGTTTTTGGTTTTTGGTTTTTGGTTTTTGGTTTTTGGTTTTTGGTTTTTGGTTTTTGGTTTTTGGTTTTTGGTTTTTGGTTTTTGGTTTTTGGTTTTTGGTTTTTGGTTTTTGGTTTTTGGTTTTTGGTTTTTGGTTTTTGGTTTTTGGTTTTTGGTTTTTGGTTTTTGGTTTTTGGTTTTTGGTTTTTGGTTTTTGGTTGTTGGTTTTCGGTTTTTGGTTTTTGGGTATTGGTTTTTGGTTTTTGTTTTGGTTTTTCGTTTTTGGTTTTTGGTTTTTGGTTTTAGGTTTTTGGTTTTTGGTTTTTGGTTTTTGGTTTTTGGTTTTTGGGTTTTTGTTTTTTGGTTTTTGGGTTTTCTGTTTTTGGTTTTTGGTTTTTGGTTTTTCGTTTTTGGTTTTTGGTTTTTGGTTTTTGGTTTTTGGTTTTTGGTTTTTAGTTTTCGGTTTTTGCTTTTTGGTTTTTGGATTTTGGTTTTTGGTTTTTGGTTTTTGGTTTTTGGTTTATGGTTTTTGGTTTTTGGTTTATGGTTTTTGGTTTTTGGTTTTTGGTTTTTGGTTTTTGGTTTCCGGCTTTTGGTTTTTGCTTTTTTGTTTTTGGTTATTGGTTTTTGGTTGTTGGTTTTCGGTTTTTGGTTTTTGGTTTTTTGTTTTTGGTTTTTGGTTTCTTGGTTTTTTGGTTTTTTGTGTTTTCGGTTTTTGGTTTTTGGTTCTTGGTTTTTGGTTTTTTGTTTTATGGTTTTTTGGTTCTGGTTTTGGTTAATGGTTTTTGGTTTTTAGTTTTTGATTTTCGGTTTTTGGTTCTTGGTTTTTGGTTTTTGGTTTTTGGTTTTTGGTTTTAGGTTTCTTGGTTTTTTGGTTTTTTGGTTTTTGGTTTTTTGGTTTTTTGGTTTTTGGTTTTTGGTTTTTGGTTTTTGGTGTTTGGTTATTGGTTTTTTGTTTTTGGTTTTTGGTTTTTGGTTTTTGGTTTTTGGTTATTGGTTTTTGGTTTTTGGTTTTCGGTTTTTGGTTTTTGGTTTTTGGTCTTTGGTTTTTGGTTTTTGGTTTTTGGTTTTCGGTTTTTGGTTTCTTGGTTTTTTTGTTTTTTGGTTTTTTGGGTTTGGTTTTTGGGTTTTGGTTTTTGGTTTTTGGTTTTTGGTTTTTGGTTTTTGGTTTCTTGGTTTTTTGGCTTTTGGTTTTTTTGGTTTTTGGTTTTTTGGTTCTTTGGTTTTGGTTTTTGGTTTTTGGTTTTTGGTGTTTGGTTATTGGTTTTTGGTTTTTGGTTTTTGGTTTTTGGTTTTTGGTTTTTGTTTTTGTTCTTGGTTTCTTGGTTTTTTAGCTTTTTGGGTTTTTGGTTTTTGGTTGTTTGTTTTTGGTTTTTGGTTTTTGGTTTTTGGTTTTTGGTGTTTGGTTATTGGTTTTTTGTTTTTGGTTTTTGGTTTTTGGTTTTTGGGTTTTGGTTATAGGTTTTTGGTTTTTGGTTTTCGGTTTTTGGTTTTTGGTGTTTGGTTTTTGGTTTTTGGTTTTTGGTTTCTTGGTTTTTTTGTTATTTGGTTTTTTGGGTTTCTCGTTTTTGGTTTTTGGGTTTTGGTTTTTGGTTTTTGGTTTTTGGTTTTTGGTTTTTGATTTTTGGTTTTTGGTTTTTCTTTCTTGGTTTTTTGGTTTTTTTGGTTTTTGGTTTTTTGGTTTTTTGGTTTTGGTTTTTGGTTTTTGGTTTTTGGTGTTTGGTTATTGGTTTTTGGTTTTTTGGTTTTTGGTTTTTGGTTTTTGGTTTTTGGTTTTTGGTTTTTGGTTTTTGGTTTTTGGTTCTTGGTTTCCTGGTTTTTTAAGTTTTTTGGGTTTTTGGTTTTTGGTTTTTTGTTTTTGGTTTTTGGTTTTTGGTTTTTGGTTTTTGGTTTTTGGTTTTGGGTTTTTGGTTTTTGGTTTTAAGTTTTTGGTTTTAGGTTTTTGGTTTTTGGTTTCTGGTTTTTGGTTTTTGGTTTGTGGTTTTTGGTTTTTGGTTTTTGATTTTTGGTTTTTTGGTTTTTTGGTTTTTTAGTTTTTGGGTTTTTGGTTTTTGGTTTTTGGTTTTTGGTTTTTGGATTTTGGTTGTTGGTTTTTGGTTTTTGGTTGTTGGTTTTTGGTTTATGGTTTTCGGTTTTTGGTTTTTGGTTTTTGATTTTTGGTATTTGGTTTTTGGTTTTTTGGTTTTGGTTATTGGTTTTGGGTTTTTGGTTTTTGGTTATTGGTTTTTGGTTTTTGGTTTTTAGTTTTTGGTTTTTGGTTTTTGGTTTCCGGTTTATGGGTTTTGGTTTTTCGTTTTTGGTTTTTGGTTTTTTGGTTTCTTGGTTTTTGGTTTTTGGTTTCTTGGTTTTTTGGTTTGTTGGGTTTTTGAATTCTGGTTTTTGCTTTTGGTTTTCTGGTTTTTTGGGTTTCTGGTTTTTGGTTTTTAGGTTTTGGTTTTTGGTTTTTGGTTTTTGGTTTTAGGCTTCTTGGTTTTTTGGTTTTTTGGTTTTTTTGGTTTTTGGTTTTTTGGTTTTTTGGTTTTTGGTTTTTGGTTTTTGGTTTTTGGTTTTTGGTGTTTGGTTATTGGTTTTTTGTTTTTGGTTTTTGGTTTTTGGTTTTTGGGTTTTGGTTATAGGTTTTTGGTTTTTGGTTTTCGGTTTTTGGTTTTTGGTGTTTGGTTTTTGGTTTTTGGTTTTTGGTTTCTTGGTTTTTTTGTTTTTTGGTTTTTTGGGTTTCTCGTTTTTGGTTTTTGGGTTTTGGTTTTTGGTTTTTGGTTTTTGGTTTTTGGTTTTTGATTTTTGGTTTTTGGTTTTTCTTTCTTGGTTTTTTGGTTTTTTTGGTTTTTGGTTTTTTGGTTTTTTGGTTTTGGTTTTTGGTTTTTGGTTTTTGGTGTTTGGTTATTGGTTTTTGGTTTTTTGGTTTTTGGTTTTTGGTTTTTGGTTTTTGGTTTTTGGTTTTTGGTTTTTGGTTCTTGGTTTCCTGGTTTTTTAAGTTTTTTGGGTTTTTGGTTTTTGGTTTTTTGTTTTTGGTTTTTGGTTTTTGGTTTTTGGTTTTTGGTTTTTGGTTTTGGGTTTTTGGTTTTTGGTTTTAAGTTTTTGGTTTTAGGTTTTTGGTTTTTGGTTTCTGGTTTTTGGTTTTTGGTTTGTGGTTTTTGGTTTTTGGTTTTTGATTTTTGGTTTTTTGGTTTTTTGGTTTTTTAGTTTTTGGGTTTTTGGTTTTTGGTTTTTGGTTTTTGGTTTTTGGATTTTGGTTGTTGGTTTTTGGTTTTTGGTTGTTGGTTTTTGGTTTATGGTTTTCGGTTTTTGGTTTTTGGTTTTTGATTTTTGGTATTTGGTTTTTGGTTTTTTGGTTTTGGTTATTGGTTTTGGGTTTTTGGTTTTTGGTTATTGGTTTTTGGTTTTTGGTTTTTAGTTTTTGGTTTTTGGTTTTTGGTTTCCGGTTTATGGGTTTTGGTTTTTCGTTTTTGGTTTTTGGTTTTTTGGTTTCTTGGTTTTTGGTTTTTGGTTTCTTGGTTTTTTGGTTTGTTGGGTTTTTGAATTCTGGTTTTTGCTTTTGGTTTTTGGTTTTTGGTTTGATGTTTTTTGTTTTATTGGTTTTTTGGTTTTTTGAGCTTTCGGTTTTTGGTTTTTGGTTTTTGGCTTTTGGTTTTTGGTTTTTGGTTTTTGGTTTTTGGTTTTTGGTTTTTGGTTTTTGGTTTTTGGTTTTTGGTTTTTGGTTTTTGGTTTTTGGTTTTTGGTTTTTGGTTTTTGGTTTTTGGTTTTTGGTTTTTGGTTTTTGGTTTTTGGTTTTTGGTTTTTGGTTTTTGGTTTTTGGTTTTTGGTTTTTGGTTTTTGGTTTTTGGTTTTTGGTTTTTGGTTTTTGGTCTTTGGTTTTTGGTTTTTGGTTTTTGGTTTTTGGTTTTTGGTTTTTGGTTTTTGGGTTTTTGGTTTTTGGTTTTTGGTTTTTGGTTTTTGGTTTTTGGTTTTTGGTTTCTTGGTTAATGGTTTTTTGGTTTTTTGAGTTTTCGGTTTTTGGTTTTTGGTTTTTGGCTTTTGGTTTTTGGTTTCTGGTTTTTGGTTTTTGGTTTTTGGTTTTTGGTTGTTGGTTATTGGTTTTTGGTTTTTGGTTTTTGGTTTTTGGTTTTTGGTTTCTTGGTTTATTGGTTTTTTGGTTTTTTGAGTTTTCTGGTTTTTGGTTTTTGGCTTTTGGTTTTTGGTTTTTTGTTTTTGGATTTTGGTTTTTGGGCTTTGGTTTTTGGTTTTTGGTTTTTGGTTTTTGGTCTTTGGTTTTTGGTTTTTGGTTTTTGGTTTTTGGGTTCTTGGTTTTTGGTTTTTGGTTTTTGGTTTCTTGGTTTCTTTGTTCTATGGATTTTGGATTTCTTGGTTTTTGGTTTCTTGGTTTTCTGGTTTTTTTGGTTTTTTGGTTTTTTGGTTTTTGGTTTTTGGTTTTTGGTTTTTGGTTTTTAGTTTTTGGTTATTGGTTTTTGGTTTTGGTTTTTGGTTTTTGGGTTTTTGTTTTTGCTTTTTGGTTTTTGGTCTTTGGTTTTTGGTTTCTTGGTTTTTTGGTTTTTTGGTTTTCTGGTTTTTTGGTTTTCTGGTGTTTGGTTTCTAGGTTTTAGTTTTGGGTTTTTGGTTTTTGGTTTTTGGTTTTTGGTTTTAGGTTTCTTGGTTTTTTGGTTTTTTGGTTTTTTGGTTTTTGGTTTTTTGGTTTTTTGGTTTTTGGTTTTTGGTTTTTGGTGTTTGGTTATTGGTTTTTTGTTTTTGGTTTTTGGTTTTTGGTTTTTGGTTATTGGTTTTTGGTTTTTGGTTTTCGGTTTTTGGTTTTTGGTTTTTGGTCTTTGGTTTTTGGTTTTTGGTTTTTGGTTTTTGGTTTTTGGTTTCTTGGTTTTTTTGTTTTTTGGTTTTTTGGGTTTGGTTTTTGGTTTTTGGGTTTTGGTTTTTGGTTTTTGGTTTTTGGTTTTTGGTTTCTTGGTTTTTTTGCTTTTGGTTTTTTTGGTTTTTGGTTTTTTGGTTCTTTGGTTTTGGTTTTTGGTTTTTGGTTTTTGGTGTTTGGTTATTGGTTTTTGGTTTTTGGTTTTTGGTTTTTGGTTTTTGGTTTTTGGTTTTTGGTTTTTGTTTTTGTTCTTGGTTTCTTGGTTTTTTAGTTTTTTGGGATTTTGGTTTTTGGTTGTTTGTTTTTGGTTTTTGGTTTTTGGTTTCTGGTTTTGGGTTTTTGGTTTTTGGTTTTTAGTTTTTGTTTTTTGGTTTTTGGTTTTTGGTTTTTGGATTTTGGTTTTTGGTTTTTGGTTTTTGGTTTTTGGTTTCTTGGTTTTTGGTTTTTGGTTTTTGGTTTCTTGGTTTTTTGGTTTGTTGGTTTTTTGGTTTTTTGGTTTTTGGTTTTTGGTTTTTGGTTTTTAGTTTTTGGTTTCTTGGTTTCTTTGTTCTATGGATTTTGGATTTCTTGGTTTTTGGTTTCTGGTTTCTTGGTTTTCTGGTTTTTTTGGATTTTTGGTTTTTTGGTTTTTATTTTTTGGTTTTTGGTTTTTGGTTTTTGGGTTTTGGGTTTTTGTTTTTGGTTTTTGGTTTTTGGTTTTTGGTTTCTTGGTTTTTTGGTTTTTTGGTTTTCTGGTTTTTTGGGTTTCTGGTTTTTGGTTTTATGGTTTTGGTTTTTGGTTTTTGGTTTTTGGTTTTAGGCTTCTTGGTTTTTTGGTTTTTTGGGTTTTTTGGTTTTTGGTTTTTTGGTTTTTTGGTTTTTGGTTTTTGGTTTTTGGTTTTTGGTTTTTGGTGTTTGGTTATTGGTTTTTTGTTTTTGGTTTTTGGTTTTTGGTTTTTGGGTTTTGGTTATAGGTTTTTGGTTTTTGGTTTTCGGTTTTTGGTTTTTGGTGTTTGGTTTTTGGTTTTTGGTTTCTTGGTTTTTTTGTTTTTTGGTTTTTTGGGTTTCTCGTTTTTGGTTTTTGGGTTTTTGGTTTTTGGTTTTTGGTTTTTGGTTTTTGGTTTTTGGCTTTTCTTTCTTAGTTTTTTGGTTTTTTGGTTTTTTTGGTTTTTGGTTTTTTGGTTTTTTGGTTTTGGTTTTTGGTTTTTGGTTTTAGGTGTTTGGTTATTGGTTTTTGGTTTTTGGTTTTTTGGTTTTTGGTTTTTGTTTTTGGTTTTTGGTTTTTGGTTCTTGGTTTCCTGGTTTTTTAAGTTTTTTGGGTTTTTGGTTTTTGGTTTTTTGTTTTTGGTTTTTGGTTTTTGGTTTTTGGTTTTTGGTTTTGGGTTTTTGGTTTTTGGTTTTTTAGTTTTTGGTTTTAGGTTTTTGGTTTTTGGTTTCTGGTTTTTGGTTTTCGTTTGTGGTTTTCGGTTTTTGGTTTTTGATTTTTGGTTTTTTGGTTTTTTGGTTTTTTGGTTTTTGGGTTTTTTGGTTTTTCGGTTTTGTTTCTTGGTTTTTGGTTTTTCGTTTTTGGTTATTGGTTTTTGGTTTTTGGTTTTCGGTTTTTGGTTTTTGGTTTTTGGTTTTTGGTTTCTTGGTTTTTTTGGTTTTTTGGTTTTTGGTGTTTGGTTTTTGGTTTTTTGTTTTTTTGGTTTTTACGTTTTTTGGGTTTTTTGGGTTTTTGGTTTTTGGTTTTTGGTTTTTTGTTGTTTGTTTTTGGTTTTGGGTTTTTTGTTTTTGGTTTTCAGTTTTTGGTTATTCGTTTTTGTTTTTGGTTTCTTCATTTTTTGATTTTTTGTTTTTGGTTTTTGGTTTTTAGTTTTTGGTTTTTGGTTTTTGGTTTTTGGTTTTTTGGTTTTTTGGTTTTTGGTTTCTTGGTTTTTTGATTTTTTGGCTTTTGGGTTTTTGGTATTTGGTTTTTGGTTTTGGTTCTTGGTTTTGGAATTTGGTTTTTGGTTTTTGGTTTTTGGTTTTTGGTTTTTGGTTTTTGGTTTTTGGTATTTTGGTTTTTGGTTTTTGGTTTTTGGTTTTTGTTTTTGGTTTTTGGTTTTTGGTTTTTGGTTTTTATTTTTGGTTTTTGGTTTTTGGTTTTTGGTTTTTGTTATTGGTTTTTGGTTATTGGTTTTCGATTTTTGGTTTTTGGCTATTGGTTTTTGGTTTTTGGTTTTTGGTTTTTGGTTTTTGGTTTTTGGTTTTTGGTTTTTGGTTTTTGGTTTTTGGTTTTTGGTTTTTGGTTTTTGGTTTTTGGTTTTTGGTTTTTGGTTTTTGGTTTTTGGTTTTTGGTTTTTGGTTTTTGGTTTTTGGTTTTTGGTATTTGGTTTTCGGTTTTTGGTTTTTGGTTTTTGGATTTTGGTTTTTGGTTTTTGGTTTTTGGTTTTTGGTTTTTGGTTTTTGGTATTTTGGTTTTTGGTTTTTGGTTTTTGGTTTTTGGTTTTTGGTTTTTGGTTTTTGGTTTTTGGTTTTTGGTTTTTGGTTTTTTGGTTTTTGGTTTTTGGCTATTGGTTTCTGGTTATTGCTTTTCGATTTTTGATTTTTGGTTATTGGTTTTTGGTTTTTGGTTTTTGGTTTTTTGGTTTTGGTTTTTGTTTTTGGTTTTTGGTTATTGGTTATTGGTTTTTAGTTTTCGATTTTTGGTTTCTTGGTTTTTTGGTTTTTCGGGTTTTGGTTTTTGGTTTTTGGTTTTTGGTTTATGGTTTTTGGTTTTTGTTTTTTGGTTTTTGGTTTTTGGTTTTTGGTTTTTGGTTTTTGTTTGTTGTTTTATGGTTTTTTTGTTTTGGTTTTTGGTTTTTGATTAATGGTTTCTGGTTTTTAGTTTTTGATTTTTGGTTTTTGGTTTTTGGTTTTTGGTTTTTGGTTTTTGGTTTTTGGTTTTTGGTGTTTGGTTTTTTTTTTGGTTTTTAGTTTTAGGTTTTTGGTTATCAGTTTTTGATTTCTGGTTTTTGCTTTTTGGTTTTTTCATTTTTTGGTTTTTTGTTTTTACGGGTTTTGGTTTTTGGTTTTTGGTTTTTGGTTTTCGGTTTTTGGTTTTTGGTCTTTGGTTTCTTGGTTCTTTGGTTTTTTGGTTTTTTTGGTTACTGGTTTTTTGGTTTTTTGGTTTTGGTTTTTGGTTTTTGGTATTTGGTTATTAGTTTTTGGTTTTCGGTTTTTGGTTTTAGGTTTTTGGTTTTTGGTTTCTTGATTTTAAAGTTTTTTGGGTTTTTGGTTTTAGGTTTTGGGTTTTTGGTTTTCGGTTTTTGGTTTTTGGTTTTTGGTTTTAGGTTTTTTGTTTTTGGTTTTTGGTTTTTGGTTTTTTGGTTTTTGGTTTTTGGTTTTTGGTTTTTGGTTTTTGGTTTTTGGTTTTAGGTTTGTGGTTTTTGGTTTTTGATCTTTTGGTTTTTTGGTTTTTTGGTTTTTGGTTCTTTGGTTTTTCGGTTTAGGTTTTTGGTTTTTGGTTTTTTGTTTTTGGTTATTGGTTATTGGTTTTTGGTTTTTGGGTTTTGGTTTTTGGTTTCTTGGTTTTTTAGTTTTTTGGGTTTTGGTTTTTTGTTTTAGGTTTTGGGTTTTTGGTTTTCGTTTTTTGGTTTTTGGTTTCAGGTTTTTGGTTTTGGTTTTTGGTTTTTGGTTTTTGGTTTTAGGTTTTGGGTTTTTGGTTTTCGGTTTTTGGATTTTGGTTTTTGGTTTTTGGTTTTTGGTTTCTTCAATTTAAGGGTTTTTGGTTTTTGGTTTTTGGTTTTTTGGTTTTTTGGTATTTGGTTTTTGGTTTTTGGTTTTTGGTTTTTGGTTTTTGGTTCTTGTTTTTGGGTATTGGTTTCTGGTTTTTGGTTTTTGGTTTTTGGTTTTTGGTTTTTGGATTTAGGTTTTTGGTTTTTGTTTTTGGTTCTTGTTTTTGGTTATTGGTTTCTGGTTTTTGGTTTTTGGTTTTTGGTATTTGGATTTTGGTTTTTGGTTCTTGTTTTTGGTTATTGGTTTCTGGTTTATGGTTTTTGGTTTTTGGTTTTTGGTTTTTGGTTTTTGGTTTTTGGTTTTTGGATTTTTGTTTTTGGTTCTTGTTTTTGGTTATTGGTTTCTGGTTTTTGGTTTTTGGTTTTTGGTTTTTGGTTTTTGAATTTTGGTTTTTGGTTTTTGTTTTTGGTTATTGGTTTCTGGTTTTTGGTTTTTGGTTTTTGGTTTCTGGTTTTTGGTTTTTGGTTATTGGTTTTTGGTTATTGGTTTTCGATTTTTTGTTTTGGGTTTTTGGTTTTAAGTTTTTTGGATTTTTCGTTTTTTGGTTTTTGGTTTTCGGTTTTTGGTTTTTGGTTTTTGGTTTTTGGTATTTGGCTTTTAGTTTTTGGTTTCTGGGTTTTGGTTGCTAGTTTTTTGGTTTTTTGGTTTTTTGGTTTTTTGGTTTTTTGGTTTTTTGGTTTTTGCGTTTTTTGGTTTTTTGGTTTTTTGGTTTTTGGTTTTTGGTATTTGGTTTTTGGGTTTCGAGTTTTGGTTTTTGGCTTTCGATTTGTGGTTTTTGGTTTTTGTTTTTGGTTTTTGGGTTTTTGGTTATTGGTTTTTGGTTTTTGGTTTTCGATTTTTGGTTTTTGGTTTTTGGTTTTTGGTTTCTTGGTTTTTTGCTTTTTTGGTTTACGGGTTTTTGGCTTTTGCTTTTTGGTTTTTGGTTTTTGGTTTTTCGGTTTTTTGGTTTTTGGTTTTTGATTTTTGGTATTTGTTTTTTGGTTTTCAGTTTTTTGCTTTTGGTTTCTGGTTTTTGGTTTTTAGTTTTTTGGTTTTTTGGTTTTTGGATTTTTGGTTTTTTGGTTTTTTGGTTTTTTGTTTTTGGTTTTTGGTTTTTGGGTTTCGACTTCTTGTTTTTGGTTTTTGGTTTTTTGGTTTTTGGTTTTTGGTTATTGGTTTTTTGTTTTTGGTTTTCGATTTTTGGTTTTTGGTTTTTGGTTTTTGGTTTTTGGTTTCTTGGTTTTTTTTGGTTTTTTGGTTTTCGGGTTTTCGGGTTTTTGGTTTTTGGTTTTTGGTTTTTGGTTTTCGGTTATTGATTTTTGGTTTTTGGTTTTTCGGTTTTTTGGTTTTCGGTTTTTGGTTTTTGGTTTTTGGTTTTTGGTTTTTGGTTTTTTGGTTTTTGGTTATGGTTTATTGTTTTTGGTTTTTGGTTTTTGGTTTTTGGTTTTTGGTTTTGGTTTTTGGTTTTTGGTTTTTGGTTTTTTGTTTTTGGTTATTGGTTTTTGGTTTTTGGTTTTCGGTTTTTGGTTTTTAATTTTGGTTTTTGGTTTTTGGTTTCTTGGTTTTTTGGTTTTTTAGGTTTTCGGTTTTTGGTTTTTGGTTTTTGGATTTTGGTTCTTGGTTTTTGGTTTTCGGTTTTTGGTTTTTCGTTTTTTGGTTTTGGTTTTTGGTTTTTGGTTTTTGGCCATTGGTTTTTGGTTTTCGGTTTTTGGTTTTTGGTTTTTGGTTTTGGTTTTTGGTTTTTGGTTTCTTGGTTTTTTGGTTTTTTGGTTTTTTGGTTTTTTGGTTGTTTGAGTTTTCGGTTTTTGGTTTTTGGTTTTTGGTTTTTGGTTTTTGGTTGCTTGGTTTTTTGGTATTTGGGTTTTCGGTTTTTGGGTTTTTGGTTTTTGGTTTTTGGTTTTTGGTTTTTGATTTTTGGTTTTTGGTTTTCGGTTCTTGGTTTTCGGGTTTTTGTTTTTGGTTTTTGGTTTATGGGTTTTGGTTTTTGGTTTTTTGTTTTTGGTTATTGGTTTTTGTTTTTTGGTTTTTGGTTTTTGGTTTTTGTTTTTTGGCTTTTGGTTTTTGGTTTTTGGTTATGGTTTTACGTTTTTGGTTTTTGGTTTTTGGTTTCTGGTTTTTGGTTTTTGATTTTTGGTTTTACGTTTTTGGTTTTTGGTTTTGGTTTTTGGTTTTTGGTTTTTGGTTTTCGGTTTTTGGGTATTGGTTTTTGGTTTTTGTTTTGGTTTGTGTTTTTTGGATTTTGGTTGTTGGTTTTGTTCTTGGTTTTTGATTTTTGGTTTTTATTTTTCGGTTTATGGTTTTTGGTTTTTGATTTTTGGTATTTGTTTTTTGGTTTTCAGTTTTTTGTTTTTGGTTTTTGGTTTTTGGTTTTTGGTTTTTGATTTTTGGTTTTTTGGTTTTTGGTTATGGTTTTTTGTTTTTGTTTTTTGGTTTTTGATTTTTGGTTTTTGGTTTCTTGGTTTTATGGTTTTCTGGATTGGTTTTTGGTTTTTGGTTTTCGGTTAATAGTTTTTAAATTGGTTTTTGGTTTTTGGTTTTCGGTTTATAGTTTTTAATTTTGGTTTTTGGTTTTTGGTTTCTTGGTTGTTGGTTTCTTGGGTTTTGGTTTTTGGTTTTTGGGTTTTGGTTCTTGGTTTTTGGTTTTTGTTTTTGGTTTTTGGTTTTTGGTTTTTGGGTATTGGTTTTTGGTTTTTGTTTTGGTTTTTGGTTTTTGGTTTTTGGTTTTTGGTTTTTGGTTTTTGGTTTTTGGTTTTTGGTTTTTGGGTTTTTGTTTTTTGGTTTTTGGGTTTTTGGTTTTTGGTTTTTGGTTTTTGGTTTTTGGTTTTTGTTTTTTGGTTTTTGGTTTTTGGTTTTTGGTTTTTGGTTTTTGGTTTTCAGTTTTTGGCTTTTGGTTTTTGGTTTTTGGTTTTTGGTTTTTGGTATTTGGTTTTTGGTTTTTGGTTTTTGGTTTTTGGTTTTTGGTTTTTGGTTTTTGGTTTTTGGTTTTTGGTTTTTGGTTTTTGGCTTTTGGTTTTTGGTTTTTGGTTTTTGGTTTTTGGTTTTTGGTTTTTGGTTTTTGGTTTTTGGTTTTTGGTTTTTGGTTTTTGGTTTTTGGTTTTTGGTTTTTGGGTTTTGGTTTTTGGTTTTTGGTTTTAGGTTTTTGGCTTTTGGTTTTTGGTTTTTGGTTTTTGGTTATGGTTTTTGGTTTTTGGTTTTTGGTTTTTGGTTTTTGGTTTTTGGTTTTTGGTTTCTTGGTTTTTTGGTTTTTTGGTTTTTGGTTTTTGGTTTTAGGTTTTTGGTTTTTGGTTTTTGGTTTTTGGTTTTTGGTTTTTGGTTTTTGGTTTTCAGTTTTTGGTTTTTGGGTTTTGGTTTTTGTTTTTGTTTTTTGGTTTTTGGTTTTTGGTTTTTGGTTTTTGGTTTTTGGTTTTTGGTTATTGGTTTTTGGTTTTTGGGTTTATGGTTTTTGGTTTTTGGTTTTTGGTTTTTAGTTTTTGGTTTTTGGTTTTTGGTTTTTGGTTTTTGGTTTTTGGTTTTTGGTTTTTGGTTTTTGGTTTTTGGATTTCGGTTTTTGGTTTTTGGTTTTTGGTTTTTGGTTTTTGGTTTTTGGCTTTGGTTTATGGTTTTTGGTTTTTGGCTATTGGTTTTTGGTTTTCGGTTTTCGGTTTTTGGTTCTGGGTTTTTGGTTTTTTGGTTTTTTGGTTGTTTGGGTTTTCGGTTTTTGGTTTTTGGTTGTTGGTTTTTGGTTTTTGGTTTTTGGTTTCTTGGTTTTTTGGAATTTGGGTTTTCGGTTTTTGGTTTTTGGGTTTTCGTTTTTGGTTTTTGGTTTTTGGTTTTTGGTTTTTGGTTTTTGGTTTTTGGTTTTTGGTTTTTGGTTTTTGGTTTTCGGTTTTTGGTTTTCGGGTTTTGGTTTTTGGTTTTTGGTTTTTGGTTTTTTGTTTTTGGTTTTCTGTTTTTGGTTATTGGTTTTTGGTTTTTGGTTTTTGGTTTTTGGTTTTTGGCTTTTGGTTTTGGGTTTGGGTTATGGTTTTTGGTTTTTGGTTTTTGGTTTTTGGTCTTTGGTTTTTGGTTTTTGGTTTTTGGTTTTTGGTTTTTGGTTTTTGGTTTTTGGTTTTTGGTTTTTGGTTTTTGGTTTTTGGTTTTTGGTTTTCGTTTTTGGTTTTTGGTTTTTGGTTTTTGGTTTTTGGTCTTCGGTTTTTGGTTTTTGGGTATTGGTTTTTGTTTGGTTTTTCGTTTTTGGTTTTTGGTTTTTGGTTTTTGGTTTTTGGTTTTTGGTTTTTGGTTTTTGGTTTTTGGTTTTTGGTTTTTGGTTTTTTGGTTTTTGGGTTTTCTGTTTTTGGTTTTTGGTTTTTGGTTTTTGGTTTTTGGTTTTTGGTTTTTGGTTTTTGGTTTTTGGTTTTTGGTTTTTGGTTTTTGGTTTTTGGTTTATGGTTTTTGGTTTTTGGTTTTTGGTTTTTGGTTTTTGGTTTCTGGCTTTTGGTTTTTGCTTTTTTGTTTTTGGTTATTGGTTTTTGGTTGTTGGTTTTCGGTTTTTGGTTTTTGGTTTTTGGTTTTTGGTTTTTGGTTTCTTGGTTTTTTGGTTTTTTGGGTTTTCGGTTTTTGGTTTTTGGTTTTTGGTTTTTGGTTTTTTGTTTTATGGTTTTTTGGTTCTGGTTTTGGTTAATGGTTTTTGGTTTTTAGTTTTTGATTTTCGGTTTTTGGTTCTTGATTTTTGGTTTTTGGTTTTTGGTTTTATGTTTCTTGGTTTTTTGGTTTTTTGGTTTTTTTGTTTTGGTTTTTTGGTTTTTTGGTTTTTGGTTTTTGGTTTTTGGTTTTTGGTGTTTGGTTATTGGTTTTTTGTTTTTGGTTTTTGGTTTTTGGTTATTGGTTTTTGGTTTCCGGTTTTCGGTTTTTGGTTTTTGGTTTTTGGTCTTTGGTTTTTGGTTTTTGGTTTTTGGTTTTTGGTTTTTGGTTTCTTGGTTTTTTTGTTTTTTGGTTTTTTGGGTTTGGTTTTTGGGTTTTGGTTTTTGGTTTTTGGTTTTTGGTTTTTGGTTTTTGGTTTCTTGGTTTTTTGGCTTTTGGTTTTTTTGGTTTTTGGTTTTTTGGTTCTTTGGTTTTGGTTTTTGATTTTTGGTTTTTGGTGTTTGGTTATTGGTTTTTGGTTTTTGGTTTTTGGTTTTTGGTTTTTGGTTTTTGTTTTTGTTCTTGGTTTCTTGGTTTTTTAGTTTTTTGGGTTTTTGGTTTTTGGTTGTTTGTTTTTGGTTTTTGGTTTTTGGTTTTGGGTTTTTGGTTTTTGGTTTTTAGTTTTTGGTTTTTGGTTTTTGGTTTTTGGTATTTGGTTTTTGGTTTTTGGTTTTTGGTTTTTGGTTTTTGGTTTTTGGTTTTTGGTTTTTGGTTTTTGGTTTTTGGTTTTTGGTTTTTGGTTTTTGGTTTTTGGTTTTTGGTTTTTGGTTTTTGGTTTTTGGTTTTTGGTTTTTGGTTTTTGGTTTTTGGTTTTTGGTTTTTGGTTTTTGGTTTTTGGTTTTTGGTTTTTGGTTTTTGGTTTTTGGTTTTTGGTTTTTGGTATTTGGTTTTTGGTTTTAGGTTTTTGGTTTTTGGTTTTTTGATTTTGGTTATTGGTTTTTGGTTTTTGGTTTTCGGTTTTTTATTTTGGTTTTTGGTTTTTGGTTTTATGTTTCTTGGTTGTTGGTTTTTTGGGTTTTGGTTTTTGGTTTTTGGATTTTGGTTCTTGCTTTTTGGTTTTTGTTTTTGGTTTTTGGTTTTTCGTTTTTGGTTTTTGGGTATTGGTTTTTGGTTTTTGTTTTGGTTTTTGGTTTTTGGTTTTTGGTTTTTGGGTTTGTGTTTTTTGGTTTTTGGGTTTTTGGTTTTTGGTTTTTGGTTTTTGTTTTTTGGTTTTTGGTTTTTGGTTTTTGGTTTTTGGTTTTTGGTTTTTGGTTTTCAGTTTTTGGTTTTTGGGTTTTGGTTTTTGTTTTTGGTTTTTGGTTTTTGGTTTTTGGTTTTTGGTTTTTGGTTTTTGGTTTTTGGTTTTTGGTTTTTGGTTTTTGGTTTTTGGTTTTTGGTTTTTGGTTTTTGGTTTTTAGTTTTTGGTTTTTGGTTTTTGGTTTTTGGTTTTTGGTTTTTGGTTTTTGGTTTTTGGTTTTTGGTTTTTGGTTTTCGGTTTTTGGTTTTTGGTTTTTGGTTTTTGGTTTTTGGTTTTTGGCTTTGGTTTATGGTTTTTGGTTTTTGGCTATTGGTTTTTGGTTTTCGGTTTTCGGTTTTTGGTTTTTGGTTTTTGGTTTTTTGGTTTTTTGGTTGTTTGGGTTTTCGGTTTTTGGTTTTTGGTTGTTGGTTTTTGGTTTTTGGTTTCTTGGTTTTTTGGAATTTGGGTTTTCGGTTTTTGGTTTTTGGGTTTTCGTTTTTGGTTTTTGGTTTTTGGTTTTTGGTTTTTGGTTTTTGGTTTTCGGTTTTTGGTTTTCGGGTTTTGGTTTTTGGTTTTTGGTTTTTGGTTTTTTGTTTTTGGTTTTCTGTTTTTGGTTATTGGTTTTTGGTTTTTGGTTTTTGGTTTTTGGTTTTTGGCTTTTGGTTTTGGGTTTGGGTTATGGTTTTTGGTTTTTGGTTTTTGGTTTTTGGTTTTTGGTTTTTGGTTTTTGGTTTTTGGTTTTTGGTTTTTGGTTTTTGGTTTTTGGTTTTTGGTTTTTGGTTTTTGGTTTTTGGTTTTTGGTTTTTGGTTTTTGGTTTTTGGTTTTTGGTTTTTGGTTTTTGGTTTTTGGTTTTTGGTTTTTGGTTTTTGGTTTTTGGTTTTTGGTTTTTGGTTGTTGGTTTTCGGTTTTTGGTTTTTGGGTATTGGTTTTTGGTTTTTGTTTTGGTTTTTCGTTTTTGGTTTTTGGTTTTTGGTTTTAGGTTTTTGGTTTTTGGTTTTTGGTTTTTGGTTTTTGGTTTTTGGGTTTTTGTTTTTTGGTTTTTGGGTTTTCTGTTTTTGGTTTTTGGTTTTTGGTTTTTCGTTTTTGGTTTTTGGTTTTTGGTTTTTAGTTTTTGGTTTTTAGTTTTTGGTTTTTGCTTTTTGGTTTTTGGATTTTGGTTTTTGGTTTTTGGTTTTTGGTTTTTGGTTTATGGTTTTTGGTTTTTGGTTTATGGTTTTTGGTTTTTGGTTTTTGGTTTTACGTTTTTGGTTTCCGGCTTTTGGTTTTTGCTTTTTTGTTTTTGGTTATTGGTTTTTGGTTGTTGGTTTTCGGTTTTTGGTTTTTGGTTTTTTGTTTTTGGTTTTTGGTTTCTTGGTTTTTTGGTTTTTTGTGTTTTCGGTTTTTGGTTTTTGGTTCTTGGTTTTTGGTTTTTTGTTTTATGGTTTTTTGGTTCTGGTTTTGGTTAATGGTTTTTGGTTTTTAGTTTTTGATTTTCGGTTTTTGGTTCTTGGTTTTTGGTTTTTGGTTTTTGGTTTTTGGTTTTAGGTTTCTTGGTTTTTTGGTTTTTTGGTTTTTTGGTTTTTGGTTTTTTGGTTTTTTGGTTTTTGGTTTTTGGTTTTTGGTTTTTGGTGTTTGGTTATTGGTTTTTTGTTTTTGGTTTTTGGTTTTTGGTTTTTGGTTTTTGGTTATTGGTTTTTGGTTTTTGGTTTTCGGTTTTTGGTTTTTGGTTTTTGGTCTTTGGTTTTTGGTTTTTGGTTTTTGGTTTTTGGTTTTTGGTTTCTTGGTTTTTTTGTTTTTTGGTTTTTTGGGTTTGGTTTTTGGGTTTTGGTTTTTGGTTTTTGGTTTTTGGTTTTTGGTTTTTGGTTTCTTGGTTTTTTGGCTTTTGGTTTTTTTGGTTTTTGGTTTTTTGGTTCTTTGGTTTTGGTTTTTGGTTTTTGGTTTTTGGTGTTTGGTTATTGGTTTTTGGTTTTTGGGTTTGGTTTTTGGTTTTTGGTTTTTGGTTTTTGTTTTTGTTCTTGGTTTCTTGGTTTTTTAGCTTTTTGGGTTTTTGGTTTTTGGTTGTTTGTTTTTGGTTTTTGGTTTTGGGTTTTTGGTTTTTGGTTTTTAGTTTTTGGTTTTTGGTTTTTGGTTTTTGGTTTTTGGTTTTTGGTTTTTGGTTTTTGGTTTTTGGTTTCTTGGTTTTTGGTTTTTGGTTTTTGGTTTCTTGGTTTTTTGCATTTTGGTTTTTTAGTTTTTTGGTTTTTGGTTTTTGGTTTCTGGTTTTGGGTTTTTGGTTTTTGGTTGTTGGTTTCTTGGTTTCTTTGTTCTATGGATTTTGGATTTCTTGGTTTTTGGTTTTTGGTTTTTGGTTTCTGGTTTCTTTGTTTTCTGGTTTTTTTGGATTTTTGGTTTTTTGGTTTTTGGTTTTTGGTTTTTGGTTTTTGGTTTTTAGTTTTTGGTTATTGGTTTTTGGTTTTTGGTTTTTGGGTTTTGGGTTTTTGTTTTTGGTTTTTGGTTTTTGGTTTTTGGTTTTTGGTTTCTTGGTTTTTTGGTTTTTTGGTTTTCTGGTTTTTTGGGTTTCTGGTTTTTGGTTTTTAGGTTTTGGTTTTTGGTTTTTGGTTTTTGGTTTTAGGCTTCTTGGTTTTTTGGTTTTTTGGTTTTTTTGGTTTTTGGTTTTTTGGTTTTTTGGTTTTTGGTTTTTGGTTTTTGGTTTTTGGTTTTTGGTGTTTGGTTATTGGTTTTTTGTTTTTGGTTTTTGGTTTTTGGTTTTTGGGTTTTGGTTATAGGTTTTTGGTTTTTGGTTTTCGGTTTTTGGTTTTTGGTGTTTGGTTTTTGGTTTTTGGTTTTTGGTTTCTTGGTTTTTTTGTTTTTTGGTTTTTTGGGTTTCTCGTTTTTGGTTTTTGGGTTTTGGTTTTTGGTTTTTGGTTTTTGGTTTTTGGTTTTTGATTTTTGGTTTTTGGTTTTTCTTTCTTGGTTTTTTGGTTTTTTTGGTTTTTGGTTTTTTGGTTTTTTGGTTTTGGTTTTTGGTTTTTGGTTTTTGGTGTTTGGTTATTGGTTTTTGGTTTTTTGTTTTTGGTTTTTGGTTTTTGGTTTTTGGTTTTTGGTTTTTGGTTTTTGGTTCTTGGTTTCCTGGTTTTTTAAGTTTTTTGGGTTTTTGGTTTTTGGTTTTTTGTTTTTGGTTTTTGGTTTTTGGTTTTTGGTTTTTGGTTTTTGGTTTTGGGTTTTTGGTTTTTGGTTTTAAGTTTTTGGTTTTAGGTTTTTGGTTTTTGGTTTCTGGTTTTTGGTTTTTGGTTTGTGGTTTTTGGTTTTTGGTTTTTGATTTTTGGTGTTTTGGTTTTTTGGTTTTTTGGTTTTTGGTTTTTTGGTTTTTCGGTTTTGGTTCTTGGTTTTTGGTTTTTCGTTTTTGGTTATTGGTTTTTGGTTTTTGGTTTTCGGTTTTTGGTTTTTGGTTTTTGGTTTTTGGTTTCTTGGTTTTTTTGGTTTTTTGGTGTTTGGTTTTTTGTTTTTGGTTTTTGGTTTTTGGTTTTTGGTTTTTGGTTTTTCGTTTTTGGTATTTTGGTTTTTGGTTTTGGTTTTTGGTTTTTGGTTTTTGGTTTTTGGTTTTTGGTTTTTGGTTTTTGGTTTTTGGTTTTTGGTTTTTGGTTTTTGGTTTTTGGTTTTTGGTTTTTGGTTTTTGGTTTTTGGTTTTTGGTTTTTGGTTTTTGTTATTGGTTTTTGGTTATTGGTTTTCGATTTTTGGTTTTTGGCTATTGGTTTTTGGTTTTTGGTTTTTGGTTTTTGGTTTTTGGTTTTTGGTTTTTGGTTTTTGGTTTTTGGTTTTTGGTTTTTGGTTTTTTGGTTTTTGGTTTTTGGCTATTGGTTTTTGGTTATTGCTTTTCGAATTTTGGTTTTTGGTTATTGGTTTTTGGTTTTTGGTTTTTGGTTTTTGGTTTTTGGTTTTTGGTTTTTGGTTTTTGGTTTTTGGTTTTTGGTTTTTTGGTTTTTTGGTTTTTGGTTTCTTGGTTTTTTGATTTTCTGGTTTTTGGGTTTTTGGTATTTGGTTTTTGGTTTTTGGTTTTTGGTTTTTGGTTCTTGGTTTTTGGATTTTGGTTTTTGGTTTTTGGTTTTTGGTTTTTGGTTTTTGGTTTTTGGTTTTTGGTTTTTGGTTTTTGGTATTTTGGTTTTTGGTTTTTGGTTTTTGGTTTTTGGTTTTTGGTTTTTGGTTTTTGGTTTTTGGTTTTTGTTATTGGTTTTTGGTTATTGGTTTTCGATTTTTGGTTTTTGGTTATTGGTTTTTGGTTTTTGGTTTTTGGTTTTTGGTTTTTGGTTTTTGGTTTTTGGTTTTTGGTTTTTGGTTTTTGGTTTTTGGTTTTTGGTTTTTGGTTTTTGGTTTTTGGTATTTGGTTTTCGGTTTTTGGTTTTTGGTTTTTGGATTTTGGTTTTTGGTTTTTGGTTTTTGGTTTTTGGTTTTTGGTTTTTGGTATTTTGGTTTTTGGTTTTTGGTTTTTGGTTTTTGGTTTTTGGTTTTTGGTTTTTGGTTTTTGGTTTTTGGTTTTTGGTTTTTTGGTTTTTGGTTTTTGGCTATTGGTTTTTGGTTATTGCTTTTCGAATTTTGGTTTTTGGTTATTGGTTTTTGGTTTTTGGTTTTTGGTTTTTGGTTTTTGGTTTTTGGTTTTTGGTTTTTAGTTTTTGGTTTTTTGGTTTTTTGGTTTTTGGTTTCTTGGTTTTTTGATTTTTTGGTTTTTGGGTTTTTGGTATTTGGTTTTTGGTTTTTGGTTTTTGGTTCTTGGATTTTGGTTTTTGGTTTTTGGTTTTTGGATTTTGGTTTTTGTTTTTGGTTTTTTGGTTTTTTGGTATTTTGGTTTTTTTGTTTTTTGGTTTTTTGGTTTTTTAGTTTTTTGGTTTTTTGGTTTTTGGTATTTGGTTTTTGGTTTTTGGGTTTTTTGTTTTTGGTTTTTGGTTTTTGGTTTTTGGATTTTGGTTTTTGGGTTTTGGTTTTCGGTTATTGGTTTTGGTTTTTGGTTTTTGGTTTTTGGTTTTTGGTTTTTGGTTTTTGGTTTTTGGTTTTTGGTTTTTTTTTTGGTTTTTGGTTTTTGGTTTTTGGTTTTTGGTTATTGGTTTTTGGTTATTGGTTTTCGATTTTTGGTTTTTGGTTTTAGGTTTTCCGTTTCCTGGTTTTTTGTTTTTGGTTTTTTGGTTTTTGGTTTTTGGTTTTTGATTTTTGGTTTTAGGTTTTTGGTTTTTGGTTTTCGGTTTTTGGTTTTTGGTTTTTGGTTTTTTGTTTTTGGTTTTCGGTTTTTGGTTTTTCGTTTCTGGGTTTTTTGATTTTTTGGGTTTTTGGTTTTTAGTTTGTGGTTTTCGGTTTTCGGTTTTTGGTCGTTGGTTTTTTGGTTTCTTGATTTTTGGTTTTTGGTTTTTAGTTTTTGGTTTTTGGTTTTTGGTTTTTGGTTTTTGGTTTTTGGTTTTTGGTTTTTGGTTTTTGGTTTTTTGGTTTATTGGTTTTTGGTTTTTGGTTTTTTCGTTTTTTGGTTTTTGGTTTTTGGTTTTTGGTTTTTGGATTTGGTTTTTGTTTTTTGGTTTTTTGGGTTTTTGGTTTTGGTTTTTGTTTTTGGTTTTTGGTTATTGGTTATCGGTTTTTAGTTTTCGATTTTTGGTTTCTTGGTTTTTTGGTTTTTCGGGTTTTAGTTTTTGGTTTTTGGTTTTTGGTTTTCGTTTTTTGGTTTTTGGTTTTTGGATTTGGTTTTTGGTTTCTTGGTTTTTTGGTTTTTTGGTTTTTGGGTTTTTGGTTTTTTGTCTTTGGTTTTTGGATTTCGGTTTTCGGTTTTTGGTTTTTGGTTTTTGGTTTTTTGTTTTTGGTTTTTGGTTTTTGGTTTTTCGTTTCTTGTGTTTTTGATTTTTTTGGTTTTTGGTTTTTGGCTTGTGGTTTTCGGTTTTCGGTTTTCGGTTTTTGGTCGTTGGTTTTTTGGTTTCTTGATTTTTGGTTTTTGGTTTTTGGTTTTTGGTTTTTGGTTTTTAGTTTTTGGTTTTTGGGTTTTGGTTTTTGTTTTTGGTTTTTGGTTTTTAGTTTTTGGTTTTTGATTTCTTGGTTTTTTCGTTTTTTGGGTTTTTGGTTTTTGGTTTTTGGTTTTTGGTTTTTTTTTTTTTGGTTTTAGGTTTTTGGTTTTTGGTGTTTGGTTTTTGGTTTTTGGTTTTTGTTTTTTGGTTTTTGGTTTTTGGTTTTTTGGTTTTTTGGTTTTGGTGTTTGTTTTTGGTTTTTGGTTATTGGTTATTGGTTTTTAGTTTTCGATTTTTGGTATCTTGGTTTTTTGGTTTTTCGGGTTTTGGTTTTTGGTTTTTGGTTTTTGGTTTATGGTTTTCGGTTTTTGTTTTTTGGTTTTTGGTTTTTGGTTTTTGGTTTCTGTTTTTTGTTTTATGGTTTTTTTGTTTTGGTTATGCGTTTTTGATTAATGGTTTCTGGTTTTTAGTTTTTGATTTTTGATATTTTGTTTTTGGTTTTTGGTTTTTGGTTTTTGGTTTTTGGTTTTTGGTTTTTTTTGGTTTTTAGTTTTAGGTTTTTGGTTATCAGTTTTTGATTTTTGGTTTTTGCTTTTTGGTTTCTTCATTTTTTGGTTTTTTGTTTTTACGGGTTTTGGTTTTTGGTTTTTGGTTTTTGGTTTTTGGTTTTTGGTTTTTGGTTTTTGGTTTTTGGTTTTTGGTCTTTGGTTTCTTGGTTCTTTGGTTTTTTGGTTTTTTTGGTTACTGGTTTTTTGGTTTTGGTTTTCGGTTTTTGGTGTTTGGTTATTGGTTTTTGGTTTTCGGTTTTTGGTTTTTGGTTTTTGGTTTTTGGTTTCTTGATTTTAAAGTTTTTTGGGTTTTTGGTTTTAGGTTTTGGGTTTTTGGTTTTCGGTTTTTGGTTTTTGGTTTTTGGTTTTAGGTTTTTTGTTTTTGGTTTTTGGTTTTTGGTTTTTTGGTTTTTGGTTTTTGGTTTTTGGTTTTTGGTTTTTGGTTTTTGGTTTTTGGTTTTTGGTTTTAGGTTTTTGGTTTTTGGTTTTTGATTTTTTGGTTTTTTGGTTTTTGGTTCTTTGGTTTTTCGGTTTAGGTTTTTGGTTTTTGGTTTTTTGTTTTTGGTTATTGGTTTTTGGTTTTCTGTTTTTGGTTTTTGGGTTTTGGTTTTTGGTTTCTTGGTTTTTTAGTTTTTTGGGTTTTGGTTTTTTGTTTTAGGTTTTGGGTTTTTGGTTTTCGTTTTTTGGTTTTTGGTTTTTGGTTTTAGGTTTTTGGTTTTGGTTTTTGGTTTTTGGTTTTAGGTTTTGGGTTTTTGGTTTTCGGTTTTTGGTTTTTGGTTTTTGGTTCTGGGTTTTTGGTTTTTGGTTTTTTGGTTTTTTGGTTTTTGGTTTCATGGTTTTTTGGATTTTTGGTTCTTGGGTTTTTGGTATTTGGTTTTTGGTTTTTGGTTTTTGGTTTTTGGTTTTTGGTTTTTGGTTTCTGGTTTTTGGTTTTTGGTTATTGGTTTTTGGTTATTGGTTTTCGATTTTATGTTTTGGGTTTTTGGTTTTAAGTTTTTTGGTTTTTTCGTTTTTTGGTTTTTGGTATTCGGTTTTTGGTTTTTGGTTTTTGGTTTTTGGTATTTGGCTTTTAGTTTTTGGTTTCTGGGTTTTGGTTGCTAGTTTTTTGGTTTTTTGGTTTTTTGGTTTTTTGGTTTTTTGGTTTTTTGGTTTTTGGTTTTTGGTATTTGGTTTTTGGTTTCGATTTTTGGTTTTTGATTTTCGATTTGTGGTTTTTGGTTTTTGTTTTTGGTTTTTGGGTTTTTGGTTATTGGTTTTTGGTTTTTGGTTTTCAATTTTTGGTTTTTGGTTTTTGGTTTTTGGTTTCTTGGTTTTTTGGTTTTTTGGTTTACGGGTTTTTGGCTTTTGGCTTTTGGTCTTTGGTTTTTGGTTTTTGGTTTTTCGGTTTTTTGGTTTTTGGGTTTTTTGATTTTGGTTTTCTGTTTTTGGTTTTTCGTTTTTGTTTTTTGGTTTTTGGTTTTTGATTTTTGGTATTTGTTTTTTGGTTTTCAGTTTTTTGCTTTTGGTTTCTGGTTTTTGGTTTTTAGTTTTTTGGTTTTTTGGTTTTTGGATTTTTGGATTTTTGGTTTTTTGGTTTTTTGGTTTTTTGTTTTTGGTTTTTGGTTTTTGGGTTTCGACTTCTTGTTTTTGGTTTCCGATTTTTGGTTTTTGGTTTTTTGGTTTTTGGTTTTTGGTTATTGGGTTTTTGTTTTTGGTTTTCGATTTTTGGTTTTTGGTTTCTGGTTTTTGGTTTCTTGGTTTTTTTGGTTTTTTGGTTTTCGGGTTTTCGGGTTTTTGGTTTTTGGTTTATGGTTTTTGGTTTTCGGTTATTGATTTTTGGTTTTTGGTTTTTCGGTTTTTTGGTTTTCGGTTTTTGGTTTTTAGCTTTTGGTTTTTGGTTTTTTGGTTTTTGGTTATGGTTTATTGTTTTTGGTTTTTGGTTTTTGGTTTTTGGTTTTTGGTTTTTGGTTTTTGGTTTTTGGTTTCTTGGTTTTATGGTTTTATGGTTTTTTGGATTTTCGGTTTTTTGGTTTTTGGTTTTTGGTATTTGGCTTTTAGTTTTTGGTTTCTGGGTTTTGGTTGCTAGTTTTTTGGTTTTTTGGTTTTTTGGTTTTTGGTTTTCGGTATTTGGTTTTTGGGTTTCGATTTTTGGTTTTTGGTTTTCGATTTGTGGTTTTTGGTTTTTGTTTTTGGTTTTTGGGTTTTTGGTTATTGGTTTTTGGTTTTTGGTTTTCGATTTTTGGTTTTTGGTTTTTGGTTTTTGGTTTCTTGGTTTTTTGGTTTTTTGGTTTACGGGTTTTTGGCTTTTGGTTTTTGGTTTTTGGTTTTTGGTTTTTGGTTTTTCGGTTTTTTGGTTTTTGGGTTTTTTGTTTTTGGTTTTCTGTTTTTGGCTTTTGGTTTTTGTTTTTTGGTTTTTGGTTTTTGATTTTTGGTATTTGTTTTATGGTTTTCAGTTTTTTGCTTTTGGTTTCTGGTTTTTGGTTTTTAGTTTTTTGGTTTTTTGGTTTTTTGATTTTTGGTTTTTTGGTTTTTTGGTTTTTTGTTTTTGGTTTTTGGTTTTTGGGTTTCGACTTCTTGTTTTTGGTTTCCGATTTTTGGTTTTTGGTTTTTTGGTTTTTGGTTTTTGGTTATTGGTTTTTTGTTTTTGGTTTTCGATTTTTGGTTTTTGGTTTCTGGTTTTTGGTTTCTTGGTTTTTTTGATTTTTTGGTTTTCGGGTTTTCGGGTTTTTGGTTTTTGGTTTATGGTTTTTGGTTTTCGGTTATTGATTTTTGGTTTTTGGTTTTTCGGTTTTTTGGTTTTCGGTTTTTGGTTTTTGGTTTTTGGTTATTGGTTTTTTGGTTTTTGGTTATGGTTTATTGTTTTTGGTTTTTGGTTTTTGGTTTTTGGTTTTTGGTTTCTTGGTTTTATGGTTTTATGGTTTTTTGGATTTTCGGTTTTTTGGTTTTCGGTTTTTGGTTTTTTGTTTTTGGTATTTGGTTTTGGTTTTTGGTTTTTGGTTTTTGGTTTTTGGTTTTTGGTTTTTGGTTTTTGGTTTTTTGTTTTTGGTTATTGGGTTTTGGTTTTTGGTTTTCGGTTTTTGGTTTTTAATTTTGGTTTTTGGTTCTTGGTTTCTTGGTTTTTTTGTTTTTTAGGTCTCGGTTTTTGGTTTTTGGTTTTTGGATTTTGGTTCTTGGTTTTTGGTTTTCGGTTTTTGGTTTTTCGTTTTTTGGTTTTGGTTTTTGGTTTTTGGTTTTTGGCCATTGGTTTTTGGTTTTCGGTTTTTGGTTTTTGGTTTTTGGTTTTGGTTTTTGGTTTTTGGTATCTTGGTTTTTTGGTTTTTTGGTTTTTTGGTTTTTTGGTTGTTTGGGTTTTCGGTTTTTGGTTTTTGGTTTTTGGTTTTTGGTTTTTGGTTTTTGGTTGCTTGGTTTTTTGGTATTTGGGTTTTCGGTTTTTGGGTTTTTGGTTTTTGGTTTTTGGTTTTTGGGTTTTGGTTTTTGGTTTTTGATTTTCGGTTCTTGGTTTTCGGGTTTTTGTTTTTGGTTTTTGGTTTTTGGGTTTTGGTTTTTGGTTTTTTGATTTTGGTTATTGGTTTTTGTTTTTTGGTTTTTGGTTTTTGGTTTTTGTTTTTTGGCTTTTGGTTTTTGGTTTTTGGTTATGGTTTTACGTTTTTGGTTTTTGGTTTTTGGTTTCTGGTTTTTGGTTTTTGATTTTTGGTTTTACGTTTTTCGTTTTTGGTTTTGGTTTTTGGTTTTTGGTTTTTGGTTTTCGGTTTTTGGGTATTGGTTTTTGGTTTTTGTTTTGGTTTGTGTTTTTTGGATTTTGGTTGTTGGTTTTGTTTTTGGTTTTTGATTTTTGGTTTTTATTTTTCGGTTTATGGTTTTTGGTTTTTGATTTTGGTATTTGTTTTTTGGTTTTCAGTTTTTGGTTTTTGGTTTCTGGTTTTTGGTTTTTAGTGTTTTGGTTTTTTGGTTTTTGGTTTTTTGGTTTTTTGGTTTTTGGTTTTGGGTTTTTGGTTTTTGGTTTTTGGTTTTTGGGTTTCGACTTTCGTTTTTGGTTTTCGATTTTTGGTTTTTGGTTTTTGGTTTTTGGTTATTGGTTTTTGGATTTTGGTTTTCGATTTTTGGTTTTTGGTTTTTGGTTTCTTGGTTTTATTGGTTTTCGGGTTTTTGATTTTTGGTTTTTGGTTTTTGGTTTTTGGTTTTTGGTTTTTGGTTTTTGGTTTTTGGTTTTTGGTTTTTGGTTTTTGGTTTTTCGGTTTTTTGGTTTTTGGTTTTTGGTTTTTGGTTTTTGGTTTTTGATTTTTGGTTTTTTGGTTTTTGGTTATGGTTTTTTGTTTTTGTTTTTTGGTTTTTGGTTTTTGGTTTTTGGTTTCTTGGTTTTATGGTTTTTTGGATTGGTTTTTGGTTTTCGCTTTATAGTTGTTAAATTGGTTTTTGGTTTTTGGTTTTCGGTTTATAGTTTTTAATTTTGGTTTTTGGTTTTTGGTTTCTTGGTTGTAGGTTTCTTGGGTTTTGGTTTTTGTTTTTGGGTTTTGGTTTTTGTTTTTGGTTTTTGGTTTTTGGTTTTTGGTTTTTGGGTATTGGTTTTTGGTTTTTGTTTTGGTTTTTGGTTTTTGGTTTTTGGTTTTTGGTTTTTGGTTTTTGGTTTTTGGTTTTTGGTTTTTGGGTTTTTGTTTTTTGGTTTTTGGGTTTTTGGTTTTTGGTTTTTGGTTTTTGGTTTTTGTTTTTTGGTTTTTGGTTTTTGGTTTTTGGTTTTTGGTTTTTGGTTTTCAGTTTTTGGTTTTTGGCTTTTGGTTTTTGGTTTTTGGTTTTTGGTTTTTGGTATTTGGCTTTTGGTTTTTGGTTTTTGGTTTTTGGTTTTTGGTTTTTGGTTTTTGGTTTTTGGTTTTTGGTTTTTGGTTTTTGGTTTTTAGTTTTTGGTTTTTGGTTTTTGGTTTTTGGTTTTTGGTTTTTGGTTATTGGTTTTTGGTTTTGGGTTTTTGGTTTTTGGTTTTTGCTTATTGGTTTTTGGTTTTTGGTATTTGGTTTCTGGTTTTAGGTTTTTGGTTTTTGGTTTTTTGATTTTGGTTATTGGTTTTTGGTTTTTGGTTTTCGGTTTTTTATTTTGGCTTTTGGTTTTTGGTTTCTTGGTTGTTGGTTTTTTGGGTTTTGGTTTTTGGTTTTTGGATTTTGGTTCTTGGTTTTTGGTTTTTCTTTTTGGTTTTTGGTTTTTGGTTTTTGGTTTTTGGTATTGGTTTTTGGTTTTTGTTTTGGTTTTTGGTTTTTGGTTTTTTGTTTTTGGTTTTAGGTTTTTGTTTTTTGGTTTTTGGTTTTTGGTTTTTGGTTTTTGGGTTTTTGTTTTTTGGTTTTTGGGTTTTTGGTTTTTGGTTTTTGGTTTTTGTTTTTGGTTTTTGGTTTTTGGTTTTTGGTTTTTGGTTTTTGGTTTTCAGTTTTTGGTCATGGGTTTTGGTTTTTGTTTTTGGTTTTTGGTTTTTGGTTTTTGGTTTTTGGTTTTTGGTTTTTGGTTTTTGGTTTTTGGTTTTTGGTTTTTGGTTTTTGGTTTTTGGTTTTTGGTTTTTGGTTTTTGGTTTTTGGTTTTTGGTTTTTGGTTTTTGGTTTTGGTTTTTGGTTTTTGGTTTTTGGTTTTTGGTTATAGGTTTTTGGCTTTTGGTTTTTGGTTTTTGGTTTTTGGTTATGGTTTTTGGTTTTTGGTTTTCGGATTTTGGTTTTTGGTTTTTGGTTTCTTGGTTTTTTGGTTTTTTGGTTTTTGGTTTTTGGTTTTAGGTTTTTGGTTTTTGGTTTTTGGTTTTCAGTTTTTGGTTTTTGGGTCTTGGTTTTTGGTTTTTGGTTTTTGGTTTTTGGTTTTTGGTTTTTGGTTTTTGGTTTTTGGTTTTTGGTATTTGGTTTTTGGTTTTTGGTTTTTGGTTTTTGGTTTTTGGTTTTTGGTTTTTGGTTTTTGGTTTTTGGTTCTTGGTTTTTGGTTTTTGGTTTTTGGTTTTTGGTTTTTGGTTTTTGGTATTTGGTTTTTGGTTTTAGGTTTTTGGTTTTTGGTTTTTTGATTTTGGTTATTGGTTTTTGGTTTTTGGTTTTCGGTTTTTTATTTTGGCTTTTGGTTTTTGGTTTCTTGGTTGTTGGTTTTTTGGGTTTTGGTCTTTGGTTTTTGGATTTTGGTTCTTGGTTTTTGGTTTTTGTTTTTGGTTTTTGGTTTTTGGTTTTTGGTTTTTGGGTATTGGTTTTTGGTTTTTGTTTTGGTTTTTGGTTTTTGGTTTTTTGTTTTTGGTTTTAGGTTTTTGGTTTTTGGTTTTTGGTTTTTGGTTTTTGGTTTTTGGGTTTTTGTTTTTTGGTTTTTGGGTTTTTGGTTTTTGGTTTTTGGTTTTTGTTTTTGGTTTTTGGTTTTTGGTTTTTGGTTTTTGGTTTTTGGTTTTTGGTTTTCAGTTTTTGGTTATGGGTTTTGGTTTTTGTTTTTGGTTTTTGGTTTTTGGTTTTTGGTTTTTGGTTTTTGGTTTTTGGTTTTTGGTTTTTGGTTTTTGGTTTTTGGTTTTTGGTTTTTAGTTTTTGGTTTTTGGTTTTTGGTTTTTGGTTTTTGTTTTTGGCTTTGGTTTATGGTTTTTGGTTTTTCGCTATTGGTTTTTGGTTTTCGGTTTTCGGTTTTTGGTTTTTGGTTTTTGGTTTTTTGGTTTTTTGGTTGTTTGGGTTTTCGGTTTTTGGGTTTTTGGTTGTTGGTTTTTGGTTTTTGGTTTCTTGGTTTTTTGGAATTTGGGTTTTCGGTTTTAGGTTTTTGGGTTTTCGTTTTTGGTTTTTGGTTTTTGGTTTTTGGTTTTTGGTTTTTGGTTTTTGGTTTTTGGTTTTTGGTTTTTGGATTTTGGTTTTCGGTTTTTGGTTTTCGGGTTTTGGTTTTTGGTTTTTGGTTTTTGGTTTTTGGTTTTTGGTTTTTGGCTTTTGGTTTTGGGTTTGGGTTATGGTTTTTGGTTTTTGGTTTTTGGTTTTTGGTTTTTGGTTTTTGGTTTTTGGTTTTTGGTTTTTGGTTTTTGGTTTTTGGTTTTTGGTTTTTGGTTTTTGGTTTTTGGTTTTTGGTTTTTGGTTTTTGGTTTTTGGTTTTTGGTTTTAGGTTTTTGGTTTTTGGTTTTTGGTTTTTGGTTTTTGGTTTTTGGTTTTTGGTTTTCGGTTTTTGGTTTTTGGGTATTGGTTTTTGGTTTTTGTTTTGGTTTTTCGTTTTTGGTTTTTGGTTTTAGGTTTTTGGTTTTTGGTTTTTGGTTTTTGGTTTTTGGGTTTTTGTTTTTTGGTTTTTGGGTTTTTGGTTTTTGGTTTTTGGTTTTTGGTTTTTGGTTTTTGGTTTTTGGTTTTTGGTTTTTGGGTTTTGGTTTTTGGTTTTTGGTTTTCGGTTTTTGGTTTTTGGTTTTTGGTTTTTGATTTTTGGTTTTTGGTTTTTGGTTTTTGGTTTTTGGTTTATGGTTTTTGGTTTTTGGTTTATGGTTTTTGGTTTTTGGTTTTTGGTTTTTGGTTTCTGGTTTTTGGTTTTTGCTTTTTTGTTTTTGGTTATTGGTTTTTGGTTGTTGGTTTTCGGTTTTTGGTTTTTGGTTTTTGGTTTTCGGTTTTTGGTTTCTTGGTTTTTTGGTTTTTTGGGTTTTCGGTTTTTGGTTTTTGGTTTTTGGTTTTTGGTTTTTGGTTTTTTGTTTTATGGTTTTTTGGTTCTGGTTTTTGGTTAATGGTTTTTGGTTTTTAGTTTTTGATTTTCGGTTTTTGGTTCTTGGTTTTCGGTTTTTGGTTTTTGGTTTTTGGTTTCTTGGTTTTTTAGTTTTTTAGGCTTTTGGTTTTTGGTTTTTGGTTTTTGTTTTTTGGTTTTTGGTTTTTCATTTCTTGGTGTTTTGAGTTTTTGGGTCTTTGGTTTTTGGTTTTTGGTTTTTGGTTTTCGGTTTTCGGTTTTCGGTTTTTGGTCGTTGGTTTTTCGGTTTTTTGGTTTTAGTTTTTTGGTTTTTAGTTTTTGGTTTTTGGTTTTTGGTTTTTGGTTTTTTGTTTTATGGTTTTTTGGTTTTGGTTTTTGGTTTTTGGTTAATGGTTTTTGGTTTTTAGTTTTTTATTTTTGGTTTTTGTTTTTGGTTTTTGGTTTTTGGTATTTGGTTTTTGGTTTTTGGTTTCTTGGTTTTTTAGTTTTTTGGGTTTTTGGTTTTTGGTTTTTGGTTTTTGGTTTTTGGTTTTAGGTTTTTGGTTGTTTGTTTTTGGTTTTTGGTTTTTGGTTTATGGTTTTTGGTTTTTGGTTTATGGTTTTTGGTTTTGGGTTATTGGTTTTTGGTTTTTGGTTTTCGGTTTTTGGTTTTTGGTTTTTGGTTTTTGGTTTTAGGTTTCTTGGTTTTTTGGTTTTTTGGTTTTTGGTTTTTGGTTTTTGGTTTTTGGTTTCTTGGTGTTATGGTTTTTTTGGTTTTTCGTTTTTCTTTTTTTCGTTTTTTGTTTTTGGTTTTTGTTTTTGGTTTTCAGTTTTTGGTTTTTGGTTTTTGCTTTTTGTGTCTTCATTTTTTGGTTTTTTGGTTTTTCGGGTTTTGGTATTTGGTTTGTGGTTTTTGGTTTTTGGTCTTTGGTTTTTGATTTTTGGTTTTTGGTTTTTGGTTTTTGGTTATTGGTTTTTGGTTTTTAGTTTTCGATTTTTGGTTTTTGGTTTTTGGTTTCTTGGTTTTTTGGTTTTTTGGTTTTTTGGTTTTATGGTTTTTCGGGTTTGGTTTTTGTTTTTTGGTTTTTGGTTTTTGGTTTTTGGTTTCTTGGTTGTAGGGTTTTTTGGTTTTTCGGGTTTCTGGTTTTTGGTTTTTGGGTTTTGGTTTCTTGGTTTTTTGGTTTTTTGGTTTTTTGGTTTTTTTGGTTTTTGGTTTTTTGGTTTTTGGTTTTTGGTGTTTGGTGTCTGGTTATTGGTTTTTGGTTTTTGGTTTTCGGTTTTTGGTTTTTGGTTTTTGGTTTTTGGTTTTTGGTTTCTTGATTTTGAAGTTTTTTGGGTTTTTGGTTTTTGTTTTTGGGTTTTGGGTTTTTGGTTTTCGGTTTTTGATTTTTGGTTTTTGGTTTTTGGTTTTTGGTTATTGGTTTTTTGCTTTTGGTTTTTGGTTTTTGGTTTTTGGTTTTTGGTTTTTGGTTTTTGGTTTTTGGTTTTTGGTTTTTGGTTTTTGGTTTTTGGTTTTTGGTTTTTGGTTTTTGGTTTTTGGTTTTTGATTTTTTGGGTTTTTGGTTCTTGCGCTTTTCGGTTTAGGTTTTTGGTTTCTGGTTTTTGGTTTTTCGTTTTTGGTTATTGGTTATTGGTTTTTGATGCTCGGTTTTTGGTTTGTGGTTTTTGGTTTCTTGGTTTTTTAGTTTTTTGGGTTTTTGGTTTTTGGTTTTAGGTTTTGGGTTTTTGGTTTTCGGTTTTTGGTTTTTGGTTTTTGGTTTTAGGTTTTTGGTTTTTGGTTTTTGGTTTTTGGTTTTAGGTTTTGGGTTTTTGGTTTTTGGTTTTTAGTTTTCGGTTTTTGCTTTCTGGTTTCTTCATTTTTTGGTTTTTTGGTTTTTGGTTTTTGGTTTTTGGTTTTTGGGTTTTGGTTTTTGGTTTTTGGTTTTTTTTTTGGTTTTTGGTTTTTGGTTTTTGGTTTTTTGGTTTTTTGGTTTTTGGGGTTTTGGGATTTGGTTTTTAATTTTTGGTTTTTAGTTTTTGGTTTTTAGTTTTTGGTTTTTGGTTTTTGGTTTTTGGTTTTTGGTTTTTGGTTTTTGGTTTTTGGTTTTTGGTTTTTGGTTTTTGGTTTTTGGTTTTTGGTTTTTGGTTTTTGGTTTTTGGTTTTTGGTTTCTGGTTTTTGTTTTGGGTTTTTGTTTTTCGGTTTTTTGGCTTTTTCGATTTTTGGTTCTTTGGTATTTTTGTTTTTGATTGGTTTGGTTGGTTTGGTTGGTTTGGTTTTTTGTTTTAGGTTTTTGGTTTTTTGTTTTTTTGAGTTTTTGGTTTTTGGTTTTTGGTTTTTGGTTCTTGTTTTTTGGTTTTTGGTTTTTGGTTTTTGGTTTTTGGTTTTTGGTTTTTGGTTTTTGGTTTTTGGTTTTCGATTTATTGGTTTTTGCTTTCTGGTTTTTGGTTTCTTGGTTTTTTGGTTTTTTGGTTTTTTGGTTTTTTGGTTTTTTTGTTTTTTTGTTTTTTGGTTTTTGGGTTTTTGGTTTTTGGTTTTTGCTTTTTTGATTTTTGGTTTTAGGTTTTTTGTTTTTGGTTTCTGATTTTTGGTTTTTGGTCTTTGGATTTTGGTTTTCGGTTTTCGGTTTTTGGTTTTTGGTTTTTGGTTTTTCGTTTTTCGTTTTTGGATATTGGTTTTTGGTTTTTCGTTTTCGGTTATTGGTTTTTGTTTTTGGTGTTTGGTTTTTGGTTTTTGGTTTTTGGTTTCTTCGTTTGTTGTTTTTTCGGTTTACGTTTTGGGTTTTTGATTTCTTGGTTTTTTGGTTTTTGGTTTTACGGGTTTTCGGTTTTTGTTTTTGGTTTTTGGTTTTTGGTTTTTGGTTTTTGGTTTTTGTTTTTTGGTTTTTGGGGTTTTTTGGGTTTTTGGTTTTTGGTTTTTGGTTCTTGGTTCTTGGTTTTTGGTTTTTGGTTTTTGGTTTTTGGTTTTTGGTTTTTTTGTTTTTTTGGTTTTTTGGGTTTTTGGTTTTTGGGTTTTGGTTTTTGGTTTTTGGTTTTTGATTTATGGTTATTGGTTCTTATTTTTCGGTGTTTGGTTTTTGGTTTCTTGGTTTTTGGATTTTGGTTTTTGGTTTCTTCATTTTTGTTTTTTTGGTTTTTGGTTTTTGGTTTTTGGTTTTTGGTTTTTGATTTTTGGTTTTTGGTTTTTTGTTTTTTTGGTTTTTGGGTTTTTGGTATTTGGTTTTTGGTTTTTGGTTTTTGGTTTTTTGTTTTTGGTTTTAGGTTTTTGGATTTTGGTTTTTGGTTTTTGGTTTTTGGTTGTTGGTTTTTGGTTTTTGGTTTTCGGTTTTCGGTTTTCGGTTTTTGTCTCTTGGTTTTTGGTTTTTCGTTTCTTGGTTTTTTTGTTTTTTGGTTTTTTGGGATTTTGGTTTTTGGTTTTTGGTTCTTGGTTTTCGGTTTTTGGTTTTTGTTTTTCGGTTTTTGGTTTTTCGGTTTTGGTTTTTGGTTTTTGGTTTTTGGTTATTGGTTTTTGGTTTTTGGTTTTTGGTTTTTGCTTTTTGGTTTTTTTGGGTTTTTGGTTTTTAGTTTTTGGTTTTTGGTTTTTGGTTTTTTGGTTTTTTGGTTTTTTGGTTTTTTGGGTTTTTGGTTTTTGGGTTTTGGTTTTTGGTTTTTGGTTTGTGATTTTTGGTTATTGGTTTGTTTTTTGGTTTTCGGTTTTTGGTTTTTGGTTTCTTGGTTTTTGGTTTTTGGTTTTTGGTTTCTTGGTTTTTTGGTTTTTTGTTTTTTTGGGTTTTTGGTTTTATTTTTTGGGTTTTTGGTTTTTAGTTTTTGGGTTTTTGTTTTTGGTTTTTGGTTCTCGGTTTTTGGTTTTTGGTTTTTCGTTTTTGGTTTTTGGTTTTTGGTTTTTGGTTTTTGGTTTTTGGTTTTTGGTTTTTGGTTTTTGGTTTCTTCGTTTTTTGGTTTTTGGTTTGTGTTTTTTGGTTTTTGGTATTTCGGTTTTTTGGATTTTGGTTTTTGGTTTCTTGGTTTTTTGGTTTTTTTGTTTTTGGGTTTTTGTTTTTGGTTTTTGGTTTTTAGTTTTTGGGTTTTGGTTTTTGGTTTTTGGTTTTCGGTTTTTGGTTTTTGGTTTCTTGGTTTTTAGGTTTTGGTTTTTTTTTGTTTTTGGTTTTTGGTTTTTGGTTTTTGGTTTTTGGTTTTTTGTTTTTGGGTTTTTGGTTTTTGGTTTTTGGTTTTTGGTTTTTTTTGTTTTTGGTTTTTGGTTTTTGGTTTTTGGTTTTTTGGGTTTTTGGTTTTTGGTTTTTGGTTTTTGGTTTTTTGGTTTTTTGGTTTTTTGGGTTTTAGGTTTTTGGGTTTTGGTTTTTGGTTTTTGGTTTTTGATTTTTGGTTTTTGGTTTTTGGTTTTTGATTTTCGGTTTTATGTTTTTGGTTTCTTGGTTTTTGGTTTTTGGTTTTTGGTTTCTTGGTTTTTTGGTTTTTTGGTTTTTTGTTTTTTTGGGTTATTGGTTTTTTGTTGTTGGGTTTTTGGTTTTTGGTTTTTGGTTTTTGGTTTTTGGTTTTTAGTTTTTGGGTTTTGGTTTTTGGTTTTTGGTTCTCGGTTTTTGGTTTTTGTGTTTTGGGTTTTTGGTTTTTGGTTTTTGGTTTTTGGTTTTTGGTTTTTCGTTTTTGGTTTTTGGTTTTGGTTTTTGGTTTTTGGTTTTTGGTTTTTGGTTTTTGGTTTTTGGTTTTTGGTTTTTGGTTTTTGGTTTTTGGTTTTTGGTTTTTGGTTTTCGGTTTTTGGTTTTTGGTTTTTGGTTTTTGGTTTTTGGTTTTTGGTTTTTGGTTTTTGGTTTTTGGTTTTTGGTTTTTGGTTATTGGTTTTTGGTTTTTGGTTTTTTGTTTTTGGCTTTTGGTTTTTGGTTTTTGGTTTTTGGTTTTTTGTTTTTGGTTTTTGGTTTTTGGTTTTTGGTTTTTTGGTTTTTTGGGTTTTTGGTTTTTGGTTTTTGGTTTTTGGTTTTTGTTTTTTGGTTTTTGTTTTTGGGTTTTTTTGTTTTTGGTTTTTGGTTTTTGGTTTTTGGTTTTTGGTTTTTTGGTTTTTTGGTTTTGTTTATGGTTTTGGTTTATTGGTTTTTGGTTTTTGGTTTTTGGTTTTTTGTTTTTGGTTTTTGGTTTTTGGTTTTTGGTTTTTGGTTTTTGGTTTTTTTGTTTTTTGGTTTCCTGGTTTTTGGTTTTTGGTTTTTGCTTTTTTGATTTTTGGTTTTAGGTTTTTTGTTTTTGGTTTCTGATTTTTGGTTTTTGGTCTTTGGATTTTGGTTTTCGGTTTTCGGTTTTTGGTTTTTGGTTTTTGGTTTTTCGTTTTTCGTTTTTGGATATTGGTTTTTGGTTTTTCGTTTTCGGTTATTGGTTTTTGTTTTTGGTGTTTGGTTTTTGGTTTTTGGTTTTTGGTTTCTTCGTTTGTTGTTTTTTCGGTTTACGTTTTGGGTTTTTGATTTCTTGGTTTTTTGGTTTTTGGTTTTACGGGTTTTCGGTTTTTGTTTTTGGTTTTTGGTTTTTGGTTTTTGGTTTTTGGTTTTTGGTTTTTGGTTTTTGTTTTTTGGTTTTTGGGGTTTTTTGGGTTTTTGGTTTTTGGTTTTTGGTTCTTGGTTCTTGGTTTTTGGTTTTTGGTTTTTGGTTTTTGGTTTTTGGTTTTTGGTTTTTTTGTTTTTTTGGTTTTTTGGGTTTTTGGTTTTTGGGTTTTGGTTTTTGGTTTTTGGTTTTTGATTTATGGTTATTGGTTCTTGGTTTTCGGTGTTTGGTTTTTGGTTTCTTGGTTTTTGGATTTTGGTTTTTGGTTTCTTCATTTTTGTTTTTTTGGTTTTTGGTTTTTGGTTTTTGGTTTTTGGTTTTTGGTTTTTGATTTTTGGTTTTTGGTTTTTTGTTTTTTTGGTTTTTGGGTTTTTGGTATTTGGTTTTTGGTTTTTGGTTTTTTGTTTTTGGTTTTTGGTTTTTGGATTTTGGTTTTTGGTTTTTGGTTTTTGGTTGTTGGTTTTTGGTTTTTGGTTTTCGGTTTTCGGTTTTTGTCTCTTGGTTTTTGGTTTTTCGTTTCTTGGTTTTTTTGTTTTTTGGTTTTTTGGGTTTTTGGTTTTTGGTTTTTGGTTCTTGGTTTTCGGTTTTTGGTTTTTGTTTTTCGGTTTTTGGTTTTTCGGTTTTGGTTTTTGGTTTTTGGTTTTTGGTTATTGGTTTTTGGTTTTTGGTTTTTGGTTTTTGCTTTTTGGTTTTTTTGGGTTTTTGGTTTTTAGTTTTTGGTTTTTGGTTTTTTGGTTTTTTGGTTTTTTGGTTTTTTGGGTTTTTGGTTTTTGGGTTTTGGTTTTTGGTTTTTGGTTTTTGATTTTTGGTTATTGGTTTGTTTTTTGGTTTTCGGTTTTTGGTTTTTGGTTTCTTGGTTTTTGGTTTTTGGTTTTTGGTTTCTTGGTTTTTTGGTTTTTTGTTTTTTGGGGTTTTTGGTTTTATTTTTTGGGTTTTTGGTTTTTAGTTTTTGGGTTTTGGTTTTTGGTTTTTGGTTCTCGGTTTTTGGTTTTTGGTTTTTCGTTTTTGGTTTTTGGTTTTTGGTTTTTGGTTTTTGGTTTTTGGTTTTTGGTTTCTTCGTTTTTTGGTTTTTGGTTTGTGTTTTTTGGTTTTTGGTATTTCGGTTTTTTGGATTTTGGTTTTTGGTTTCTTGGTTTTTTGGTTTTTTTGTTTTTGGGTTTTTGTTTTTGGTTTTTGGTTTTTAGTTTTTGGGTTTTGGTTTTTGGTTTTTGGTTTTCGGTTTTTGGTTTTTGGTTTCTTGGTTTTTAGTTTTTGGTTTTTGGTTTCTTGGCTTTTTGGTTTCTTGGTTTTTGGGTTTTTGGTTTTTTGTTTTTGGGTTTTTGGTTTTTGGTTTTTGGTTTTTTTTGTTTTTGGTTTTTGGTTTTTGGTTTTTGGTTTTTTGGGTTTTTGGTTTTTGGTTTTTGGTTTTTGGTTTTTTGGTTTTTTGGTTTTTTGGGTTTTTGGTTTTTGGGTTTTGGTTTTTGGTTTTTGGTTTTTGATTTTTGGTTATTGGTTTTTGGTTTTTGATTTTCGGTTTTATGTTTTTGGTTTCTTGGTTTTTGGTTTTTGGTTTTTGGTTTCTTGGTTTTTTGGTTTTTTGGTTTTTTGTTTTTTTGGGTTATTGGTTTTTTGTTGTTGGGTTTTTGGTTTTTGGTTTTTGGTTTTTGGTTTTTAGTTTTTGGGTTTTGGTTTTTGGTTTTTGGTTCTCGGTTTTTGGTTTTTGTGTTTTGGGTTTTTGGTTTTTGGTTTTTGGTTTTTGGTTTTTGGTTTTTCGTTTTTGGTTTTTGGTTTTGGTTTTTGGTTTTTGGTTTTTGGTTTTTGGTTTTTGGTTTTTGGTTTTTGGTTTTTGGTTTTTGGTTTTTGGTTTTTGGTTTTTGGTTTTTGGTTTTTGGTTTTCGGTTTTTGGTTTTTGGTTTTTGGTTTTTGGTTTTTGGTTTTTGGTTTTTGGTTTTTGGTTTTTGGTTATTGGTTTTTGGTTTTTGGTTTTTTGTTTTTGGCTTTTGGTTTTTGGTTTTTGTATTTTGGTTTTTTGTTTTTGGTTTTTGGTTTTTGGTTTTTGGTTTTTTGGTTTTTTGGGTTTTTGGTTTTTGGTTTTTGGTTTTTGGTTTTTGGTTTTTGGTTTTTGTTTTTGGGTTTTTTTGTTTTTGGTTTTTGGTTTTTGGTTTTTGGTTTTTGGTTTTTGGTTTTTTGGTTTTTTGGTTTTGTTTATGGTTTTGGTTTATTGGTTTTTGGTTTTTGGTTTTTGGTTTTTTGTTTTTGGTTTTTGGTTTTTGGTTTTTGGTTTTTGGTTTTTGGTTTTTTTGTTTTTTGGTTTCCTGGTTTTTGGTTTTTGGTTTTTGGTTTTTGGTTTTTGTTTTTGGTTTTTGGTTTTGGGTTTTTGGTTTTTGGTTTTTGGTTTTTGGTTTTTGGTTTTTGGTTTTTGGTTTTTTGTTTTTGGTTTTTGGTTTTTGGTTTTTTGTTTTTGGTTTTTGTTTTTTTGTTTTTGGTTATTGGTTCTGGTTTTCGGTTTTTGGTTTTTGGTTTTTGGATTTTGGGTTCTTGGTTTTTTGGTTTCTTTGGATTTTTTGGTTTTTGGTTTTTTGTTTTTTGTTTTTGGTTTTTGGTTTTTGGTTTTTGGGTTTTGGTTTTTGGTTTTTGGTTTTTGGTTTTTGTTTTTTGGTTTTTGGTTTTTGGTTTTTGGTTTTTGTTTTTTGGTTTTTGGTTTATGGTTTTTGGTTTTTGGTTTTTGGTTTTTGGTTTTTGGTTTTTGGTTTTTGGTTTTCGGTGTGTGGTTTTTTTGTTTTTGGTTTTTGGTTTTCGGTTTTTTGGTTTTTTGGTTTTTTGGTTTTTTTGGGTTTTTGGTTTTTGGTTTTTGGTTTTTGGTTTTTGGTTTTTGGTTTTTGGTTTTTGGTTTTTGGTTTTTGGTTTTGGGTTTTTTGGTTTTTTGGTTTTTTGATTTTTGGTTTTTGGTTCTTGGTTTTTTGTTTTTGGTTTTTTGGTTTTTTTGTTTTTTTAGTTTTTTGGTTTTTGGTTTTTGGTTTTTGGTTTTTGGTTTTTGGTTTTTGGTTATTGGTTTTTCATTTTTTGGTTTTTGGATTCTTGGTTTTTTGATTTTTTGGTTTTTGGGTTTTTGGTTTTTGGTTTTAGCTTTTGGTTTTCTGGTTTGGTTTTTGGTTTTTGGTTTTTGTTTTTGGTTTTTGGGTTTTGGTTTTGGTTTTTGGTTTTTGGTTTTTCGTTTTTGGTTTTTGGTTTTGGTTTTTGGTTTTTGTTTTTGGTTTTTGGTTTTTGGTTTTTGGTTTTTGGTATTTGGTTTTTGGTTTCTTGGTTTTTGGTTTTTGGTTTTTGGTTTGTGGTTTCCTGGTTTTTTGGTTTTTTGGTTTTTTGGGTTTTTGGTTTTTGGTTTTTGGTTTTTGGTTTTCGGTTTTTTGTTTTTGGTTTCTGGTTTTTGGTTTTTGGTTTTTGGTTTTCGGTTTTTGGTATTTGGTTTTTGGTTTTTGGTTTTTGGTTTTTGTTTTTTGGTTTGTTTTTTTTTTGGTTTTTGGTATTTATGTTTATGGTTTTTGGTTTTTGGTTTTTGGTTTCTTGGTTTTTTGGTTTTTTTGTTTTTTGGTTTTTGTTATTTGGTTTTTGGTTTCTGGTTTTTGGTTTCTTCGTTTTTTGATTTTTGGATTGTTTTTTTTGTTTTTGGTATTTTGGTTTATGGTTTTTGGTTTTTGGTTTTATGATTTTGGTTTTTGGTTATTGGTTTTTGTTTTTGGTTTTCGGTTTTTGGTTTTTGTTTCTTGGCTTTTGGTTTTTGGTTTTTGATTTCTTGGTTTTTTAGTTTTTTGGTTTCTTGGTTTTTGGTTTTTGGTTTTTGGTTTTTGGTTTTTGGTTTTTGGTTTTTGGTTTTTGGTTTTTGGTTTTTGGTTTTTGGTTTTTGGTTTTTGGTTTTTGGTTTTTGGTTTTTGGTTTTTGGTTTTTGGTTTTTGGTTTTTGGTTTTTGGTTTTTGGTTTTTGGTTTTTGGTTTTTTGTTTTTGGTTATTGTTTTTTGGTTTTTGGTTTTTGGTTTTCGGTTTTTGGTTTTTGGTTTTTGGTTTTTGGTTTTTGGTTTTTGGTTTTGGTCTTTGGTTTTCAGTTTTCGGTTTTCGGTTTTTGGTTTTTGGTTTTTGGTTTTTCGTTTTTGGTTTTAGGTTATTGGTTATTGATTTTTGGTTTTTGGTTTTTGGTTTTTGGTTTTTGGTTTTTGGTTTTTGCTTTTTGGTTTTTGGTTTTTGGTTTCTTGGTTTTTTGGTTTTTTGTTAACATTTTGGGTTTTTGGTTTCTTGGTTTTTTGGTTTTTGGTTTTTTGGTTCTTCGGTGTTGGTTTTTGGTTTTTGGTTTTTAGTTTTTGGTTTTCAGTTTTTGGTTTTTGGGTTTGGGTTTTTGGTTTTTGGTTTTTGGTTTTTGGTTTTTGGTTTTTGGTTTTTGGTTTTTGGTTTTTGGTTTTTGGTTTTTGGTTTTTGGTTTTTGGTTTTTGGTATTTGATTTTGGTTTTTGGTTTTTGGTTTTTGGTTTTTGGTTTTTGGTTTTTGGTTTTTGGTTTTTGGTTTTTGGTTTTTGGTTTTTGGTTTTTGGTTTTTGGTTTTTGGTTTTTGGTTTTTGGTTTTTGGTTTTTGGTTTTTGGTTTTTGGTTTTTGGTTTTTGGTTTTTGGTTTTTGGTTTTTGGTTTTTCGTTTTTGGTTTTAGGTTTTTGGCTTTTGGTTTTTGGCTTTTGGCTTTTGGTTATGGTTTTTGGTTTTTGGTTTTTGGTTTTTGGTTTTTGGTTTTTGGTTTTTGGTTTTTGGTTTCTTGGTTTTTTGGTTTTTTGGCTTTTTGGTTTTTTGGTTTCCGGTTGTTGGTTTTTTGGTTTTTGGTTTTTGGTTTTTGGTTTTTGGTTTTTGGTTTTTGGTTTTTGGTTTTTGGTTTTTGGTTTTTGGTTTTTGGGTTTTTGGTTTTTGGGTTTTTGGTTTTTGGTTTTTGGTTTTTGGTTTTTGGTTTTTGGTTTTTGGTTTTTGGTTTTTGGTTTTTGGTTTTTGGTTTTCGGTTTTTGGTTTTTGGTTTTTGTTTTTTGGTTTTTGGTTGTCGGTTTTTGGTTTTTGGTTTTTGGTTTTTGCTTTTTGGTTTTTGGTTTTTGGTTTTTGGTTTTTGGTTTTTGGTTTTTGGTTTTTGGTTTTTGTTTTTTGGTTTTCGGTTTTTGGCTTTTGGTTTTTGGTTTTTGGTTTTTGGTTTTTGATTTTTGGTTTTTGGTTTTTGGTTTTTGCTTTTTTGTTTTTGGTTTTTGATTTTTGGTTTGTTGTTTTTGGTTTTTGGTTTTTGGTTTTTGGTTTCTTGGTTTTTTGGGTTTTCGGTTTTTGGTTTTTGGTTTTTGGTTTTCGGTTTTTTGTTTTATGGTTTTTTGGCTTTGGTTTTGGATTTTGGTTAATGGTTTTTGGTTTTTAGTTTTTGATTTTTGGTTTTTGGTTTTTGGTTTTTGGTTTTTGGTTTTTGGTTGTTTGGTTTTTTAGTTTTTTGGGTTTTTGGTTTTTGGCTTTTGGTTTTTGGATTTTGGTTTTTGGTTTTTGGTTTTTGGTTTTTGGTTTTTGGTTTTTGGTTTTAGGTTTTTGGTTTTTGGTATTTGGTTTTTGGTTTTTTTTGGTTTTTGGTTTTTTGGTTTTCGGTTTTCGTTTTTTGTTTTTGGGTTTTGGTTATTGGTTTTTGGTTTTTGGTTTTTGGTTTTTGGTTTTTGGTTTTTGGTTTTCGGTTTTGGTTTTTGCTTTTTGGTTTTTGGTTTTTGGTTTTTGGGTTTTTTGTTTTTGGTGTTTGGTTTTTGGTTTTCGGTTTCTTGGTTTTTTAGTTTTTTGGTTTGTTGGGTTTGTGGTTTTTGGTTTTCGGTTTTTTGTTTTTGGTTTTGGGTTTTTGGTTTTTAGTTTTTGGTTTTTGGTTTTTGGTTTTTGGTTTTTATTTTTTTGGTTTTTTGGTTTTTGGTTTTTGGTTTTTGGTTTTTGGTTTTTGGTTTTCGGTTTTTGGTTTTTGGTTTTTGGTTTTTGGTTTTTGGTTTTCGGTTTTTGCTTTTTGGTTTTTGGTTTTTGGTTTTTGGTTTTTGGTTTTTGGTTTTTGGTTTTTGGTTTTTGGTTTTTGGTTTTTGGTTTTTGGTTTTTGGTTTTTGGTTTTTGGTTTTTGGTTTTTGGTTTTTGGTTTTTGGCTTTCGGTTTTGGTTTTTGCTTTTTGTTTTTTGGTTTTTCTTTTTTGGTTTTTGATATCTTGGTTTTTTGCTTTTTTGGTTTGTTGGTTTTTGGTTTTTGGTTTTTGGTTTTTGGTTTTTGGTTTTTGGTTTTTGGTTTTTTTTTGGTTATTTGGTTTTTGGTTTTTTGGTTTTCGGTTTTCGTTTTTTGTTTTTGGTTATTGGTTTTTGGTTTTTGGTTTTCGGTTTTTGTTTTTGGTTTTTGGTTTTTGTTTTTTGGTTTTTGGTTTTCGGTTTTTGGTTTTCGCTTTTTGTTTTTTGGTTTTTGGTTTTTGCTTTTTGGTTTTTGGTTTTTGGTTTTTGGTTTTTGGTTTTTGGTTTTTGGTTTTCGGCTTTTGGTTTTTGCTTTTTGTTTTTTGGTTTTTTTTGGTTTTTGGTTTTGGTTTCTTGGTTTTTTGGTTTTTTGGTTGGTTGGGTTTTTGGTTTTTGGTTTTTGGTTTTTTGTTTTTGGTTTTTGGTTTTTGGTTTTTGGTTTTTTGGTTTTTGGGTTTTTGGTTTTTGGTTTTTGGTTTTTGGTTTTTGGTTTTTGGTTTTTGGTTTTTGGTTTTTGGTTTTTGGTTTTTGTTTTTGGTTTTTTGTTTTTGGTTTTTGGTTTTGGTTTTTGGTTTTTGGTTTTTGGTTTTTTGGTTTTTTGGTTTTGTTTATGGTTTTGGTTTTTGGTTTTTGGTTTTTTGTTTTTGGTTTTTGGTTTTTGGTTTTTGGTTTTTCGTTTTTGGTATTTGGTTTTGGTTTTTGGTTTTTGGTTTTTGGTTTTTGGTTTTTGGTTTTTGGTTTTTGGTTTTTGGTTTTTGGTTTTTGGTTTTTGGTTTTTGGTTTTTGGTTTTTGGTTTTCGGTTTTTGGTTTCTGGTTTTTGGTTTTTGGTTTTTGGTTTTTGGTTTTTGGTTTTTGGTTTTTGGTTTTTGGTTTCTGGTTATTGGTTTTTGGTTTTTGAATTTTGGTTTTTTGTTTTTGGCTTTTGGTTCTTGGTTTTTGGTTTTTGGTTTTTTGTTTTTGGTTTTTGGTTTTTGGTTTTTGGTTTTTTGGTTTTTTTAGGTTTTTGGTTTTTGGTTTTTGGTTTTTGGTTTTTGGTTTTTGGTTTTTGTTTTTGGTTTTTTGTTTTTGGTTTTTGGTTTTTGGTTTTTGGTTTTTGGTTTTTGGTTTTTTGGTTTTGTTTATGGTTTTGGTTTATTGGTTTTTGGTTTTTGGTTTTTGGTGTTTTGTTTTTGGTTTTTGGTTTTTGGTTTTTGGTTTTTCTGTTTTTTGGTTTCCTGGTTTTTGGTTTTTGGTTTTTGGTTTTTGGTTTTTGTTTTTGGTTTTTGGTTTTTGGTTTTTGGTTTTTGGTTTTTGGTTTTTGGTTTTTGGTTTTTGGTTTTTTGTTTTTGGTTTTTGTTTTTTTGTTTTTGGTTATTGGTTCTGGTTTTCGGTTTTTGGTTTTTGGTTTTTGGATTTTGGGTTCTTGGTTTTTTGGTTTCTTTGGATTTTTTGGTTTTTGGTTTTTGGTTTTTTGTTTTTGGTTTTTTGTTTTTGGTTTTTGGGTTTTGGTTTTTGATTTATGGTTTTTGGTTTTTGGTTTTTGGTTTTTGGTTTTTGGTGTGTGGTTTTTTTGTTTTTGGTTTTTTTGGTTTTGGTTTTTGGTTTTTTGGTTTTTTTGTTTTTTGGTTTTTTTGGGTTTTTGGTTTTTGGTTTTTGGTTTTTGGTTTTGGGTTTTTTGGTTTTTTGGTTTTTTGGTTTTTGGTTTTTGGTTCTTGGTTTTTGGTTTTTGGTTATTTGGTTTTATTGGTTTTTTAGTTTTTTGGTTTTTGGTTTTTGGTTTTTGGTTTTTGGTTTTTGGATTTTGGTTATTGGTTTTTCATTTTTTGGTTTTTGGTTTCTTGGTTTTTGGTTTTTGGTTTTTGTTTTTGGTTTTTGGTTTTTGGTTTTTGGTTTTTGGTTTTTGGTTTTCGGTTTTTGGTATTTGGTTTTTGGTTTTTGGTTTTTGGTTTTTGGTTTGTTTTTTTTTGGTTTTTGGTATTTATGTTTATGGTTTTTGGTTTTTGGTTTTTGGTTTCTTGGTTTTTTGGTTTTTTTGTTTTTTGGTTTTTGTTATTTGGTTTTTGGTTTTTGGTTTTTGGTTTCTTCGTTTTTTGATTTTTGGATTGTGTTTTTTTGTTTTTGGTATTTTGGTTTATGGATTTTGGTTTTATGGTTTTGGTTTTTGGTTATTGGTTTTTGGTTTTTGGTTTTTGGTTTTTGTTTTTGGTTTTTGGTTTTTGGTTTTTGGTTTTCGGTTTTTGGTATTTGGTTTTTGGTTTTTGGTCTTTGGTTTTTGGTTTTTGGTTTGTTTTTTTTTTTGGTTTTTGGTATTTATGTTTATGGTTTTTGGTTTTTGGTTTTTGGTTTTCGGTTTTTGGTTTTTGTTTCTTGGTTTTTGGTTTTTGGTTTTTGATTTCTTGGTTTTTTAGTTTTTTGGTTTTTTGGTTTTTGGTTTTTGGTTTTTGGTTTTTGGTTTTTGGTTTTTGGTTTTTGGTTTTTGGTTTTTGGTTTTTGGTTTTTGGTTTTTGGTTTTTGGTTTTTGGTTTTTGGTTTTTGGTTTTTGGTTTTTGGTTTTTGGTTTTTGGTTTTTGGTTTTTGGTTTTTGGTTTTTGGTTTTTGGTTTTTGGTTTTTGGTTTTTGGTTTTTGGTTTTTGGTTTTTGGTTTTTGGTTTTTGGTTTTTGGTTTTTGGTTTTCGGTTTTTGGTTTTTGGTTTTGGTTTTGGTCTTTGGTTTTTGGTTTTCAGTTTTCGGTTTTCGGTTTTTGGTTTTTGGTTTTTGGTTTTTCGTTTTTGGTTTTAGGTTATTGGTTATTGGTTTTTGGTTTTTGGTTTTTGGTTTTTGGTTTTTGGTTTTTGGTTTTTGGTTTTTGGTTTTTGGTTTTTGCTTTTTGGTTTTCGGTTTTTGGTTTCTTGGTTTTTTGGTTTTTGGTTTTGTGGTTCTTCGGTGTTGGTTTTTGGTTTTTGGTTTTTGGTTTTCAGTTTTTGGTTTTTGGGTTTTGGTTTTTGTTTTTTGGTTTTTGGTTTTTGGTTTTTGGTTTTTGGTTTTTGGTTTTTGGTTTTTGGTTTTTGGTTTTTGGTTTTTGGTTTTTGGTTTTTGGTTTTTGATTTTGGTTTTTGGTTTTTGGTTTTTGGTTTTTGGTTTTTGGTTTTTGGTTTTTGGTTTTTGGTTTTTGGTTTTTGGTTTTTGGTTTTTGGTTTTTGGTTTTTGGTTTTTGGTTTTTGGTTTTTGGTTTTTGGTTTTTGTTTTGGTTTTTGGTTTTTGGTTTTTGGTTTTAGGTTTTTGGCTGTTGGTTTTTGGTTTTTGGTTATGGTTTTTGGTTTTTGGTTTTTGGTTTTTGGTTTTTGGTTTTTGGTTTTTGGTTTCTTGGTTTTTTGGTTTTTTGGTTTTTTGGTTTTTTGGTTTCCGGTTGTTGGTTTTTTGGTTTTTGGTTTTTGGTTTTTGGTTTTTGGTTTTTGGTTTTTGGTTTTTGGTTTTTGGTTTTTGGTTTTTGGTTTTTGGTTTTTGGGTTTTTGGTTTTTGGTTTTTGGGTTTTTGGTTTTTGGTTTTTGGTTTTTGGTTTTTGGTTTTTGGTTTTTGGTTTTTGGTTTTTGGTTTTTGGTTTTCGGTTTTTGGTTTTTGGTTTTTGGTTTTTGGTTTTTGGTTGTCGGTTTTTGGTTTTTGGTTTATGGTTTTTGCTTTTTGGTTTTTGGTTTTTGGTTTTTGGTTTTTGGTTTTTGGTTTTTGGTTTTTGGTTTTTGTTTTTTGGTTTTCGGTTTTTGCTTTTGGTTTTTGGTTTTTGGTTTTTGGTTTTTGGTTTTTGGTTTTTGGTTTTTGCTTTTTTGTTTTTGGTTTTTGATTTTTGGTTTGTTGTTTTTGGTTTTTGGTTTTTGGTTTTTGGTTTCTTGGTTTTTTGGGTTTTCGGTTTTTGGTTTTTGGTTTTTGGTTTTCGGTTTTTTGTTTTATGGTTTTTTGGCTTTGGTTTTTGGTTTTTGGTTAATGGTTTTTGGTTTTTAGTTTTTGATTTTTGGTTTTTGGTTTTTGGTTTTTGGTTTTTGTTTTTGGTTGTTTGGTTTTTTAGTTTTTTGGGTTTTTGGTTTTTGGCTTTTGGTTTTTGGTTTTTGGTTTTTGGTTTTTGGTTTTTGGTTTTTGGTTTTTGGTTTTAGGTTTTTGGTTTTTGGTATTTGGTTTTTGGTTTTTTTTGGTTTTTTGGTTTTTGGTTTTTTGGTTTTCGGTTTTCGTTTTTTGTTTTTGGGTTTTGGTTATTGGTTTTTGGTTTTTGGTTTTTGGATTTTTGGTTTTTGGTTTTTGGTTTTTGGTTTTCGGTTTTGGTTTTTGCTTTTTGGTTTTTGGTTTTTGGTTTTTGGATTTTTTGGTTTTTGGTTCTTGGGTTTTTTGTTTTTGGTGTTTGGTTTTTGGTTTTCGGTTTCTTGGTTTTTTAGTTTTTTGGTTTGTTGGGTTTGTGGTTTTTGGTTTTGGGTTTTTGGTTTTTAGTTTTTGGTTTTTAGTTTTTGGTTTTTGGTGTTTGGTTTTTGGTTTTTATTTTTTTGGTTTTTTGGGTTTTTGGTTTTTGGTTTTTGGTTTTTGGTTTTTGGTTTTTGGTTTTTGGTTTTTGGTTTTTGGTTTTTGGTTTTTGGTTTTTGGGTTTTGGTTTTTGGTTTTTGGTTTTTGGTTTTTGGTTTTTGGTTTTCGGTTTTGGTTTTTGCTTTTTGTTTTTTGGTTTTTCTTTTTTGGTTTTTGATTTCTTGGTTTTTTGCTTTTTTGGTTTGTTGGGTTTTTGGTTTTTGGTTTTTGGTTTTTGGTTTTTGGTTTTTGGTTTTTGGTTTTTGGTTTTTTGTTTTTGGTGTTTGGTTTTTGGTTTCTTGGTTTTTTGGTTTGCTGGTTTTTGGTTTTTGGTTTTTGGTTTTGGTTTTTGGTTCTTGGTTTTTGGTTTTTGGGTTTTTTGGTTTTTGGGTTTTTGGTTATTGGTTTTTGGTTTTTGGTTTTTGGTTTTTGGTTTTTGGTTTTTAGTTTTTGGTTTTTGGTGTTTGGTTTTTGGTTTTTATTTTTTTGGTTTTTGGTTTTTTTGTTTTCGGTTTTCGTTTTTTGTTTTTGGTTATTGGTTTTTGGTTTTTGGTTTTCGGTTTTTGGTTTTTGGTTTTTGGTTTTTGTTTTTTGGTTTTTGGTTTTCGGTTTTTGGTTTTTGCTTTTTGTTTTTTGGTTTTTGGTTTTTGCTTTTTGGTTTTTGCTTTTTGTTTTTCTGTTTTTGGTTTTTGGTTTTCGGCTTTTGGTTTTTGCTTTTTGTTTTTTGGTTTTTGGTTTTTGGTTTTGGTTTCTTGGTTTTTTCGTTTTTTGGCTGGTTGGGTTTTTGTTTTTTGGTTTTTGGTTTTTGGTTTTTGGTTTTTGGTTTTTTGTTTTTGGTTTTTGGTTTTTGGTTTCTTGGTTTTTTGGTTTGCTGGTTTTTGGTTTTTGGTTTTTGGTTTTGGTTTTTGGTTCTTGGTTTTTGGTTTTTGGGTTTTTTGGTTTTTGGGTTTTTGGCTATTGGTTTTTGGTTTTTGGTTTTTGGTTTTTGGTTTTTGGTTTTTGGTTTTTGGTTTTTGGTTTTTGGTTTTTGGTTTTTTGTTTTTGGTTTTTGGTTTCTTCGGTTTTTGGTTTTTTGGTTTTTTGGTTTTTTGGTTTTTCGGTTTTTGGTTTTTGGTTTTTGGTTTTTGGTATTTGGTGTTTGGTTTTTGGTTTTTGATTTTCGGTTTTTGGTATTTGATTTTTTTGTTTTTTGGTTGTTGGTTTCTGTTTTTGGTTTTGGCTTTTGGTTTTTGGTTTTTGGTATTTGGTGTTTGGTTTTTGGTTTACGTTTTTGGTTTTGGTTTCTTGGTTTTTAGTTTTTTGGATCTTTTGGTTTTTCGTTTTTTGTTTTTGGTTTTTGGTTTTTGGTTTTGGGTTTTTGGTTTTTGGTTTTTGGTTTTTGGTTTTTGGTTTTTGGTTTTATGTTTTTGGTTATTGGTTTTTGGGTTTTTGGGTTTTTCGTTTTTGGCTATTGGTTTTTGGTTTTTGGTTTTTTTTTTTTTGGTTTTGGGTTTTTGGTTTTTGGTTTTTGTTTTAGGTTTTTTGGTTTTGGATTTGGTTTTTCGTTTTTAGTTTGTTGTTTTTCGTTTTTGATTTTTGATTTTTCGTTTTTGGTTTTTGGTTCTAGGTTTTTGGTTTTTCGTTTTTGGTATTTGGTTTTTCGTTTTTGGTTTTTGGTTTTTGCTCTTTGCTTCTTGGTTTTTGATTTTTGGTTTATGGTTTTTGGTTTTCGGTTATTGGTTCTTGGTTTTTGGTTTTTGGGTTTTGGGTTTTTGTTTTTGGTTATTGGTTTTTGGTTTATGGTTTTCGGTTTTTGGTTTTTGGTTTTTGGTTTTTCGTTTCTTGGTTTTGTGGTTTTTTGGATTTTTTGGTTTTTGGTTTTTGGTTCTTGGTTTTTGGTTTTTGCTCTTTGCTTCTTGGTTTTTGATTTTTGGTTTATGGTTTTTGGTTTTTGGTTTTTGGTTTTTGGTTTTTGGTTTTTGGTTTTTGGTTTTTGGTTTTTTGTTTTTGATTATTGGTTTTTGGTTTATGGTTTTCGGTTTTGGTTTTTGGTTTTTGGTTTTTGGTTTCTTGGTTTTTTGGTTTTTTGGATTTTTTGTTTTTTGGTTTTTGGTTCATGGTTTTTGGTTTTTGGTTTTTTGTTTTTTTGTTTTTTTTTTTGGTTTTTGGTTTTTGGTTTTTGGTTTTTGGTTTTTTGTTTTTGGTTTTTGGTTTTTGGTTTCTTGGTTTTTTGGTTTGCTGGTTTTTGGTTTTTGATTTTTGGTTTTGGTTTTTGGTTCTAGGTTTTTGGTTTTTGGGTTTTTTGGTTTTTGGGTTTTTGGTTATTGGTTTTTGGTTTTTGGTTTTTGGTTTTTGGTTTTTGGTTTTTGGTTTTTGGTTTTTGGTTTTTGGTTTTTGGTTTTTGGTTTTTGGTTTTTTGTTTTAGGTTTTTGGTTTCTTCGGTTTTTGGTTTTTTGGTTTTTTGGTTTTTCGGTTTTTGGTTTTTGGTTCTTGGTTTTTGGTATTTGGTGTTTGGATTTTGGTTTTTGATTTTCGGTTTTTGGTATTTGATTTTTCTGTTTTTTGGTTTTTTGGGTATTTGGTTTTTTGTTTTTTGTTTTTTGTTTTTGGTTTTTGGTTTTTGGTTTTTGGTATTTGGTGTATCGTCTTTGGTTTTTGGTTTTTGGTTTCTTGGTTTTTATTTTTTTGCATTTGTTGGTTTTTCGTTTTTGGTTTTTGGTTTTTGGTTTTTGGTATTTGGTTTTGGTTTTTGATTTTCATTTTTGGGTTTTTGGTTTTTGGTTTTTTGGTTTTTCGGTTTTTTGGTTTTTGGTTTTTGGTTTTTGGTTTTTAATTTTTGGTTTTCGGTTTTTGGTTTTATGTTTTTTGGGTTTAGGTTTTTGGTTATTGGTTTTTGATTTTTGATTTTCGGTTTCTGGATTTTGGTTTTTGTTTTGGTTTTGTATTTTTGGTCTCTTGGTTTTTTGGTTTTTTTGGTTTTTGGGTTTTTGGGTTTTTGGTTTTTGGTTTTTGGGTCTTTCGTTGTTGGTTTTTGGTTTTTGGTTTTTGTTTTGTGGTTTTTGGTTTTTGGTTTTTGGTTTATGGTTTTTGGTTTTTGGTTTTTGTTTTTTGGTTTTTGGTTTTTTGTTTTTGGTTTTTGGTTTTTGGTTTTTGGGTTTTTGTTTTTGGTTTTTGGGTTTTGGTTTTTAAGTTTTTGGTTTTTTGTTTTTGGTTTTTGGTTTTTGGTTTTTGGTTTTTGGTTTTTGGTTTTTTGTTTTTGGTTTTTGGTTTTTGGTTTTTAGTTTTTGGTTTTTCGTTTTTGGGTTTTGGTTTTTGGTTTTTGGTTTTTAGTTTTTGGTTTTTGGTTTTTGGTTTTTGGTTTTTGGTTTTTGTTTTTGGTTTTTGGTTTTTGGATTTTTGGTTTTTGGGTTTGGTTTTTGGTTTTTGTTTTTTGGTTTTTGGTTTTTGGTTTTTGGTTTTTGGTTTTTGGTTTTTGGTTTTTGGTTTTTTGTTTTTGGTTTTTGGTTTTTGGTTTTGGGTTTTTGGTTTTTGGTTATTGGTTTTTGGTATTTGGGTTTGGTTTTTGATTTTTGGTTTTTGGTGTTTGGTTTTTGGTTTTTGGTTTTGGTTTTTGGTTTTTTGTTTTCGGTTTTTGTTTTATGGTTTTGGGTTTGGGTTTTTGGTTTTTGGTTTTTGGTTTTTGGTTTTGGGTTTTTGGTTTTGGGTTTTTCGTTTTAAGTTTGTTGTTTTTCGTTTTTGATTTTTCGTTTTTGGTTTTTGGTTTTAGGTTTTTGGTTTTTCGTTTTTGGTATTTGGTTTTTCATATTTGATTTTTTGTTTATGGTTTTTGGTTTTTGGTTTTTGCTTTTTGCTTCTTGTTTTTTGGTTTTTGGTTTTTTGTTTTTGGTTTTTGGTTTTTGGTTTTTGGTTTTTGGTTTTGGGTTTTTGGTTTTTGGTTACTGGCTTTTGGTTTTTGGTTTTTGGTTTTTGGTTCTTGTTTTTGGTTTTTGGTTTGGGGTTTTTGGTTTTTTGTATTTGGTGTTTGGTTTTTGGTTTTTGGTTTTCGGTTTTTGGTTTTTGTTTTTTGGTTTTTGGTTATTGGTTTTTGATTTTTGGTTTTCAGTTTTTGGTTTTCTGTTTTTTATTTTTGGTTTTGGTTTTTGGTTTTTGGTTTTTGGTTTTTGGTTTTTGGTTTTATGTTTTTGGTTTTTGATTTTTGGTTTTTAGTTTTTGGTTTTTAGTTTTAGGTTTTTTGTTTTTGGTTTTTGGTTTTTGGTTTTTGGTTTTGATTTTGGGTTTTTGGTTTTTGGTTTTAGGTTTTTGGTTTTTTGTTTTTGTTTTTTGGTTTTTGGATTTTGGTTTTTGGTTTTTGGTTTTTGGTTTTTGGTTTTTGGGTTTGGTTTTTGGTTTTTGGTTTTTGTTTTTTGGTTTTTGGTTATTGGTTTTTGATTTTTGGTTTTCAGTTTTTGGTTTTCTGTTTTTTATTTTTGGTTTTGGTTTTTGGTTTTTGGTTTTTGGTTTTTGGTTTTTGGTTTTATGTTTTTGGTTTTTGATTTTTGGTTTTTAGTTTTTGGTTTTTGGTTTTAGGTTTTTGGTTTTTGGTTTTTGGTTTTTGGTTTTTGGTTTTTGGTTTTTGGTTTTAGGTTTTTGGTTTTTAGTTTTTGGTTTTGAGTTTTTGGTTTTTGGTTTTTGGCTTTGAGTTTTTGGTTTTTGGTTTTTGGTTTTTGGTTTTTGGGTTTTGGTTTTTTGGTTTTTCGTTTTTAGTTTGTTGCTTTTCGTTTTTGATTTTTGATTTTTCGTTTTTGGTTTTTGGTTTTAGGTTTTTGGTTTTTCGTTTTTGGTATTTGGTTTTTCGTTTTTGGTTATTGGTTTTTGGTTTTTGGTTTTTCGTTTTTGTTTTTGGTTTTTGGTTTTTGGTTTTTGGTTTTTGGTTTTTCTTATTTCGTTTTTGGTTTTTGGTTTTTTGGTTTTTTGGTTTTTTGGTTTCTTGGTTTTTGGTTTTTTGTTTTTTGGTTTTAGGTTTTCGGTTTTTGGTTTTTGGTTTTTTGTTTTTGGTACTTGGTTTTTGGTTTTTTGTTTTTGGTTTTTGGTTTTGGTTTTTCGTTTTTGGTTTTTGGTTTTTGGTATTGGTTTTTGGTTTTTGGCTTTTGGCTTTTGGTTTTTGGGTTTGGATTTGGTTTTTCGTTTTTAGTTTGTTGTTTTTCGTTTTTGATTCTTGATTTTTCGTTTTTGGTTTTTGGTTTTAGGTTTTTGGTTTTTCGTTTTTGGTATTTGGTTTTTCGTTTTTGGTTTTTGGTTTTTGGTTTTTGGTTTTTGCTCTTTGCTTCTTGGTTTTTGATTTTTGGTTTATGGTTTTTGGTTTTTGGTTTTTGGTTTTTGATTTTGGTTTTTTGTTTTTGGTTATTGGTTTTTGGGTTTTTGGGTTTTTCGTTTTTGGCTATTGGTTTTTGGTTTTTTGTTTATGGTTTTGGGTTTTTGGTTTTGGTTTTTGGTTTTTTGGTTTTGGATTTGGTTTTTCGCTTTTAGTTTGTTGTTTTTCGTTTTTGATTTTTGATTTTTCGTTTTTGGTTTTTGGTTCTAGGTTTTTGGTTTTTCGTTTTTGGTTTTTGGTTTTTCGTTTTTGGTTTTTGGTTTTTGGTTCTTGGTTTTTGCTCTTTGCTTCTTGGTTTTTGATTTTTGGTTTATGGTTTTTGGTTTTTGGTTTTTGGTTTTTGGTTTTTGGTTTTTGGTTTCTGTTTTTGGTTTTGGCTTTTGGTTTTTGGTTTTTGGTATTTGGTGTTTGGTTTTTGGTTTTTGGTTTTTGGTTTTGGTTTCTTGGTTTTTAGTTTTTTGGATTTTTTGGTTTTTCGTTTTTTGTTTTTGGTTTTTGGTTTTTGGTTTTGGGTTTTTGGTTTTTGGTTTTTGGTTTTTGGTTTTTGGTTTTAAGTTTTTGGTTATTGGTTTTTGGGTTTTTGGGTTTTTCGTTTTCGGCTATTGGTCTTTGGTTTTTGTTTTTTTGTTTTTGGTTTTGGGTTTTTGGTTTTTGGTTTTTGTTTTAGGTTTTTTGGTTTTGGATTTGGTTTTTCGTTTTTAGTTTGTTGTTTTTGGTTTTTGATTTTTGATTTTTCGTTTTTGGTTTTTGGTTCTAGGTTTTTGGTTTTTCGTTTTTGGTATTTGGTTTTTCGTTTTTGGTTTTTGGTTTTTGGTTTTTGCTCTTTGCTTCTTGGTTTTTGATTTTTGGTTTATGGTTTTTGGTTTTTGGTTATTGGTTCTTGGTTTTTGGTTTTTGGGTTTTGGTTTTTTGTTTTTGGTTATTGGTTTTTGGTTTATGGTTTTCGGTTTTTGGTTTTTGGTTTTATGTTTTTCGTTTCTTGGTTTTGTGGTTTTTTGGATTTTTTGGTTTTTGGTTTTTGGTTCTTGGTTTTTGGTTTTTGGTTTTTTGTTTTTTGTTTTTGGTTTTTGGTTTTTGGTTTTTGGTTTTTGGTTGTTGGTTGTTGGTTTTTGGTCTCTGTTTTTGGTTTTGGCTCTTGGTTTTTGGTATTTGGTGTTTGGTTTTTGGTTTTTGGTTTTTGGTTTTTGGTTTTTGGTTTCTTGGTTTTTAGTTTTTTGGATTTTTTGGTTTTTCGGTTTTTGTTTTTGGTTTTTGTTTTTTGGTTTTTGGTTTTTGGTTTTTGGTTTTTGGTTCTTGGTTTTTGGTTTTTGGTTTTTTGTTTTTTGTTTTTGGTTTTTGGGTTTTTGGTTTTTGTTTTTTGGTTTTTGGTTTTTGGTTTTTGGTTTTTTGGTTTTTTGGGTTTTTGGTTTTTGGTTATTGGTTTTTGATTTTTGGTTTTCGTATTTTGGATTTTGGTTTTTGGTTTTATATTTTTGGTTTTTTTTTTTTTTGGTTTTTTGGTTTTTTGTGTCTTTGGGTTTTGGTTTTTGGTTTTTGGTTTTTGGTTTTTGATTTTTTGTTTTTGGCTTTTGGTTTTTGGTTTTTGGTTTTTGGTTTTTGGTTTTTGGTTTTTGGTTTTTGGTTTTTGGTTTTTGGTTTTTGGTTTTTGGTTTTTGGTTTTTGGTTTTTGGTTTTTGGTTTTTGGTTTTTGGTTTATAGTTTTTGGTTTTTGGTTTTTGGTTTTTGGTTTTTGGTTTTTGTTTTTGGTTTTTGGTTTTTGGTTTTTTGTTTTTGGGGTTGGTTTTTGGTTTTTGGTTTTTGGTTTTTGGTTTTTGGTTTTTGGTTTTTGGTTTTTGGTTTTTGGCTTTTGGTTTTTGGTTTTTGGTTTTTGGTTACGGGATTTTGGTTTTTGGTTGGGTTTTGGGTTTTTTGTTGGGTTTTGGGTTTTTTGTTTTTGGTTTTTCGTGTTTGGTTTTTGGTTTTTGGTTTTTCGTTTTTAGTTTGTTGTTTTTCGTTTTTGAGTTTTGATTTTTCGTTTTTAGTTTTTGGTTTTTGGTTTTAGGTTGTTGGTTTCTCGTTTTTGGTATTTGGTTTTTCGTTTTTGGTTTTTGGTTTTTGGTTTTTGGTTTTTGGTTTTTGGTTTTTGGTTTTTGTTTTTGGTTTTTGGTTTTTGGTTTTTTGTTTTTGGGTTTGGTTTTTGGTTTTTGGTTTTTGGTTTTTGGTTTATGGTTTTTGGTTTTTGATTTTTGGTTTTTGGTTTGTAGTTTTTGGTTTTTGGTTTTGGGTTTTTGGTTTTTGGTTTTTGGTTTTTGGTTTTTGTTTTTGGTTTTTGGTTTTTGGTTTTTTGTTTTTGGGTTTGGTTTTTGGTTTTTGGTTTTTGGTTTTTGTTTTTTGGTTTTTGGTTTTTGGTTTTTGGTTTTTGGTTTTTGGTTTTTGGTTTTTGGTTTTTGGTTTTTGGTTTTTGGTTACGGGATTTTGGTTTTTGGTTGGGTTTTGGGTTTTTTGTTGGGTTTTGGGTTTTTTGTTTTTGGTTTTTCGTGTTTGGTTGTTGGTTTTTGGTTTTTCGTTTTTAGTTTGTTGTTTTTCGTTTTTGAGTTTTGATTTTTCGTTTTTAGTTTTTGGTTTTTGGTCTTAGGTTGTTGGTTTCTCGTTTTTGGTATTTGGTTTTTCGTTTTTGGTTTTTGGTTTTTGGTTTTTGGGATTTTGGTTTTTGGTTTTTGGTTTTTGGTTTTTGGTTCTTGGTTTTTGGTTTTTGGTTTTTGGTTTTTGGTTTTTGGTTTTTGGTTTTTGGTTTTTGGTTTTTGATTTTTGGTTTTTGGTTTTTGGTTTTTGGTTTTTGGTTTTTGATTTTGGGTTTTTGGTTTTTGGGTTTGGTTTTTGGTTTTTGGTTTTTGGTTTTTGGTTTTTGGTTTTTGGTTTTTGGTTATTTGGTTTTTTGGTTTTTTGGTTTTTTTGCGTTTTTGGTTTTTGGGTTTTTGGTTTTTGGTTTTTGGTTTTTGGTTTTTGGTTTTTTGGTTTTTTGGTTTTTTTGCGTTTTTGGTTTTTGGGATTTTGGTTTTTGGTTTTTGGTTTTTGGTTTTTCGGGTTTTTGGTTTTTGGTTATTGGTTTTGGGTTTTTGGTTTTTGGTTTTTGGGTTTGGTTTTTGGTTTTTGGTTTTTGGTTTTTGGTTTTTGGTTTTTGGTTTTTGGTTTTTGGTTATTTGGTTTTTTGGTTTTTTGGTTTTTTTGGGTTTTTGGTTTTTGGGTTTTTGGTTTTTGGTTTTTGGTTTTTGGTTTTTGGTTTTTGGTTTTTGGTTTATGGTTTTTGGTTTTTGGTTTTTGGTTTTTGGTTTTTGGTTTTTGTTTTTGGTTTTTGGTTTTTGGTTTTTTGTTTTTGGGTTTGGTTTTTGGTTTTTGGTTTTTGGTTTTTGGTTTTTGGTTTTTGGTTTTTGGTTTTTGGTTTTTGGTTTTTGGTTTTTGGTTTTTGGTTATGGTTTTTGGTTTTTGGTTTCTGGTTACGGGATTTTGGTTTTTGGTTGGGTTTTGGGTTTTTTGTTGGGTTTTGGGTTTTTTGTTTTTGGTTTTTCGTGTTTGGTTTTTGGTTTTTGGTTTTTTGTTTTTAGTTTGTTGTTTTTCGTTTTTGAGTTTTGATTTTTCGTTTTTAGTTTTTGGTTTTTGGTTTTAGGTTGTTGGTTTCTCGTTTTTGGTATTTGGTTTCTCGTTTTTGGTTTTTTGGTTTTTTTGCGTTTTTGGTTTTTGGTTTTTGGTTTTTGATTTTTGGTTTTTGGTTTTTGGTTTTTGGTTTTTGGGTTTTGGTTTTGGGTTTTTGGTTTTTGGTTTTTGGGTTTGGTTTTTGGTTTTTGGTTTTTGGTTTTTGGTTTTTGGTTTTTGGTTTTTGGTTTTTGATTTTTGGTTTTTGGTTTGTAGTTTTTGGTTTTTGGTTTTGGGTTTTTGGTTTTTGGTTTTTAGTTTGGTTTGTGGTTTTTGGTATTTGGTTTTTGGTTTTTGGTTTTTGGTTTTTGGTTTTTGGTTTTTGGGATTTTGGTTTTTGGTTTTTGGTTTTTGGTTTTTGGTATTTGGTTTTTGGTTTTTGGTTATTGGTTTTTGGTTTTTGGGATTTTGGTTTTTGGTTTTTGGTTTTTGGTTTTTGGTTTTTTGTTTTTGGGTTTGGTTTTTGGTTTTTGGTTTTTGGTTTTTGGTTTTTGGTTATTTGGTTTTTTGGTTTTTTGGTTTTTTTGCGTTTTTGGTTTTTGGGTTTTTGGTTTTTGGTTTTGGGTTTTTGGTTTTTGGTTTTTAGTTTGGTTTTTGGTTTTTGGTATTTGGTTTTTGGTTTTTGGTTTTTGGTTTTTGGTTTTTGGGATTTTGGTTTTTGGTTTTTGGTTTTTGGTTTTTGGTTTTTGGTTTTTGGTTTTTGGTTTTTGGTTTTTGGTTTTTGGTTTTTGGTTTTTGGTTTTTGGTTTTTGATTTTTGGTTTTTGGTTTTTGGTTTTTGGTTTTTGGTTTTTGGTTTTTGGTTTTTGGTTTTTGGTTATTTGGTTTTTTGGTTTTTTGGTTTTTTTGCGTTTTTGGTTTTTGTTTTTGGTTTTTGGTTTTTGGTTTTTGGTTTTTGGTTTTTTGGTTTTTTGGGTTTTTGGTTTTTGGTTTTTGGTTTTTGATTTTTGGTTTTTGTCTTTTGGTTTTTGGTTTTTGGTTTTTGGTTTTTGGTTTTTGGTTTTTGGTTTTTGGTTTTTGGTTTTTGGTTTTTGGTTTTTGGTTTTTGGTTTTTTGTTTTGGTTTTTGGTTTTTGGTTTTGGTTTTTGGTTTTATTTTGGTTTTTGGTTTTTGGTTTTGGGTTTTTGTTTTTTGGTATTTGGTGTTTGGTTTTTGGTTTTTGGTTTATGGTTTCTTGGTTTTTTGGTTTTTTGGATTTTTTAGTTTTTGGTTTTTGGTTTTTTGGTTTTGGTTTTTGGTTGTTGGTTTTTGGTTTTTGGTTTTTGGTTTTTGGTTTTTGGTTTTTGGTTTTTGGTTTTTGGTTTTTGATTTTTGGTTTTTGGTTTTTGGTTTTTGGTATTTGGTTCTTGGGTTTCGGTTTTTGGTTTTTGATTTTTAGTTTTTGATTTTTGGTTTTTGGTTTTTGGTTTTTGGTTATTTGGTTTTTTGGTTTTTTGGTTTTTTTGGTTTTTGGTTGTTGGTTTTTGGCTTTTGGTTTTTGGTTTTTGGTTTTTGGTTCTTGGTTTTTGGTTTTTGGTTTTTGATTTTTGGTTTTTGGTTTTTGGTTTTTGGTATTTGGTTCGTGGGTTTCGGTTTTTGGTTTTTGGTTTTTGGTTTTTGATTTTTGGTTTTTGGTTTTATGTTTTTGGTTTTTGGTTTTTGGCTATTTGGTTTTTTGGTTTTTTGGTTTTTTTGGCTTTTGGTTTTTGGTTTTTGGTTTTTGTTTTTTGGTTTTTGGTTTTTGGTTTTTTGGGGTTTTTGGTTCTTGGTTATTGGTTTTTGATTTTTGGTTTTCGGTTTTTGGTTTTTGGTTTTTATTTTTGGTTTCTTGGTTTTTTGGTTTTTTGGTTTTTTTGGTTTTTGATTTTGGTTTTTGGTTTTTGGTTTTTGGTTTTTGGTTTTTGGTTTTTAGTTTTTGGTTTTTGGTTTTTGGTTTTTTGTTTTTGGTTTTTGGTTTTTGGTTTTTGGTTTTTGGTTTTTGTTTTTTGGTTTTTGGTTTTCGGTTTTTGGTTTTTGGTTTTTGGTTTTTGGTTTTTGGTTTTTGGTTTTTGGGTTTGGTTTTTGGTTTTTGGTTTATGGTTTTTGGTTTAAGGTTTTTGGTTTTTGGTTTTTGGTTTTTGGTTTTTGGTTTTTGGTTTTTGGTTTTTGGTTTTGGGTTTTTGGTTTTTGGTTTTTGGTTTTTCGTTTTTAGTTTGTTGTTTTGCGTTTTTGATTTTTGATTTTTGATTTTTCGTTTTTGGTTTTTGGTTTTTGGTTTTTGGCTTTAGGTTTTTGGTTTTTCGTTTTTGGTATTTCGTTTTTCGTTATTGGTTTTTGGTTTTTGGTTTTTGCTCCTTGCTTCTTGGTTTTTGGTCACTAGGTTTTTGGTTTTTGATTTTTGGTTTTTGGTTTTTGGTTTTTGGTTTTTGGTTTTACGTTTTTGGTTTTTGGTGTTTGTTTTTTGGATCTCGGTTTTTGGTTTTTTGGTTTTTTAGTTTTCTGGTTTCTTGGTGTTTTTGTTTTTGGTTATAGGTTTTCGGTTTTTGGTTTTTGGTATTTGGTTTTTCGTATTTGGTTTTTGAATTTTGGTTTTTGGTTTTTGTTTTTAGTTATTCGTTTCTAGTTTTTGGTTTTTTCGTTTTTGGTTTTTGGTTTTTGGTTTTTGGTTTTTCGTTTTTGGTTTTTGGTTTTTGGTTTTTGGCTTGTCACCCTTACGCCTCAAAGGTAGACGCGCTGTCCAGCCTTGCGGGCCCGGTTCGCTCCGTCGGAGACGGCGCAGGCACCAACTCGCTATCCCTAGGCTGGATGGATTCAACAATAGGATCGTCAGCGAGTAGACGATCCGTCAGCGCACGCACGAGGGTTAACCACTAGCACCAAAAGGGAAGTACAAAAAAAAAATATAAACGTCTCACCTCCTCTAGCTACTCTCGTCCCTAACCTGTTCAAACTACCCTGGTTACCCACACCACGACCTCCTGAAAGAAAATCTGTTGAACCGAACGAGGAAAAGAAACCCTCCCCGCTTGAACGTCGCGCACAATCCAAAAATACCTTTTTTCCAATAATAACAATAAGAATATTTCCGGGTTAAATAGTTCGATATATTCACACAAACGATTTCAATGAAATAAATATAAAAGCAGATGTAATCTAGAAAAAGGAAAAAAAAGAAATAGGTACCTTTTCCCAATCTCGCTAAACTATCTTTAACTTGGGGCCCCAGCAAACGATTGTCTGGTTATTTTCGCCAATCTCGGGAGCCGGATTCTCGTTTTGTTCAGCTCCTCGCTGAACGAAATTGCTCTTCTGTGGTATCGATGAGTGCCGTGGTGACGATGACGAAGTGGATCCTAGTTCCAATCACCTTTTCGCGCTGCCAGTCCTGTATCCTTCGATCGCTCTGCCTTGAAGTCAAACCAAAAAAGGAGAGCCTCCGTTAGCCCTCAGCCCTTTAAATTCGTTCACCTTAACGGACGTCCGCTACATTGGAGGTGGTTGGCCTCCCATTCATACGACGAACTCTTTCTTTCCTTTTGGCGCGGTTCGTAGCGCGGCTACCAACCATCTTCGCGACCTCGGCTCCGCACCCATGGTTGCTGCACGCGAGTTGGACTGCATTACCCATTATTTTGGGATCAGCTGGGCAGTCCCAATATGTGGGTCACTGGATCATCCTAAAATGACATCGCCGAATGACATTTTGTAGTTGTCAACAGAAAGTGGAAACAAACGCGATTTCGGTCAATTAGCTTACGCCATTGAGTTTATTTCTCTCCTGAAAAACGCGTGTTTGTCGGTAGAATCGCACGCCCTGCATTCAATCGCTTGTTAGGTCATCAGTGTAAGTGGTTGGCTCGCAAGTCAGTGTTCCGATTGTTAAATGAATGGCGGAATGGCGTCCCCGAACGAAATGTTTGTCCGCTTCATTACTTCTATGTTGCAGGTGATTGGTTTATACGTCGCGATAAGGTTGCATGTCGGGAATTAGTGAAATGATTTAGAGATTTCCGAAAGTCGACTTGGGCGTAGTACAGGTGATATGTGTACCTGGTCGTGATGCCTGCATTACATCGCGAGTGTTGTTCAACTTGGGATTCGCCTCGTCTTGGCGTCGCACCAGAGACGCCGTCAGGAGCGTGTAAATTGGAGACGGCAAGTTCCCCGAGGTAAGTCTTTGCATTCGTAACGACACTCCATGTATTTTACAGTAGCCTCGCCGGTGTATGTTTCCGTTTGGCGCGCTGCATCCCTTCACGGTTTTGCTGTTGACATTACCTTTGATTACGGTGGATCCATCTAGTGCGGTGACCAGGAGTGGGCCCCCTTAACGCCTTCCGAGTAGGTGCTAGCCTTTGTGGAGCGCTTGCGTTAGATGCGTTGCCATAGGTTATCCTTGTTGGGAAGAGTGATGGTCGACCGGCCCCCTTCTGATGTCGTTCGTCATCCGTTGCTGCCGTTTGCTCCCTACCTAAATTAAACGCCCTACTCTAGCTCGACTGATAAATAACATTGTTTATCATACAAAAATAACATTTTTCTTCTGATTTATATAACAATAACATTTCCTTCTTTTGTATGAGAGTAGTATTTGTGTAAAAAAAATACAATGGGTCAACTGCTACCTCGATGCTCAAGCGGGTTTGGGGTGTGTAAATTACATGCATCCCGATCTCCTTAGTGGTCGTGGTGTGGTCCCCGGATGAAAGCTGGTCAACCGTAATATTCCCCCCCTACTTCAAGTGAATTTCCCTGGAAATTCACTCCTTAGCTATGCCCTACTGCTACCGGCTGCACTTCTAAAGTAACCGGTTACTCGCAACTCCCTTCAATTTCCAAACCTATTCCCATATACTCCGATATCTTAATAAAATTCCAAAACTGTGGCCAATTCCCTACTCCCTACTTCTTATCGAGCTTTATCCCTATCTCTATTTATGCCTTCTCTCTACCTGTGCGTCTAAGTAAAACAGTATGGGTATATATATATATATAAATGTATATAGCTTTGCTATTAATGTGATAATCCTTTTCATTATATGAGCCATACCACTTATTGCTACTCCAACCCCAATGACGCTACCGATCTACTCCTAACAAGTGCTAATCCTATATCCTTTTATGGTAATTACCCTCCACCAATCATCCCTAGTCCCCTATCTTATAACTGCCTGCCTAAATAACTATCCCTCCACCAATCATCCCTAATTCCCTATCTTATAACTATCTGTCTAAATAACTGTCCCTCCACCAATCATCCCTAATTCCCTATCTTATAACTATCTGTCTAAATAACTATCATTATTCTAATGTCTCACTACTCGTTTTTAGATCGCAAACTCCATGTGACGGAAGGGAAAACTAGCGACTCGGGACCCCACAAAGCCAGCGGATAAAATAAAAAAAGATAAAAGCACCCACGCAAATGGAGTTCGCGTGTCTTGCATGTGGCGGTTCCAGCGACGCGCAGTGATCGGAACAACACGCCCCGACAATGCGGATATAACCCGGACGGCGCGGAGCAACTTAATTACTTCCGAAAACTTAAATCTAGAGGTAAACATTTGCAATTGGAATTACATGTCTTTTGTGTCGTTATATCCCTTTTATTTCTGCTTCCCTCCCCCTTTCTCTGGTGTTTAGCGTCTTAGCTTTGTCCCGCTATTCTACGAACGGCTTCAAATCCTTGACGTGCCAGGTACCCGCGTCTCTGCCTTCCTCTTCCCGTAACTGGTAAGTCAAACCGGACACTTTCTTCCCTATCCTAAACGGACCCAAGTACTCAGGAGCCAACTTGGCTGAGTAGAATTTGGATGCGTCGGAGATAGTATAATTCCTCCTCCATACTCGGTCCCCCACTTGGTAACCCATATCCCGCTTCCTGAGGTTATACCGGTTAGAGTTTTGTTCGGCAGCTGCCTGCATACGCTGCGATACTTCCGTCCGCAGTCTCTCTAGATCCCTTGCCCGTTGCTCAGGATCCATCTCCTCTTGAGGTCGCTCTGGCCCTTCACCCGGTTCCTGCAGAACCCGCATTTCCGTGCCAAAATTGTAAAAGTAAGGGGTGACTCGCATGGTTTCGTGCCTATAGGTTCGTAGCGCGCAAGCGATTTTTGCCAATTGTCGGTCCCAGTCCCGATGATTTTCCGACACGTAGGATCGTAACATGCGTTTGATGTCTTGATTCCTACGCTCGGCAGGGTTCGCCTGGGGATGGTATAGCGGAGTAAACTTAATCCGCGTTCCGTACCCCTCGACTAATTGTTGTAGGCCCTTCCCGCGAAATTGGACACCGTTGTCGCACACTAACCACCTCGGAACTCCAAACAGCAGGAATACATGTTCCTCCAATAACCGGCAGATCTCCCTTGCCGTGGCCTTCCGTAGTGGGAATAGTAGAGAAAATTTACTCACGTAATCCAGAACGGTCAGAACATAGCAGTGTCCGCGTGTAGATCGAGGTAGCGGGCCCACCAAGTCTACACAAATCATCTCCCACGGTTTTGTCGCTTCTCCTGCACGCGAAACCATAAAACCAGGCTGAACCTTCCTTTCCACCTTGATTGCCTGACATACCTTACATAGGTTCACATAGGTACGAGCGTCAGCGGACATCTTCGGCCAGTAATAGAACTGCGACAGCCGATGAATCGTTCGGTCGATCCCCATATGACCCGTCGTTGGTTGGTCATGGCAACGCATGAGGGCTTCTCGCCTTTCACCCTTGGGCAAAACCCTTTTCCACGAGTCGGCTCCTTCTAACGCAGGATATCGTCCCGGTACATGTTTCCACAGCTCTTCGTCCTTGATCCTCCAGTCGGGGTATAGCTCTCCGTTAGTGCGTACCCGCGCCTTCATTCGCTCGTACCAAACATCCCCTTGGTTCTTGGCCACCTCCACCGTTTCCACAGTGACTGACCTCGATAATGCATCCGGAACCAAATGCTCGCTGCCTTTGCGGTGCATTACCTCATAATCGAACTGTTGCAGACGGACAGCCTAGCGAGCCAACCTCCCCGTAGGGTCCTTTAGATTGTTGAGCCAAACCAAAGAGTGGTGATCCGTTATTACGCGGAAATGCGAGCCCTCGATATACGGGCGTAGCTTCTCCACCGCCCAAAGGACTGCCAAGCACTCCCTCTCGGTGGTTGAATATTTTCGCTCCGCTTTGGTCAGGGCGCGGCTCAAATAACAGACCACCTTCTCCCCCTCCGGAAAAGTTTGGCTCAACACGGCTCCCACACCCACATCTGAGGCATCCGTCTGCACATTGAATGGGATGCTGAAATCAGGACACGTCAAAATAGGTGCTGAGGCCAGTTTCAATTTACAGCGTTCGAAGGCTTCCTCACATTCGGTGGTCCAGTCAAATCTCTTATGCTTGCGCAGTAAATCGGTTAAGGGTGCTACCAAAGAGGCATGATCCGGAATGAACCTCCGATACCACGATACCATCCCAAGGAACTGTCGGACCTGCTTCACCGTATGAGGCCGTGGTATTTTCAACATGCTCTCGACTTTCTCATGGTCGACATTCAACCCGTTCTCGTTCACCACATAACCCAGATATTTCAGCTCGGCTCGGCAAAAATGACATTTTTCCCGCGATAGCCTCAGTCCCGCTTACCGCAGACGCTTGAATACCTCGGCGAGAACCTCCAGGTGTTGACTGAACGTGGGTGTTACGATAATAATGTCGTCGAGGTATGTAAACACGAAAGGTTCCATTTCCGGGCCCAACACTTTGTCAATTAGGCGCTGCCAGGTCGCTGGTGCATTCGACAGGCCAAACGGCATTCTCCGAAATTGAAAAAGACCCCGCCCTGGGATCTTAAACGCGGTGAACTGACGTGATTCTTCCGCCACTGGGACCTGCCAGTAAGCTGATTTAATATCCAAGGTGGATAGATACCTTGCATCCCGTAGCTTATCTAAAGTGGCGGAGATATACGGAAGGGGATACGCATCCCGTGCGGTGACTTGATTCACCTTACGGAAATCTACGCAGAATCTGTACGACCCATCCTTTTTCTTCACCATTAATATCGGGGAAGACCATGCGCTCTTAGAGGGCTCCACTACGCCTAGCGCCAACATCTCGTCCAGCTCCGTATTAATGTTCTTCTGCATGGTAGGTGAGACCGGATAATAACGCTGCTTGATGGGCGCTGCATCCGTAGATTAGTGCAACCCAGCCCCTCCCCCATGTTTTGGAACTCTATGCCAATTAACTGGCCTAGCTCCTCTTCTTCAGACTGGGTCAATACAGACCTACTGTGTAGATGTCCCCCAAACATCACCGCCTCATGGCATGCAAAGCCCCACCTGTTATCCCGCAGGTTCAAAAGAACCCCAAACTGCTGCAAAAAATCTACCCCCAAGATAACTTTGTGAGCAAGAGCCGGTACCACCAATACCTCCAGCCACTTCACCCTGCCCTCCAACCGAAAAGGTACCCAAGCCCTCCTCTCTATCGGGCACTGGCCGTTGTCGGCTAGGCTCACCGCCTGATTCTGGGCAGTAATCATCTCCACCCCCATTTCCCGCATCTCGGACCAACCATCTCTCCCGACAATTGTATTGGACGCCCCCGAGTCAACGAGGCCCTTGAAGCGCTTGCCCAACACCCAAACCTCCAAATGTGGTCGTTCGTCCCCCTGACTATTTGAAAATAAATAACTCGTACCCGCGGCCCCCAACTCCTCCCCGGCTCCGGTGCTCAATTCGCCGCCTAACGAGCACCGTGCTCGTTTCCCGACGGACCCACCCGGCCCGGCGCTCGACCTTGCTGAGTAGAACAATTCGGACAGGTGACTTTTGTTGCTCCAGACCGACCGCAGCCGAAGCATCTACGTGGTTGGCGACATTCCCGGGAGATGTGTCCTACACCGTTGCAGTTCCAGCACTTGACTCCTACAGCCCTGCCCTCCGGAACTATTTCTCCTCCTCATAGGCTAAATCTGGTTCTAATAGCTTTGACGTCCTACGGCTGGGTGGGGGCACAAACGCATCAACCGCCGCCTTAGTAGCCTCCATTTTCCGTCCCAACTGCACCAACTGCGCAACCGATGTCACCTCTCTTAAAGATAACTTCACCTGGTAGAACGGGCTAATGTTATCCAGCAAAATCTCCAGCTTCCTGGCTTCCGAGCAGGGTTCTTCCAATCGGCGAAACAGTCCATCCATGATAGCCACGTAAACTCCGATGGACTCGTTCCTTCCCTGCGTCCGCTGACGAATTTCTTCCCACAGCCTTTTACTGTAATTTGGGGGTAAGAATTCTGTCCGCAGCTCCTGGCAAAGTTCATCCCAAGAAGCTACCCGCTCCCGTACCGAACGAAACCAAATCAGGGCTTTACCCTCAAAAAGCTCCGCAGCCATCCTCATCAGCTGTGGCTTTGTCACGCCCTTCGTTAACCGAAGCTCCTCTACCCTTTCCAGGAAAGCACTTACCGAACCGGGAGAATCGCTGGAGAATTTGATCCCCCACTTGGACACGTCTGGAACCTTGCCTGCTCCCGGATCATTCCGATGTACCTCCACCGTCTGAGTTGCTGGCCCTTCCGACTCAAGTAGCCGCCCCTCAGTGATTGCGCTCGGCTCCCCTACTTGTTTCTCCGCCCCCGTGTCACTCTCCCCTTCTACCTTCTCCGTGATCCTTTCGGGAGGACCTGCCTTCAGCCCGGGTGCATCGTTAACTCTGCCTCCCGGCTTAGTGCTGGTTTTTTCTCCCGTTAACCTCGCTTTCGGAGTAGATGTCCTGCCTCTGGGAACGGTTTCCTCCTCCATCTCCTCCAAGTTGCCACCCGCTGTTATATCCAGGCCCCCTAACGCCATCATAAAATCCTTTTCCAATCTGTCCACGATCTTTTCCTCCTCGGGATCCTCAGCTTGGATATTCGCCAACCTTCGCTGGCAAAACTCGATCTTGGCCAATATCTTCCAATACTCTCCCGACTCTCTATCACCCGAGAATCCTTCCACCAGGGAGTTGACTTCTGCCCATTTTTCCTCCAGCGCCTTGATGTCCTCTGCGGGTGTGAAAGGGTACTCTTTGATATTCACCATACTGATGTTTTTTAAATTCTCCGCCCGTACCGCCACCCGCAACTTCGCTCGCATCTCCTCCACTGTGCCCGCAGGCAGCCCCCTAATAGCCAATTCATATTGGAGCTCGTCGCTGGCCAAACGATTTATCAGCATCCTTCCCTTCCCGGCCATATTTAACTTATTATTATTAATTTAAATTAAATTTACGCACTACTTATTTTATATACCTATATATATATATATATATATATATATATATATATATATATATATATATGAATTCCACTACTATTTCCACCTGCACTATACTAACACTTTTACTCAATTCACCACTAACGCCACATTCACTCCGCAATCATTCATTCCACAGTCAGACCAAAAAAAAAGAAAACACTCACTTCCAAACAACCCGCAAATTTGGATTTATTCTACGCCCTTTCCCTCACACCGACACTCACACTTCTATCCCAACGCACCCCCGCAAACTCACACTCTCACCAACACTCGCACTTCCGTCGCAACACACCCTCGCAAATTCACACTAGGAAACAGCCCACTATCACTCTCTGAATCACCCTAAGAAAACACTCCCGCAATTCCACACTAGATACTCACTATCACTCACTGATTCACCCTAGAAAATCACTCCCGCAAATTCACACTAGATAATTCACTATCACTCACTGAATCACCCTAGAGAATCACTCCCGCAAATTCACACTAGTTAATCACTTTCACTCACTGAATCACCCTAGAGAATCACTCCCGCAAATTCACACTAGTTAATCACTTTCACTCACTGAATCACTCTGGAAAAGCACTTCCGCGAATTCACACTGACTTCCACTTCTATAATGACTTAACACGTTGGGCGCCAATTTGTCACCCTTACGCCTCAAAGGTAGACGCGCTGTCCAGCCTTGCGGGCCCGGTTCACTCCGTCGGAGACGGCGCAGGCGCCAACTCGCTATCCCTAGGCTGGATGGATTCAACAATAGGATCGTCAGCGAGTAGACGATCCGTCAGCGCACGCACGAGGGTTAACCACTAGCACCAAAAGGGAAGTACAAAAAAATATAAACGTCTCACCTCCTCTAGCTACTCTCGTCCCTAACCTGTCCAAACTACCCTGGTTACCCACACCACGACCTCCTGAAAGAAAATCTGTTGAACTGAACGAGGAAAAGAAACCCTCCCCGCTTGAACGTCGCGCACAATCCAAAAATACCTTTTTTCCAATAATAACAATAAGAATATTTCCGGGTTAAATAGTTCGATATATTCACACAAACGATTTCAATGAAATAAATATAAAAGCAGATGTTATCTAGAAAAAGGAAAAAAAAGAAATAGGTACCTTTTCCCAATCTCGCTAAACTATCTTTAACTTGGGGCCCCAGCAAACGATCGTCTGGTTATTTTCGCCAATCTCGGGAGCCGGATTCTCGTTTTGTTCAGCTCCTCGCTGAACGAAATTGCTCTTCTGTGGTATCGATGAGTGCCGTGGTGACGATGACGAAGTGGATCCTAGTTCCAATCACCTTTTCGTGCTGCCAGTCCTGTATCCTTCGATCGCTCTGCCTTGAAGTCAAACCAAAAAAGGAGAGCCTCCGTTAGCCCTCAGCCCTTTAAATTCGTTCGCCTTAACGGACGTCCGCTACATTGGAGGTGGTTGGCCTCCCATTCATACGACGAACTCTTTCTTTCCTTTTGGCGCGGTTCGTAGCGCGGCTACCAACCATCTTCGCGACCTCGGCTCCGCACCCATGGTTGCTGCACGCGAGTTGGACTGCATTACCCATTATTTTGGGATCAGCTGGGCAGTCCCAATATGTGGGTCACTGGATCATCCTAAAATGACATCGCCGAATGACATTTTGTAGTTGTCAACAGAAAGTGGAAACAAACGCGATTTCGGTCAATTAGCTTACGCCATTGAGTTTATTTCTCTCCTGAAAAACGCGTGTTTGTCGGTAGAATCGCACGCCCTGCATTCAATCGCTTGTTAGGTCATCAGTGTAAGTGGTTGGCTCGCAAGTCAGTGTTCCGATTGTTAAATGAATGGCGGAATGGCGTCCCCGAACGAAATGTTTGTCCGCTTCATTACTTCTATGTTGCAGGTGATTGGTTTGTACGTCGCGATAAGGTTGCATGTCGGGAATTAGTGAAATGATTTAGAGATTTCCGAAAGTCGACTTGGGCGTAGTACAGGTGATATGTGTACCTGGTCGTGATGCCTGCATTACATCGCGAGTGTTGTTCAACTTGGGATTCGCCTCGTCTTGGCGTCGCACCAGAGACGCCGTCAGGAGCGTGTAAATTGGAGACGGCAAGTTCCCCGAGGTAAGTCTTTGCATTCGTAACGACACTCCATGTATTTTACAGTAGCCTCGCCGGTGTATGTTTCCGTTTGGCGCGCTGCATCCCTTCACGGTTTTGCTGTTGACATTACCTTTGATTACGGTGGATCCATCTAGTGCGGTGACCAGGAGTGGGCCCCCTTAACGCCTTCCGAGTAGGTGCTAGCCTTTGTGGAGCGCTTGCGTTAGATGCGTTGCCATAGGTTATCCTTGTTGGGAAGAGTGATGGTCGACCGGCCCCCTTCTGATGTCGTTCGTCATCCGTTGCTGCCGTTTGCTCCCTACCTAAATTAAACGCCCTACTCTAGCTCGACTGATAAATAACATTGTTTATCATACAAAAATAACATTTTTCTTCTGATTTATATAACAATAACATTTCCTTCTTTTGTATGAGAGTAGTATTTGTGTAAAAAAAATACAATGGGTCAACTGCTACCTCGATGCTCAAGCGGGTTTGGGGTGTGTAAATTACATGCATCCCGATCTCCTTAGTGGTCTTGGTGTGGTCCCCGGATGAAAGCTGGTCAACCGTAACAGGCTTTTGGTTTTAGGGTTTTCGTTTTTGGTTTTTGGTTTTTAGTTTTTGGGTTTTTGGGTTTTTCGTTTTTATTTATTGGTTTTTGGTTTTTGGTTTTTGGTTTTCTGTTTTGGGTTTTTGGTTTTTGGTTTTTGGTTTTTGGTTTTTGGTTTTTGGTTTTCGGTTTTGGTTTTTGGTTTTTCGTTTTTAGTTTGTTTGTTTTCGTTTTTGATTTTTGATTTTTCGTTTTTGGTTTCTGGTTTTTGGTTTTTGCTCTTTGCTTCTTGGTTTTTGGTTTTTGGTTTATGGTTTTTGGTTTTAGGTTTTTGGTTTTTGGTTTTTGGTTTTTCGTTTTTGGTTTTTGGTTTTTGTTTTTTGGTTTTTGGTTTTTGGTTTTTTGGTTTTTTTGTTTCTTGGTTTTTGGTTTTTGGTTTTTGGTTCTTCGTTTTTGGTTTTTGGTTTTTGGTTTTTGCTCTTTACTTCTTGGTTTTCGGTTTTTCGTTTTTGGTTTTTGGTTTTTGATTTGTGGTTTTTGGTTTTTGGTTTTTGGTTTTTGGTTTTTGGTTTTTGGTTTTGGGTTTTGGGTTTTGGGTTTTGGGTTTTCGGTTTTTTGTTTCGGGTTTTGGTTTTTGGTTTCTGGTATTTGGTTTTTGATTTTTGGTTATTGGTTTTTGGTTTTTGGTTTTTGCTTTTTACTTTTTGGTTTTTCGTTTTTGGTTTTTGGTTTTGGTTTTTGGTTTTTGGTTTTTGGGTTTTGGTTTTGGGTTTTGGGTTTTGGGTTTTTGGTTTTTCGTTTTTGGTTCTTGATTTTTCGTTTTTGGTTTTTTGTTTTTCGTTTTTGGAGTTTGGTTTTTCGTTTTTGGATTTTCGTTTTTCGTTTTTGGTTTTTCGTTTTGTTTTGTTGTGTTTTTCGTTTTGTTTTGTTGTGTTTTTAGTTTTGTTTTTTGTATTAGTCGTTTTGTTTTGTTGTGTTTTTCGTTTTGTTTTGTTGTGTTTTTCGTTTTGTTGTGTTTTGTTTTTCGTTTTGTTTTGTTGTGTTTTTCGGTTTGATTTGTTGTGTTTTTCGTTTTGTTTTGTTGTGTTTTTCGTTCTGTTTTGTTGTGTTTTTCGTTTTGTTTTGTTGTATTTTTCGTTTTGTTGTATTTTTCGTTTTGTTGTGCTGTTTTTCGTTATGTTTTGCTGTGTTTTTCGACTCACTCGGGACTCGAGACTCGGGACTCGGGACTCCGGACTCGGGACTCGGGACTCAGCACTCGGGACTTGGGACTTGGGACTTGGGACTTGGGACTTGGAACTTGGGATTTGGGACTTGGGACTTGGGACTTGGGACTTGGGACTTGGGACTTGGGACTTGGGACTTGGGACTTGGGGCTTGGGACTTGGGACTTGGGACTTGAGACTTGGGGCTTGGGACTTGGGACTTGGGACTTGGGACTTGGGACTTGGGACTTGAGACTTGGGACTTGGGACTTGGGACTTGGGACTTGGGACTTGGGACTTGGGACTTGGAGCTTGGGACTTGGGACTTGGGACTTGTGACTTGGGACTTGGGACACCAAAACTTTAAATCGCTTTTTCTCCCCTTAAACGTGCGAATTCGGCGTTTTTACGATTTAATTTAAAAGCTTGGCAGATCTCTAGCTTTGATCGTTCACTGTGCCCACAATTTCTATCCGATTGTCAAAATTTTGGTCGCATTTTGTAGCTGCCAGTCTATTCTTTACGACAAGTACAAATGTGTAATATTATTTACAAATACACTATTTTTTATGAAGGTTGAAATAGGAAAAAAAACACTAAAACTTTAAATCGCTTTTTCTCCCCTCAAACGTGCGAAGTCGGCGTTTTTACGATTTTGTTTAAAGGCTTGGTAGATCTCTAGCTTTGATTATTCACTGTGCCCACATTTTCTATTCGATTGTCAAAATGTTGGTCTCATTTTGTAGCTGCCAGTCGATTCTTAACGACAAGTACAAATTTGTAATATTATTTGCAAATACACTTTTTTTATGAAGCTTGAAATAGGAAAAAAACCACCAAAACTTTAAATCCCTTTCTCTCCCCTTAGACGTGCGAATTCGGCGTTTTTACGATTTAATTTAAAAGCTTGGCAGATCTCTAGCTTTGATCGTTCACTGTGCCCACAATTTCTATCCGATTGTCAAATTTTTGGCCTCATTTTGTAGCTGCCAGTCTATTCTTAACGACAAGTACAAATTTGTAATATTATTTACAAATACACTATTTTTTATGAAGGTTGAAATAGGAAAAAAAACACCAAAACTTTAAATCGCTTTTTTTCCCCTTCAACGTGCGAATTCGGCGTTTTAACGATTTAATTTAAAGGCTTGGCAGATCTCTAGCTTTGATCGTTGACTGTGCACACAATTTCTATCCAATTGTCAAAATTTTGGTCTCATTTTGTAGCTGCCAGTCTATTCTTTTCGACAAGTACAAATTTGTAATATTATTTACAAATACCCTATTTTTTATGAAGGTTGAAATAGGAAAAAAAACACCGAAACTTTAAATCGCTTTTCTCCCCTTAAACGTGTGAATTCGGCGTTTTTACGATTTAGTTTAAAGGCTTGGCAGATCTCTAGCTTTGATCGTTCACTGTGCTCACAATTTCTATCCAATCGTCAAAATTTTGGTCTCATTTTGTAGCTGCTAGTCTATTCTTTTCGACAAGTACAAATTTGTAATATTATTTACAAATACCCTATTTTTTATGAAGTTTGAAATAGGAAAAAAAACACCGAAACTTTAAATCGCTTTTCTCCCCTTAAACGTGTGAATTCGGCGTTTTTACGATTTAATTTAGAGGCTTGGCAGATCGCTAGTTTTGATCGTTCACTGTCATAGAGATACAAGACTGTAGAGAGGACAATAAACAACTTTTTTGTCCGAATTTCCCCTTAATTTACTAATACTTATATAAATTTACAACTACCAAACAAATTTTTTCAGAGATGACGAAAAGTAGGGGCAATAATTCATTCATTTTCATTGCAGTAGCACATAATAAATTTAATGTGGATTGTTTCATTAAAATCAATATTTTACAATTTATTTTGCTGAGGCTAAATAATTTAACAAGTTTTTAATGTTATAAAATTTCAGACTAAAATAATAGCTCCCAATTTCTATACATTAGTTTCTTTGCATGACTGATATTGAGGATCAATCATTTCACAAAAAATTACTAGCAAAAAAAACAAATCCAAACGAAAAAATTAAAATTGACTTGCGGCGTCCAGAACTTCGAAAATTAGCAAGCAAAATATTTCATACAATACCAAACAACAAAATTTTAAGATTTCAATTACCCCCTTTAATATTTCCATTTGACTATTTCACTGACTCTTGGGGAACAAACTAAACGGGAATGTAAGCTGAGTACGAAGAAAATAGCACGAAGAATTAAGCCACGCCCACGTAAACAAACGGATGAATACTGACTGATTATCAAGAAAACGCACGTAATTAACACTAACTAAATCAAAATGTTCAAAAAATACACGTGCACTCAAAAAATAAAGCAGTAATTGCCAACTTACCTGTGAAAAGATGTTCCTGGCAGCCGGCATTTCGTATCATTTCCGCAGGTAAACACTATGCACTTCATTATTAGTTTTCTATGTTTGTAACTAGTGTCACTATCACTTAATCACTTCACTATGTTCTTTAAACCTCACCTCACGTATTACACGATATTAAAATCAAATCAACACTTTCGATTTGAAATTATTTGATCAAATTCGACGGAAATCCCGACGCGTAAAATTTTTACTCACGTCTATCAGTCGATTTGACAGAAGTGCAACTTCGGGTTCAATTTAAGTGACACGAATTAGCTCAGTTGCTACGGATGGAGAAAACGAATTTTTAAGTAATGACTTGTTCACGCTAAGTGAGTGATCTCATACCATCAAAGGTTGGTTAATGAGAAGCGTCCTAACTGGTTAAATATGAATTGAATGAATCAGAGTTAACGCTATCGATAATATGCGGCAATTTTCGTTTGCAGTTAATGTACTTTTATCAGTTTTGTCGTAAAACTATAATGAAAGTTAATAAAACTGAGCAAAAGCGTGACCATACCTTAACACCAAATACCTTCCTAACGGCAATGTAAGCTGAGTGACAGTTTCTAGCCCGAGTGTGCCCGAAAATGTGCACAAATGTAAATATTAATTTGAATTTGATATTTATGAATTAAAAAATTGATTTTCATCCGAGAATATGAATTTGTAACTTTTAAAATATGTGTATGAAGCTGATGTAACGAATATTAATCCCTTATGATTTATTTAATAAAAACTTTATCAATGCGAACTTGAAAGTGAAATACAATAAATTTTTTAACGAATTTTTAAGTTTCCCGACGAAAATTAGAAAATTTATTGCGCTAAAGATATGCATTAGATTTCTAGGTAATGAGTCATTAGAATTTTGAACGCTATAAGTGCTGTCCGCACTCATAAATCTACAAAAAGTCATAAATGACCAGGCTGGTTTAGTATATACCAATCTACAATACCCACGAAAAGAGCCGAAGGTGGTAACAGCCAATGAGGGGAAAAACTGGTCAAATCAAATTGTTGGGACGCTCAGGGACAGGAATTTATACGGTTACAGCCTCTCTAATATCTTGTTCCTCTAAGGTTCAGTGTGCGCATATATCTAGGATATGAATAAGCAATTCTGACAATGTTTCAAAAGCGAACCCATCCATCGCAAACATCTTTAATTTGAAGATTATAGTTTATACGTGTCTTATTATAATCTAATCACCACGATAATTTGTATGTGTAAACCTTAAAACACAATTTACTGATTCAGGTAAAGTCCTGTTTTTTTGTTTTATATTTTAAATAATCATAAATGGTGTCAAGATCTTTTGTAAGGCTAGAAGGTAAGGAAAAAAATTTAAATTGAATTTTCCAGGATTTATGAATGATTTTTATGTACTCTTAATTTTTGTACCGTTCCAATTGCTAAAAGATGCAACGTTATTTTCTTGGTTGCATCCCAATTAAATTTGAATTGAAGTCTATCAAAACTTTGCTTGTACATCATTGTGAAGACATTAAATCCATAGCATAGAAGTTACATATAAAGTCAAGAGAAAAACTGATAATTATTGTGAAATTTCAGAACAGTCAAAGCAATATCTGCTTTCTTAGCTCATTTACATTTACCAAGAATTATAAAGGTATCCACATATGTAATTTAATTGGTAGGTGTAATTTGAACAAATAATACAAATTCTTTAGAAAGCCTATTAATGATGTGCTTTCAAAAGCCAAAGAATTATCCTATAAGGATAATATCAAGCATCAAATTTCATTGCTCCTAGAAAACCGTATATTCGAACTTAAAGATTTAAAATATACTAGCGATGATTGATCGAGAGATAATAAAAATTATAAAAATACGTTTAACCTTAAAACGCATAAAAGGATCCGAAGGATGCCACCTACATTAGCTACTCGTATATTAAAACAGTTTTATTCAATTATTTGAAAATACCAAAACCATCCTTGTGTAAAATCCTTATCCATTAGCATTGGAAGGCACACCCTTATCAAGCAATAATAATTAAAGCACAAAAAATAGAATTTCATTTTTTAAGAAATAAATTATATAAATTATATTATCTAAGTATCCTCTCTTAGGCCAGTGTTCAAGGGAAGGTGTAGTGCAAGAATTACAAAAGAAAGAATAATATATTTATACAAAAAATTTAATAAAATTAATTGCTAGGCTAACCAATTCTTTCCTTTCCAGCAGGAGAACGTCAGCGAATGGTGAGTATGCCGCTAAGAGGGTAGGGTTCGTGTAATCCGCGAATGGCCGGTTTCGCGTTGCGGTCTGTATGCAGTACCGTAGCTTGTAGTTGTGTGTTTTTTATTAGCGTAGATTTTTTCGGTTTTATCATAGAGTAGCATATTTCGAGCACCGTGGTTTTGGCGGTTGTTTTTATTCATTCCCTCCGGGAAGGGAAGATGCATTTTAAAGTAGTCGACGGGAGTTGTTTGACGCGTTATGAAATCGGGCATGTGAACCGGTGGCTGAATTTTTGTATTTCGGACTTAGTCTGCTCACGTAAGACCCGGGACTGAAACACCTCTCCGAGCTAGCTAGCTAGCCAGCAGCCACCTCGGAGTAGACTAAGAGTGTCCGGACTTGTGGACCGGATGGGTAAAGTCTGTTGTCACGTTCAAAGACTTTCCGTCTAGAACCGGTGAGATGTCGGTTCAGATTTCTTTCGGGAAATCTCGAACGTACGGGACGTGTGCAGTGAAGTAAAATCATTACAAACTTTGTTTTTATGACATCACCATTAATTTTTGTGCCTGAATGCTCTAAAGCCATTATCATACGGCGATAATCATCTGGGAGTCCAGCAAGCAATCAGGAGCCAACCGATTCTTCATTTATAGAAAATTCAATTCCGTTTAGAGATTGAGCTGTGGTGACCGCAATTTGCAAGTGACGTTGTAATGAGCTTACGCATAGGTGCTACTTAACGTGTTAACCCAATATCTTCATACGCATTTGCTAGCTGCTGCCACAACTCCTTAGCTAATTTTGCACCCTTCATATGTATATAGCACGTAGTATCAATCATTAAAGTCAACTTACATTTGCACGTCGATTCTTCTCAGGATCGACAGCGGCTTTGGGATTTCCTTCGTCATCGAGTTCATAATCAATTGTTATTCTCCGAAGATTATCCAATTCTAAGAACGCTTGCGCAGCAATCTTCCATGTTGGATAGTTTTCCCTACCGAGCAGTCTATCCATTGGAGTGCAGTAAGCATTTTTTTCGGACTATGAAAATTCAACAAAAAAGCGCAATGTTTTTAGAACTTCTATATTATAGCGAGGGGCCCATAACCTTTTAGCAGAAAACAGGGAAAATACGGTTGGTTGGCTTGGTGACTATGACAGAAGTGACATTTTATTTAAAATAGGTTATGAAGTACATAAAAGATTAATACCATTGTGACAATGAACATTCGGTTTATACGATGACTCTTATAGTTTTGTATGGTTTTAAGATGGATTTCTACGGTGAAATCCAGATGGCCTGCGGAGAACACCATAGCGCTCCTAGTCAAGTGAAAATTATTTCATTTCTTACTACAGTTTAATTTTTATCGCCTTCCAAAGTGAGTGAACAAGAGTTTGTTTACTTCCCAAAGGTTAGCTATTGGTGGGAGGTGCAAAATATGTGCTTCATTTACTCATCTTGAAAAGTGTAGGAGTACAGTGGACAGTGGAAGGTGAATTTTAAGCATGGACGGAGTGCGTTCCTTACGTTTTCATTCGGAAAATAGTATATATTATGTGATATGAGCATTTGTTTATTGCGCAGTTGGCTGACAGCTTACGGAAGCTTATACAATAGTACGCCGACTAATACATATGCAAATCGCTAATATATGGCTTCCTGTCTTACGTGAGCTTTGGCTACAAATTACTGAAAATAAAGCAAAGCTCATGACGCAATCGAGGAAAAATTACTGAAGTACACAAAATATTATACTTGACGAATACAGTATCAAAAATGTGAGCAAATTTGTGTATAAATAGTGAGAACTATTAATAAAAGAGACGAGATACGCCGAAGAATACAGCTTACAAATAAAATATTTTTTTCAGTTTTGACGATTCTGAAGACCAGGTGCATACGCAGGAGAACCAAGCTCTTAGTATACAAATCTGTGATAAGACCTGTGTTATGCTATGGGTGTGAAACATGGACCCTAGCCTAAGCATCCGGGAATATATTGAACGCCTTTGAGCGGCGGGTCCTGAGGCGAATAATCGGAGCGAAGCTAGACGGGGACCAATGGCGAATTCAATACAACCATGAGCTGTATAAAATTTTTGGCAAACCGGTGGTCTTAACGATCGTACGACTAAAGAAGCTCTATTAGGCTGGCCAGGTGAATCGTATGGATGAACAACGGGTACCCAAGAAGGTATTCGTTGCGAGAGCTGAAGGCTGGAGACCAGTGGGGAAACCGAGGAAACGCTGGTCTGACTCGGTCGTTGAAGATAGTTCATCGCTGCTTGGATTTCGAAATTGGAGGACGCGGTCAATGGACCAAGATAGCTGGAGGCGCTGTTTGCAGGAAGCGAAGGCCCGAGAGGGGCTGTAGTGCTACAAAGAAGAAAAAGAAACACCGAAAAAAAGAGTTAATTTTTGAATCTTATTTATCGATTCTCTCCGGTAAAGAATTATGTCGCTGGCAAATTTTAAGATTGCTACTTACATTATTTGCAGCATTTTCTGCTAGTTCTCTAGCAGCGAGTGCAAATAATACTTACAATGAATCAGCCTTACGTCACTGACAATGATCCGCAGGTTTTTATTGACGGCGACGGTTCGGGAGCGACCCTTTAACCACTCGCGGACACTGAACCGCGTTTTGACAGCTGAAAGGAAGATGAAAGTCGTGGCGGAATGAAAAAGCTGAAGAGCCCGGGCAAAATCTTAACTGTGAAATAAACTTAGAAGAGTTGTGATTTTTTTAGACGTGATCGTAAGAAAATTGTGCAAAAAGTCGAGCACAGAAACGAAAGACGGGAGAAAAATTTTCTGTCCAAGTTCGCTAAGTTCCGACGTCGCGAATCAGGAAAAAATTATTATTTTCTGCCAGACAAAGCCGTGCGAATACAAGGATTGTAACATTGTTTGTGCAGCCTGTGGTGGGTGAATGTACATCTTTAGATAATCCACGTACTCACCAGTTATTTTATTGTCTTAAGGGAATTGACTTACTGTCCTCCTCGAGAAGCATGGCAAAAAAAACAAGCGGGCATCGTTATCGATATTACAGTTGGAGTCCAACTTGTAAGTCCTATCCTTGTTTCAATTTGGCTATAGATCTTAAGGGTGTTTATTTTAGAAATAGGGCTGGCGTTAGTAAAGGTTACATTGAAATGAAACAAGAAGTCCAACGACTACAGAGTGATGGATTCCGCCCTTTGAGGAACAAGATAAAACTGGAGTGGACATCCATGTGTACACGTTTTTGCAACTACCCCTGCGACCGCCTGCCTAACTACGTGTCTTTTTGCACCTACCCCTGCGACCGTCATTCTAAAGCTAGTTAAGGGGAACCCAATGGGTTGTCACAAGAAAGTAAACAAACGCTTATGCACTCGTAAATATGGTTTTATTGCAAATAACACTTCACAGAACAAGAAAATAGCATTGAATACAAATACAGCATTATGGCCACTTAGGATAGAAAACACTTTCTTATCGATAACCCATCGTTTTCTAGCAATAACGCACATTACACTTTTAATTGAGTTCCTCGCTCCGATTTACAATGTCACTCCTTAAAATGTTGTTATCCCTAAACCAGGTGTTATATTACTTTCACTACAGTCAATATGTACCTCCGGACACGTTCTCGAACCGAAAAAACGACTAAATTCCGAATCGTATCTTACGCGCCAGGTAAATTTCGCGTCCATGTTTAGTCGTCAAATTGACAATCTGGCTCTCGAGAGGAGAAATTGTGGAAATTATTGGAAATGAAATGACAATCATGCTCAGAAGGTGGTCGTATCATTTTCTATGGAGCTTATATGAGCATAGCCTCTCCATTTGTTCCGTTCCTCAAAGATTCCGCCTGTGGTGGCAGGTGACATTGGTTGCGACAACAAGTGTTCGGTTCGTGGAGAAACGACATAAAGAGGTTAAGGACAGGTTCATTAACGCCTCTGTCTTAGCCGCAGATCATCTATCTTCGTCGAAGGCAACGTATAGTAGCATGTAATTCGTATTACATCAGGTGAATGTATACTTTTTTAATCTTATTTACGAAAAAGCCAGCCCAACCATCAGCATATCGATGTAATTGAGTTGCGGAGGAGAAGAGGAAACGTCATCAAAGAGTCTGTGAGCTCAGTGCAGTGTCGGGAATTCTTGCATTTAATCTGAATGCAGTGCACAATAATATTAAGCGAAATTACCATGGAATATCGGCAGTGCCCATGTCATTAGTTTAATGGAATAAGTTCCAGAGCAAGATATGGTTTGCATACAATCTCGCCATTTATTTCTTGCAACAAATTAAACCTAGTTTTGGAAGCTATTTCCAAAATTTAGAGTAGATGATAGCTATTCAAAGAGATGGAACAGCACAAATCGCATGTGGTGCTGTAAATACCGTTTGAAGAAAGATGGCGATAGAATGACAGCAAAGTGAGACTTGACTTCATAATTTGAAACAATTTAATACTTGGTTGTAGGTATAATGAGGCATCTTCCATAATTCAAATGAAAATATAAATGCCTAATATAGTTAATATCCAACATTATGGATCACCGTCTGTTGAAATGCAAATATCAAATCATCACATGTTCAATTGAAATTACTGATAACGAAAAAACTCGAAGTTTCTAGCAACGCAACTATACTTTTTTTTTGTGATTCACTCTTAGTCAAATGGTATTGTACCTAAAGTCAAATATTAAAATAGCAACAAAGTAGCCGTGCGAATATTTGTTTTCAAGAAAATATAATTTTAATGTTGCGTTTTCAAAATTCTTCAAGAAAAGTGATATTCGCGAATTATTTTGCTTTTATGCTAAAAAGAATCCCTACCGAATGAAATTTTTGCAAGACCTTTTTATCTGAATACAACATAATTAATTAATGCAGAACTGTAAAACAGCGTGCTTGAAAAATTGACGCAGCATATGTCGGACCGGGTCGTTCTCGCAGATGCAACAGTGCAAACTAGTCTGTTTTGCGAAAAATAATTTCCCAACTGTATTGATGGCTTGGCAATACAATTGAAACACATTTAGTCAATATTTTATTGCATAATTTGCTCGCCTATTTTTCAAAATATATGACTACAACTATGTGGATTATTTCTTTTTTATCACTTTGCATCGAACATATCCTGAATAATTTTTCACACTATTGAAGCCAATGCCATCATCACATTTGGCTTGAGGGGCAAAGCAAATTAAATGTCGATGATTTTTGTTTTGTTTTCGTATCTTCTACCCTCGAGCTATTCCAGGTACAGATTGAACCGATAAGTGAGAAAAAAATAACGAAAATAACCTTTTGCCTTCAAAGGAAATCAATGAAAAATTTCTATGAATTATGTACGTCATACATACCGATCAAATAGGATAGTGAATTCAAAATTTGTATAACAATACAAATCCCCATAGCATGTAATCATTAACAGCTAGAATTAGGACTAGTAGTTACATTATGTATGGGTATTGAACCTTCATTTTACGTTGATTCTGGATCCCCCCAACTTACACATTTAATCCTTGTGGACATATGGCTACTGAAAAAACAGTCAAATATTGGACCAACGTAGACATTTCTAACGGTACTACTGGGTTTCAAGCAATTTGCCCCTTTTGTGCGACACCACTAGATGGCTCCCCTGGATATATTAAATTAAATTTTCAAGATAATTTAGATTAAAACAACTGAAGGTAGAGCAGGTATAAGTTTTACGGAGTAGTCACGGAAAAATAAAAAAAAAATTATTGTATTGCGATCATAGTATATATATTGAGGCATACCAAAAAGCGGCTAAGAAGAACGTATGCTAAAGATTCCTTCCTGAACTTAGTCGACCAACCGTTCAAATGAAATAATTAAAAAGAAAACAAAACAATAGATAGTGGTTTGGTTTTTTATGATCGGAAATAGAAGATGAATAGGTATCTTAATGAAACCTTATACAAGCTTAGGCGAAATAGAATAAAATGACCCAAGAACTAAAGGGTTTCCGTTTAATTTTAATTTTGTGTCTTGTGATGGAGTTTTGAGAATATTTATTCAATGAACAGCAAACATAAATTGATGTGTTTTAAAGCAAGTGCAACGCTGTACTTACTGTTGGTAACCGAAATTTTTTTCTAATTAGTTCTTCGGTTAAAATAGTTTTTTTTTTGAGGTTAAATTGATACTTGCATCTTTCTTGGCTCACGCACATTTGCATTGAAAATTTGTTCATTTAACTTCAACCTCGAAAATGGTAAAACAAATTCAGGAAAGATCTTTGTTTCAACTCATAAATTGATGTATTTTATCCAAGAAATGAAAACCTATTAGATTAATGTAGCAATAAAAATTGAAAACGAAACTGAGAAAGGAAGTCTTAAAGAATTTAGATGACCATTTAGACGCTCTAAATTATATTTTTCAATGTAAAACACGACCACAAAAGTGTTAATTTTTATTTTTAAACGATTCCTTCAAAACAATAAAACTGAAATCCTTTTTCGATAGACACGTGTGATAAAAAAAAATGGTAACAAATTGATTAGAACGTACATAGACTATAGCATAATACAATAACTAACAAGTATGGTCACTCTTGGATGTCAATAATTACAACAACAAAAATCGATGGGGCAATGTAAAATGGAGACAAGAAAGGACTGAAAATAAATGGCTTTCGCCCTTTAGCGAAAGAGAGTTAGGTAGAGCTGCGGCCCATAGTGAAATTGTGTTAGTAAGTTTGCCCGCGCTTGCCTTTGTATAGGTTTGTACGTGAGGCGGGAAATTATAGTTGTGTGCGTTGAAATTTAGCCATTTTCGTGTTACCAGATTAGCAAATTTTGTTGCTTAACGAAAGATATTATTGCCAGATTGATAATACGGCTGAGTTTTTGGCGGGAATGTGATTTTGAAATCAGTTCATTGTTCCGGCCTCCATCGGACCATAACACGTAACACCTTGCGACTACTTCCTTTGGGGCCACGTGAAATAGAAGGTATACGCGGAATTCGTGAGGCTATTGAGGACATAGGCAGAGCATATATACTAACTAGCACCTGCAATCGAGGAGCTGTCAAAATGGAAAGAGAGGCAAATAAACGTGTAAAAGATGGATTAAAGTTTACCATGTGTTGGTAAAATTGCAAGCAAATTCAAGTTTTTGTTTACCATACATACGCACTTTTAGTCTAATTCTCTCTACTCCATAAGTACCGGAAGAAATAAAATTTGTTCCAATTGCAGCTGCTATTTAGTAGATATGTTCTGACATAGGGCAGCCACTTTGCGATTTGGTTATGGAAAATTTCATGAAACGGATATGGTCCTGTAAGCGTGTCGTGGTGATCATTTGCCTGATGACATTTTTCACTATTAACGGCATACCTTGCTCTTTATAATGAAATAAACATCCGATCATTTATATTAAAAAATTGCATTATCCTTTTAATATCAAAATAACACCTCTTATTGGAAAGCCCTGTATTTTCGGTGCCCCCGATTCGTAGCCGTTAACTCAAACAGGTGGTTTGGCTGTCTTTTTTGTAATGAGGCTTATTTATTAAGTTTTAACTTCATAGACTTGGTAGTGCATTGATTAGCATGAAAAGGAGGATCGTACTTGAAGAAATAAACACATTGAATTTTTTGATTTTATTTTGATACAAAGGGTAATAGTTTCTTATATTTCTAGAAAAATGTTCCCCTAATTGTTAACGCATTCTTTCAACAAGCTATAATTATCGATATTACTTTTAAAAGTGGCATATTAAAGTGAGTTGCTTCAGAATCTTTCATTCTTTGACGGCTGACTCGATTTCATATTTCATATACATATTTACCTACGTATTGTAACATTTGTATATCATTTTAATACTGTCTATAAGAACCTTATCTAGTTTTCATTTAACAATTAGCTATAAACAATATATAACGCTATTATTTGTCCCTTTAAGAGTGTCACAAGAGAACTGAGTACATTTACTTTCACTAACAACGAATTTAAATAAGAAAACTTGAAGTGTGTCTTTAATATGCAAAGATATCACATGGAATTTTCGCTTAAGTTTTAACATTACAAGGTACTTCAGTGTTCTCTTAGATTCCTAACTGAATGTATGTTAATTTCCTCATTTACATAATTTACTTCTTTTCTAGTAGAGGAGGAGCACTTTCACCTTTCTATGACTTCTCCTTCTTGAGAGTTTTAATTCCACCGGAGAAGTAATCTCCGATTTCTTGTAGAGTGTGTCCCTTGGTCTCTGGTAGGCAGAAGTAGAACAATATCATTCCTAAAAGTTAAAGACAATTTTTAATGAACTCCGCTTTTTGTTGTCATTATTCATGATGACTTACCTACTAACGAAATAGAACCGTATAAAATAAATGTACCATGGCGATATATTGCGTGAGTTAAGAAAAGATATGTTTGGACAACGACGAATATGAAGATATGTGCACTGCATGTAGTGAAGCCACCAACAATGCCCCGAACTTTTGTGGGTAAATTTCTCCAATCATCACCCATGGAACGACCAAGAAGCCGAGTGTGCACGCGATTGTGAAAATGAAGATACAAGCAACAGGGAACCTGGTTGCAGTTGGGAGTTCTGGTGGATCAGCAGTATCCCACTTATGTTTCATGTACAAGTAGATACCTAACCCTAACATTGAAAATCCACAGCCGATTCCTGTAAGGTTATTCGAAAATATTAAATAATGTCCTCGTGTTGATTTAATTGACACTTACTCGCAATGAATGTTAGCGGCCTTCGTCCCATTCTTCGCAGAAGAATGCAAGCAACTTTGGTAAATGCTAGACGAAAGGCTCCAAGCATTATGGTGCACGTGTATGTATTCATTGTGGTTCCAGAATCGCGGAAAATTTCAATCGCGTAGAATTTGATAGCGGTCACACCATTGAATTGGTACATCATGAAATAAAGAACTAAAATCCCAAAAGGCCTAGAGTAACTGGACTGAAGAAAATGGCAATCTCTCCCTTAGCCGTCACTTTGCTGTAACATTTAAATTGAATTACTTTATCATCTTCATATTATCTGATATTTTAGCTTACTTATTAGCATTTGTCTTCCGATTGAATTCCTCCAGTGTTTGTAGCTTACGTTCCACCTTGCACGTAGATCCTCGAAGTTTTCCCAAACTTTTTCTAGCTTCAACAGCTTTACCACGCGCTACCAAATAGTTGGGAGTTTCGGGTGTGAACAGTAACAGAAATGTAGCAGCTGGGACCATGATCGAAATTATTGCTAGAATTTTCCACATTAAGAAGGATCCTAGGGTATAGTGCACAAGTACACCGAAACTGATAAACACCGCTGCCAGCGCACTTAACATGACTCGCAGATGTGGTTGCGTTACTTCTGGTGTGTAAACTCGAGCTGGTGCGCCAACCATGCCCGATCCAAGTCCAGTTGAGAATCAGCCGGCATAAATTAATTCAACTCTTTCCGCTGAAGCGATTTAAAATCCACCCTAATACTGCAGGAACTTGAGTTAATGAAAGCGTCAGTTTTTATTAACTCAGGCTTTGAGAATGGAACACTGGAGTGGAACATCAACTCAAATTTTGTCATCATTTCCCGATGCGCCACGAACGTTGCTCTTTCGATTTAATTTTGGAAGGGTGTAGTCTAAAAAGGGAGCTACAGTTTAGAAATATTTGAATATGTAAAAGTTAACTGCCATTGCATAATTGATTGATAATGTTCCTATTTCAGACTTGGATAGTTTGTAAAACTTTATTTATATAAACTCACAGCGACATTTAATAAGCAAAAACTAAATCTGTTCCTTAGGTAATTACAAATTCAACTACTATTAAAACTAGAATCGTTCATTCTTTTATACTTTTTCACCTCCCTTTTCCTTTCATAACCGTCTTCAGTGGAATTAAGGTGAAATGTATAATCGTTGAGCTTGACCTTCGCTATGTGTGAGAGAACTACATGCCTTTAAGGTGTACTAATTTGTTAAGATATCGCCTAGCATAAATTTATTCTGATTTTAATTTCGCAATAAAATAGTATTTTGTGTTGATGTATTTTACTGCTATAAGCTTAACTAACAAGCTGAAGTGACGTTTGTTGTTCATGTGCTCACCATATGCAACAAAGAGTTGCTTTCCGATGCATGCCACTTGAACATTTTTAAGTATACTATTTAGAGTAAATAAGAGTTTCTCGTAGCAGGCAGGAATTTGGCTTGCAGTCAGTATATTGCTATAGGCGAGACTTGATCGAATGGATCAAAAATAGCTTAATGATATCTTGATTCAATTTATATGAGGGAACAAATTTGAGCATATATTGGTTATAAATACGTCGTCTATTGCTGTTGAATTTCTCACACCTGTGATTAGTCCCAAAATGAATTATGCTGCGCCCCGATAGTAAATTTATCTCTTTGGTATAGGCTATAAAATTGATCAAAAGTTTGAATACAAAATTCGAATTATTTGTCCAAAGCATATTTTTGAAGAGATCATATATCCTTCTGCTTGTTAATATAAAGATCAATTATTTCGAAATTACTTTTATTCATTTGAAAATTCAATAATATAATAAATGGAATTCATTCTATATATGCCTACAGTTAAAAGCATAATACTATCAACTCCGGGATTCTGCTATCTGCTTTCGAGGATGAAATAGCTTCCTCATCTAGAGAGGTGCTTGAAATCAATACTGCCGCTAAGCTCGTTGCATTTGCCTGCAAAAACAAAAATATGTCTGAGATGCAGATGAGATTTATAAAAGTAAACGGTAAACTGTTTACTTAGATAGTTGTCCATTAATAATTTTTTCATCTACATATATTCGTATGTCCAGTATCATTTAACAGACTCCTGGAAAAAGAAATAAAATTGATTTCATTAATAAAATTATTCAAGTAATACGCCAGCAAAACTTGCCCCCAAAATGCAGGCGCTACTACGCGAAAACTAATCGAATAAAATGGTCGCCACCGAAATGTAAACATAATCATGCATGAATTGGAAGCAATGATTTTGAGTGAAAAAACACTTCTAAATATTTTATTGTGCTTTCTACATTTTATGTTGTTACTTACCTATGTAATGAAACTCCTGCGGGCTGACGGTGCGTTCTATTATTGCATATTTCCACAATGCACATGATTTTAGAAACTTTGTTTGTATTTTCCTTCTTTTCGTCGAAATATATAGTTTTCTCACTTGCAATCTAACCGATACATTGCCTCTTATTGTCTTGTTCGTGGATAGCCCACAAATCACAAATTTTCACTGATTTTAACTAAAAATCCCACAGCAAACGAGTTTGTTTACGCGGATTCACCGCCGAATTTGACAGCGAATGCAAAAAAATCATATGATAATATGAAGATTTCTCCTTATCGACAGCGAGAATTGATGACAAGAAAAATCAGTGTTCCATTAGCATCGGGCCGTTCCTGTTAGCTACCTGTTCCAATAACTCAGGAGAGAAAAATATGACGTTTGTCTTTTGACAACATTCGTTTAATTGAACGTAGAAGTCGTTCAGTTGTTTATCGGACTTCTCTTTTCCTTCAATGCGAAGTATTTACCAGTCAGCTGATGACTGTTCTTTCCTGTTTTACTTTCGTCGAATTTGTTACATGTTCCCCACGCAAAACTGACGTTAGATAGGAAGCCATATGGTAGCAATTTGCATATGTATTAGCCGGCCTACTATGGACAAGCTTCCGGTAACTGTCATCCAACTGCGGCATTAACAAACGCTTATATTTCGTCATATATACTATTTTCCGAATAAAAAACGTGCCGAACGCATTCCGTGCATGCTATAAATTCACCTTGTATATCCCATTGTGCTCCTAAACTTTCCAAGACGAGCAAATGAAGCACACGTTTTGCACGTTCGACTGATAGCTCAGCGTTGAGATGTAAACAAACTCCTATAAATTCACTTTGGAAGGCGATAAAAACTAAACGGGTGTAAGAACTGAAATAATATTCACTTCACTAGAAGCGCTATTGTGTTCTCCACGGACTATCTGGATTTCACTGTAGAAATCCATCTCTAAATCGTACAAAACCTCGAATTTTCGTTGGCACCTCCACAATTCTTCATATAACGCCATGTAAGTTAGCCAGCAAAGTCGGCCTACTAATGGTCATGTGTGTCGTAGTAAGCGCTGCTGCCATATGGCTTGTATCTATCGTCAGTTTTGTCCCCATGCCCTGTCTGTGCACGCTGTCACACATACTGTCTCACGTGCCGGCAAGTTCCGTTATTCGGAAATTTGTATGAACTGACCCTACTTGTTAATGATTGTATTATGGACTATAGATAAAATGAAATAAGAAACCTCAAATACGAACATGAATATGTTTTGAAAGAGAATAGAAAGGAAGGGATTTAATTGTCTTTATGTAAATATTTTTTTTCTTTCTTGAATACCCCATTTTCAAGAAACAAACCTTGGATAAAATTGTAACATATACTGTTGGTTATAATTAGATAATTTCGGTAAATGAAAACTTATTATAACATTGCTAATATTATTATATTCGATGGTGATATAACGTATAACGTTGTTTTATATGAAACCATGAATGGCATTCAAAAGAAAAATAAGAAAAAACTCAGCCTTAGACTTGTTTTATAGTATTATTATCGATTTTCTGCACCTTTTTTTTCATATGAACATTGTTTATAAGCAATTAAGAACATATAAGAAATATTGTACTGTACATTAAAATCGGAAATTTTGAACAAAATTATGAATTGCTAAAAATCTAACTACGTCTTTCCTTTCCTGCAAACCCTTCTTATTCAGCAGGAACGGCAGCGTACGATGAGTATGCCGTTACGAGGGTAGGGTTTTCGTAATCCGCGGATGGAAGGTTTAACGTCGCGTTCGGTACGGGTCATCATAATTTGCTTTGCGGTTTTTTTTTTATTAGAGTAGGTTGTTCCAAGTTCGAATTAGAGTAGTATATTTTTCGGTACCGCATCGGTGATATTCAGGAACGCGGAATCAGATACAGTTTTTGCTGTTGGCTGGATGTATGGAAGAAATACGGAATAAAGTAAAGATAGGCTTCGTTTCCGTATGGCTGTGTTATTGACGCATTATTAAATCGGGCATGTGAACCAGTGGCTGAATTCTCATATTTCGGACTTAATCTGCTCGCGTAAGACCCGCGACCGAACCCTTCTCCGAAGTAGCTAGCCAGCCAGCAGCCACCTCGGAGTAGACTAAGGGTGTCCAGACTGGTTGACCTGAAGCGTACAGTCCGTTGTCATGTTTCAAGGCTTAACGTCTAGAACCGATGAGACGTGGGTTTCCGGTGGGAAATCTTGACTTTCGAGTGTTGTTAAACGAAAATCACTACATACTCCGAGCTTGGCGTAGTTGGGACGTAAGACACTGCGGTGTACTTGTGTTTGCTTTGGAAAAAATTTTGCTTCCGCATCTTGATATTGGGAGCATCCTCGATATTCTGCCGGATGACCAAAACACCTTACTTAACGTGGTATACAATTTTCTGTAGGCTCCATCTGAGCCAATTTACACTCATTGGGGCATGAATCTCTTTGCATATGATGCACTGATAGAGCATGGCGCATCTGGCAGCTGAAAGACCAAATCTTTGACACTGATGACACTGGTTGACTTCCTTTTCTGTAGGTGTTCCTGCCTCACCACTCTGAAATTTAAGCCCCTTATTTGTTGAAGGGCACTTGGACTGCTTCTTTTTGAAATTTGTGCCAGATAAAGTGGTGATTTCTTTTTTCTACGGTCGATCTTCTTGTCGAGAAGGTTTTGACGGAAATAAATTCAATTTCAGGTATAGCTTCCTTGAGCACTTGAAGAAGATCGACCGTATCTTCCCCGCAGTCCAAACCCTTCAACAAAAAAGTCTGATTCTTCTCATTTTTTGGGGTAAAGGTGAAATGTGGAACCTCCCCAGAATTCAGCGCGTTTTTGGCTGACTTGAAATTGACTATAATTTCGTTCTAATAGTTAATTTTTCAGCATTAACTCTTTTGATCTCGGAATTGGTGGGATTATTTTCAGCTACCAATAGCCGAATTAAATCTTTCTGCGTTGACCGAACACGTTAATTTGCGGAACTTTTTCTGCATTTCGGAAGCTTTTTCAGAAGAATCAGTAGAACTGTGAGCTGGTTTCTCCTCCTTATTTTTATTTGTTAAGTACTGAATAAAATTTACACTATTATCTTGATTCAGGTTACCCTCAATACCTTCTTCAACTTTATTTCTTATTATAGTCGGCCAAGCGCTGCACAATAGTTTCGGCTGACATTAATGCCTCCAGCGCTTAGGATTTCTTCTGGGATAGCTTGTTTTACAGTTTTCTTCGCCTTAGTTTCTTTATTGATTTGCGTTAGTGGTTGTGCATCGTGAGTCTTCATCGCTTTCTGGAAAAGATCTTCGAGGGATTGTAGTCGTAGTCTTAGTTCTTGATTTTTATGTCGAAGTCGCATCACTTCCTTTTCGTTTTCAACTATTTGGGCCTCACATGCACCATCTACGGAGTTCTCCTGGAAATATCTCCTTTTATTGATGATTGCCGCCAATTTTGTATTGCTTGTCTCCCCGGATTCCTCCAAGCCTTCGGGCTCCTCCATACCTGCAGTCCCAAATTAATATTTGGATTGTTTGCTTTTCTTGATTTATTAAACCAAGATCATATTCGATATGATTCCTTGGGTTGATTCCTTCGACGATATAAGCTTTTTCCAATAAAAACCAAAATTAACTTTGGAATAATGTTTTAAAAATTAATTTAATTTTTTGAAAACTTGACAGGAGCTTTTAAAAACAACTCTATATGCAACGAATGCTAGAGGTATCGAAATACAATACTAGAATGAAATATTGCAATCAATTTTATTTCATTCAGTTCAATTCAAATATTGCAATCAAATTTATTTTCTATATTACCATTTGCTTCTTCTGACAAAAGGCAAAAGAAGAACATAATCATATGCAAAAATTACTTTTATAAGAAATATATAATGCCACTTTTTCTTAACATAAATCTAATTCTTGGAATAAAGAGTACAAATAATGGTGAATCTTATAAAAGGAGGAAAATAAAATGAAATTACATCATTTTCAGAAGAAACATCTTTTATTTGGAAAAAGAAAAAAGGTATCAATACTTAAAGTAGTATCTCAATGGTAATGCTAAATAATCATGAAAATAGGAAACTTCAAATGTTTTGTGTATAAGCAATCTGGAGGCAAGTCGCAATATACCCATCTGTAGGGTAGAACGACTGTGAAATCCATAGATGTACTTTATATGTCTTTGGTGAAATCCAAGGGTTTTCACTCACAGTTACAGATCTAGCGACATGATTTCGAAGAAGGTTCAATATAAAGGTATCTACTCTCGTCACATTAGCAGTTCGATAAATTCTTCTATTCAAAATATAATGCTTCCAATCCGTCTCAGGCTTTCCGCACAAACGTATTCATGCTGGAGGACTCTTAATATTTCCATTGTACTGGCACACTGGTTGTACCACATCTAAGATCTTTATGTCAAAACTGGCCTAATCAGGGTATTGTAATAGATGATTTTGACCTTTTGATCAATGTATCTGGAATGAAAGAGTATTCGTAGCACCATGACTACTTTTTTGAGCCTCAATGAGCATGATTTTGACAAGTTCAGTATGGTACAGATACAGAAGGTATTGAACACAGGATCTATGTGGAGCCCGTTCTGAACTCATACTTTTGCGCATTAATTTTCATTTGCCAATTGTCGGTGTAGAGCTGCACATCATTAAAGATTTTTTTGAAGATTGCTCTGAACAATTGTAGCTTTTTGGTCTGCCGTATACATGATCAAATCATCAGCGAACACTACCAATGATCTCGTTAGCGAGACGCTAAGAAGGTTATCAGTTCATCACGAATTTTTGTTTTTGCACCTATTTTTTTTTTATGTATGTTCACGCATAACTTATGAACGAAGGTAGACAGAAGAGTCCTGTTTTCAACAAAGATACGCCTTTCTTTGTGTTATGTCTCATTTAAAGAACAAGACATTCAATTAATGGTAAAGGACTTTGAACGTTATAAACTTCCGACTTTCACCCCGATTTTTCAGCATAATTGATCGATGCGTGTAAGGATTTTAATTGTAGGTGTTTCAAATGAAGGACAGCATATTGAACTAAAATGTTTCGGTAGAGAATTGTAATCCTTTCAAGGGTTCTGTAGATATTAATAGTTCAAAATGATACATTGATGTGAAGAAATTTAACTTTAATGATCTTTTGTCCGAAAAATACCAATTATTTTGTACTCTTCCAGGATTTGATGGAGATACCGAATCATTTGCTGACGGATGATAAAAATGATCAGTATCCCTAATTTTCTGCATAAATGGTACACTTTTGTCAATTATTTTTACCGGAAATAACCAATAAATTATTTCTAAGTGAAGAATAAATCCAATTACACATGATTTAGAATTGGGGAAACTTTCAGGATGCTTTTCTCTTCCGCAATCACTCTTCATCAAGTGATGAACTTATTAAATGATCCTTTTTACAACCTTAGACGTAAACGTTACCCATAGTATAAATCCTATGGGTTTCCCCGATGAAATAATAAGGATTAAGTGATCGCAAATTATGTAGAATGAAGAAAACCATTATGCGTCGGCTAAAGTGTCCACGATGTCATCGATGCGTGGAAGCGGGTAACTATCTTTCTTAGTGACGTCGTTAAGCTGCCTATAGTTGACACAAAAACGAGTACTACCATCCTTTTTCTTTACTTGAACTACAGGCGCGGCCCATGGACTGACAAAAGGTTCAATAACGCCTTGTTTTTCCATGTCCGAGATCAGCGCGCTCACTTCTTCTTGTTTGGCTATAGGGAGACGTCTCGGTGCTTGTAGGATCGGCTTGGCTCCCTGTGTATCTATGACGTGAGTCACCAGACTCGCTCGGCCTTGGTCATCCGGGCTTGTTGAGAAGATGTCACTGTACTTGGTGACCAGATCAGAGGCTCGTTTGAATAGCTGCACTGGCAATTTGACTTGCTTCAATATTGCAGACGTGGATTCCTGGGCTTTGTCTGTGTCTTGCCTCCTTTCGCAATGATGGCCGTGGGTGGCTTCCAAAGAGGTGAAGGTGGAAACAGGCTGGCAGCTACCGATGACATCTCCCGCTTTGATGCTCGTGGTTGAGTCTGCGGTTTTAAGGACTCTAACTGGCACATACCCATTCCTTAAAGATCTTACAAGGCTTCTTCCTACAATCAAACTGCGCAATGCCGATGTCTTCGTTGGCTCTATCAGATAAGATCGGTTGTCTCCAGAATCACCATCGAGCTTGGCCCATACAATGCTTCCGGAAGAATTCGGTACATCAGTGTCAGTACATACCACTACATTCGTCTTTGAAATTTGGACACTGGGATCCTCCATCAGTACTTCGACATTCTGCCATTTCAATATACGTTTGCCCAAATCCAACGTGATTCCATGTGGTTGCAGAAAATCCGTTCCGAGAATGCAGTCATCCATAATGTTCGCGACCAGAAAATTATGTCGGAACACAAGGTCTCCCAACTGTATCTGGAGGTTGACCTCTCCATGAACAGGTGCAGTTTCTCCCGTAGCTGTCCGTAGTGAGAAAATTCTGCCCTTGTGAAGTTGTTGCTGTCTAACTAGGTCTGGTCGGATAATCGATCGGGTTGCACCAGTGTCGATTGTTATGGTGCAGTGTTCTCCGTCAACTTGACCTGGAAGGCATAAGTCCGCTTCACCATGATGTAGTCTTGACACGGTGATGGTGATGCTGGGGACGTCGATCCTCCTAGCCAACCTCTGCCCCACGAAGTTGGCTCTTACATGTTTCCCGACCCCTCTGTTTGAAGGAGGACTAAGTCCCGACAAATGTACCCTTTTTGCAGCTGAAGTAAAATACCTGGGACACGCCGTATCAGCAGAAGGGGTCAAAAAAGACCATGGGAAAATTGAAGCCATAAAAAGCTGGCCAACACCAAACAACAAGCGCCAACTACGAAGTTTTCTGGGTCTGGCAACCTACTATCGAAGATTCGTCAAAAAAGTGTCTAAGTGTCTCCATCAGCTAACCGAGAAACATCGTCCATATGTCTGGAATCAACAATGCCAGACAGCCTTTGAGACCCTGAAGGAAAAGCTGTGTGAATCACCCGTGCTGGCGTATCCAAAACCCGGAAAAATGTTTGTGGTTGACACCGATGCAAGCAACGGCGGTATTGGAGCTGTACTCTCCCAGCAGATCGATGGCGAAGAAAGAGTCCTCTCGTATTACAGTCGGGTTCTTTTAAAAAGTGAGAGGAACTACTGCGTGACCAGGAAGGAGCTATTGGCTATAATAGAGGCCACCAAGCAGTTCCACAAGTACCTATTTGGCCAGAAATTTGTTCTTCGAAGGGACCATGCATCACTTAGATGGCTGCCCAACTTCAAAAACCCTGAGAGACAAGTTGCGAGATGGATCGAAAGATTGCAGTCATACAACTACGAAATTGTTCATCGGAAGGGTGGAGTGCATGGAAAGGCTGACGCCCTATCCCGCCGTCCATGTCCAGCTAACTGCAAGCATTGCCGACGGATTGAGGAAAAGGAACCACCCGTTGATCTGCGATTGATAACGGCCAAATTCGATGAAGGTTGGTCATCGGAGGAGATTCGAAACGCCCAGTTAGCCGATGTAGGCATCGGACCATTGTTTGTATGGAAGGAGACGACTGGGCGACCTGAGTGGAAAGACGTTTCGATGCATTGCGAAACCCTGAAAAGCTATTGGGCACAATGGAACTCCCTTCAGGTGGAGGGTGGCGTACTCAAGCGGAAATGGGAAACGGCGGATGGCAGCTCCTATAGGATGCAAACTATACTACCCAAAAGCCGAATCCACGATGTGATTAAGGAAAAGCATGAAGGATCCTCGGGAGGCTACCTTGGTGTTAACAAGACCTTAGCGAAATTGCGGGAAATATTTTACTCGCTCCACGCTCGAGAAGACGTAGAGGACTGGTGTCGCAGATGCACAATTTGCGCTTCCGTCAAAGGTCCAAAGCAACGACTGAGAGGACAAATGCAAACCTATAACGTGGGGGTACCATTTGAAAGGATTGCTGTTGACATCGCGGGACTCTTTCCTGAATCTGAATGAGGAAATCAATACACGCTGGTTGTAGCCGATTATTTCAGCAAGTGGCCCGAGGTCTGTCCCATTCCCAACCAGGAAGCAACTACTGTAGCCGAACAGCTAGTGTTAAATTGGGTCAGTAGGTACGGCGTACCTTGCGAACTACATTCGGATCAAGGCCGAAACTTTGAGTCGCTAGTTTTTAGCGAAATGTGCGAGCTGCTGGGAATACGGAAAACGAGGACAACACCACTGCATCCCCAATCCGATGGAATGGTCGAACGTTTCAACGGCACACTCAATAAACACCAGGCCAAGATGGTTGACGAGAACCAAAGGGACTGGGACCGATACATTCCACTATTTTTGATGGCGTACAGAGCTGCCGAACATGCATCGACGGGCCAAGCTCCAGCCAAAGCCATTTTTGGAAAGACTATTCGTCTGCCAGCTGATATAAAGCTCGGGACACCCCCCGAGAAACCCCAAACCATCTCGGAGTACGCAAGTGAGCTAGGACAACAGTTGAACCAGATACATCGGACAGTGCGAAAACACCTCGAATCGGCTACTGACCGCATGAAGACCAGGTATGATCTAAAGGCAAACTCTACTGGCTTCCAGCAAGATGACTTGGTCTGGCTATATAACCCACCGCGACGGAGGGGTAGGTCTCCAAAGTTGCAGCATGATTGGGAGGGACCATACCGAGTTACAAAGCGAATCAACGACGTCGTATACCGAGTACAGGAACACCGTAAGCCAAGAGCCAAAATGAAAATCGTGCACCTGGACCGTCTTGCCCCATATTACATCCAGGGAGAATTGACTACAAATAGCCACACATCTTTTCGGGGCGAAAAGAACTGAGGTGGGGGCAGTGTTACATGTACAAATAATTCTGCGAGCTACTGTCGCAATTGTTTTCACAACAATTAAGAACATCAACAAAACGAATTTACTCGAAACCACGAGAACCTAACAAGCATAAACAACATCTGAAAGTGAGTCACGGCTCCATTCATTCAGTGATGGAATGTTCCCGCTAATTCACCAATGTACGAGAACTGATTTGAATGATTAGAGACCATATATAAAGGCAAGCTGAATGAATGGGGGGATCATTCATTCGACCGCGATAAGAACTGCGATAGTGTGTGGGAAGCGATATTGTTCGAGTAATAGAAAAGTGATTTTCGTAATAGTGAAGTGATTTAGAAGACAATTGCGATAAGAAATTTATGGACAAGTGTTAGACTGTTAAAAGTGAAAATTAAAATTAGTGAAAGTGTTAAATTGATTATTGTGCATTTTTGTAATTAAATAAACTCTTATAACTTAAATTAAAAGACATTGCGTTTTCACTTTCCCGGAACATTAAAATTATTGGCCGCGAACCGATAACACGCCATAATAATTTATGCCTGTAGGTGGCAATTTTCCTTCAATTATTGCCGAATTTTCAGAAATATTTCAACTAGTTTTGTTGGTCATTCAAATTGGTAAAGTGAAAGCAAAATAGAGGCTATTTTAGATGAAAACCCGTGATTTCTGTTGTGATCAAAGTAAAGTATAATATAATTTCAAGTTTCATCGGAATCTGCTGAGTAGCTTGGGCTACAGAAATAAAGAAAAAAATTAAGTCACCCCCCTACATGGGGAGACCCCCCTTGAACGCCTTAAAATATTTCCTTGCACTGCAAGTTATGAGAGGTACCACTTGTGATCAACGTAGAAAATTTCCTCATTCTAGCTCATGTGGTTTGCGAGAAAATTTGCTGTGACGCATGAACAAACGGACGAATGGACAGACAGACAAGTCGTGGTTTTATAATTTTTTAGGGTATTGTTAAAAATAATTTAAAATATCTTAAAAATGGTCTGCTTCATAAATACTTCCAAGTTAAGTCATTTGAAACGTATCCATGAGAAATATTCATTATATCATTTGCTATTAAAATATCGCATTGCGCTTACCTTCCGACCTTTGTGGGCCGCCATTTTGTAGTGAACATGTATTTCAAAAGTCCGTGAAGGACTGCAGCGATGGTCTGCTGCCTCGGCAGAAGAAGGTGTCAGTATCTGCAGAGAATGCCCTTGTCTGGCGACGCGTGAATGCGCTGGCAGGCTAGCATTGCGGTGTCGTGGGGCGGGTTCATTCCCCCAGCACAAGGACCCATTACAAAGAATTTCGCATTCACGAATTTCTGGGGTCGAGAAAAGCAAGGCGACCGAAGTCTCAAAAATTGTAGGCAACTACACCAAGGGATAATGACTTGTTCAGAGAACAAGTGAAACCAGTAAAAAGGGACAAATTTAGGGCAACTTCTTCCTTACCCGAAGAGGCAAATGAGAGAGGGGCAACCGAGTGGTGATGGAGCCCCCGCGCACCCACCCAACCGGATCAAAATCCATAATTGTTGTAGTTGTTCTACCGTACCGGGTCCTATACCCGGTCAAAAGAGCGGAAATGAGAAGACCGAAGTTGTATGTTTAATGCAACATTGTTTTTTTTATTTCTTTTCCATTGGAACTAATTCTGTAATTACAAGAAGACGTACAATTTTCCGGTGTTTGACCCGCCCTGATCTGACATTAAATGATGCGAAATATAATGTAACCGCTATTATAAACGATAAGAAAAACGTTTTTCTTACTGAATCGAATTTGTCAATACTCAAGAATTCAGCACGTAATTTAAGCTTACAAAAAAGAAATAAGGTAAACAAATATAAACATCTTTCAAACGAATGAATATACTTCAACAAAATAAACTTAAATGAAGCTTTCGCATTTCTATCCCAAGCGAACATTTCGCAAATGCAATAATACGTTTCTTTCATCCTTACATAAAAAAAATATCTCATAGAAAAAGCATGTTGTTAAACTAATAATTTTAATATAAGATCAATCATAAAAATGTGTTAAAAGTATTCGACCATGAAAGGATTCATATTATACTATGTCCTTCTACATTAAATAAATATGGTCTTCCAATAACGTGTGATCACCCTTCTAAAATAGTCTAAATTAAAATTTAAAAGAAATTAGACTTTCCAGACAATTATAAATGACATTTAAACAAATTCGTTAACATACTCTGCAGTTGTATCTGATTATTTGTTCAAATAGTTTATGTTTGAAATTGTTTTTTTCGTGTATATTATAGTTTCGCACTCTTCTTCACTCCATTTTTCTGCCATCGAAATCCGAAACGAGAACTGCATTTAGTCATCACATAAGTTGAACTAAGGTTAAGTTATCGCCATATGAAATCAGATCAAGTATCGGAGCGATGATTTCTGCACTTTTCGAAAGTTCTTCTCACATTTGAGGATAATCACACATACGAGCAGTTATTCACACCAAATTTCCGTTAACCGTTTGTTACCTGTTAGACTTTTAAGCGTGGAGAATATTTCAAGCGATTGATGCTCCAATAACAACTTGACAACATAATGTTCAATAGTCATGTCCCGTAGAGTACATACGTCTTGTTTAAAATGTTGATGCTCCGATAAATTTTTCTTGCAGTTGAGAAGAAAGCGCTCGCTGAACATCATCAATCGCATCGCCTTTGATTTTCCCTAAATCTTCTTCCAGCTCGTGTGTCTTGCTCGACCTCGTTGTTTCCGCTTTCCATGCCCATGTAGCTTCCGCGAACTCTCGATCACCTTACTCTGCGCCGCGAAAAATCAATCGCACGGTAACTAAGTGGTCAAAATTCGGTACACTTAACCCTAAAACGCACGCGGACACATTCGCATTATTTAGTGCCCGAACTCCTTCCTTCACTCCACCAAATCCAATATATGAACATTCCATCAATGTATTATATAAATATTCCACTAATGTATTCCACTACTAACACTGAATTGCTTAAGGGTTTTAGACATTACATCCCATAAGTTGCATATGCGTGGTTTAATTTACAACTATGCAACTTCCAAACACTGTCCTTGAATTCGGCAATTCACGGTAACATGCGTTATAACTTTTCTTAATATAACGGGCACAAGTCTACATCGGAAGTCCAAGACTTTCACTTCATGAAGAAAAATAACACCAATTCCACTTGCGTTAAAATATATTAAAAAAATAATTTATTGGCAATACGGAATGACAGTCAGGAATTCCCTTTAATAAATTTATTCCGGATTGTAGCTTCTGATCTTCGCGATACAAGATCTTAAAATATCAAATTTTCATTGTTCAACTATTCCTGCTTCTTCTCCGCTTTTTCGTTCACTTCTTTGAGTCATTGCTCCCTTAAGTATAGAATGCCAAAAACGTTTGAATTATCCAATTTGTTTATCTCTTCAATCAATTGTTTTTATGTTGTTCTCATTCGTGATTATCATCAATTTATCTTGTCCTAAATCACACTCCCATAATCGTTTCGCACACTTCCATAACTATCTTTCTTTCTTTTCCCGCGTTTTTCGCCAAGGCCATTCACTTTTCCTCTGCTTTCTCACATTACCGTATGATGAGTTTATTTTCTACCGGTTAATTAGGCTCATTATCACTCAAGGGACGTTATAAGACAATGGTTGAAGAAACCAACCAGATAAAAATTGCGATTGTAACACTCATCCAAGGGTCCCCACGATCCAAATGAAATCACAGCGGGCATAATCGGACTTATACTTGTATTTACAAATTTCCGTCACCAATTGTGACCCGGCCAGAGAAAAACTTCTATCGGTTGCAGTTCATATGCTTCTCAAGACAAGTTTATGTTCAGGTTTTTAACTTTCCAATTGTTCCGTTCCAAACTCACCTTTGGCTGAATTGAAAACCGCTTCGAAGATACCAATACACAATTCAGGTGTATGTTTTGTTCCATAGGCCAACACTAAAACCAAACCATGAACATCTATACGTCAATGACAACCTTGACGAATTGTACATGTGTTGAAATGTAACTGTGATTCGCTCTTTACTTTATGAAATGTACATAGAGCTTTTTCACTGTTCTATGCACTTATTTTGTCTGTTCTGTACTCGAAGTATATGGTGACTTCAAGATCTGGGTAGTTTCAAAAATCACCCGTACCGGTGTTCCGTTAAGTGCTCCTGAATGGGTTTGATCTCGATCAGGGGGAAGCACTGAGGGCATATCGGGACACGAAAAAATGGCAAAAACTTACAGCATCAATTGCCGAGCACGGTACACTAATTGAGTTTGGAACAGAAAATTTCACTTCCAATTCTGCATGCAAGGAATATTTTACTTTCAACAACACAAAGCACACTAACAACCGATTCAATATTTCATGCGCGAACTCTCGATCATCTTACTTTGCGCCGCGCTGAATATTTTAAAAGCGTCCGGAATAACGACAGAGCGTCTGCGCCCGCCACGGTCAACTTTCCACACCAGACTCCCTCCTAAATCTGCCTCCGCTCATGGGATGTATCGAATATGGGGTTGTGTTGGGTAGATCGTTCACTCATAAGAATTGTTACAAACAGTTCTATGAGTGCAAGTGTATATTTTTGGGTATGACTGTGATTTCGATGAGTGGAATGCGAGAATGTGTAATTTCCATACTATCAAGCCATAGTAGGATTTCCTATATGGAAATGGTTTGTTGGTTGTGTAGCGATTTAACAGGTTTGGCCTATACTATGCAGGAATTTCCTTTAACCCTTTGCCTGCGCCGAATTCAAATCGGGCAGTTTTAGTTATATTGAATATATAAAATATAAAATCTATAAATTGACTATTAAAAAAAAATTAAATTTAAATTTTACATGAGATTATCAAATGATTTAAATTAATAAAAAAATAATAAATTTAACAACCTGCTCGATTACTACAATTTTGAATGCATGCATTTGATTTTGGATGGATTTTGGATTAAATCTTTATGTGCTAGGACCTCATCAATCAATATGCCAAATCTCGTTCAAAACGGAGTTTCACTCTAGACAGGGCAAAAGTATTCAACTTTTAGTAAAAATGACAGCTAAAAATATTAGGCTTTTTTATCTTTCATTCGATTTTAATAATTTTTTTGCATAATACAAAAACTTGGCATAGAAATCCATAAGCTCAAGTTTCATCAAAATGAAAAATGCATAATTAAACCGCCGCCATTTTGAAATTTGCACATACATGATCACCAACATGTGAAAGTCTTCAGATCTAAGTGATTTACACCTAAAAACTAAGTTTCCTCCAGTTTTTTTACACAATTCTTTAGATACATATAGTTTTTATCAAACTACCGAATTTCATTACCATCGGTTGAAAGCTTAGGTCACAACTACAACAACAAAATTTTGTACGGCTGCCATTTTGTTTCAAAAGAGCTGACTTTGAATTGTTTATTGTGAGATTCATCACATACATCAGTGAGTCTTTGTACCAAATTTCATCCAAATTGGAGCTATACTTTGGTCAGAACTGAAATCACGATTTTTGGTCTAAAATGGCCACCATTTTGTTTTTGCCTGGCCGATATAACTGGTTCACGAGCTTAACTGAGATATTTACTCAATACACCTTTCCTGAAAATTTGGTGAAACTCAGAGCAAAATTGAAACCTCTAGCGTGGTCACAAATTTCGTTATATCCTATATATATATATATATATATATATATATATATATATATATATATATATGTATATGTATATATATGTATATATATATATATATATATATATATATATATATATATATATATACACACATATATATATATATATATATATATATATATATATATATATATATATATATATATATATATATATATATATATGTATATATAAGGTGCCCTCCGCAATTAAACAAACTAGAGCAAGAGTTGTAGAATACTTTTTAACATTCACATTGAACTTAAAGAGTTTAAAAAATGTGTACCTAACAGAATGTCATGTTAGATTTTGATTAAATATTATTAGTCATTTTAACATGTACTCATACGTTTATATAGCGTTTTTCATCTATTTTGACTCGTACAACGTCTCACGTTAGTACAGTAGTTACAAGATAAATGACAACGCAATTGAGGGTAGAGTTATGAGAAAACTAGAATAAGTAGTAATTTTGGATAAATTTTAGGAAAATCTTGCTTCGTAGGTCTGCCAAAGATGAAGAAATCTAATCGAAATCACCCAAGTGCATGTGACAATCGAGTAACTTTGATATCTACTAAAGACGACATTCTACATTAAGATGAATTGATTGAGAACACAACTTATACAAATAACTTTGAACGCCACTATATATTTTCAAACATTACAGTTTACGTCTAGTCGCGAATAACTACGCAATTCTACATGTTATGATCCATAATTTGTAGTTTATATAAGATTGAAAGGATGCCATAATTAAAATTCACTAATTTTGGTTTTCATTTTACAACAACTTCACCCGACACGTAGCTAATACAATTGCTAAAACTTCATAGTTGTTTCTGGATTGTATCAAAACGAATCAGCAGAGAAAATGTACAATTTACTTGACTGCTTATGTAACCGATCAAAACTACTCAATTGTATCATACACTTGCTGTGACATATTAATCAATGAAACTTAAAAAGTAACGCCCTGTACTGCTGTTATCCGTTATATTTACTAAAAACAATATGTTTATCGTTAACGTATAGATGTTTGAAACTCAAATTCGTTTCGTATGTAGTATATTTAATTAATGTAACATATATTTTATAGTCTGCGTTTTTCATCTATGTATGCCTATACATTTTTATGCGTGTAGTAAGTTTTAATTATTTAAAAGAACATTGATGGCTTGATATTATCTTTCACGTCTAGTATGTAGCACGGAAGTCAAGAAAATAATATAAACTGACAATGCTTACTCACTAAATTAGTGGTCGTTGCCTTTTTCCAGCGCTAAGATTTTAAGCTCAAATTCGACGATTAACTAGGCTTTTGCCCAAGTGCCCAAAAAAGTTCAAAGTGCATTACCCGGGTCTTCCTCGCTTTGGTAAAAATCTATTACCAGACCTAAAAACGAAACCTCAGCACTAAAAAAGGCACCGAGTAGTCTAACCTTGGCCTCCAAACAATTGTCGCTGCATTCGGCTGACTGCAAACTTTTATTTGCATTGAACAAGCGGCAGCGCCACAACGCAAAAACGAAAATAGTTTGTTTCCTTCCTCTACCATTTACTAGCAATCGCCTGTTCAGAAATATAGTTATTTAAAAATGTAATCATATAGGGTTGCACTTACGGTGCACGCGACTAAACTGGGAAAAAATATGAGAAACACCAAGTCTTGGCCCCAGGGAACCTGCCAACAGTAGATTCACCGAAACAATTTATCCAAAGCAAAAACGAAACTGAAGCTGGTAAATTTTCATCCCATGGGAAAGAAAGCGGTAACGCATTCAAAACCTGAGCAGATGCCCTCCAATACAGCTAAATTAAAGATGGGAAACTCGAGAACAACTTTTTTAATCCCTACTTGCAACACCATGAGCAGAATTCGAGAAGCCGCGAACTGTTCAGCGTCGCAAAAAGAATTACGTGACATTCCCAGACAAAAATGAATTAGGATGGGAAGTCATACAGTGGCACGTTGCATATATATTGGTCACCTATTAATGGTCATGTGTGTGATAGTGGAGTCTGCTAACTCTCAGCTGACCAAAAGCGGTTCAGGAACAGCAAGAGGTTAGAGGGTGTGTTCCGATTTTGTCGATGCAATAACGATTGACTAATAATCAGCAGTGGCGTACGGCCGATTCATTACAAAACACTGAAACAAAGACATGTCATTAAGTTGGGCGAACAACTTGACGTTAAGGTGCAACTCACAATTAACATCGTGCATTTTGGTTGGACCACCCTATATTTGTATGGGCCACCTTATATATATATATATATATATATATATATATATATATATATATATATATATATATATATATATATATATCTCCCTAGCTGGCTCCACGGGTAGAACGCTGGACTCTCACTTGAGAGATGCCAGGTTCGAATCTCAAACACAGCTTTTTCATTAAAAATAAAAAGTTTGTCTACCCAGCTAGGGTAAATTGTCCATTGGAAGATGGTAATTTTGATGGACCCTCCCCACCCACCCCGATCCTAACTAACCTCACGGAAACCCCATTAACCCTAACCCCTTGCCAACCCGCAAATGAGGCAGCGTGGCAAGGTATTGTGTCAACCCCCCCCCCCCCCCCCCATCATGAATAGACAGAATAAGCACCAGCCCTCATTCTCCGTAGGCCGAAGTGGACCTAGGATAGGTAGCTCCCAGGGACAATCCACGAAGGCAGAGGGTGTTAAGAATCCGCGGAGGTTAAACCGCTACCAACCACACCTGACAACGCTACACATAGCGACATACAATTGCCGATCACTATCAAGCCAGGCAAGGCTAATTGAACTAGAAGAGGAAACAACTAAAATTAAATGGGACATCATTGGTCTGAGCGAAACCAGACGTAAAGAAGAAAACATGATTGTACTAGAATCGGGCAACATCCTATATCACCATGGGACCCAACTAGGTAGAACCAGCGGAGTAGGGTTCCTAGTCAACAAGAAATGGGCAGATAGGATAGTTAACGTCACAGGTATCTCAGATCGAGTAGCCAGCCTAACACTCAAGCTCTCTCAGAGATACACAGCGCAAATCATACAAGTCTATGCACCAACAACCAGCCACACTGATGAAGAAATTGAAGAGTTCTATAATGAAATAAATCACGCTTGGGACAACAACAGCAGCCACTTCAAATATCTAATAGGCGACTTCAATGCTATTATAGGGGGGAAGAAAGACGACGAAATCCTGGTAGGAAAATTCGGTTTGGGCACAAGGAACGACAGAAGAGAAAGACTGGTCCAATTCGCCCACCAACATAGCCTCTATATAGCAAACTCGTTCTTCAAGAAAGGCCGAAATAGAAAATGGACTTGGCAAGCCCCAAACGCAATCACAATGAATGAAATTGACCTGATCTTAACCGACAAAATGAGAACAGTTAAGGATGTTTCAATAATAAATAACTTCAGGACAGGAAGCGATCATCGTCTGGCTAGAGCAAAGATTACCCTAGACCTAAAAACTGAAAGGCTTAGATTAGTTAGAAAACCAGCAAAATCAGGTATTAACATAGACAACATCAGGGACAACGCCGATCTCTACCAAGAAATGCTAGACTCCGAAATGCGCAATAAGGACGCAATGTTTCTCGCAGACGCAATCCTGAAATGCGCCAAAGAAGTAGGTGGACCAAGCGTCGATAATAAACACCACAAGCTCTCAAATGAAACAAAGGCTCTACTTAGAAAACGCAGGGAAATGAAGCTATCCTCGAACATCCAAAGGATTGAGTACACTGAAACCTGCAAAACAATTAGAAAGAAAATAACAGAAGATGTGAGGAACTATAACGAGAAACTAGTAGAGATTGCCATCGAGAGTAACAAAAGCCTCAAGAAGGCAAAACGAGCATTACTGATTGGTAGAAAACAGGTGATTGCTATGCAACATGAAAACGAAAGAATAACCGACAGGAAAAGAATATTAGAGATTATCACCAGCTTCTATCAAGATCTCTATAAAGCCCCCGAAGCAAGCCAGAGAGCAGCAACTACAACAGCAGCACTTGAGGAAGACGTACCAGAAGTTCTCATTGATGAAGTGGATCTGGCGCTGAAACAAATGAAAAATGGTAAAGCAGCCGGCAATGACGGCATCACAGCGGAATAACTGAAATATGCGGGCAGAAAAACATGGAATATTCTGGCCAACGTATTCACAAAGTGCATCAGAACCAGACAAATTCCTGACCAGTGGAACAGCGCCAACATAATTCTGATCCACAAGAAGGGCAGTAGAGAAGACATTAGAAACTATAGACCGATAAGTCTTCTCCCTGTGTTCTATAAAGTATTCACCAAAATCATCAATAACAGAATACAGTCAGCCCTAGATGCAGAACAGCCACGAGAACAGGCTGGCTTCAGGAGTAGCTTCAGCACTATAGACCATATCCATACACTAAGAGAGATCATGAGCAAAGCGAAAGAGTATGAACTCCCTCTCGCCCTGGCATACATTGACTTCGAGAAAGCCTTCGACTCAATATATCCTGACGCCATAATAAGAGCGCTTATAAGCCAAGGTATTGAGAAACCATATGTAGAAACACTAGCCAACATCTACAAGAACGCCAAAGCGAAGGTCAAAGTGTTCGAGGATACACCAGAGTTTCCCACACAAAGAGGTGTTAGACAGGGGGATACTATATCACCAAGACTCTTCAACGCCACCCTGGAGGAAATCTTTCGAGGCCTAGAATGGGATAATAAAGGCTTAATCATAGATGGAGAACGGCTAAATAGCCTACGATTTGCTGATGACATAGTCCTCATCGCCCAAACCCAGGATGAACTACAAACGCTACTCAAAGACTTAAGTGCAGCTAGTGAGACAGCAGGACTGAGAATGAACCTCAATAAAACAAAGGTTATGTACAATGAATTCATAACGAGAGGCCAGGATAAAATATCAATTAATAACACTGATTTAGAAGTGGTAGACGAATATGTGTATCTAGGCCAAGCAATAAACAACTCAGGATCGCTACTACCCGAAATAAACAGACGAATTAAACTAGCGTGGAGTGCGTTTGGAAAAAACTCCATAATCTTCAAGTCAAAAATGAAAGTCCACCTGAAAAAGAAAGCCTTTGATGAATGCATTCTGCCAGTCATGACCTATGGTTGTGAAACATGGACTCTGACCACAAACACCATAAGAAAACTTCAGGTTGCCCAAAGGGCAATGGAAAGATGCATGTTGGGTATCACAAGAAGAGACAGAAAAAGACTAACCTGGATAAGAGCAAAAACACAGGTAACGGATGTGATCAATAGAATCAGAAGTCTCAAATGGCGATGGGCTGGACATTTGGCAAGAATATCAGACAATAGATGGACCACAAAAGTTATGAATTGGTACCCAAGCGGAGTCAAAAGACCAAGACGGCGCCCGAAACTTAGGTGGAACCATGACATAAGAAAGCTAGCTGGCATTACCTGGACACGTATAGCTAAAAACAGACAAAAGTGGAGGGAAATGAGAAGTCAATACGTAGGGGAGGCTACACCATGATCCGTATACATGGTTGATAAGCTGACAATGATGATGATGATGATATATATATATATATATATATATATATATATATGTATATGTATATATATATATATATATATATATATATATATATACATATATATATATATATACATATATATATATATATATATATATATATATATATATATATATACATATATCCACACGAGGTGGTTCACATATGATGGGGACAAATACTCTGACACGATTATTTACTTTCGAAAAGCATTACAAAAATTTACAGGTTTTCTAGGTACTCTCCCTTATAAGTTTCGCGTTTTGCCCACCTCTCTGAAAGCTTTTTAATGCCGGTATTCTTTGGCCCATTTAAACTCAGGCACTCACTACCAAGCTGATTTTGCAAACGCAGAATAATTTCCGTGTCATTAACGCCTTCCCACACAAAAAAACGAATGACAATACGTTGCGCAACGGCGGACGGCACATGACGTTCACTCATGGTCGTAGCACGCCCGTGAAACATGAACTTCAGACGAAAACTATCATATATTCACGCCATGACCTTCACAACATACATGCGCGCCGTCTACAGCGTTTATCTCCATCATATGTGAACCATCCTCGTATATGTCTGTATAAATGTATACTCGTATATGTATAGATATCTATTTATATATATATATATATATATATATATATATATATATATATATATATATATATATATATATATATATATATAAATATATATAAAGGGTGATTCATAACAAGTGTACACATTTTTGTCGAAAAAAAACATAGTTTTTGTGAAAATTGAGCTGTAATGTTTATTTATTATGAAAATTTTGTCCCTTACAATTAAATATGAAACACTACTTCGGGCATATAATCACCTCGTGCTGCTCAAACGATTATTGTAATTTTCGATGTTTTTCTCACTCATTTCCGGCGTTATTAGGCGTATGTTGGCTCGAATATTGTTTTTTAATGCATCAGTAGTCTGGGGAGCATCAGCGTAAACACGATCCTTTAGAAATCCCCAAAGGAAGAAGTCACAAGGAGTCAAATCACACGATCTCGCCGGCCAATTTATGGGTCCATTTCGTGAAATTATTCGATTTCACGTAGACCACGAAATGTTTGCACTGGCGATTCATTATTTTTGTGAAAAGTTTTAACAATAATAAAACGTTCGGCTGATGCGTATGACGCCATGGTTAGAATTTTAAAAGAACAATCTGTCAATATATGGACCTGAAGTTGGTGATAAAGAAGAGTTAAGGCCCATTCACATGTGTACACTTGTTATGAATCAGCTTTTATATATATATATATATATATATATATATATATATATATATATATATATATATATATATATATATATATATATCTGCCAGCTTGAAGGTGCCTCACGATGTAACAAAACGAGACCTGGCCCGAAGTAATGTGTCAAGCGGTTCCAGGCTGGGTTCTCAGATAGACATGGGAGGTGTTTAGTGGGAGTCCCAATCTCTGTGCATATAATGGCATTCACCTCCCTACTACAAAAAAATATATAGGGGTATCAGTTAATTCGTGTGGTTTGTTTTTGAAAATTTAAGCTTTATTGTGAAAAGTTGCTTTTAGACGATCGGAAATGGTTTGTTGAGCGACGCCAAGTGATTTCGCAAATTTGGGAGCTATGTCTCCAATTCGTGATATTCAAACTTTTTTGGCTGTCCGGGCCGTTCATCGCCCTCCAAGTCAAAATTGCCACTTTTAAACCGTGCAAACCACTTCTGGCACGTACACTCAGCTAGAGCATGCAGACCATACACTTCCACCTAAATACAATGACTTTCGGCAACTTTTTTCTTCAATGAAGAAGTACTACCTGCAAAAACACGTTATTCGGCACAAAATTCGACATTTTCAGAGTAGGAAAAAGTATTGTTGTTTACGCTTCAGCTCAATGACACATGCTGATTATGAAACTGTATGACAGTAGCTTCCCAACACATATTTGGAAAGGTGAACCACTGAAATACAAATCGTCGTCTGTTAAAAACCGCATGAATTAACCGTTACCCCTATTATATACGCATAAATATATACGTATATATATATATATATATACATATATATATACATATATATATATATATATATATATATAGATATAGACATAAATATACGAGGGTGGTTCAAATACAATGGAGACCAACGCTGTAGATGGCACGCATGTATGTTTTGAAGAGTATGTGTTAACTGGGTCCTTCACGAACAGTGTGGCATAGTCTTCGTCAGGAGTGCATGTTTCACGCGCGTATGTATGTGTATATATGTATATATGTATTTATATAAATATATATATATGTATATATATATATATATATATATATATATATATATATATATATATATATATATGTATATATATATATATATATATATATATATATATATATATATGTATTTGTATATATATATATATATATATATATATATATATATATATATATATATATATATATATATATATATATATATATATATATGTATATATATATATATATATATATATATATATATATATATATATATATATATTTATATATATATCTATGTTTTTATGTATATCTATATATATATATATATATATATATATATATATATATATATATATATATATATATATATATATATATATAAATATATATATTGTTTACATATATACATAGATATATATATATATATATATATATATATATATATATATATATATATATATATATATAGATATATATATATATATATATATATATATATATATATATATATATATATATATATATATATACATACATACTGTCGCGTGTTATGGTTCGTGGCCAATGATTTTAATGTTTCGGTGGGGAAAGTGAAAACGCACTGTCTTCTAAATTAAGTTAAAAGAGCTTATTTACTAAGAAAAAAGCACAATCATTAATGTAAATTTCACTAATTTTACATTTCACTTTGCCTATAAATTTTTAATTCAAATGTCAAATAAAATCACTTCACAATCAATCAATCAATATCGCCTTCACCTCACGCTCCACTCTATCGCAGTTTTTATTATATCGCGGTTGTAATCTCGCAGTTTTACTATCGCGGTTGTAAACTCGAAGTTTTACTATCGCGCTTGTAATGATCCTCCCATTCATCCAGCTCGGCTTTATTTAGGGTCTCTAGGCATTCAATCTATTTCTCGTACATTCACGAACTACCTGGAGTATTCGGGCAATGGCCCAGTGACGTCACTTTCAGATGTTGATCATGATGTTCTTAATGGTTGTGAAAACAATTGCGACAGTAGCTCGCAAAATTATTTGTACATGTAACGCTGCCTCCACCTCAGTTATTTTCGCCCCAAAAAGGTGTGTGGCCAGTTGTAGTCAATTTTCCCTGGGTAATATGGGACAAGACGGTCCAAATGCACGATTTTGATTTTGGCTCTTGGCTTACGGTGTTCCTGTATGTGGTATACAACGTCGTTGATTCGTTTTGTATCTCGGTATGGTCCCTCCCAGTTTTGCTACAACTTTGGAGAACTTCCCTTTCGCCGTTGTGGGTTATATAGCCACACCAAATCATCTTGCTGGGAGCCATTAGAATTTGCCTTTTGATCATCCCTGGTCTTCATGCGGTCAGTAACCGATTCGAGGTATTTTCGCACTGTCCGATGTATCTGGTTCAACCATTGCCTTAGCTCATTTGCGTACTCTGAGATCGTTTGGGGTTTCGGAGGGGTGTTCCGAACTTTATATCGGCCGACAGACGAAAAGTCTTTCCAAAAATGACTTTGGCTGGGGCTTGGCCCATAGATGCATGTTCGGCAGCTCTGCACGCCATCAAAAATAGTGGGATGTGTCGGTTCCAATCCCTTTGGTTCTCGTCAATCATCTTGGCCTGGTGTCTATTGAGTGTGCCGCTGAAACGTTCGACCATTCCATTGGAATGGGGATGCAGCGGTGTTGTCCTCATTTTCCGTATTTCCAGCAGCTCGCACATTTCGCTAAAAGTTAGTGACTTGAAGTTTCGGCCTTGATCTGAATATAGTTCACATGGTACGCCGTACCTACTGACCCAATTTAACACTAGCTGTTTGGCTACAGTAGTTGCTTCCTGGTTGGGAATGGGTTAGACGTCGGGACACTTGCTGAAAAAATCGGCTACAACCAGCGTGTATTGATTCCTCCATTCAGATTCAGGAAAGGGTCCTATGATGTCGACAGCAATTCTTTCATACGGTACGCCCACGTGTCCTCTCAGTCGTCGCTTTGGAACTTAGACGGAAGTGCGAATTTAGCATCTGTGGCACCCGTCCTCTAAGTTTTCTCGAGAGTGGACCCAGTAGCACCTTTCCCGCAATTTCGCTAAGGTCTTGTAAACACCAAGGTGGCCTCCCGAGGATCCTTCATGCTTTTCCTTAATCACATCGTGGGTTCAGCTTTTGGGAAGTGTAGTTTGCATCCTATAGGTGCAGGTCTTCCAGGTTAGGCCTCGAAGCACGTATTCCATCAGACGTTCGAATGTGGGAGGAGCATTGCAAAGCCCAAATGGCATCGCCACAAATTGCCACAATCCGGTTCTAACTGAAAATGCGGTCTTCTCTCGGTCCTTCTTGTCGGTTTCTACCTGACCCACTTCAGTATTGCGGACGTAGATTCCCGGGCTTTGTCTGTGTCTTGCCTCCTTTCTCAATAATGGTCGTGAGTAGCTTTCAAAGAGATGATGGTGGAAACAGGCTGGCAGCTGCCGATGACATCTCCCGCTTTGATGCTCGTAGTTGAGTCTGCGGTGTTAAGGACTCTAACTGGCACGTACACGTTCCTTATAGATCTTACAAGGCTTCGTCCTACAATCAAACTGCGCAATGCGGATGTCTTCGTTGGCTCTATCAGATAAGATCGGTGGTCTCCAGAATCACAATCAAGTTTGGCCCATACAATGCTTTCGGAAGAATTCGGTACATCAGTGTCGGTACATATTACTACATTCATCTTGGGGACTAGGACACGTGAGTCCTCCATCAATACTTCCACATTCTGCCATTTCAATACCCGTTTGCCCAAGTCCAACGTGATTCCATGTGGTTGCAGAAAATCCATTCCGAGAATGCAGTCATCCATAATTTTCGTGACCAGAAAATAATGTCAGAATGCAAGGTCTCCAAACTGTATCTGGAGGTTGACCTCTCCATGAACAGGTGCAGTTTCCCCCGTAGCTGTCTGTAGTGAGGAAATTCTGCCCTTGTGAAGTTGTTGCTGTCTAACTAGGTCTGGTCGGATAATCGGTCCGGTTGCACCAGTGTCGATGGTTATGGTGCAGTGTTCTCCGTCAACTTGACCCGGAAGGCATAAGTCCGCTTCTCCACGATGTAGTCTTGACACGGTCATGGTGGTGCTGGGGACGTCAATCCTCCTAGCCAACCTCTGCCCCACGAAGTTGGCTCTTACATGTTTTCCGACCTCTCTGTTTGAAGAGCTTCCATTCTGGGCTCCTGACTCGGTCTAGATCTCCTCCTAGCTGCACACCCTGGAATATAGCTCGGTTTTCTTCGCTTCTTGCAGTCTCTTTGCAGGTTCCCTTCTCTCCGCAGTTCCAGCATCTAGGCGCACCATTTACATGCGGGTCTCGCTCAATTTCCACGCGCTCACACCTGCAGTCGTCTGCCGCTACCTTGCGAACCCGGGCAGTGGTACGAGTCACATTTTTCGCTGCCTCAAAGTTCAGACTATAAGCCAATGCATCCTTGACCGTTTGCTTTTGGGCTAAACGCACGGCTTGTTGCAATTCCAGGTCCTTTGATGCGCTGATGAATGCTTCTGTCGCTGCGTCATCTCGATGTTCTGGGTCGTACGCTGGGTAAGCCAAAAGTGCCAGTCAATGACATGGGCTAGCTGTTATAAGGTTTCACCAGACTTCTGTATCCGATGCCTTAGCTGTGCCCAACAAATCTGCTTCAGAAGATCGTCTCCATAACGCATCTCAAGCGCATTCATTACAGCATTTGGGTTTGAGTGCAATTCAACGGGGAGCGTCTGCAAAAGCTTGGCAGCTGGGCCTCTTAGAGCAAGAATTAATGCAGTTGCTCGTTCCTGCTCATTTCAGTGATTTGTCCTTGCGGCAGCCTCAAACAGGGTCTTGTAAATACTCCAGACCGTTAGCCCATCGAATATTGGTGCTTTCTTATTGCTGTTTGAGCTTTGCGCTGCGGTTATAAGCGGGGCTGGTGAGGTGGTTACTACCGCGTTCGCTGCTTCCAATTCCTTTCTCACGTTTTCCATCTCATGGTTGATTCTCTCCACGACCTGTCTGATCTCATATTTGATTCTCTCTTCAACCTGGCTGACCTTCTCCTCGACCTGGTAAGCCTTTTCCTCGTCGCATTTAGTTTGTTTGTTCAAACTACCGTTCTTGCACTTCCTTGATTTCGATCGCTTGTTGGTTCAGCTTCGCCGCTAAACTGGCTGACTGTTCGTTTAGCTCGGGCTGTTCCTGTTAGCTACCTGTTCCAAGGTATATATGCCATATCGGCAGAGCATATATACTAACTAGCACCTGCAATCTAGGAGCTGTCAAAATGAAAAGAGAGGGAAATAAACGTGTAAAAGATGGATTAAAGTTTACCATGTGTTGGTAAAATTGCAAGCAAATTCAAGTTTTTGTTTACCATACATACGCACTTTTAGTCCAATTCTCTCTACTCCATAAGTACCGTAAGAAATAAAATTTGTTCTAGTTGCAGCTGCTATTTAGTAGATATGCTCTGATATCGGGCTTCCTGTAGTACTTATTCATATGTTTAACCGTTGAGAATGCTCAGATGAATAAGAACTGGATGGGCTAAGCTCATATAAAATGCATGAGAGAGCATGCGACCGGTTCCTGCTCTCTTCCAAGCGAACTGTCTGTCATTTCCTCCCCATCTGCCTCTTGCTGGTCACTTTCTGGTTCCAGAAGCTGACTAGATGTGAACTGTCTGTCATTTTGACTGATGCAAATTGGACGCCAAATTGGCCAATTTGCAAGCTACGTCGCGAATTTTGTCCGATATTAAAACTGTGGAAAGTGTTCACGATCTAAATTCGTTCCAAGTGTATAAAGAATCGATTGTGGTTTATAATTCAAGTAACTTTAACGTGTGACGCTGTGAAATTAATTTAGAATTTCAAAATGAAATGTGTAGTGCCTTCGTGTAAGAATCATAGCAGAAAAGGATATGTAGGTGTTTCATTTCACAAGTGAGTAGTTAATTTGTTAATGTTTTGCATGTTTTTCATACAATGCTGAAGGTTTTTCAAATAGAAAGCAAATTTTTGGTATTGTATGAAAATTTGTTTACATTGAGCAGCAGCCATGTTTGCTTGTGCAATTTGGCTCTCTCTAAGGTTGTAAACAAGAGCGTAGCAGTAGGAAAAGTGGTCGCAGGGGTTGTTGCAACCATTTTGTCACGTGGTTGTCCACTCCAGTATTATTTAATTACTCAATGTGAGAATGGAACACTGGAGTGGAACATCAACTCAAATTTTGTCATCATTTTCAGATGCGCCACGAGCGTTGGTCTCTTGATTTGATTTTCGAAGGGTTTAGTTTTAAAAGGGAACTGAAATTTAGAAAATTTTGAATTTGTAAAAATTGACTACCATTGCATAATTTAATGATAATGTTTCTATTTCAAACCTGAACAGTTTGTTAAACTTAAGTTAGATAAATAGAAACTGTCATATTTATTTTTATCATTGCGGCCTTTGCTTCTTTCAAATGGCATTAGTGAAGAACGAACGACAAAATATAATAAAATTCCACCACGTATCATAGTGTCCATAACAGTAATAATAGCATAATTCTTAGGACTAGCAATTTAATGTCGGAAGAATCATCACGTAAAACTAATGTGTATGACGGCAACCATAATGACTTATCAACGAATCTTAATGGTATTGGGAGTGATACAGACAAAGCACAAAATGATTTAACAACGATGGCAAGTAGCAATAGTTACCTGGAAAGTATTGGTGCTAGTAACAATAGTAGGAAAAGCGAAATTACGATAGTGATTCGAGTGAAAATAGCAGTACCCACGGTTGTACTTTAGGTAACAATGAGAATTTGAAGAAAAAGAGCATCGTTCGTCGGTCTTGTCAATCGATCTCAACGAAGAAGGCACTCAAATAGCCGATGAAAGTGATGATGAAGAGATTTCTGCGCATACAACCATCGTTTCAGCCCCACCTGTTTCCAGCAACCAGCGAATCATGACGAGGAGAAAATCGGCTCGAAACCATCAAAACGGTGATCACTAATTTAAGGACTAGAATTATGTTGGACATGATAACAAACAATTTTTGTAAATTCCTACAATCTAATGCAATACTCTAAACTCAATGTGCATGGTGATTGGTTCGAAGCATATGGTATTGGAGAGAGTGTTTGCTTTTTCATTTCTTCCTTCCGAATTTACTGGCACAGTGGAAATTGCTTTACGTGCCGGGCACGCAATTCTGGTTCTTCTTAACAAAAAAAAAACTTGGGTAAATAATGGTATGATGAGCTTAAGCTTGTTGGATAGAAATCTTCGTTAGAAAATAAGAGACTTTTTTTTTACAATGCGGTGTTGTTAGTTGTCGCGTGCATTCGTTCGTGATAACGCTTCTAATGACTTCGGTAGTGACAAAATTGCCTAATTTCTACTGAATATACTACTCGTAGATTACGCAATTCATATGTAATGTAAAATGCGAAAGAAATGAACAAAAACAACATTAATATTGCAGTTCACAATGAGGCCTCATTAGTGTTGTGACCAACTCCCAGTCCATCCCATAAGTTTGTTTTTGTGTTTATGTTATTTAAGACGAAATTTTTAAGCAACACCACCAATGAACGAATTTAGAAGACAAAAAAATTTTTAAAAATGACATGTAAAACGGCGCAGTGTTTTTTTTTTTTTTTGTTAAGAAAAAAAAAACTCATGTAACGTAGCATGTTTGTAAAGTAAACTTGTTTTCGACGCAAGTACAAGATAAAGACGAAATTCGTCCTTTTCTATAAAAGCAAACACGTTTCATAATCTTCAAAAAAGTGTGTCACTTTGAACACATTAACTCTTATCTGAAAATTGTTTTATGGTTCTCTTTTATTGAAGAATACAATGAAGTTAAAAGGAATTGCTGACCAAAAAAAAACTATTTTAAGTTTTCCATAAAATTATTTTCAATTTTAGGTTATTTTATTCATTAACCTTGAAGTATTTATTTATTCAACATATATGGTAGTTTAAACTTAATTTGTTCATGCAACATACTATTAATTTTTAATCATATTTTAATAATTTTTATGTAATTTTTAACATGTTTCTTCATGATTGAAGATGCTTTATTACTTCGTTCAAAGTACCAAGAAAAGATCTTGGAACATTTTAAAATTTTAATTATAGTTTTGAGTTGGTTCATAGCGTAAACAAATTTCGCTATGTTTTTGAACTTATTTAACAAAAATGATTCATTCGTTTGATCGTACACAAATAATTTATCCACTTCGCACTATGAAGTTCATATTGTTGATTTCTATAAATGCAACTATGTTAATAAGAAAATTGTTTACTCCAGATAACATTTGTACTTCGAGCATAAAAAATTAAATAAAAAAAAAAGAAGAATTTAATAACTTATAAGTTAGTTAACTTCAAGTTTCTGATTCGATCTTACAAAACGCTATTTTTATTCTAACATTTTAATTCCTTATTAGATTTACATAATTTTAACTTACGATTTCATTTCGCAAGATTTTTTTTAATGAGTAAAAAATTACTTAATTCCATTCCATTTAACTTGGAATTCGATTTCTTTCGAATTGTAATTTTTAGAAATAATTTTATGATATTGTTATTTAATTTCGCAAGAATTTAGAATGAGTTTCAGCCCTTCTAACAAACTAAACCCAACTTTATATTCTATTGTATAAACAAATATGCTCATATAATTATTAACAACGAAATTTACATTACTAGTTAGCTCAAGATTTCTTTGTATCCCACAAAGGATGATGTTTATTTTCACGGTGCTAAGTGATAATATCTATGTTCCGTTCAATAGCAACAACTGTATATAATTTCTCTGTTTATTAGAATTTTAGTGCTCTTTTAGAAGTAGACTACGCTTCATATGAGATTAAAAGAAGGAATGTATTTCTATAATTTTAAATGATTAAAATGAATTGCTAAACTTACTCACGACTTTCCTTTTCAGTGGTTCTTCTTTTTCAGTGGGAAAGGAAGTGCAGGGTAGGTATGCCTTCGCGAGGGTAGGGTTTCGAAGAATCCGCTGAGGTCGGTTTCGCGTCGTGCGCGGTACGCGGTACCTTTGTTGTTTTGTCGTTTTATTAGAGTAGTTTTCGTCGGGTTGAGTTAGAGTAGCATACTTTTCGGTACCGCGTCGGAAATTCGGGAACGCGAAATAAAAATTAGCTTTTGTTCTTTGACTGGTTATAGGAAGAAATACGGAGTAACGTAAAGTAGGTTTCTTCTCCGTATGGTTTTGTTTTGTAACGCGTTTTGAAAACGGGCGTGTACAGGTGGCTGAAAATATGTAAATGAGCGTAACCCATTCGGAGACTCGCGACCGAAATCCTCTCCGAACTAGCTGGCCGACAAGCAGCCACCGCGTCAATGGGTTACGGTGCACGGATTGGTTGACCGGTTGGTACCATCCGTTGGCACTACTCAGACTTAACGTCTAGAACCGATGAGAGGTCGGTTCCGCGTTCGAACCTCAAAAGGTTAAAATCATTACAACTGGCGCCCAACGTGGGGCCCAAAACATCCTAAGGGGGAAAGAAATTCGCGTCTTCTGACGAGTTGGTCCTTTACGGAGGATGTAAGGTACTTTGGTACTCGAGTCCCACTATCAGGAGCAGTGGAGTTGTGTGATACACTCTAGCAGTCGCTTCACGTGAGTTGTAGCTTCCGCTCTCCTTTGTTTGATTTTGTTTTCGCGACAAAATCCTTCCGATGTATTGTCCCAGGCTAACCCCTGTAAGGACCTTCTATTTTCTTGATGGAACTGCCAGCCTGATGGGTTTACCTATCAGCATGGACTCTCAAGAAAATAGAAGGCTACCTTGCCTTTATGTCGCGGAAGGATTCTACTTATTTCGTATGCGTGATAGACGAGTGGTATCGGTTCAACGTTCGGTGGCGTATGCTGGAGTTGCGAAGCCCAGAATGCGCCACGCGTCGGGGAATTTTGACCGCGTACAAAATCGTTACGGTAGCTCTACCACTTGTCTCGTCGACTCATGTAACGTAGATTAGAAACGGTTTGTAATGTATGTGGGTTTAGGGGTTAAATTTCGTAAATCGACCGAAAGCACCCTTTCTTCGGCAGATTACCACGCACTCTCATTTCCCGTTGGAGGAGTCGACTGCTGGAAAGGAAAGTGATTGTCAAATTTTTTTTTTTTTTTCCATTAGTAATAGCTCGCCACTATCGACCACTAGTATAGTCTTAAGTTTTAGTCATATTTAAAGACTTAAAAATTTAATTTAAGATCGATTTCTATTGCTTTATCATTCATGTAATTAAATACGAATGGCCGATATTTTGAAATAATTGTTAGGAATGATAAATTGGAATCAATACTACAAAAATTAAAATGGAAGAGAACGTTAATTTTGTGAAGATGATTGGTATGCAAGGAGCCGTAGGCGGTGAAGTTCCGGCCGCAGTTGTCGTGTCCGAGGTGACCCCCATGCCTTCCGCCCACTCCATTGACACCCTCGTGGCGTTGATGCGAGATATGTCGGAGAGGATTGGCAACCTGGAGGGAAAGCTCCAGAATCTCCCCATGAGCCAACCACCCAGCCGCGTGAGAACTCCGCTTGGCTGGGAGCCCAATCCCAGTGTGGCTATGCCCCTCTCTCGACCACCCGAGCAATGGGCCCCACCTCCAAGGAACTCGGGAATGGATCCCAGAGCTCCCGAATATAGACCACGACACAGCACCGCACCTCCGTTGGTACCTCTAGTCCCCGAGGCAGTTCCGTACAACAGGTCAACCGAGGATGCGATCCCCCCCCGGGAACGCATTGACACCTTTTCGAGACCCGACGCCTCGTATCATGGAGAGTTGGCGCCTGAACTTTACGGGTTTCAACGATATGATATCGGCGGACCGGTTCCTTTTCCGAATTCAGGCGTCAGTATCCAGCACCCTGGGAGGTGATTCCTCGGCCTTCCTCCGGCATGCACATCTTTTGTTCAGCGGTGACGCTGCCGACTGGTACTGGAGTTTTAAGGAATCGACGCCACGTCCCACTTGGAACTCTTTCAGTGCAGCCTTCCGCAATCGATTTGAGGATGGCTTCACTGAGAGAGAACTAAGGGAACAATTAAAGAAACGGAAAGAAGGCGCTCACGAACCGTTCGACCAGTACTACACAAGCTTAGTGAGATTGAGCACTCGCTTGCGAACAACCATGCCCGAGGATGAACTGGTAGAAATTATCAGAGAGAATATGCGTTGGGATCTTCAGAACAGCCTTCTGCATTTTCCCATCAACACCATACAGGGATTGCGCCTCCATGCCCGTAGGCAAGAACAATTGGATGAGCGGCGAGGCACCTTCCGTCCACAACCTCGCATAACGGGACCAAATCCCCGAAATCATCATACCGCGAGTTGATGGCAGCGGACCACCTGCTTGCTGACCCAGTACCAGTACCGAGGAGCGGAGCACCCCAGGAGCTTGAGGACCCAGCATTGATTGATCGACCCTCCCTTGAAGCAATTACAAGCCCGACGGTCTGTTGGAACTGCCGACAAACGGGGCATCGGTTCTATGCATGTCCAGCGGAGCCGACGCTTTTCTGTTACCGCTGCGGGAAGGCCGACACATATGCACCTGACTGCGCAAATTGTAAAATGCGAAAAAACTTGCCACCGAGTGCCGCGACCACCCGTCGGCACTCCTAAACCCCGGACGAACCAATCCTGACCCCATCACTAGCTATGACCAAGCTCCCGACATGACTCCAATTCTGCTGACTCGCACCGCTAAACACAGTTCTCCCGAAGTTCCACAACCGACGCCATCCTTCGCCAAGGCCAACGCGCAGGGAAATGATAGCGAGGCGAAAGTTCCTTGGCATGTCAAACCTTTCCACGTCAGGCTGCGGAATTATTTGGCTACTCGACAGCGCATCTTCCATGAGGAGTTGGCTACAAATGTCCCACCACGAAGAAAGTGAGCCACGCGTCGGATGCGGAGCTTCTGGAGAAAAGTGAGGCGTCGAGGAAGGTGCTGAAGGACATACACATAGACGAATTATTGAGGGATGACGTCCGGCCATATGCGTCAGTACACCTCCTGCAAAAACGAGTGTCAGGCTTAGTCGATACGGGAGCCAGTGTGAATTGCATATCCGCCGATTTTGCAGGGGAGGTACTGGCAAGGCACGCGGACCAAATCCGTCATTTCACCTCCTGGTTAAGCACGGCGGACGGAACTCGTCACTCTGTAGTGGGAAAAATTACGACGGATGTCACCTTTAAAGGAGTAACTAAACCTCTGGAATTTTACATCATACCTCAATTAACCCAGAATCTTTATCTAGGAGTGGATTTCGTTCGAAAATTTAACTTGGCCCCGGCACTGTTTTCCGGTACGACCCTGGAGTCCGTCACCACTGTTCCTGACCAATCTCAACCCACTCACTTATTACGACATACACTGGATGTAAATCAGCAACTGCGTCTTGACTCGGCTATATCGGCTTTTCCATCGCATGAGAAGGAAGGTCTCGGGCGGACTGCACTGGTGTTCCACACTATAGATGTGGGGGATGCTAAACCCATAAAACAGAGACATTTTGCCATATCTCCGGCGAAGGAAAAGTCGTTATATGCCGAAGTGGATCGAATGCTAGCATTAGGCGTAATCGAAGAATCACAGAGCGCGTGGGCTTCCCCAGTCACCTTAGTTGTCAAGCCGAACAAGGTCCGGTTATGCTTAGATGCCAGACGCTTGAACGCCGTCACTGTCAAGGACGCATACCCTCTACCGTTGATTGAAGGCATTTTGAGTCGGTTGCCTAAAGCCCACTTCATCACGAGCTTAGACCTCAAGGACGCCTTCTGGCAAATTCCTTTAGACCCTGGCTCAAAGGAGAAAACAGCCTTCACAGTCCCAGGTCAGCCCCTGTATCAATTCGTGACCATGCCATCCGGATTGTGCAATGCCCCCCAAACAATGACGCGCCTTATGGATAAGGGATACCACCTCATCTGCGGCACCAAGTTTTCGTTTACTTGGATGATCTGCTGCTTATAACCGAGACCTTTAACGAACACATCGACCTGCTTCAGGAGGTGGCTCTGCACATACGGAGGGCAAGGTTAACCATCAACATACAGAAGAGTCAGTTCGTGATGACGGAGGTGAAGTATTTAGGTCACATCATTGGGCATGACCATATCAAGACCGATCCGGACGAGACTCAAGTGATTGACGTTTTTCCATTACCCAAGACCACCAAGCAATTACGCCAATTCTTAGGCTTATGCGGATGGTACCAGCGTTTTGTACGTGACTATGCCACCATTACCACTCCTTTGACCGACATGCTGGGTAAGGGACGTAGATTCGTCTGGGAAGAGCCCAGCTTGCGAGCCTTTGAAGAGCTAAAGAAGAGTCTGACTACAGCCTCCGTACTGCACAGCCTGGACTTTGACAAACCGTTCTCAATCCATTGTGACGCGAGTCAACACGGGGTGGGAGCAGTCTTAGTCCAGGTTGCACAAGACGGTGAGGAGAGACCTATAGCCTTCATGTCTCACAAGTTGAACCCAGCCCAGCGAAATTACACGGTCTCCGAGCAGGAATGTCTAGCTGCGGTGTTGGCGATGAAACGCTTCCGAGCCTATGTGGAGGGACACACCTTTGAAATCGCTGATGAGCCAGACTGATCTCAACGGCAGATTGGCCAGGTGGGCACTGAAATTACAGGCATTTGACTTCACAATTCGCCACCGAAAAGGAAGCCAGCATGTAGTCCCCGACACCCTATCCAGAATGTTCGCTCCTGAAGGAGCCGAGTTGGTTCAGGAGGACGACAGCCCCCAATTGATCGATCTGGACCATTCTGCCTTCAAATCAGCCAGCTACATCCAACTGATTCACACTATCCAGAATCAACTGTCCCAGCTTCCTGAACTGCGGTTGACGGATGGATTTATTTATAAGCGGATGGGACACGCATCCAGAGACCCCATACAAGAAGAAGAACAGTGGAAGTTGTGGGTGCCCGAAGAATTAACCACTGATCTCATCAGACGGGCTCATGACCACCCATCAAGTGCGCACGGCGGATACGGTCGTACACTTAGGCGGTTGAAAACCTGTTTCTTTTGGCCTAAGATGGCACAACAGATAAAAGCGTACGTAGCCTCCTGTGAGCTATGCAAGTGCACTAAAGCGCCCAACACCATTCTTCGGCCTCCCATGGGTAAGGTTGAGGTCCCCGAACGCGTGTTCCAGCGCTTGTACATTGATCTTATCGGTCCTTACCCTCGATCTGCTTCTGGTCACACGGGAGCTGTCGTGGTCCTGGACCAGCTTTCTAAGTTCCCTATCATAGAACCACTACGTAACATGCACACGGGACCTATACTCAGCTTCTTGGAGAACCGAGTCTTTCACATGTTTGGAGTTCCGGAGAAACTTGTCTCCGACAACGGGGTCCAGTTCACCTCAAGCAAGTTCCGAGACCTAATATCCAAATACGGCATCATCCACCAACGAACCGCCGTCTATTCACCACAAGCCAACGCATCCGAACGACTGAACCGTACGCTCATAGCGGCCATTCACGCCTATGTCCACCCGAATCAGAAGGACTGGGATCGCAAGTTGTCCGCCATCACTAGTGCTCTGCGCTCGTCGTACCACGCCACTACCGGCATTTCGCCGTATTTCGCATTGTTCGGCCAGTACATGATCCGTCATGGAAGCGCTTACCGGCTATTGCGGCAGCTGAAATCGCTAGAGGACCCAATCGTGGTTCTGGAACCGCACGAAAAGTTCCAATTCTGCGAGCTCATCTGCGGGAGAAGATTGAAGAAAGTAGACGGATGGGGGAGGAGCGGTACAACTTGCGATCCCATCCCTCTGGCTTTAAGGCAGGCGACGAAATATATCGTCGAAACTTCCGACAGAGCGATGCCACCCGACATTACAATGCCAAACTAGACAAGAAATTCGTGAAGTGTCGAGTCCTACAAGTAATAAGCCCCACACGATACCTCATCGTGGACATGACTGGTAAAACCCTGGGAATTTACCATGCAAAAGACCTTCGACGATGAAGTGCAACTATTTCACGCGAAAGAAAAAAAAACCACGGCTTACCTAAATCTCTGCCTGGGCGAAGACCTCCGAATAACACCTGACTCCCTACTGTATAGCCACTATCGAGTCTTCACTGAAATTGTTGTAGCCTATTCCTCGAAATCGACCTTCGACCCGCCCCGGCCCTAACCAAGACCTTTTACATAGAAGGCGGGATCGGAGTTACTTCGATTTTGGGGGGGGGGGGGGGAATGTGTAATGTGACGCCTACGCCCGGGAATCGAAGTGATTCCGATCCCGAACCCTGGCAACCGGCCAGATAGGTATGACTTCGAAGTGCAAGCGGACTTCATCTGTCGTGCGGATATCATTGCGCAGAAAATATTTTTTTTCAAATATTTATATCTGTGGATATAAATATTTGAAAAATAATATTAATTAAACACCAATACATTTCGAAGCATATCTATCTGGCGATGCCGCCCACAGTTACCATCAAAACATCGAATAGAAAACGTGGGACTGGTTGGAAGTGTCATTCGGAGATAACCTTTAAAAGTGGAAGTGCATTTTAAGTTGCAGTTTGCATATTTTTGTTTAATTTATTTGGTTCGGGTGTTACATGGCCAGAGTTTCAACAGTTGCTTCGACCATGCGTCTTTGGTGGCTTTAAAGTGATGATTCATTGAGCATTTAATAACCGCCAGGGTATCGGCATTCCATCTTACAAGCTAGAAAACCAAAATAAATCTCTCATTGAAGAGTGGAAAGCAGCCATTACGTTAACAGGTACGAAATATTATTTTAAGTGGATGCTTCTTGTATTTTTACTGTGCAAAGAAGATCGAATATTTCTGTCATATTTATTTTTATCGTTGCGGCCTTTGCTTCTTTCAAATGGCATTAGTGAAGAACGAACGCCAAAATATAATAAAATTCCACCACGTATCATAGTGTCCATAACAGTAATAATAGCATAATTCTTAGGACTAGCAATTTAATGTCGGAAGAATCATCACGTAAAACTAATGTGTATGACGGCAACCATAATGACTTATCAACGAATCTTAATGGTATTGGGAGTGATACAGACAAAGCACAAAATGATTTAACAACGATAGCAAGTAGCAATAGTTACCTGGAAAGTATTGGTGCTAGTAACAATAGTAGGAAAGATAATAAAATTGCAAATAGTCAACGGAAAGCACAAAATGATTTAACAACGATGGCAAGTAGCAATAGTTACCTGGAAAGTATTGGTGCTAGTAACAATAGTAGGAAAAGCGAAATTACGATAGTGATTCGAGTGAAAATAGCAGTACCCACGGTTGGACATTACGTAACAATAAGAATTTGAAGAAAAAGAGCGTCGTTCGTCGGTCTTGTCAATCGATCTCAACGAAGAAGGCACTCAAATAGCCGATGAAAGTGATGATGAAGAGATTTCTGCGCATACAACCATCGTTTCAGCCCCACCTGTTTCCAGCAACCAGCGAATCATGACGAGGAGAAAATCGGCTCAAAACCATCAAAACGGTGATCACTAATTTAAGGACTAGAATTATGTTGGACATGATAACAAACAATTTTTGTAAATTCCTACAATCTAATGCAATACTCTAAACTCAATGTGCATGGTGATTGGTTCGAAGCATACGGTATTGAAGAGAGTGTTTGCTTTTTCATTTCTTCCTTCCGAATTTACTGGCACAGTGGAAATTGCTTTACGTGCTGGGCACGCAATTTTGGTTCTTCTTAACAAAAAAAAAAAACTTGGGTAAATAATGGTATGATGAGCTTAAGCTTGTTGGATAGAAATCTTCGTTAGAAAATAAGAGACTTTTTTTTTACAATGCGGTGTTGTTAGTTGTCGCGTGCATTCGTTCGTGATAACGCTTCTAATGACTTCGGTAGTGACAAAATTGCCTAATTTCTACTGAATATACTACTCGTAGATTACGCAATTCATATGTAATGTAAAATGCGAAAGAAATGAACAAAAACAACATTAATATTGCAGTTCACAATGAGGCCTCATTAGTGTTGTGACCAACTCCCAGTCCATCCCATAAGTTTGTTTTTGTGTTTATGTTATTTAAGACGAAATTTTTAAGCAACAACACCAATGAACGAATTTAGAAGACAAAAAAATTTTTAAAAATGACATGTAAAACGGCGCAGTGTTTTTTTTGTTAAGAAAAAAAAAACTCATGTAACGTAGCATGTTTGTAAAGTAAACTTGTTTTCGACGCAAGTACAAGATAAAGACGAAATTCGTCCTTTTCTATAAAAGCAAACACGTTTCATAATCTTCAAAAAAGTGTGTCACTTTGAACACATTAACTCTTATCTGAAAATTGTTTTATGGTTCTCTTTTATTGAAGAATACAATGAAGTTAAAAGGAATTGCTGACCAAAAAAAAACTATTTTAAGTTTTCCATAAAATTATTTTCAATTTTAGGTTATTTTATTCATTAACCTTGAAGTATTTATTTATTCAACATATATGGTAGTTTAAACTTAATTTGTTCATGCAACATACTATTAATTTTTAATCATATTTTAATAATTTTTATGTGATTTTTAACATGTTTCTTCATGATTGAAGATGCTTTATTACTTCGTTCAAAGTACCAAGAAAAGATCTTGGAACATTTTAAACTTTAATTATAGTTTTGAGTTGGTTCATAGCGTAAACAAATTTCGCTATGTTTTTGAACTTATTTAACAAAAATGATTCATTCGTTTGATCGTACACAAATAATTTATCCACTTCGCACTATGAAGTTCATATTGTTGATTTCTATAAATGCAACTATGTTAATAATAAAATTGTTTACTCCAGATAACATATGTACTTCGAGCATAAAAAATTAAATAAAAAAAAAAGAAGAATTTAATAACTTATAAGTTAGTTAACTTCAAGTTTCTGATTCGATCTTACAAAACGCTATTTTTGTTCTAACATTTTAATTCCTTATTAGATTTACATAATTTTAACTTACGATTTCATTTCGCAAGATTTTTTTTAATGAGTAAAAAATTACATAATTCCAATCCATTTAACTTGGAATTCGATTTCTTTCGAATTGTAATTTTTAGAAATAATTTTATGATATTGTTATTTAATTTCGCAAGAATTTAGAATGAGTTTCAGCCCTTCTAATAAACTAAACCCAACTTTATATTCTATTGTATAAACAAATATGCTCATATAATTATTAACAATGAAATTTACATTACTAGTTAGCTCAAGATTTCTTTGTATCCCACAAAGGATGATGTTTATTTTCACGGTGCTAAGTAATAATATCTATGTTCCGTTCAATAGCAACAACTGTATATAATTTCTCTGTTTATTAGAATTTTAGTGCTCTTTTAGAAGTAGACTACGCTTCATATGAGATTAAAAGAAGGAATGTATTTCTATAATTTTAAATGATTAAAATGAATTGCTAAACTGACTCACGACTTTCCTTTTCAGTGGTTCTTCTTTTTCAGCGGGAAAGGAAGTGCAGGGTAGGTATGCCTTCGCGAGGGTAGGGTTTCGAAAAATCCGCTGAGGTCGGTTTCGCGTCGTGCGCGGTACCTTTGTTGTTTTGTCGTTTTATTAGAGTAGTTTTCGTCGGGTTGAGTTAGAGTAGCATACTTTTCGGTACCGCGTCGGAAATTCGGGAACGCGAAATAAAAATTAGCTTTTGTTCTTTGACTGGTTATAGGAAGAAATACGGAGTAACGTAAAGTAGGTTTCTTCTCCGTATGGTTTTGTTTTGTAACGCGTTTTGAAAACGGGCGTGTACAGGTGGCTGAAAATATGTAAATGAGCGTAACCCATTCGGAGACCCGCGACCGAAATCCTCTCCGAACTAGCTGGCCGACAAGCAGCCACCGCGTCAATGGGTTACGGTGCACGGATTGGTTGACCGGTTGGTACCATCCGTTGGCACTACTCAGACTTAACATCTAGAACCGAAGAGAGGTCGGTTCCGCGTTCGAACCTCAAAAGGTTAAAATCATTACAGAACGTCACAGTGAGTTTAGTAACTGAAAAATAAATTTGTTTCTCAGGTAATTAAAAATTCAACTACTGCTTTCCCTCTTCCTTTCATAACCGGGCTTCGGACCGTCTTCGGTGGAATCAAAGCGCAACTTTGGGTTCCACGGGTTTTATATTGCCTATTTTTAGTGAAATGTATAATCGTTGAAATTGATCTTCACTATGTGTGAAAGAAGTACATGCCTTCAAATCGTACTAATTCGTTGAAATATTGCCTAGCGGAAATTTTTCAGGGCCTAACAGAATTTTTTGTTCTTTTCCTTGAGTGCTTTCAAGAATCTTTTTTCACTCGTAGATTTGTTATTATCTGATTCACGATGCGCAGTTCATTTCGACAATTTCTCTACTCAAATAACTCATGTACAGAAAAATATCTACAAAATTGTATTCCCTTGCAACGAATTTCCATATTTACCTTCTAAACAAATTGATTTAGGGTGAGGTTGAATACAAAAGACTATCCAGTTGACATTCAAAATTGAATAAAATATTGAATAAAAATGTAATAAATAGCATTTATGGATTACAATGAAAATAGTAACACAACAATAACATAATATACATTTCTTGAATAGTATCCATAAGTTAACATAATGTACTAGCTTCCCAATCCAGCGAAACGCTTGAAACCAATACAGCTGCTACACCACTTGATTTGCCTGCAAAGATTAAAATAAGGCTGAGCTCCAGAAGAGATTCATAAAAGTTAACATTTTACCCATTGTTGTCCATTAATATCTACCAAAAGTGGGATTTCCACATTGCACCCGTTGACAATAATTAAACTGCACCTAGTTGCCCGTGCATTTTCATTAGCAGGAAATCTAAAAAACATTCATTCATTAATAATGTGATTTTTGTACATGCTGAACATAATAAAATATATATTTTATCATTTTCATGTATGTGCCATATCATTTTAAAATTTTTACGCGATAACTAAGCGAATAAAATGGTCGCCCCCGAAACGTAAATATGATCATGCATGAATTGAAGGCAATAATTTTCAGTGAAAAAACACTTCTAAATATTGTCTTTTCTTTTCTACGTTTCTTGTTGATACTGACCTATGAAATAATACTCCTGTGGGCTGATGGTGGCTTATATTACTGCTTGTTTTCACAATGCACATGATTTTAGAAACTTCTCTGCACCTCTCTATTTTTCTGTCGAAATATACAGTTTTTCTCACATACAATTTAAGCGATAAATAGTCTCTTATAGTCTTGTTGATGAACAATACACAAATTGCTAATTTTCACTGATTTTAGCATGAAAACTACAGACCGAACGTGCTTGTTTACGGTTTTTCACAGCCGAATTTGACAGCAAATGCAAAAAAATAATGATATGAAAATTTCTTCTTATCGACAGAGAGAAATGATGACAGGAGGAAGCAGTGTTCCATTAGCATCGGGCCGTTCCTGTTAGCTACCTGTTCCCAGGGCAGAGCATATCTACTAAATAGCAGCTGCAACTAGAACAAATTTAATTTCTTACGGTACTTATGGAGGAGAGAGAATTAGACTAAAAGTGCGTATGCATGGTAAACAAAAACTTGAATTTGCTTGCAATTTTACCAACACATGGTAAACTTTAATCCATCTTTTACACGTTTATTTGCCTCTCTTTTCATTTTGACAGCTCCTCGACTGCAGGTGCTAGTTAGTATATATGCTCTGCCCCTTTGAGGAACAAGATAAAACCGGAGTGGACATCCATGTGTACACGTTGTCGCAACTACCCCTGCGACCGCCTGCCTAACTACGTGTCTTTTGCACCTACCCCTGCGACCGTGATTCTAAAGCTAGTTAAGGGGAACCCAATGGATTGTCACAAGATAGTAAACAAACGCTTATGCACTCGTAAATATGGTTTTATTGCAAATAACACTTCACAGAACAAGAAAATAGCATTAAATACAAATAAAGCATTATGGCCACTTAGGATAGAAAACACTGTCGTATCGATAACCCATCGTTTTCTAGCAATAACGCACATTACACTTTTAATTGAGTTCCTCGCTCCGATTTACAATGTCACTCCTTAAAATGTTGTTATCCCTAAACCGGGTGTAATATTACTTTCACTACAGCCAATATGTACCTCCGGACACGTTTTCGAACCGAAAAAACGACTAAATTCCGAATTGTATCTCACGCGCCAGGTAAATTTCGCGTCCATGTTTAGTCGTCAAATTGACAATCTGGCTCTCGAGAGGAGAAATTGTGGAAATTATTGGATATGAAATGACAATCATGCTCAGAAGGTGGTCGCATCATTTTCTATGGAGCTTATATGAGCATAGCCACTCCATTTGTTCCGTTCCTCAAAGCTCTGCCCAGGGTTTAACATTTGAGAATGGAGCACTGGAGTGGAACATCTTTGAGGAACAAGATAAAACCGGAGTGGACATCCATATGTACACTTTGTCGCAACTACCCCTGCGACCGCTTACCAAACTACGTGTCATTATGAACCTACCCCTGTGACCGTGATTCTAAAGCTAGTTAAGGGGAACCCAATGGGTTGTCACAAGAAAGTAAACAAACGCTTATGCACTCGTAGATATGATTTTATTGCAAATAACACTTCACAGAACAAGAAAATAGCATTGAATACAAATACAGCATTATGGCAACTTCGGATTGAAAACACTTTCGCATCGATAACCCATCGTTTTCTAGCAATAACGCACATTACACCTTTAACTGACTTCCTCGCTCCGATTTACAATGTCATTCCTTAAAACGTTGTTATCCCTAAACCAGGTGTAATATGACTTTCACTACAGTCAATATGTACCTCCGGACACGTTCTCGAACCGAAAAAACGACTAAATTCCGAATCGTATCTCACGCGCCAGGCAAATTTCGCGTCCATGTTTAGTCGTCAAATTGACAATCTGGCTCTCGAGAGGAGAAATTGTGGAAATTATTGGAAATGAAATGACAATCATGCTCAGAAGGTGGTCGTATCATATTCTATGGAGCTTATATGAGCATAGCCTCTCCATTTGTTCCGTTCCTCAAAGTGGAACATCAACTCAAATTTTGGCATCATATCCCTTTGAGAATGGAACACTGGAGTGGAACATCAACTCAAATTTTGTCATCATTTCCCGATGCGCCACGAACGTTGCTCTTCGGATTTAATTTTGGAAGGGTGTAGTCTAAAAAGGGAGCTACAGTTTAGAAATATTTGAAAATGTAAAAGTTAACTGCCATTGCATAATCGATTGATAATGTTCCTATTTCAGACTTGAATGGTTTGTAAAACTTTATTTAGATAAAAAGAAACTCACAGTGACATTTAATAAGCAAAAACTAAATCTGTTCCTTAGGTAATTACAAATTCAACTACTATTAAAACTATAATCGTTCATTCTTTTATACTTTTTCACCTCCCTTTTCCTTTCATAATCGTCTTCAGTGGAATTGAGGTGAAATGTATAATCGTTTTGCTTGACCTTCGCTATGTGTAAGAGAACTACATGCCTTTAAGGTGTACTAATTTGTTAAGATATCGCCTAACAGAAATTTATTCTGATTTTAATTTCGCAATAAAATAGTATTTTGTGTTGATGTATTTTACTGCTATAAGCTTAACTAACAAGCTGAAATGTCGATTGTTGTTCAAGGGCTCACCATATGCAACAAAGAGTTGCTTTCCAATGCATGCCACCTTAACAGTTTTAGGTATACTATTTAGAGTAAATAAGTTTCTCGTAGCTGGCAGGAAATTGCCTTACAGTCAGTATATTGCTATAGGCGAGACTTGATCGAATGGATCAAAAATAGCTTAATGATATCTTGATTCAATTTATATGAGGGAACAAATTTGAGCATATATTGGTTATGAGTACGTCGTCTATTACTGTTGAATTTCTCAAACCTGTGATTCGTCCCAAAATGAATTATCCTGCGCCCCGATAGTAAATTTATTTCTTTGAAATAGGCTATAAAATTGATCAAAAGTTATAATACAAAATTCGAACTATTTATCCAAAGCATATTTTTGAAGAGTTCAAATATCCTTCTGCTTGTTAATATAAAGACTAATTATTTCGAAATTACTTTTATTCATTTGAAAATTCAATAATATAATAAATGGAATTCATTCTATATTTGCCTACAGTTAAAAGCATAATACTAAGAACTCCGGAATTCTGCTTTCCGCTTTCGAGGATGAAATTACTTCCACATCCAGAGAGGCGCTTGAAATCTATACTGTCGCTAAGCTCGTTGCATTTGCCTGCAAAAATAAAAATATATCTGAGATCCAAATGAGATTTATAAAAGTAAACAGTTTACCGATTGTTGTCCATTAATTATTCTTTCATCTCCATATATTCGTATGTCCAGTATCATTTAGCAGACTCCTGGAAAAAAAAAATAAAATTGATTTCATCAATAAAATTATTCAAGCAATATGCTAGCAAAACTTGCCCCCAAAATGCAGGCGCTACTACGCGAAAACTAATCGAATAAAATGGTCGCCAACGAAATGTAAACATAATCATGCATGAATTGGAAGCAGTGATTTTGAGTGAAAAAACACTTCTAAATATTGTATTGTGCTTTCTACATTATATGTTGTTACTTACCTATGAAATGATATTCCTGTGGGCTGACGATTCGTTCTATTATTGCATATTTTCACAATGCACATGATTTTAGAAACTTTGTTCGAATTTTCCTTCTTTTCCGTCGAAATATATAGTTTTCTCACTTGCAATCTTACCGAAAGATTGTCTCTTATTGTCTTGTTCATGAACAGCGCACAAATCACAAATTTTCACTGATTTTAACTAAAAATCCCACGGCGAACGAGTTTGTTTACGCGGATTCACAGCCGAATTTGACAGCGAATGCAAAAAAATCATATGATAATATGAAGATTTCTCCTTATCGACAGCGAGAATTGATGACAAGTAAAATCAGTGTTCCATTAGCATCGGGCCGTTCCTGTTAGCTACCTGTTCCAATTCATATCCCGAAGCTGAGATTAATAAGAACTGGATGGGCTAAGCTCATATAAAATGCATGAGAGAGCATGCGACCGGTTTCTGCTCTCTTCCAAGTGAACAGTCTGTCATTTCCTCCCCGTCTGCCTCTTGCTGGTCACTTTCTGGTTCCAGAAGCTGACTAGGTGTGAACTGACTGTCAAGTTGACTGATGCAAATTGGACGCCAAATTGGCCAATTTGCAAGTTTCGTCGCGAATTTTATCCGATATTAAAACTATGGAAAGTGTTCGCGGTCTAAATTCGTTCCAAGTGCTTATACATTCGATTGGAGTTTGTGATTCAAGTTACTTTAACGTGTGACACTGTGTAATTAAGTTAGAATTTCAAAATGAAATGTGTAGTGCCTTCGTGAAAAAATCATAGTGGAAAAGGATCTGTAGGTGTCTCCTTTCACAATTGAGTAATTAATATATTAATGTTTTGCATGTTTTTCATACAATGATGAAGGTTTTTCAAATAGAAAGCAAATTTTTGGTATTGTATGAAAATTTGTTTACGTTGAGCAGCAGCAATGTTTGCTTGTGCAATTTGGCTCTCTCTAAGGTTGTAAACAAGAGCGTAGCAGTAGGAAAAGTGGTCGCAGGGGTTGTTGCAACCATATTGTCACGTGGTTGTCCACTCCAGTATTATTTAATTACTCAATGTCCCGATGCGCCACGAACGTTGCTCTTTCGATTTAATTTTCGAAGGGTGTAGTTTAAAAAGGGAGCTACAATATAGAAATATTTGAATATGTAAAAGTTAACTGCCATTGCATAATTGATTAATAATGTTCCTATTTCAGACTTGAATAGTTTGCAAAACTTTATTTAGATAAAAAGAAACTCACAGCGACATTTAATAAGCAAAAACTAAATCCGTTCCTTAGGTAATTACAAGTTCAACTACTACTAAAATTATAATCATTCATTCTTTTATGCTTTTTCATCTCCCTTGTTCTTTCATAACCAGGCTTTGGATCGTCTTCGGCGGAATCAAGGCGCAATTTTTGGTTCCACGGGTTTTATACTACCTTATTTGAGTGAAATGTATGAAAGAACTACATGCCTTTAAAATTTACAAATTTGTTGAAATATTGCCTAGCGGAAATTTTTCAGTGCCTAACTGAAATTTTTGTTAATATCCTTGTCTGCTTTGAAGAACTTTTTGTTTCGCTCGTAGTTTTATTATAATCTGATTCTCGGAGCAGAGTTCATTTGGGCAATTCCCCTACGCAAATAAGTCATGTACAGAGCAATATCTACAAAATTCCATTCCCTTGCAACGAATTTCCACATTTGCCTAGATTTAGTGCGAGGTTAAATACAAAATACTTTACAGTGGAAATTCCGAATTGTTTAGAATTATTCTAGGTATTTGTTAATATAAAGACTGATTATTTCGAAATTATTTTTATTCATTAGAAAATTCAATAAAAATATAATAAATAGCATTAATGGAATACAATAAAAATAATATAATTCCGGGATTCTGCTTTCTACTTACACGCTCGAGTCAAGAACCCGCGGAAAATGGGACGAATTGAGTTTTCTAATAAGAGAAACATACCTACAAAAACTCCCCACTTGCAAGTAACGTAATCACTACATACTGGAAGTGGAGCTTGGATCGGGAGGTGTGCAATTGAATTCTAAAAAGAAAATGAGCCCAACATAATATACATTTCTTTAACTGTTTCCAATACTTAACATAAACTTATTTACCATCCTCGACGATGAACTAGCTTCTCCATGCAGCGAAACGCTTGAAATCAATACGGCTGCTATACTATTTGCCTATTTGCCTGCAAAGATAAAAATATGTCTGAGCTCCAGAAGAGATCCATTTAAGCAAAAATTTTACCTATTGTTCATTAGTCTCTACCAAAATTGTTCTGGTTGCAATTTTTTTGAAATCGTTTTCCAAAAAGCGTTTGGAGCATATCATAGCCTTTCCCGCAATACATCCTTCGAAAATAATTAAACTGCACCTAGTTGCCCGTTCATTTTCATTTGCAGGAAATCTGAAAAACATTCATTCATTAATAATGTGATTTTAATTCTTTTATACTTTTTCGCCTCCCTCTTCCTTTCATAACCGGGCTTGGGACCGTCTTTGGCGGAATTAAGGCGTAATTTTTGGTTCCACGGGTTTTATAGTGCCTTTTTTGAGTGAAATGTATAGTCGTTGAGCTTGATATTCGCTATGTATGAAGGAACTACATGCCTTTAAAATGCACTAAATTGTTGAAATATTGTCTGACAGAAATTTTTTCTGATTTTTTTTCGCAATAAAATAGTACCTTGTGTTGATATATTTTTCAGCTATAAGCTTAATCAACAAGCTGAAGTGTTGTGTGCTATTCATGTGCTCACCATATTGTACAAAAAGTTGCTTTCCGATGCATGCCACTTGAACATTGTTAAGTAAACTATTTAGGGTTTTTTAGATAGTATCGTTCCGTCGGTGCAATGATGAAATCTTCTGATATCTTTTTCAGCAGTTTCGCAAATGAAAAATACACTTTCGGAAGGTATTTTCAATAATCCCCTTGTTTTAAATGATATCAGAGATTTCTCCTTGAATGGCTGACAAGCACTGTTGACAGTTCAATACTTTGTATAATTTGAATACAATAAAACCGGCGATGTAGGTAATAACATGGCTCGCAAATTCAGATATGTAGCTTGGATCAGCAGCGTAATTATGTTCATCGAGGAACTGTTCATCGAGGACAAGTTGTTGGTTGCTTTCTTCTTCAAGCATTGCTGGTCGATCAATCGATTCATTTATTGCGCGAAGAGGGCAAGAAGCTTGTGCGTTAAGTACGACGATTTCCTCTAGAGGTAAACAGTTTCCCATTCCCCCTCTCGAAGCTGGCACCGAAATGAAAGTTTTTTGTAGCTGGCAGTAAGTTGTCTTACAGTCGGATTTTTATTATGGCCGAGACTTGATCTGATGGATGAAAAAAATAGCTCGATGTGGTCTTGATTTAACTTATAGAGAGGAACAAATTTTAGCATGTTATTGGCTATAAATGTGTCCTATATAACTGTTAGATTTCTCAAACCAGCTATCAGTCCTAAAAATCCAACGCTTCTCTTGGAATGAATTATATTGCACCCTGATAATAGCTTTATCTTTTTAATGTAGGCTATAGCATCGATAGAAAATTGTAGTACAAAACTAGAATTATTTGCACAAAGCGCCCTTTTCAAGAATTCATATTCTGATATCCATCTGCTATTGAGAACATCGAAGATGTCGTTAAACGTTCGTATGAACTTTGAGGTCGCCTTGCTTCCAACGAATTCTTTGCATTTTAATACATCTCGGCAAAAATCAATTGCATTAGCAACTGACTTGCTGAAAGTTGAATTGCTAGTCGCACTTTCATCTTTTGCTGCTCAAAGTGCACATGAGCCTTTCGAAGCTTGTTCCCTAAATGCAAACCTTCTTTTTCCTGGAGTTGCAGTAACTTTACTATGTAGTCCCATTTAACGAACTGACCATCACCATCCACCAAAACCTTTAAATCGGCTAATGTGTTACGGACAAGTTTTAACATATGGCACGGATCCGGGTGTAGCACAATTTTTCCTTCAAAACGATCAATTTTGATGTACCCTTTGGAATTAATATCACGCACATCAGAACCTAATAATTTGGACATCGTAAAATTTGCTGGTACCCTATCAATGGTGATTCCTACAACGTGCACCCCTGTGTCGAGAAGGTCGCTTATACATAGGGAAACCATATTTGACTTCTGCTCGGCGTTCATGTTTACGATGGGGAAATAAGCAATTGGAATTTTCCAAGGTCTATTTATGAATACTGCCATAGAGACTATGACTTGCGAAGCTATAGTCTTGGTATTACCACCATCACCCACATCTACAAAGCCATGTGCTCGTTCTCCATCCCAATCAATGTGCTGCCGAATACAAATTTCATCGAAGACCAAATTAACAATTATTTTTTCATCATCTGAAGCAGTTTCTAAAACCTTCTTTATTGCTGCGAACGACTCTTTTGTGAACCCGGGCTTGCAACCAACTTTTTCGTACCATGTTCGTAGCGTCTTTGAATGTGGCAGGCACTTATCAAATGTAGTACGAACGTATTCATATGCCTTGGGCGACAGAAAGTTTAAGTTTAGTGCAAATACTTTTATTTCATTGCAATATGTTTTCGCTTGTTTATTGCCTCGACTTTGGAAAATCTGCCGTTCAATAATTTTCTTATTAGGCCCAACAATATTCTCCAAAGCTTCACTCATGCCCAAACATATCAAATTTCGATTTTTCAATGGTGCGAGTAACTGCTTCATGCCGTTCACTTTCACCACTTTTCGTTTTTTGTCTTGCCGAAGTGTATTAATCAATTTTTTCTTGTGGTTGAGTTTGTTTTCAAGTACTTTTATTTTTCCTTGTAGCTTCGTAATTATTTGATTCTCGGGGTAGGATTCATTTCGATAATTTTCCTATTCAAATTAAATCCTGTTTAGAAAAATATCTACAAAATTTCATTCTCTTGCGAAGAATTCCCACATTTACCTTCTAAACAAACGGATTTAGGGGGAGGTTGACTACAAAACTACACAATTGACAAAACAAAAGCAAACTCAAAATTATTTCAAAAATGCTAGTTATCTGTTAATATAAAGACTAATTAGTTCGAAATCATTTTCATTCATTGAAAATCTTATGATCAATACAATAAATAGCATTTGTGAAATACATCCTTAAAATTAAAAGAATAATACTCACAACACTGGGACTCTGCACTCTGGTCTCAGTCCCCAAGTGAGAATACTCGTTTTGCACCTGCATTTAGTGTTCAACATAATTGTTTTCATGAAAAACTAAGAAAGCTATGTTTACATCAATTTCCATAAAAGTTTCTTCAACCGGGCATGTGTAATGATTTTTAAGTCTAAAGTCACGAACGAAGAACCGACCTTCATCGGTTCTAGACGTTAAGTCTGAGTCATGCCAACGAATGGTACCAACCGGTCAACCAATCCGTGCACCGTAATCCATTTTCGCGGTGGCTGCTTGTCGGCCAGCTAGATTGGAGAGGAACTCGGTCGCGGGTCTCAAAATGGATTACACTCATTTACAATTTTCAGCCACCATTAAACGCCCGTTTCAAACGCGTCGAAAACACAATCATACGGAGAAGAAACCTATTTTACGTTACTCCATATTTCTGCATTCATCCAGTCAAAGTACCAAACAAATCTAATTTCTATTTCACGTTCCCGAATTTTACCGACGTGGTACCGAAAAATATACTACGTTAACGTGAATCCGGAAAAAACTACGCTAAAGAAAAAACAAACCAATAAATGTACCGCGTACCGCTCGCGACGCGAAACCAAAATCAGCGGATTTCTTCAAACCCTACCCTCGCGGCGGCATACTTACCATGCACTCTACCCTCCGCTGGAAAGAAAGAACCACTGGAAAGGAAAGCCGTTGTTAAGTTTAGCAATTCATGTTTTTATTCTAAGAAATTTACTTTATATGTCCAAATTAAACTTAGTTTATAGCATTATATAATAGCCTTTATATAAAGGATAAACTAATTGTCTGCTATTCCTTAAAAGATGATCTCCTTATCAACATTGTGTGACTTTATTATTTACTCGCCATTTTATACAAAAATTTCATAGGGTTAATTTTATGTTATGAGAAAAAAGAAATGTTTATGGTAAACGTCAACAAGCAAAAGTTACGACACTATCCGATTGCTTTGCGCTGCATACTTATTGCTGTTGTCGTTATTTGGAAAGAACTTTGCTAGTTTTTTTCAGACAAAAAATAAACATATTGGCGGATTTCATGCTGATAAGAGAAACTTTTAAAAATAAATTTTTTAATTTAAAACTAGGAACCCAATGCACTAAAGTGATCATTGAAGTTGTTTTCAAATTACGTACCATGTCTTTTAAGGAGGGAAACAATAACAGAAGTATTGCGAGACTAATGTAATTATTTCATTTCTATTTTCATGTATAATATTAACATAAACGGATCAAAGCTATTTTCTCTAGATAAAACGATTTTATAATTAGTTTCTTTTGTAGGTTCTTTTTTTTTTGCAATCGGAGCCAGTATAAATGCTAAGTTTAATAAACCATACACAAGCTTGCATATATTCGCATTAGACCAGAAATGTTACAATCACACTAAGGGAAATTATTTCACTCTGTTCGTTCATTGCAAAAATATTTATAAATTTAGACGAAATTTAAGGAAGCAACGAGTGTTGTTGTGCGTAAATTAACGCTCAAATACAATATTCAATTTTATAAGAGTACCACAAGTCAAATGAGATAAGCAAAACCGAAAATACAGTTCAATATTACTTTGGAGAACACCTTTCGAGAATAATACTACTTTCATGCGATGAATTTAAAATATATATATAGCAATTAGATAATTAAAATTTAATTTATAGGAATCTTAAACTAGGGGAAAAAATATATTCATGTACATTGATATCAACTCGAAGTATATAATACACTTTTAGTTTATTTTGGCAAATTGGAAAAGAATTGCTTTTTCACAATCACATAGAGCAAAATGCTCTTAGATTCTTTCACAGTTCTGTGCCGAGTATGATTTTTACTCATTCAGTATTAAATCTGACGATATCCTTGAGGCCTTATTCTCTTCATCAAGCAATAAGTTTTCGATTAACAGATGCACAATAGCTATAAAACCCCAACCTTCAAGTCGCAATTTGACTGAAGACACATTAAAGGGAAACAATATTGATGATTTCAGACAATTTCTAATATACCTCAACGGAAGCCAGAGTATCGTCGAATCACATTGATTCTGCTTTTCTGGCCCAAGGTATTTTAATCAATTTCACAGTGCATTTGGAATATATATGCCATACATTAGTTACCAGAAATTTTCCATGTCAAATATTCTAATATTCTCAATTAAGATGGTTTCAACAATTAAGGCGCAAGTCCAGTATATTGCAATATTTGATCATCGGTCCCTGACTTTTATAAAATATAGGTGAACGTTTGGTATAAATAAATCTCCTTAAATTATACTTTTTGTTTCTAAAGATTTTCACCCAAACCTTATCCTTTATACATCAATGCGCGTGATAGGTATGATTCAAGGTCAAAGTATAAGATCCGCTGAGTGGTTGGATCTGGACTATCACAATATTCACAATTTCGGATCGTCTTTGTACATGCACTACCTATTGCATAGTGTTTACAATGTCTGCCTGAACAATATGTCGTGATTTCCCGTCAATTGAAATATTAACCTATATTCAATGCAACTACATCTACGTTAATTTTCCATCGTACTTGATTTTTCCTGTTTTGTCAATTAGATTGGGCCATTGGTCGACAAATAACTTCGTGAAATGCTTCGGGACTTTTCCGCTCAACGACAAACCTTTAACACGGTAAAAACTCTCCACAGATACGATCCTGCGTGATGATATGATCCTTAGCGTGCTCATTAAATACGCCACAATGCAAACAGGTACACACGTCCCCGGTCCGTTACATAGAACCAGTTCAGGCTTAAGACGAAATACCTACGGAATGCAAGTTAATAAGCGATAATCGTAGTAAACACTGAAGAAATGTACCTTTGCTGCACTTCCCGACTGCGAAACACTTCCAAAAATGAATAGGAATCAATTCCAGAAGAGTCCACTTGATCAACACGAGCGCGACTTGTAGTGTCAGAGCGGGCAGTTGTTGAATGGCGAACACTACTCCCACACTCCACTACCATGTGGCTGTCAATTCACTTTGACATCCCACGACAAAATTGAGTTGACAAGCCACATGGCAGCAAGGTGTATTGGTAGTGGTCGCCGCGTCGTCGAATGATTCATTACACATGCTTCCACGGACGTGTTCTCTCTGCTGTTCAGCCATTGTGTGTGTGAAGTCTTTAAAAAGGATAAATGAAAATCATGTTTATTTTTTATTTATTGCTTTACCTCGCTGAAATAAGGTGCGTCGAGTAAAACAAGATTGTTATCACCTAAAACCTGCAAAATAACATTGAATTTTCTTATAAATTGCCCAATAACATAAACATACCTCAAAAAACTCCCTGCTTGCAGGTAATGCATCATCTTGTTCGGGCCGTAAATTGCAGCACTTATCTTCAACCTACAAAGTGAGGAAACTGCTGTTTTATATTATAGATTTAATTAAAGTTAGAGTACCTCGTCATTTGATGCAGATATTATTTTTGAAACAGTGGTGTCGTTACTCCACGTCTACAAAAAACAAAATTTAGAAACATTTTGAAAATATTTCTTGAACTCATAATGACTTACTGCATAGGTAGATACTGGAACTTGGGTCGAGAGGTGCGCAATGGAATTCTGAAAAGAAAATAAACCTAATGCAAGCATATTTCTTCAAAAGTTTGTGCTTTATATTACCAACTCAGGAAATGAAATATTCATTTCATCGGCAACAGCATCGAATTCATTAATTTCAACTGCTTCACTAGTGCCGCATGGTTCCTATAAAGCACAAGTGAGGATAATGTTACAAGCTTAATATAAACTTATTTACCATCCTCGGCGATGAAATAGCTTCCCCATTCAGCGAAACGCTTGAAATTAATGCAGTTGCTAGGCCGCTTGAATTTTCCTGCAAAGATAAAAATATGACCGAGTTCCAGAAGAGATTCATAAAAGTGAATATTTTACCAATTGTTGTCCATTAACCTGTACCAAAAGTGGAATTGCACCTTCTCTTAACACTGTTCTGGTTGCGAGTTTAATTAAATTGCTTTCCAAAAAGTGTTCGGAGCATATAAACGCCTTTTCCACATTAGTTCCGTCGAGATTAATTAGATTGCACCAAACTGCCCGTTCGTATTCATTGGTAGGAAATCTAAAAAGCGTTTATTGATTTTTAATTATGTGATTTTTGTAAATGCTGAAGAAAATAAAATTTATATTTTTTTTCTACTTGATATATTTGCAGTATGATATAACATACTGCTAACAAAAGAATTAAAATTTTAAAATCATTCATATAATAATATGCTAACAAAAACTTGCTCCCTAAATATAGGCGATACTGCGCGAAAACTAACCGAATAAAATGGTCACCTCCAAAATGTAAACACGAACATACATGAATTGGCGGCAGTAATTTTGATTGAAAAAACACTTTTAAATATTGTCTTTTATTTTCTACTGTTTGTGTTACTACTTACCTATGAAATGATACTCCTATTGGCTGACGGTGGCTTCTATTATTGCATGTTACCACAATACACTTCATTTTATGAACTTCTTCACAATTGTCTGTTATCCCGATGAAATATAGTTTTCTTTCACTTACAATTTAACAGATATTTTGTTATTTAATGTCTTGTTGATGAACAACGCAAAAATAACAAGTTATCACTGATTTTCACCGAAAAATTACACACCGAACTAATTTGTTTACAGTCTTTCACAGCCGAATTTGACAGCGAATGCAACAAAATCATATGATAAGATGAAGGTTTCTCCTTATCGACAGCGAGAATTGATGACAAGAAAAATCAGTGGTCCATTAGCATCGGGCCGTTCCTGTTAGGTACCTGTTCCAAGGTATATATGCCCTTTGAGGAACAAGATAAAACCGGAGTGGACATCCATGTGTACACGTTGTCGCAACTGCCCCTGCGACCGCCTGCCTAACTACGTGTCTTTTGCACCTACCCCTGCGACCGTCATTCTAAAGCTAGTTAAGTGGAACCCAATGGGTTGTCACAAGAAAGTAAACAAACGCTTATGCACTCGGAAATATGATTTTATTGCAAATAACACTTCACAGAACAAGAAAATAGCATTGAATACAAATACAGCATTATGGCCACTTAGGATAGAAAACACTGTCGTATCGATAACCCATCGTTTTCTGGCAATAACGCACATTACACTTTTAATTGAGTTCCTCGCTCCGATTTACAATGTCATTCCTTAAAATGTTGTTATTTCTAAACCAGGTGTAATATGACTTTCACTACAGTCAATATGTACCTCCGGACACGTTCTCGAACCGAAAAAACGACCAAATTCCGAATCGTATCTCACACGCCAGGTAAATTTCGCGCCCATGTTTGGTCGTCAAATTGACAATCTGGCTCTCGAGAGGAGAAATTGTGGAAATTATTGGAAATGAAATGACAATCATGCTCAGAAGGTGGTCGTATCATTTTCTATGGAGCTTATATGAGCATAGCCTCTCCATTTGTTCCGTTCCTCAAAGTATATGCCATATCGGGCCAATGAAGAAGTACTACAGGAACACTGATATTCCCCTTCTTGTGAGGTGAAATCCGATTGGTGTAGCGAAACACCATTTTAGGATTAGTGCGCTCAGTGAAGTGTTGAACAAGTTGTTTTAGAAGGCGCAATTTTAATGAATTTTAAATTTGGCGGGAGTTTCAGTATCAAGAGATGAATTTGTTGTAAATGTTAAAAAATTTGAATGAAGTAATTATATCAAGATATAGTATAGCCACTTAAATAAAATATATTTATATAAATATATATATATATATATATATATATATATATATATATATATATATATATATATATATATAAAGCTTAATATTAAGCCTTGTTCCTATGTGCTCAATAACTAATGTATGTATCTCACGTTTCCTGAAAAGCAGACATGGAGTTTCTGCTTCTTGGTGGTTATTTGTGATTCTGTACCACAGGAAGCTTAGAAAGTTACATCCGTTAATAGTATACTGAATGGTATAATTTTAAAATTGATAATAACAGGGACTCGAAGTCTTTCTCATCTGCAATCGTTTGAGACAAACATATAATTATTTCAGTTGAAGGAAAATTTTCTAATTAGCATAACTTATAACATCATAGTACTTCTAGTGAATCGTGTCTTAAAAATGATACCGAATTTAGTTCTTTTTTGCACCTTCAGCCATAGAAAATTTAAATTAATATAATCTATGTTTCCAGGGATCACCACGTGGAGGTAGGTGCAGGAAGTGCATTAATATGAGTATAACATATACAAATATACGTGTTTTGTAATAGACTGATGAAATTTATGAATTCTCATGAAGACTTCCTTGATCCCCTTAGAGCTTCCTTTTTCTTGAATGTTAGTACTTATTTTTCAATGATAAAAGTTAATAGGATATAAATGAGGGATTTTTTTGTTATTTTTTGTGGTAGGGAGGTGAAGGCATTTACGCCCGCCGAGTCTGGCAGTGTGGGACTCCCATGGAGGATACCCTTGGACTACCCACTAAACACCTCCCCTGTCAATCTGAGAACCTAGCCTGGAACCGTTTGACACATTACTTCGGGCCAGGTCTCGTTTTGTTACGCCGTGGGGCGCCTTCAAGCTGGGGAGTCCCTTTCCTAGCGGGAGGGGAGAGGGGAAGAGGAAATCCCAGAAGGGCGATCCCCCAGCCCCAGCACCTCCGGCTGCTGTGAGTCCCTTTTATCTTTTAGGACTGCCCGAGCATAATGTGCCACCTGGTTCCATTTGTCAACCGATTCGAGCATCACCGCAACTACATTATCCGGGGTGAGCTCTTTCGTCTCCCTGTAGAGTTCCCTTCGCAGCCTGGCCCATCTGGCACACGCAAAAAATGTTTGACAGGTATTGTCCTCCTCCCCTGGGCAAAACCGACAATCGGGAGACCGTGACACCGATCTTGTGCAGGTAAGACTGAAAACACCCGTGCCCGCTCAAAAGCTGGGTCAGATAGAAGTCAGTCTCACCATGCCTTCGATTTAGCCACGGTCTCACATCCGGGATGAGGCACACAGTCCACCTTCCCTTCGTGCGATTCCTCCAAGACTGCTGCCAATCGTTGAGTGAGCGTTGTCTCTCCTCGCGGACAACCATCTCCCTTGCATCCTCGTTTCGGCGCAGGTAAATAGTGCGGCGCTCTCTAGCAAGGAGGGCGACAGGTATCACGCCTGCAATCACTCTCACCGCTGAGTCGGAGACTGTTGGATACGAAGATGCAATTCTCAGTGCTCCTCTTCTCTGTACCTGTGCCAATCGTTTTCGGTGTACCTCCTTGCTGAGAGCGTCGCCCCATACCTCTGCTCCGTACAGTAGCACTGACCCTACAGCACTCATCAAGAGGCGTCTTCTTGATGGGCTGGGTCCCCCTACGTTGGCCATAAGTCGACTCAGGGCCGATATTCCCGAAGCAGCCTTCTCAGCCGTTGCCCTGATTTGCTCAGAGAAGTTCATCTTCGAGTCGATCAGTAGCCCCAGGTACTTCACCGCTGGCTTCGATTCAACCTGTATATCTCCAATACTGATCATCCTTACTCTAGGGATTTTTTGTCAAGATGACCACTTCGGTTTTCTCCAGTGCTAAACTTCGTTGGCCCTGTGTCGTGTCGTAGAGCAGGCTTCGGTCCTTTAGATAGTTCCTCAAAAGCGGCATTAGATATTCTGGAACTCGAAAAGAGTTTTCCAGCGTGTCCAGAATATCTACCCATCTAGCGGAGTTGAAGGCATTTCTGACGTCGAGTGTCACCAACAGGACGATCCGTCGCTTGGTGCGACTATATGCCTTTGCCTTTTGGACCGCGTTCACCACTTCTGCAATCGCATCAATGGTAGAACGTCTTGCTCTAAAGCCGTACTGCCGAGGAGATAGGTCCCCAGCAGCGCGAATCGCGTCAGTGAGTCTTCCCTTGATGAGTTTCTCTATCACTTTCCCAGCCGTGTCTAGCATGCATAACGGGCGGTATGCAGACGGCGATTCGGGATTTCCCTTCCCCTTGCTGATCAGCGCGAGCCTCGCCACCTTCCATCGTACCGGGAAAACCCCATCCCGTAGGCAAGCGTTGAATGTGCTGAGCAGCAAGTCAGGACAATGGTGATAGACGAGCCGCAACACCTCAGCTGGAACAGCATCTGGACCTGGAGCCTTCCTTGCTTTCAATGAGAGGACTGCCTCCTCTAGTTTCAGCTGTGTGAAGAGTGGACAATCGACTGTTGTTCGGCCGTGGACAGCGTCAACACGGACGGGATGGGCGGGGAAGAGTCCCCGCACTATCGCGTCCATCTTTTCCGCGTCATGTATACAAGGCTTCCGTAGGGAACCAAGTTTCCCCATGACCAGCTTGTAGCCAAGGCCCCACGGATCCCTATTTACATCGTCCACGAGGTCTTGCCAGCATCGGGCCTTGCTCTTGTTAATAAGCCTGCGAAGATATTTCCTGCCGGACCTGTATGCTGCTAGCCTAGTGTCTGCCTCCTCCCGTGTTCGCGCCCGCTGGGCCTCTCGCCCAAGTTTGTGACACTCGCTTCTTTGTTCGGCGATCTCGTTTGACCACCAGTATACTGGAGGCTTACCATGTCGGGGTCTCCGACGGGGCATGGAAGACTCGCAAGCAGTTATGATGGTACTCATAGTTGAGTTCACCAAGTCCTTGGCTGTGGGCCCTCCACTCCCTGGCGGAGCTCCCAGCAACGGTGCGCCTGCCGTAAGCGCGTCAGCGAACCTCTCAACGTCCATCTTCCCAGTCCTCCATCCGAGGATTGAAGTTTGGGCATATGCACGCAGAGTGGCACCGTCGTGAATCTCAACCACTATATACTGGTGATCACTAGCCGAGTAGTCCTCTAGTACCCGCCAGTTGTGTACTCTAGGTACCAGGGACTCCGAAGCGAGTGTCACATCGGGTATGGTTCCTACGCAACTCCATCGGCGGAAAGTAGGGGTGTTACCAGTATTTAGGACAAAAGCGCTGTTCTGGCCGCCATGTCCAAGATTTGCTTTCCCCTTGGGTCGGATTGTGGCATACCCCATTCAATGGCTCTAGCGTTGAAGTCTCCCCCGACCAGCATGTGGCCCTCTGTGTTCGAGACAGCGTCCTCCAGGGCATCGAGTTTGGTTCGAAAAGATCGCATTGCCTCGTTAGGCGTCAGATAAACACTGAAATATGTTATCCCTGAACACCGCACCCACACAAAACCATCCCCGCGTCCATGGCCCTGCACCTGAAGGCGGGCGCTGTCTCGAACGCAGATGGCCGAGGTACTAGATTTGTCAGGGTACCACGCTTGCGAGTCCTTGTTATGATGTTGCTCGCTCAGCAACAGGAGGTCAGCTTTCTTATCCCTCGCAAACTGCTCAAGTAGGTCCTGGACGTTTGTGCTTCGGTGCAAATTGACCTGCAGGATACGGATCATTTGAGTATCGATTTGGCTTTAGTTAGGGCCTCCTTGAAAACCCAGCATCTCCCTGTCCCCGGCTCATGTTTGAGGTCGCCGGGTGCTAGCTTAGCATCCTTGCAAAGAATGCATTTTGCCTCGTTCGTGCACTCCTTCCTTTTGTGCCCCGTTTCACCACATTTGTAGCACAGAGATCTCCTGTCGGTGTGTCCGTATTCGAGGCATCTGAAGCAGCGGATAGGGATCGCTCTTCTCCGTATCCTGCAGATCACCCAACCTATCTTAATTTTGCCCTTCGCCAGGATTTGCTGGGCGTCTTTATCAGCTAGTTCGACAATAGCCATGCGTTGCCCCCTTGTGTTTTCACGTGTCAATCTTGCCTTGACTTCACTTAAGCTAGGGAACTCCCTCCTGATGGCATCCTCTACTCCAGCTTTGTCCGTGACGCAGTTGAGGTCGCTGATTTCCAGGGTGGCCATTGGTTCGAGCGAGGCAACCGTTCCCGCATCTCCAAGAACCTTTTGAACCGCGTCACGGAATGCATCTTTGTTTGTGGCCTCTGGCCCGAATTCCACCAGCAGGCCACCGGTCCGGGTTGGTCGAACTGCTTTGATGGCAGTTTTGGTGTCGTCTGGCTTGACCGCTCCTTTAATTTCACGGAGGACATCTGCGTAGGTTCGGCCCTTAGTGGGTTTAATAAGCAGTGCCTCTCGCAAGGGTTTGCGCCGCGGTTTGCTTTTTGTTTTCTGCGGTATATCGGGGGGTTCTTTGTTCTTTTCGTGGTTGAGCTCTTTGTCTGTTTTTCTAGGAGTAGCTTTTTGGCCGCTTTTTTCGCTGCCTTGTTTCGCACCACATGAAACTCCTCGCCTGGAGTGTCAACTTCGTTTATGGTCTCGTCCTTCCTCCTTTTCTCACGGTCGCCTTCAATTGGGCTACCGGCCATTCTTTTGCTGCTGCTAGGACCCACTGATGCCTCGAGGGAGAGCGTGTCTTTTTGGTGCTTTTCGGTTGCAAGCCACCTCCGCCTGTAGTGCGTTATGCGGTCAAAAACCTCCTCCTGTTCAAGAATGCCATTCTTGACACTCAGTTGTTTGACGATAGTCCCCGCTTCCCGAGTAAGCCGCTCCTCTTCGGCGCGGTCAAGGGCGATTGTGTTATTTGGCGCCACCTCTTGGGAGAGGCCCCCGTTTCCTAGCCCTTTTGCTTCTACCGCTTGGGTCGCGTTTGAAGTGGCGTCGGCCAACGGCAAAACTTCTCCCTCTCCCAGTCTTACACTGGCCTCTGTTGGTGTCGCAGCTTGATCCGGATTGTGTACGTCTTGCACTGGACGCTCCGGGGTGCGCATAGTCCTTCTACTGCGCCCAAAGGCCACAATGAAGCCAGGTTGCACAACGCACTCTGCCTTCTTTCGTTCGTTAGTCCGTCTGTGGTCTGTCTCCGATGATTTAACCTGTGATATTGACTTTGACAGTGTTTCTGGGGTTTGCTGCCTCCCCCCGCAATCGGTGACTTGTTTTATCGGTGTTCTTGCCAACAGCAGTTTTTGCCTGAAAGGGTTCTCCGTGCTAGCGTCCTGTTTGCTTGTAGTTATATCTGTTACAGAAGCCAAGTTCACCACTTCTATAACATTGCAGTCGCTGCATGATGACGGCCGGGAGCCTGCTCGCTCACTACCCTCTGCCGCCGGTACTGGGGATCCGACCCCCTGCACCGTAATTTGGTTCCCCTTGTGGACCTGCATGATTTGGTTTTCTGTCTGGGTTTCCGTTCCCATAACATTTTACCTACTGCCAGGATATATGGATAATTGATGACGCCATATATTTCGTCATGTCACAGTGAAGATCATTGACACTCAGGTATTTGTCCTGAGACTCTCCCTTCACTGCCGACCATTGTCCGCGGCTGCTTATTGGTTATTCGCAGCAAACCTTTCGAGAAAGGTCTTCCCCTATCCGCAACCCTTGGGACGCGTTTGGTTCCCCGGTCTGAGGGCACTATCGATAAATCGATAACCAGGGATTAGAGTTTACTGAGGGATTAGAGTTTACTTGCATTCGTTAAAAATAATCATTTTACTGTAAAATTGTCGCAGTGAAATTTTACCAGATTGTTTTTTGGCTAGAAAGAAATATCTTGTGTTGAGATATTTTTCAGTTATACATTTCATTAACAGGCTGTAATGATCGCTGGTCTTCATGTGGTCGTCTTGGTCTTCAAATATATTTTTGTTGATAAAATTTTCTTGTACCGCAATAACAAGACTTAATAAAATGTGCTTCCTTAATGTGTTCTCATTTTGATGAAATTGTTATTTCAAACGTAATAGACTTTCTACTTTTTCACAAATCTTTATTACGCTGGGAGTAGGAATCTTCAAGAAGCCCTTAGATTTATAGTAAATAAGTGATTTCGTTGTGTGGGTTCCTTTTAAAGTGGTCAGGCATTCGGTACAAATCAACGATTTAATTAATTTAAAAACAACAAACCCAGATATATAATATACAACGTAATGCACATATTCAGATTACTTTGTAGGGTACATGACATAGTTATGTCCTTTCAAGAACTGCTGGTCCAAAACATCAGTATCTTTTACAACGTTGTCTTGATCTATCATGAGTGCCCTTTCTGTGGTTGCATTTATTTGCAATGAAGCTGTTTCACAAGAAGGCTGTTTTTGAAGGTTCAATATGGTGATTTTGTCTAAAGGGATACAATTCCCTATTCCTCCTTCTCTTATTGGGCATCGGACCAATAACTTTTTATGAGCAGCGATAAACTGTCTTACCGATGGTTTGTTTTTATGGCCAAGATGCATCCGTATTGAAGCGAAGAACAGTTTTAGATGGTCTTGATTCAATTTGTACATTGGTTTGAAACGTAGCTGCTTTGATATTATATATATTTATTATGTACAAATGCTACGTTTTTTAGTGCAGCAATAACGCCAATAAAAGCGGTTTTGCTTACGCTATTTACAAGTAGTTGCCCTGAACAGGTTCTCAGCTTCGACAAGTAGGCGATGCAATGTTCTGCGTAAGGTAGAACTTCGTTTGCATTCCTTTCGCAAAGCGTCGTTTGAACGGGTCAAGAGCAGATGATTTGCGACTGTTCAATATATCGAAAGAATTGTTTATAACCCGTATGAATTCGGTTAGAGGCTTACTTCCTTCGAACTTTGCTAAATTGAAAACATATGCACAAAAATCAAGAGCATCAGCAACGGACTTACTAAATATTGGGTGGCCAGTTTAACATTCATTTTTTCTTAGCGAAATAAATATGGGCCTGTCATAGCTTATTGCGAAAATGCAATCGCTCTTTTTCTTGTAGGATCACAAGTCTTTCGAGGTATATCCATTGAATATATTCTCCATCCGCGTTAAAAAAAGTTTTAAGGTCACCAAGGGTATTCCTTACTAGCTTTACCATATGGCATGGATCAGGATGCACTATATATCGTTCGTTTGGAAGTTCGTGCGACACTTGAAAAGGATCTGCGATGTTTTGCAAATCACAACCCAGGGATTTTATTGCACTAATGTTATTATAAGCTCCATCAAATGTTATGCCAATTATATCAGCGCCACAGGTGGTCAATTCGTCTAGCGCTAAACGAATAATGATCACCTTTTGGTCTCCACTGAGAGATGATATGGGAAAAAATCCTATTCGTATTTTCCATGACCTGTTCAATGCAACAGCCATTATCACTAGAATCTGCGTTACCAAAAACCCACTTCTGCCACCATCTCCCATATCTACATTGCCATACGATTTCTCTCCATCCCAATCTACATGCTTTCGAATGTGAACTTCATCAAATACAATATTTATCACTAATTTTTCGCTTTTTTTATTTGCTTCATCACAGGCAGTTTTAATGGCATGAAGTGCTTCATTTTTAAAGCCAGGAGAGCAATTCAAAACCCGATGCCATTGGGAAATAGTTCTGGGATGTGGAAGACAGTTGTCAAATATTTCTCGTACATACTCATACCCTTTGGGTGACAGGAAGTTGAGATTAAGAGCAAATAATCGAATATTTTCGTTATACTCTTTCTCCACCACTCCATGTTTTGATTTGCGTATATAACGATAGAGAAAGTCTTTTGTTGGTCCGGCAATATCAATTAGCACGCTTTCTATTTCATTATCAATGAAATTTTTAGTTTTGAGTTCCTGCAGTACAGTCTCAATTTGCGCGATTCGTTTGCGTTGTCGGGATACTTTTTGTGTCAATCGCTTTATTGATTTATCCCTACTCTGGATACACTTGCGTAGTTTTCGTAATTTAGCCTTGTTAATAATCACCTTTTCTGAGATTTCGCTTTCATCGTCACTTGAAGTCTCAAGGCGTTCTTTCAGGCTCAGATTTTTTTCTATTTGATCCTAAAGAGAGTTGAAGATTTCCATTAAATATATTATTCAGTTATATTGAAACCTATCCTTTGCGACGGCACGACTACTAGGTTTGGTTCGTATGAAGTGGATATAATGACACATAAAAGGATCGAAAAACAAAGCATACAATTTTGTGTTTGCGAAAATGAAACCAAAGCAATATATGAAAATAGAGGAAAAACTTACAACAGAAATTTTCACATTACTTTTCAAAAATGGTGGTTCAGGCATAATATGAACATTGTTCTGGAAATGAGCTTAATAATATAAAAATGATGATACCAGAAAGGAAAGAAATCAATCAACACAAAAGAGTGAAATCATAATATTCTATTTTAGATCAAAAGTACGTGGATGAAGGAGTTTAGTATGAGTGACAATAATGATAACTAAATTAATTCTCGTGCGCTTAGTTTAAGGCGCAGGCCCGAGTAAAACTGCCAATTTGGGTAAACCCTACAGCCGTCCATCTTAGAAACCTGACGAATAGTTGCAAAAATTTTTCAATTAAAAATTAGAATTAACCTTTGGCTATTGAATCAGTTCATTACATATTTCAAAAAGTTTGTTGAGAAAATTACTAAATTTAAATAAAATAGCATGTTTTCTTTAAAAAATGTATTAAATATCGGAAACTACTTAACGTACCGTTTTGATTTAAGCTATGTTTGTTAGATCTAAATTATTTACATTAAATTAACTCATCAAAAATTTAAAAATGTTTTTTGCAAAAAAATTCCTCGAACAAAATGTGGAAATTTGATACAAATTAAAGTGCATGCATGATATTTTTTCAGGGTGTGCAAATTAAACATTTCGTTCTTGGAAATTTTTTTGCAAAATTTTTTTTTTAATTTTTGGTGGGTTAATTCAATACAAATAATTTAGATCTAATAAACATAGCTTAAAGAGAGAGAGAGAGAGTTACCACAAATTTTAAGGAAAACATGCTATTTTGTTTGAATTTTGTAATTTTCGCAACAAACTTTTTGCAAAATGTAATGAACTGATTCAATAGCCAAAAGTTTATTCTAATTTTTACTTTAAAAAATTTTCCAAGCAATTGAAAGGTTTTCGAGATGGACGGCTGTAAAGTTTAATAAAATTTGCAGTTTTACTGGGGGCTGCGCCTTAATATCGTACTTTCATTCTAGAACGAAAACGGGTTAGATCATATTGCATTTATAGGAACTAATATTTGTTAGTATATTATGGAAACCCAACCATCACCCAATATCAATAAAAATGAATTCTATGTTCACAAGCAAAAATGCACCCCAAGAATTGTGGCAGTATAAATGATCGCTATGAACACCCACCCCTTGACTTTAACCAAAAATTCATATAGTTTGTATACGTTTCCAACTTTAAACTATACAACCAATTCCAAAGTGAAACTGGATAATTTCAATTTGGCATATACAATTTCATATCATATACAATTTCATATTGATGATTAAGCTTTTATGTTTACTTTACTTTATACTTCTGTTGTATTTTTCTGAATTTACTTATTACGAGAGTTAAGTAACCTATTTCTCGGTAAAATCAGTTTTACTGAACAATTAGTCACGTAATCCCCAAAATATACACAAAATGTACAACAAAATTATATAGTTGGTTTAAGATCTTTTAATTTCTTTAATTTAAACTTGATTGTTTAAGATATTTTAAAATAGAAAAAATATTGGTGCTTACGTGAGCGGTAGAAGTTGATGCAATTACGTTTGATGAAGTTGACGATTCCATTAAAGCCTGGAATAGGATACTTTATTAAAATTTATGAATTTTTTACTCTAACTACCTTTACCTCATCTTTGTTCCCCATATGATGCAGTATTCCATAAGGACCAGTCGTGACAACTGCTTCACAATTCTTATCGCTTCCCTAAAACAATATATATATTTTTTTCGTTATTGAATTAGATGAAATGGTATATGAGATATATGCATATTAAAAATTTCTCAAAAAATTGCTAAATTCTAACCAAAGGTACTAATTCACACTTATAATACATTATAACTTCAATCAAATAAAAGTCACTTTTCCAATGTGTTTTAATTAAGGTAAGTAAAATAATTTTTTTCTTCTTTTAACATTCAGGCATAATATGAAAATTGTATAGTAGTCGAAAACGCGTTCTATACTAAATAAATATTTATCCAAGGCAAAAAGGGAAAAAAAATTATTTTACATACCTTAACATTATACTTTTTAAAAGTGTTTATGACTTACATGAGGCCAACTTTGCTGATAAATATTGCATTGGACACTGTTTAGTTCACAGCATGATTCCATTGAACTCTGAAATAACATACTTTATTTAAATTTATAAATTATTTAACTATAAACACCTTTACCTCATTCATGTTTTTCATATGATGCATTATTTTATCAGGCTCTGTGGTGGAAGCTACTTCACAAGTATTACTCGTATCTATTATCTAAAACAAGTTACATATTTTTCCCTATATTAAATTAAATAAATATAATAAATATACATATTAATCATTAATCTAATGAATATAATTATATAAAGAATTATTTTTCAAAAAACTAATTACATTGCCAAGTTTTTTTTTTCGAACGTACCACTTAATATTTGATAATATATTTTAAAATTATAGCGTATATAAATAAAATAAACAAAATAATTGACTACATTATAACGTTAATCGCATTCCTACAATCTTGTGGAAATGTAATTTATGTATCAAATTGTCGCTATTCATCGTTTGAATAATGATATTGCAAAATATTATGCATTTATTTGTCCATATAAAAAAGCAGTAAAAGAAATCATTGACTGTTCGTACTCATCAAAACTTCACCACATAATTGTCCACTCATGCCAGCTTCATTTTGATCAAATATTAAGTTTGGCTGAAATACAAAAAAAACTTTTAAAAACAGTACTAGTATTTTCGTACGACTTACAACATTTATTTTCGGGATTGCATTCTTGGCCAAGCTTATCCTTACTCCAATATCAAGAACATCTTCAGGCACAAAGTGGTCGGAATACACAACCAATTGCTTGCGTGCGTCAGCTTAAGGACGTTCTATAGCCAACAACCACTGCCTTCGCATTTCCACGTCATTGGGGAACCTTAAAAAATATATTTTAATTACTATCGCACAAACAATAAATTTTATTTTGAAAATGTTTCAAAAAATTTCCCAGCCCCCGTCATTATAAATGCTTTATAGTGACACCAGTGAACTAAATCCCCTGAGCTTATCACACTTGACAATTCCCATGGCATTTGTTCTGAAACATAAACGAAAATTAGCTAACATTAATTCAGCTTAAAACTTATCGTTTAACATTGCACAAATTTCATAGCAAACCAATTAATATATGTTAATTTAATTATAAAACCACAATAAACACCTGAAAAATTCGTATCGGTTTGTAAATTTGTTATGACAGTTCTCAGTGGAAGGGTCAGTGAATGACAATTAAATCCCTTTCATCTCTTTCTTCCTCATAGAGGGTATCTCTTTTCAACTATTTCTCCTCCGGGGGATTTCACTTCACTCATCTACACTGTACGTGTGCTATATCGCTGTTCCTGTAGTACTTCTTCAATATATCGGGCTTCCTGTAGTACTTATTCATAGGTTTAACCGTTCAGAATGCTCAGATGAATAAGAACTGGATGGGCTGAGCTCATATAAAATGCATGAGAGAGCATGCGACCGGTTTCTGCTCTGTTATTTCCTCCCCGGTTGCCTCTTGCTGGTCACTTTCTTGTTCCAGAAGCTTGCTAGATGTGAACTGTCTGTTAAGTTGACTGATGCAAATTGGACGCCAAATTGGCCAATTTGCAAGTTACGTCGCGAATTTCGTCCGATATTAAAACTGTGGAAAGTGTTCACGATCTAAATTCGTTCCAAGTGTTTAAAGATTCGATTGTGGTTTATAATTCAAGTAACTTTAACGTGTGGCACTGTGAAATTAATTTAGAATTTCAAAATGAAATGTGTAGTGCCTTCGTGCAAAAATCATAGCAGAAAAGGATCTGTAGGTGTTTCATTTGACAAGTGAGTAGTTAATATGTTAATGTTTTGCATGTTTTTCATACAATGCTGAAGGTTTTTCAAATAGAAAGCAAATTTTTGGTATTGTATGAAAATTTGTTTACATTGAGCAGCAGCCATGTTTGCTTGTGCAATTTGGCTCTCTCTAAGGTTGTAAACAAGAGCGTAGCAGTAGGAAAAGTGGTCGCAGGGGTTGTTGCAACCATTTTGTCACGTGGTTGTCCACTCCAGTATTATTTAATTACTCAATGTGAGAATGGAACACTGGAGTGGAACATCAACTCAAATTTTGTCATCATTTTCAGATGCGCCACGAACGTTGGTCTCTTGATTTGATTTTCGAAGGGTGTAGTTTAAAACGGGAACTGAAATTTAGAAAATTTTGAATTTGTAAAAATTGACTACCATTGCATAATTTAATGATAATGTTTCTATTTCAAACCTGAACAGTTTGTTAAACTTAAGTTAGATGAATAGAAACGTCACAGTGAGTTAAGTAACTGAAAAATAAATCTGTTTCTCAGGTAATTAAAAATTCAACTACTGCTATCCCTCTTCCTTTCATAACCGGGCTTCGGACCGTCTTCGATGGAATCAAAGCGCAACTTTGGGTTCCACGGGTTTTATATTGCCTATTTTTAGTGAAATGTATAATCGTTGAAATTGATCTTCACTATGTGTGAAAGAACTACATGCCTTCAAATCGTACTAATTCGTTGAAATATTGCCTAGCGGAAATTTTTCAGGGCCTAACAGAATTTTTTGTTCTTTTCCTTGAGTGCTTTCAAGAACCTTTTTTCACTCGTAGATTTGTTATTATCTGATTCCCGATGCGCAGTTCATTTCGACAATTTCTCTACTCAAATAACTCATGTACAGAAAAATATCTACAAAATTGTATTCCCTTGCAACGAATTTCCATATTTACCTTCTAAACAAATTGATTTAGGGTGAGGTTGAATACAAAAGACTATCCAGTTGACATTCAAAATTGAATAAAATATTGAATAAAAATGTAATAAATAGCATTTATGGATTACAATGAAAATAGTAACACAACAATAACATAATATACATTTCTTGAATAGTATCCATAAGTTAACATAATGTACTAGCTTCCCAATCCAGTGAAACGCTTGAAACCAATACAGCTGCTACACCACTTGATTTGCCTGCAAAGATTAAAATAAGGCTGAGCTCCAGAAGAGATTCATAAAAGTTAACATTTTACCCATTGTTGTCCATTAATATCTACCAAAAGTGGGATTTCCACATTGCACCCGTTGACAATAATTAAACTGCACCTAGTTGCCCGTGCATTTTCATTAGCAGGAAATCTAAAAAACATTCATTCATTAATAATGTGATTTTTGTACATGCTGAACATAATAAAATATATATTTTATCATTTTCATGTATGTGCCATATCATTTTAAAATTTTTACGCGATAACAAAGCGAATAAAATGGTCGCCCCCGAAACGTAAATATGATCATGCATGAATTGAAGGCAATAATTTTCAGTGAAAAAACACTTCTAAATATTGTCTTTTCTTTTCTACGTTTCTTGTTGATACTGACCTTTGAAATAATACTCCTGTGGGCTGACGGTGGCTTATATTACTGCTTGTTTTCACAATGCACATGATTTTAGAAACTTCTCTGCACCTCTCTATTTTTCTGTCGAAATAGTTTTTCCGACATACAATTCAAGCGATAAATAGTCTCTTATAGTCTTGTTGATGAACAATATACAAATCGCTAATTTTCACTGATTTTAGCATGAAAACTACAAACCGAACGTGCTTGTTTACGGTTTTTCACAGCCGAATTCGACAGCGAACACAAAAAAATCATGATGATATGAAAATTTCTTCTTATCGGCCTTTGAGGAACGGAACAAATGGAGAGGCTATGCTCATATAAGCTCCATAGAAAATGATACGACCACCTTCTGAGCATGATTGTCATTTCATTTCCAATAATTTCCACAATTTCTCCTCTCGAGAGCCAGATTGTCAATTTGACGACCAAACATGGACGCGAAATTTACCTGGCGCGTGAGATACGATTCGGAATTTAGTCGTTTTTTCGGTTCGAGAACGTGTCCGAAGGTACATATTGACTGTAGTGAAAGTAATATTACACCTGGCTTAGGGATAACAACGTTTTAAGGAGTGACATTGTAAATCGGAGCGAGGAACTCAATTAAAAGTGTAATGTGCGTTATTGCTAGAAAACGATGGGTTATCGATGCGAAAGTGTTTTCCATCCGAAGTAGCCATAATGCTGTATTTGTATTCAATGCTATTTTCTTGTTCTGTGAAGTGTTATTTGCAATAAAATTATATTTCCGAGTGCATAAGCGTTTGTTTACTTTCTTGTGACAACCCATTGGGTTCCCCGTAACTAGCTTTATAATCACGGTCGCAGGGGTAGTTGCGACACGTGTACATATGGATGTTCATTCCGGTTTTATTTTGTTCCTCAAAGTTATCCACAGATCGTTAGAGAGAAATGATGACAGGAAAAAGCCTTGGGGAGGGAAGAAAAGGAGTAAATGATAGCTCAAAAAATTTCCGAATGTCGGCTATGTGTTTGTAAGGTTTCTTTGATTGTAGTGGTAGTGGCTTAAAGCATGGGTAGTCTCATCACAAGAGGGGCAAACTTAATCATATGGCGGGAAAATTCAAATTGATAGCACCATGCCGAAAATATTTAACTAAAAATAAATTTACTATTTTATTAGTTTGATAAGTAACTAAACTTTGGATTAAAATGCAATCAAGGAAGATGTATTTTTAGAGGTTAGTGAAAAATTTGAATTAGATAATGAAGAGCCACTGTTTAGTTTTCTGAGGTTTATTTTTCAGCAGATTCCAATCGCCTTCATGCTTATTATTGAACATTAATCTGATAATAATTTATAATGATAATAATGTATAAATACATTCGCAAATAGCCAACATACTCTTTAACTAAATCAAAATGCTACGTAAATTATTCTGAGTTATTTCCCGGCCGTTGGAATTGTTGTTGGTATTTTATCGATAAAATAATATTAACGGCAATACTCTTTCTGTTGAATATTTTTTTCTTACATACCGTAAAAGCGAATTGTTTTATTCAGTTTTAGGTGGATAGAATATCTTTTTGACTTTTTTTTAGACATAAAATAATACCTGGTGTTGAGATACTTTTTGATGAACAAACATAAAAGGGAGTAATAGTGACCACTTATGATCATACATTGTTTGTACTTAGTGAATAACAGCTTCTCTAAAAAACGTTCTTTGATTGATATGTTATTCGCCTTTTTAGAAAAAATGTAGCATTTAATTACCACCCTAATTAAACAGAAGAAATCACATACAATGCTCACGTGGCATACTTTAATAAAACACTATTGTTAGTATTAAACAAGCGGAAAAATTATCTACCCTAAAATAAAATCCTGCAAAATAATTTTCTTTTATTTGTTCAAGCTGGAAAGTGAATCCTAATGCTTAGATAAAATCAATCTTCCATCTTTTTGATTAATTTACTTATATTATATAAAAAACCATTATAAGAATGAAATGCAAAATGGTACCTTTTACTTCTATATTTTTGTTTATTATGTTCAAATTTAAGGTGATGTATTTAAATTTACATTAGTACTGCAAGCCGTATGAACCATCTCCCGTTGACTTTTTTCGTTTAGAAGCCTGAATAAAAAATGTCATAATTGATGCTACGTATCCTATATTAAAACTTACACTTTCAAGCCTTTCCATAGACAACGTTGCTGCTGATTAATATATAACTGGAAAATTATCATGACGACATTATACAAAATATGAAAAGGTATCATGGGCTTCGTCAAAAGCATGTTCTAAAATAGAGGGGATTAAAATTTACATTAAAATTTAGGATAAGAAATTCATACCTTCTCCAAATTCCGTTTAGATTCCACTAAAATATTTGGGTGAAGACAATTGGAGATTTCGTCATTTCCGGTCAAAGAGTCCTGAAATTGAGGGTGTTAAATGTAAGGTGCTGGCAACTATATGACACTTGAACTATCCAGGGCAATCAACTTATTCGCCACTGAAGGAATTGTTTGGAAACCGCACTAAACTTAGCTTAACCTCTGAAGTTGATTTCTGAAATAAAGATAAATATAAATAAAAAAAATAGTCAAACATGAAATATACTTACATGTCCAAAAGTAGCTGGAGAGATGTTAGTATCTTCAACTTCACATCGACTCTAAAATATATATTTTATTTTGTGCGAATATTAATTTAATAATAGAAATCATACATTTTTTTGCAGCTGTCACATCTAATGTAAGAATGTAAGAAATATACGCGTTCTTCGAATTTGATTTAGAGCCCACTAAATCATTCAGATGACATGCTCACAATTTCGTCGTTTCTGGTCCAAGAGTCCTGAAATTGAGCGGGCTAAATGTAATGCTCGGGAAACTAAATGACACTTACCCTATTCAGGCCAATGGACTTATTCCCCGAAACCGAAGAAATCGTTTCATAATCGCACTAAAATTAGATACTTAGGAACAAAACCGGCAAATACATGTAAACTTACACATCCTGAATTAAATTCGGAATTTGAACAAAACTTTGTCCTATCCGTAGTTGAATTCTAAAATAAAAAATTTGAAATCGGCATTTTAATCAATTATGAAATATACTTACATGTCCAAAAGTGGATGTAAAGGTGTTAATATATTCAATTCCACATCGAGTCTAAAAATATGAGATACTTGAATTTTGTGCAAAAGATTAATTTAAGAATAGCTATCTTACACTTTTAGCTTAGATTCAATTAAACGACGTCATCATCCTTGAAATGATCTTCGCAAACTTGCGAACGTTTTATTTCCGGATTTATCCCGAGAATTCAGCGCCACTCCATTTTTGCACAAATATCATTCAGAATTCTAAAATGATAAAAAGTTACAATGAATTATGACCCCCTTAAAAATGCTCCAATTTTGTGCCGCTTCTGCCTCAAGCCACAAGATATGCGGCAAAATATGAAGCAATCAAAACAATAAATTGCAAATATTTTTGAGCAGTTTTCTTGCGATTCACAAATTGAAACTATTGAAAATAAACTTTCTCACGATTATAAATCAATGAAACTATCAATTTTTACCAAAAGTACGATTTTCCGCTCGAGCTACTATTGAAATTCGGGCAACACGGAACCGTACAGTACATTGTCGTTTTCTAATTTTTGAGTCACTTGATTTGATAAATTTTCACTATATATCGTGTGAAACGAACCGAAACAGTATGTATAACGTTCACCACTTAAATATTCACTGCTGTTTTCACGAAAATCGCGAGAAAATGATACTTTCCGCATATTGACAACGATGAATGCACGAAGCCGTAAACAAAATTTTGACGTTTGTTATGATTTCCCCTTCCCTCGCAAAAACCGCCTGTACAAGCAAAATATCGGAATTCACATACAGGGTTTTACACGGATAGACTTACTCCTCTTCTCTCTCTCTTAGGAAAAAGCAGTGTTCCAATAGCATCGGGCCGTTCCTGTTAGCTACCTGTTCCAAGGGTTCAACATTTGAGAATGGAGCACTGGAGTGGAACATCAACTCAAATTTTGGCAGCATTTTCCGATGCGCCACGAACGTTGCTCTTTCGATTTAATTTTCGAAGGGTGTAGTTTAAAAAGGGAGCTACAATTTAGAAATATTTGAATATGTAAAAGTTAACTGCCATTGCATAATTGATTAATAATGTTCCTATTTCAGACTTGAATAGTTTGCAAAACTTTATTTAGATAAAAAGAAACTCACAGCGACATTTAATAAGCAAAAACTAAATCTGTTCCTTAGGTAATTACAAGTTCAACTACTACTAAAATTATAATCATTCATTCTTTTATGCTTTTTCATCTCCCTTGTTCTTTCATAACCAGGCTTTGGATCGTCTTCGGCGGAATCAAGGCACAATTTTTGGTTCCACGGGTTTTATACTACCTTATTTGAGTGAAATGTATGAAAGAACTACATGCCTTTAAAATTTACAAATTTGTTGAAATATTGCCTAGCGGAAATTTTTCAGTGCCTAACAGAAATTTTTGTTAATATCCTTGTCTGCTTTGAAGAACTTTTTTTTTCGCTCGTAGTTTTATTATAATCTGATTCTCGGAGCAGAGTTCATTTGGGCAATTCCCCTACGCAAATAAGTCATGTACAGAGCAATATCTACAAAATTCCATTCCCTTGCAACGAATTTCCACATTTGCCTAGATTTAGTGCGAGGTTAAATACAAAATACTTTACAGTGGAAATTCCGAATTATTTAGAATTATTCTAGGTATTTGTTAATATAAAGACTGATTATTTCGAAATTATTTTTATTCATTAGAAAATTCAATAAAAATATAATAAATAGCATTAATGGAATACAATAAAAATAATATAACTCCGGGATTCTGCTTTCTACTTACACGCTCGAGTCAAGAACCCGCGGAAAATGGGACGAATTGAGTTTTCTAATAAGAGAAACATACCTACAAAAACTCCCCACTTGCAAGTAACGTAATCACTACATACTGGAAGTGGAGCTTGGATCGGGAGGTGTGCAATTGAATTCTAAAAAGAAAATGAGTCCAACATAATATACATTTCTTTAACTGTTTCCAATACTTAACATAAACTTATTTACCATCCTCGACGATGAACTAGCTTCTCCATGCAGCGAAACGCTTGAAATCAATACGGCTGCTATACTATTTGCCTATTTGCCTGCAAAGATAAAAATATGTCTGAGCTCCAGAAGAGATCCATTTAAGCAAAAATTTTACCTATTGTTCATTAGTCTCTACCAAAAGTGTTCTGGTTGCAATTTTTTTGAAATCGTTTTCCAAAAAGCGTTTGGAGCATATCATAGCCTTTCCCACAATACATCCTTCGAAAATAATTAAACTGCACCTAGTTGCCCGTTCATTTTCATTTGCAGGAAATCTGAAAAACATTCATTCATTAATAATGTGATTTTAATTCTTTTATACTTTTTCGCCTCCCTCTTCCTTTCATAACCGGGCTTGGGACCGTCTTTGGCGGAATTAAGGCGTAATTTTTGGTTCCACGGGTTTTATAGTGCCTTTTTTGAGTGAAATGTATAGTCGTTGAGCTTGATCTTCGCTATGTATGAAGGAACTAGATGCCTTTAAAATGCACTAACTTGTTGAAATATTGTCTGACAGAAATTTTTTCTGATTTTTTTTCGCAATAAAATAGTACCTTGTGTTGATATATTTTTCAGCTATAAGCTTAATCAACAAGCTGAAGTGTTGTGTGCTATTCATGTGCTCACCATATTGTACAAAAAGTTGCTTTCCGATGCATGCCACTTGAACATTGTTAAGTAAACTATTTAGGGTTTTTTAGATAGTATCGTTCCGTCGGTGCAATGATGAAATCTTCTGATATCTTTTTCAGCAGTTTCGCAAATGAAAAATACACTTCGGAAGGTATTTTCAATAATCCCCTTGTTTTAAATGATATCAGAGATTTCTCCTTGAATGGCTGACAAGCACTGTTGACAGTTCAATACTTTGTATAATTTGAATACAATAAAACCGGCGATGTAGGTAATAACATGGCTCGCAAATTCAGATATGTAGCTTGGATCAGCAGCGTAATTATGTTCATCGAGGAACTGTTCATCGAGGACAAGTTGTTGGTTGCTTTCTTCTTCAAGCATTGCTGGTCGATCAATCGATTCATTTATTGCGCGAAGAGGGCAAGAAGCTTGTGCGTTAAGTACGACGATTTCCTCTAGAGGTAAACAGTTTCCCATTCCCCCTCTCGAAGCTGGCACCGAAATGAAAGTTTTTTGTAGCTGGCAGTAAGTTGTCTTACAGTCGGATTTTTATTATAGCCGAGACTTGATCTGATGGATGAAAAAAATAGCTCGATGTGGTCTTGATTTAACTTATAGAGAGGAACAAATTTTAGCATGTTATTGGCTATAAATGTGTCCTATATAACTGTTAGATTTCTCAAACCAGCTATCAGTCCTAAAAATCCAACGCTTCTCTTGGAATGAATTATATTGCACCCTGATAATAGCTTTATCTTTTTAATGTAGGCTATAGCATCGATCGAAAATTGTAGTACAAAACTAGAATTATTTGCACAAGGATTCATATTCTGATATCCATCTGCTATTGAGAACATCGAAGATGTCGTTAAATGTTCGTATAAACTTTGAGGTTGCCTTGCTTCCAACGAATTCTTTGCATTTTAATACATCTCGGCAAAAATCAATTGCATCAGCAACTGACTTGCTGAAAGTTGAACTGCTAGTCGCACTTTCATCTTTTGCTGCTCAAAGTGCACATGAGCCTTTTGTAATGATATTCAACTTATAGGTTCGAACGCGGAACCGACCTCTCATCGGTTCTAGACGTTAAGTCTGAGTAGTGCCAACGGATGGTACCAACAGGTCAACCAATCCGTGCACCGTAACCCATTTACGCGGTGGCTGCTTGTCGGCCAGCTAGTTCGGAGAGGATTTCGGTCGCGGATCCCCGAATGGGTTACGCTCAATTACAATATTTTCAGCCACCTGAACATGCCCGTTTTCCAAACGCGTTACAAAAACAAAACCATACGGAGAAGAAACCTACTTTACGTTACTCCGTATTTCTTCTTATAACCAGTCAAGAATACAAAATCTAATTTCTATTTCGCGTTCCCGAAGTTCCGACGCGGTACCGAAAAGTATGCTACTCGAAATTAACCCGACGAAAACTACTCTAATAAAATGACAAAACAACAAAGGTACCGCGTACCGCGCGCGACGCGAAACCGACCTCAGCGGATTTGTCGAAACCCTACCCTCGCGACGGCATACCTACCCTGCACTCACCCTCCTGCTGAAACAGAACGAACCACTGAAAAGGAAAGTCTTTAATTACTCAGCAATTCATGTTGTTTATTGATTCAATTCCTACTTTTACCAACACTACGAGTAACTTACTACTAAATAGTAAACGCTTCAAAAGAAAAAGATTTTCTTCATAAAAAAATTATTGATTTGATAAATTTCTACCAACATGTTTAAATCGAATCGACGTATTCTAACAGGGAAAATAAATGGATAAGGATGAAGAACAACAATTAGAAAATAAGGAATAAGAAAAAAGCGTAAATCTATGGATGAGTAAAAGGAACACACTTGGTAAATTACATATATGTTAAATGTGTTTTCTGTCTATGTATTATTGTTCTCTTACTAATTGTAACGTTACAATTACAGTGCGACTTGATAGTATTGGCTTATGCTAAGGCATAAGGATGCGTGAAGATATTTTATGGCAATTGAAGATTGATTCTTCTGCCTGGGAAGGCCCTCAACGGATTAGAAATGGTAATATAAATTCAAAAAGGATTTTAGTTCTACACTGGCAAGACATGGTTTAGGAAAATTAATCAATTGTAAAGGGAAAATTGATTAATTGTAAGAGAGTTTTTTTTTTTTACCATGAACCGTCAGCTAGTTTTTTGGAAAGCTTTTTAATTCTTTTTGAGTTTACTCTTGCAAAATTAGTTTTCATCTCTTAATGGCCTTTCAACAAAGATTGAAAATCACATGAAAAACACGTTTAGAAATGCAATACATGTTGAGTAAATTTCAAAATAATTCATCTAAACATATTCATCGAAAATAGTTCAGTATGAATTTTAGGTTAATTATCTTATTTTGTTTTTCAAGTCAAATTCTTATTTGAATTTCTAGATCCAAAATTACATTTGTGATATTTTTTTTTTCATAAATTTTTAAATTTCTAATATATTGATTAGATGTATGCATTCTTCAGTATGTACCTTACAATGTAAATATTTTCGTCATATTCAATTTATACTACTGGAAAAATTTCATTTAGGCCATCATTTTCTGTTCTTTTTTAAATTAACTTGATATAAATAGACTCTAATAAATAAATTTTATGACTATATCATTTCACTTTTAATTTATACTTAATATATGTTTACGTTTCGTTTACAAATCGTTTGAAAAAAGTTTATATTACAAATTTTTACGAAATTGTTTCTGTTTTCTTTCTTCGTTTCATTCGTCATAATTTGGGTAATAAGCTGAAGTTTTTTCAATTTTATTTTAAGTGTTTCTAGAGAACGTTTACTATTATGACAGTATTGATTTATTTTTTTTTCCGGTAATGGATATTATAAGCATTCACCACTAACTAAATAATAGTAGCATCTCTAAAATTGTCATCTGAAAATTATTGTTGGACACAATTATCGGTGAAAGCCTTGTTATCAAACACTGGTCCGATAAGCATTTAAAAATTTGAATTTTTAAGGTATTTTTCATGAGTTTTATTTGATGAACGGTGTTTGGGTGAGGCAGGATATTGAAATATTGCTTGATGATTTGGATTGCTATTTTTGTATCGTCCTTTTTCGTGTTTAACTTTTGACGAAATTATGCACGTGTCATAAATATTTAATTTTCTTTGGATGCATAGTACTTGCACTTTGTAGAGAAGACATGTTTTAGGTATAACTTCCCAAAATTCAGTTAAATCCGAACTACCACAACGAAGGCCCCAATTCGTAATATTATTATCTTTTATATTGTACACAGCGTCCTTAATTACACTCCTACCTCTTTGTCCTATTAAACGTGGATGTACACGATGATCGACATCTATGATTTCTTTTATTTGCTCGCTTAGCTCACTGACAACTGTACGAATCCCGTTTTAGCTTCGTTTGCATTCTTTTCCTAGCCGATGGTTGCTGATGCTTGTATCCGCGCACACAATTCCGTTTGGAAAGTTGGTTATGGAGCACTGCAGAAGGTTGCTGGACGTGTTTTCACTATCGAACTGCCTGAAATTTTATAAAGCGTACACTATGGAACCGAACATGATTATGAGCAGAAGTGTTTACCAAAGCAATGTCAAATCGTATGCGAATTTGCTTCTACCATTTTACTTTGGCGAAACTCGACGTTCTATGTTTCCGTCTTAAGAGGCGCCAACTGTTTCTCTCCCTCGTGGCGTCGGACTGTCCCTTTTGGCCCAGCTAAAAGTATTGAGCGTATGCAAGGCGAATAGTTCCGAATAACCTCTGAACCAAGTGGTAAGATGCAGTATTCAATCAAAAGCTGTTTCAAATCACCTGGTGACGGATTGATGCCGTTCCTTTCGATATAAGATTTATCACCAATATACGAAGCTAATGGGGTTTCCGGATACTTTCTTATTATTCCATTTGTAACTAGCTCTTCAAATAAAGATTCAGTCGTGCGGTCAGGAGTTAAATCTTTCTCCTTCTTCCTGTCGCATCAGTTCATCAAATATTTTACGAAGCTCAGCTTCCACCTCGGAATACTTTTCCTGATATATCATGTCATCATAATGGGTTTGTTTACGATTCATATACTCATCCTTATCGCGCCAGACATCATTGTATCTAGGTTAAAAAAACAAGGTTAAGTTTTGGCCAAGATTTCTTTAAATAGCCATTGGAACTCACTCGTCTATTCCTGATTTTATATCTGGTAGGAAAGATGACTGCCCTGGTTTGAACCTGGCCTCTGCAGTTTCTTCAACACTTAAATCCCCACTTTTGGCCGGTGACTTAGACTTATCTTTTGTTTTACGTGCCTCCTTTGAAGAAATAGCGGACGAACGACTGTTATTTCCCGCCGTTTCTTTTCCTCGTGGCGCCGGACTGTCAATCCGACAACCACTGACAAAACAGATGTGCGGAATGGAACGCCACATGGTGGCAATGTGCATTTCCATTTGTCGCCAGTGGCATAGTGTTTCGATGGCCACGGTGGAGGGGGGCATTCCCAGATGGATATGTCTCGAAATGTGTCGGGGTTTTGATTAATATTATGTTTAAAATATTTAAATCCGCAGATCTAAATATTTGGAGAGAAAAAAAAATATTTTCTGCGCAACGATATCCGCACGAAAGATGAAGTCCGCTTGCACTTCGAGGTCATACCCATCTGGCCGAGTGCAAGGGTTCGGGATCGGAATCACTTCGATTCCCGGGCGTAGGCGTCACATTACACTTTCGAAGCTTGTTCCCTAAATGCAAACCTTCTTTTTCCTGGAGTTGCAGTAACTTTACTATGTAGTCCCATTTAACGAACTGACCATCACCATCCACCAAAACCTTTAAATCGGCTAATGTGTTACGGACAAGTTTTAACATATGGTTTCCTTCAAAACGATCAATTTTGATGTACCCTTTGGAATTAATATCACGCACATCAGAACCTTATAATTTGGACATCGTAAAATTTGCTGGTACCCCATCAAAGGTGATTCCTACAACGTGCACCCCTGTGTCGAGAAGGTCGCTTATACATAGGGAAACCATATTTGACTTCTGCTCGGCGTTCATGTTTACGATGGGGAAATAAGCAATTGGAATTTTCCAAGGTCTATTTATGAATACTGCCATAGAGACTAGGACTTGCGAAGCTATAGTCTTGGTATTACCACCATCACCCACATCTACAAAGCCATGTGCTCGTTCTCCATCCCAATCAATGTGCTGCCGAATACAAATTTCATCGAAGACCAAATTAACAAATATTTTTTCATCATCTGAAGCAGTTTCTACAACCTTCCTTATTGCTGCGAACGACTCTTTTGTGAACCCGGGCTTGCAACCAACTTTTTCGTACCATGTTTGTAGCGTCTTTGAATGTGGCAGGCACTTATCAAATGTAGTACGAACGTATTCATATGCCTTGGGCGACAGAAAGTTTAAGTTTAGTGCAAATATTTTTATTTCATTGCAATATGTTTTCGCTTGTTTATTGCCTCGACTTTGGAAAATCTGCCGTTCAATAATTTTCTTATTAGGTCCAACAATATTCTCCAAAGCTTCACTCATGCCCAAACATATCAAATTTCGATTTTTCAATGGTGCGAGCACCTGCTTCATGCCGTTCACTTTCACCACTTTTCGTTTTTTGTCTTGCCGAAGTGTATTAATCAATTTTTTCTTGTGCTTGAGTTTGTTTTCAAGTACTTTTATTTTTCCTCGTAGCTTCGTAATTATTTGATTCTCGGGGTAGAATTCATTTCGATAATTTTCCTATTCAAATTAAATCCTGTTTAGAAAAATATCTACAAAATTTCATTCTCTTGCGAAGAATTCCCACATTTACCTTCTAAACAAACGGATTTAGGGGGAGGTTGACTACAAAACTACACAATTGACAAAACAAAAGCAAACTCAAAATTATTTCAAAAATGCTAGGTATCTGTTAATATAAAGACTAATTAGTTCGAAATCATTTTTATGCATTGAAAATCTTATGATCAATACAATAAATAGCATTTGTGAAATACATCCTTAAAATTAAAAGAAAAATACTCACAACACTGGGACTCTGTACTCTGGTCTCAGTCCCCAATTGAGAATACTCGTTTTGCACCTGCATTTAGTGTTCAACATAATTCATTCAGCTATGTTTACATCAGTTTCCATAAAAGTTTCTTCAACCGGGCATGTGTAATGATTTTTAAGTCTAAAGTCACGAACGAGGAACCGACCTTCATCGGTTCTAGACGTTAAGTCTGAGTCGTGCCAACGAATGGTACCAACCGGTCAACCAATCCGTGCACCGTAATCCATTTTCGCGGTGGCTGCTTGTCGGCCAGCTAGATTGGAGAGGAACTCGGTCGCGGGTCTCAAAATGGATTACACTCATTTACAATTTTCAGCCACCATTAAACGCCCGTTTCAAACGCGTCGAAAACACAATCATACGGAGAAGAAACCTATTTTACGTTACTCCGTATTTCTGCATTCATCCAGTCAAAGTACCAAACAAATCTAATTTCTATTTCACGTTCCCGAATTTTACCGACGTGGTACCAAAAAATATACTACGTCAACGTGAATCCGGAAAAAACTACGCTAAAGAAAAAACAAACCAACAAAAGTACCGCGTACCGCTCGCGACGTGAAACCAAAATCAGCGGATTTCTTCAAACCCTATCCTCGCGACGGCATACTTACCATGCACTCTACCATGTGAAATGAAATGTGCATTGTAAACGTCAACAAGCCAAAACTACGATACTATCCGATTACTTTGCGCTGCATACTTATTGCTGTTGTCGTAATTTAGAAAGAACTTTGCTAGTTTTTTCAGACAAAAAATAAACATATTGGCGGTTTTCATGCTGATATATACAAAATAAGAGAAATTATTAAAAATAAATTTTTTAATTCAAAGCTAGGAAGCCAATGCTCTAAAGTGATCATTGAAGTTGTTTTCAAATTACGTACCATGTCTTTTAAGGTGGGAAACAAGAACAGAAATATCGCGAGACTAATGTAATTATTTCATTTCTATTTTCATGTGCGTCATCCACTTATTCCAAAGAAGTAATTAGCTCCTTGATTTTATGCGAAAAATATTTTTTTCTAAATTTTATTGATAGATGCAAAATAATATTAACATAAACGGATCAAAGCTATTTTCTCTAGATAAAACGATTTTATAATTAGTTTCTTTTGTAGATTCTTTTTTTTTTTTTGCAAACGGAGCCAGTATAAATGCTAAGTTCAATAAACCATACACAAGCTTGCATATATTCGCATTACACTAGAATTTTTACAATTACACTAAGGGAAATTGTTTCGTTCATTGCAAAAATATTTATAAATTAGACGAAATTTAAGGAAGCAACGAGTGTTGTTGTGCGTAAATTAAGGCTCAAATACAATATTCAATTTTATAAAAGTGCCACAAGTCAAATAAGATAAGCAAAACCAAAAATACAGTTCAATATTATTTTGGAGAACACCTTTTGGGAATAATACTACTTTCATGCGATGAATTTAAAATATATATATAGCAATTAGATAATCAAAATTTAATTTATAGGAATCTTAAACTAGGGAGAAAAATATATTCATGTTCATTGATATCAATTCGAAGTATTTAATACACTTTTAGTTTTTTTTTTGGCAAAGTGGAAAGGAATTGCTTTTTCACATTCAGATCGAGCAAAATGCTCTTAGATCCTTTCACATGTCTGGACCGAGTATGATTTTCACTCATTCAGTATTAAATCTGACGATATCCTTGAAGCCTTATTCTCTTCATCTAGCAATAAGTTTTCGATTAACAGATGCACAATAGCTATAAAACCCCAACCTTCAAGTCGCAATTTGACTGAAGACACATTAAAGAGAAACAATATTGATGATTTCAGACAATTTCTAATATACCTGAACGGAAGCGAGAGTATCGTCGAATCCTATTGATTCTGCTTTTCTGGCCCAAGGTATTTTAATCAATTTTACAGTGCATTTGGAATATTTATTTTTTTTCAACAATTAAGGCGCAAGTCCAGTATATTGCAATATTTGATCATCGGTCCCTGACTTTTATAAAATATAGGTGAACGTTTGATATAAATAAATCTCCGTAAATTATACTTTTTGTTTCTAAAGATTTTCACCCAAACCTTATCCTTTATACATCAATGCGCGTGATAGGTATGATTCAAGGTCAAAGTATAAGATTCACTGAGTGGTTTGATCTGGACTATCACAATATTCACAATTTCGGACCGTCTTTGTACATGCACTACCTGTTGCATTGTGTTTACAATGTCTGCCTGAACAATATGTCGCGATTTCCCGTCAATTGAAATATTAACGTATATTCAATGCAACTATATCTACGTTAATTTTCCATCGTACTTGATATTTCCTGTTTTGTCAATTAGATTGGGCCATTGGACGACAAATAACTTCGTGAAATGCTGATGATGTGGTCCTTAGCGTGCTCATTAAATACGCCACAATGCAAACAGGTACACACGTCCCCGGTCAGTTACATAGAACCAGTTCAGGCTTAAGACGAAATACCTACGGGACACTGAAGAAATGTATCTTTGCTGCACTTCCCGACTGCGAAACACTTCCAAAAATGAATAGGAATCAATTCCAGAAGATTCCACTTGATCAACACGAGCGCGACTTGTAGTGTCAGAGCGGGCAGTTGTTGAATGGCGAACACTACTCCCACACTCCGCTACCATGTGGCTGTCAATTCACTTTGACATCCCACGACAAAATTGAGTTGACAAGCCACATGGCAGCAAGGTGTATTGGTAGTGGTCGCCGCGTCGTCGAATGATTCATTACACATGCTTCCACGGACGTGTTCTCTCTGCTGTTCAGCCATTGTGTGTGTGAAGTCTTTAAAAAGGATAAATGAAAATCATGTTTATTTTTTATTTATTGCTTTACCTCGCTGAAATAAGGTGCGTCGAGTAAAACAAGATTGTTATCACCTAAAACGTGCAAAATAACATTGAATTTTCTTATAAATTGCCCAATGACATAAACATACCCCAAAAAACTCCCTGCTTGCAGGTAATGCAACATCTTGTTCGGGCCGTAAATTGCAGCGCTTATCTTCAACCTACAAAGTGAGGAAACTGCTGTTTTATATTATAGATTTAATTAAAGTTAGAGTACCTCGTCATTTGATGCAGATATTATTTTTGAAACAGTGGTGTCGTTACTCCACGTCTACAAAAAACAAAATTTAGAAACATTTTGAAAATATTTCTTGAACTCATAATGACTTACTGCATAGGTAGATACTGGAACTTGGGTCGGGAGATGCGCAATGGAATTCTGAAAAGAAAATAAACATAATGTAAGCATATTTCTTCAAAAGTTTGTGCTTTATATTACCAACTCAGGAAATGAAATATTCATTTCATCGGCAACAGCATCGAATTCATTAATTTCAACTGCTTCGCTGGTGTCGCATGGTTCCTATAAAGCACAAGTGAGGATAATGTTACAAGCTTAATATAAACTTATTTACCATCCTCGGCGATGAAATAGCTTCCCCATTCAGCGAAACGCTTGAAATTAATGCAGTGCTACGCGTTGCTAAAAGTGAATATTTCACCAATTATTGTCCATTAACCTGTATCAAAAGTGGAATTGCGCCTACTCTCAACACTGTCCTGGTTGCGAGTTTAATTAAATCGCTTTCCAAAAAGTGTTCGGAGCATATAAACGCCTTTACCACATTAGTTCCGTCGAGATTAATTAGATTGCACCAAACTGCCCGTTCGTATTCATTGGTAGGAAATCTAAAAAGCGTTTATTGATTTTTAATTATGTGATTTTTGTAAATGCTGAAGAAAATAAAATTTATATTTTTTTTCAACTTGATATATTTGCAGTATGATATAACATACTGCTAACAAAAGAACTAAAATTATAAAATCATTCATATAATAATATGCTAACAAAAACTTGCCCCCTAAATATAGGCGATACTGCGCGAAAACTAACCGAATAAAATGGTCACCTCCAAAATGTAAACACGAACATACATGAATTGGCGGCAGTAATTTTGATTGAAAAAACACTTTTAAATATTGTCTTTTATTTTCTATTGTTTGTGTTACTACTTACCTATGAAATGATACTCCTATTGGCTGACGGTGGCTTCTATTATTGCATGTTACCACAATACACTTCATTTTATGAACTTCTTTACAATTGTCTGTTTTCCCGATGAAATATAGTTTTCTTTCACTTACAATTTAACAGATATTTTGTTATTTATTGTCTTGTTGATGAACAACGCAAAAATAACAAGTTATCACTGATTTTCACCGAAAAAATACATACCGAACTAATTTGTTTACAGTCTTTCACAGCCGAATTTGACAGCGAATGCAACAAAATCATATGATAAGATGAAGGTTTCCCCTTATCGACAGCGAGAATTGATGACAAGAAAAATTAGTGGTCCATTAGCATCGGGCCGTTCCTGTTAGCTACCTGTTCCAAGGGTTTAACCTTATCTCTAAGCATAACATAATAAACATAACATATACCTATCCTATACCTAATTTTTAACACAAATAAACAACAACATTAATTGTACCAATAATGAGCTGAAACTCAAAAACTAAGTAACGAAAAACACAAAACCTAAAAATAAACACGAGTAATTTAGACATTGTTATTCACCCACTAATACGTAGATTGCTCCATCTCAGCGCGGCCAGCTTCAACAAATCTAGCAAATGAGTATTTCGATTGGAATTGTTGGCCCCGAGAACTCAAATTCGTAGGAAATTTTATATTCTTATCGATGGCCCGTCTATATATGTGATGTATGACTGAGACACCATCAGAATCAAAATCATCGATTCATACCAGATCTGACATCCATATATCAAAACTGGTCTATCCAGGATCATATAACAGATAATTTTGACCTTTTGATCAATGTATTTGGAATGAAAGAGTCTTCGTAGGGCCATGACTACTTTTTATGCCTTACTGAGCATGATTTTGACATGTTCAGTATAATACAGATACTGATCGAGATGAACACCGAGGTATCGAATACAGAATTTATGCGGAACTCGTGCTAAACTACTCTTGCCAACCATGATGTGGAAATCCTTTTAATTACGTTTCAGGTTTTGACTGACCCCCTGCACCGTTGTCCAAAACAACATTGTTCCGCACTTCTGTGCATTGATTTTCATGCGCCAATTGTCCGTGTACAGCTGCACATCATTCAACATTGTTTGGAGATTGCTCTGAGCTATTTTAGCTTTTTGGGATGCCGTATAGATGATCAGATCATCAACAAATGCTACTAATGATCGCGTTGGCGAGACGTTAAAATAGCTTGCGAATGAATATTGAGAAAAGCAGAGGCACAGTAACTGTGTTCTGAACGAGCGAAGGAAACTCCTCGTCTACCGTTCAGCGCCAGTGGATGCAGGCTTCATGCTACGAACGAGCAAGTGAAACTCCCGCCTATCTTTTAATGCTAAAAGCATCAGCCAACGACGCCAATGCACATTACGGCAGATAAGCAACATCATGATAACCATGTATGTTGCGGCGAAGCTTCAACATATGGATGACGCGTACATGGCAACGAGTAACCACAAGCGAAAAGCATGTATGAGCAAGCTAATGGAATAGCGATCATGTGAAAGCTTTCGCCTGCCGACTGAGAGCTGCGGCGAATATGGGGGTTAAAAGCTTTCCTCGCTTATATGTAACGTATTTCCCCAAGCTGGCTACGATAATATCGTAATATTGCAGAATGGCTCTCAGCATCTACAAATTGATAAGGTGAAGTGGGGAGAGAACTTCACAGTAAATGAGAACTCACGTTCTCATCGTCTCAGCGATTTTAGCGGCGGATTGGATCAAAAGCTCGTTTCGCGACCATTTATAAACAATTTATGGAGTAAATTCATTCAGTCTTGTTCAAATTCAAAAGGGAGCGTGCTGCTACCTATTCTTCATCTACATCGTTCAAAGTATTCGCGATTGAAAGTTCAGCCGAAGATATTGTCCAGTGTTCAACGAAGTGGTGAGGGGTGAGGTGTTGGCTTGCGCCTTGATCCTCAAACGGCCTTTTGGTGCTCCACGCCGTATGGCCACCCCAAACCATCAACACGTCCATTTGATTCTCCACATGCTCAATATTGATATGTCTCCAATAATTTAAAAAGTAAAATGTAATTAATTTAAAATATGAACGTTAAAATAAAGTTAAGCCCCTTAAAATCAACACTCGTCTTTTGTTGATTTGGTTGAGTTGGACAGAGTAGCAGGTAAGTGGTGTTACAGTGAGTCCTTTCCCCGGGAGCCTTGATCATGTATATTGGATACACATCAAATGAGCTCCCAGTTCATACCAGTATACATAGGGTATACTGGTTTGTAACAACTGTTCCCTGCTGTAGACCATTCAAGATCTGGAATTCGCGCAGTATTTTCAAATTTCCATCAGTTACAACAAATGATTTCCCGGGTAATGCTTATAATGGCAACAAGGTATCTGGGGAAACTGCCCTGAAGGAGTTTAAAAACTAGTCCATCTAACCACACCGTACCGAAGGCTTTCTCCATATAAATAAGACACGCTTCAATACATTTACAGTTGTTTAGTTTCTAACAGATGTCTGAGGTCACATTTCCTATCGCATGTATGTTCGAATGCCTAGCACGAAAACCCAATTGGCTCATATTTCTCAATATGGGCGTTTAATGCTTTGTTGAGTATCACTTCAAACACTTTGCCTATATTAGACAGCAAGCTGATTGGCTGATAGCTTTTGGGGCATGATGATTCTTTTCCTTTCTTAAAAATCAGAAAAACCTTAGCCTCTTTCCACTCATTTGGGAAAATCTAGGAAATTGGTCAACATGTTGTTGAACAATATGCAATAATATCTTATCGCAACATCAGGCAAATGTCGGAGAACTACATTTGGAATACCATCAGTACCACATGATTTCTTGTTGTTTATCCTGCCGAAGATGAAACACAAGTCTTCACAGCTGACATAATAATCAATAAGATTCAAGATCGGTATGAGGTCAGATGTTCATGTTTCGTTGAAATGACGAATTGTTTCACCGTTCAGGCTTGATTTGAAGTCGGAAACTTTTGCTTCAATGACCTCTGAAAATATCTCATTCCCTCTGTTAGGATTTCGTAGATGAACCAATTCAAAATGAGTTCCAAGCAGGGAAAAGTTATGCAATCCCTCACACATAATCCTGTTTCCCTCATCCCTCACATAAAATCCTGTTTCCATCCATCCGGAGTCGTACTGTCAAATTCAATACCAGCCCTTTTGAGAAGATTTATCTCATCACTAGTGACTTTAAGATTCGATACCTTCACTCGAGACTTCTTACTGAATATGCTATTCACTTTGGCGAAAACGCCATCTGGTCCTACTAATATCCTTCCGCCCATTCATTACTGAGCTCACTCCTGAAGTTTAAATGGACTAAGTTCCGGACATTATTCAGGTGTCATTTCAACAAAGCCAACGAGGGATGGTTGCAGTCCAAAAATCGCCGCGAAATATTGTTGACGTGTGTGAGATTTAGACTTTTCTTTCTTTTCAACCTTGCAATGGTTGATGTTTCATATCCTTCCATATTGTTTCGATGTTTAACCTTGGGAACTACTTTCTCAATCGTTTCCAACGTCAGCTTCTCTAACTTCACCAAATAGAGATCTATTTCATCGTTGGTTAGAGTCCTGTCATTAGGAACCATTGAGCAAGAGTTGCCATCATCAGAAGGGGGACATTGCTCCTGGTACTTTCAATTAAACTTCTTCTAAAACTTTCCTCAGTCTGTTTTACTGAAATTCAACCGATAATTTTGATGTTTCACTAGAATGATGAAGAGATCATCCCTTCGATGATTGATTCCCATTATGATTGAGTAATGGTCGCTATCGTAAGGAAGCACCTGCTGTTGCCGTTGACGACTATTAAAGCTGAATTCAAGTTTTGCGTCAGCAATGCAGAGGTCCAAATATGAATTTGTCCTAGAGTATGTTAGGAAATCCGACCCATATAGATTGCAGATGTATTCAATTTGTTTCTCTATTGCCCATGATTGCATGAATGCACCTCTGGTATTATTAGTGGCGTTCAGCCATGATGTATGCTTGGCGTTCAGGTCACCAGCAAGAATATAATAACTATGCAGCAGAGAATATTTCGACCAGTTGCATAGGCAGGGATTACGAAGACATTATCTCCACCTGGCAGTGAAATTTTGATAACAGACACTTCAAGAGATTCAAAGCTTTTGAATTCAACTTTTTCAATATTTCCGATACAATAGGGTCTTGGAACCAATATCACGGTGCCACCTCCCCCATCACCGTTTACCCTATCGTTTCTTACGGATTCAAAATCTTTCAACGTCATAGAGTGCCATGAATTGAGGTGGGTTTCAGTGAGAAGCATGATGTCAGGCTTTTGCTTGACAAGGACCTCCAAGAGACAGTCACGGCGATGTAGACTCACAATGGAGTTGACGTTGATTGAGATAAGATGAATCGTATCCATGGGAAAGTGACTGGATGACAAATTATTTTGAGGCATTTGAAAGCCCTAAATGCTGAAAGACAATGTTAATTTTCGAATTCTGTTTATCAATTCTCTACGCCAAAGAATTTAATTGCTGATAAATTTTAAGAAGCAGCTCATTATTGCCATTTACATTATTTATTTCATTTGCATCCTCTGGTGATCCTCTAGCAGCAAATGTAAATGACACATCGGGCTCGATGAAGTTGGTAGGTATCACACTGCGGTGTACTTGACTTTGTTTTGGAGTAAATTTTACCTTTGCATCTTGATACCTGGGGGATCCTCGATATGACGCTGAATGACCAAAGACACCGCAGTTCACGCAATTTAATTTTTCTTTTGGCTCCGCCTGAGCCAATTTGCACTCGCCGGGAGTATGGACATCTTTGCACTTCACACATCCATATTTCATAGTGCAATTGGCAGCCAAATGACCGAATCTTTGGCACCTGTAGCACTGGTTGTCCTCGCTTTTCTGGAGATGTTCCCACCACACCACATGGAAGTTCAAATACCTTATTTTTTGTAGGGTGCTTGAACTGCTTTTGCTCGAAATCTGGGCTTGGTGAAAAGACAAATTTTTACGCTCGAAAATCGATCTCCTTGTCGCAAAGTCCTTAACTGTATGAAATTCTATTTCTGGTGCTACTTCTTGAAGCACCTCAAGAAGATCGACTGTGTCCTCTCCACAGTACAGACCCTTCAATAAAAAGGTCTGTTTTTTTCACTTTTGGGGGTGTATGTAAAGTGCGGAGCATCTCCAGAATACAACACACTTTTTGCTGCCTGGAAATAACCAATGAGTTAGTTCTAATCGTTAGTTTATTGGCATTACCTCACTTGACTTCAAAACCATTTAATTTATTTTCAGCGACCAAAAGCCGAACCATATTTTTGGCTATTTACCCAAGTGCATTGATTGCAGGAACTTCTTCCTTCCTTTGATTGAGCTTGACAGAAGGACCAGCAAGCAAATCTTTTGCTTTTTTCTTCCTATCTTTAATTTTTAAATATTCGATAAATCCATTTTCAGTTCATAATTTCCTTACCTTTATCCATTTCATAATTTTCCTTACCTTCATCCTCTTCAATGCTCATGGAATCTTCTAGTCCAGCTAGCGCTGCATAATAGTTCATGCTGACGTTTGCTCCACCTGCGCTGAGGACATCCTCTTGATTAGGTTCTTTTTGTGGTTTCTTAGATTTTTTGTCTTTGGTCGCTTTTGACTTTACTTCCTTTTCTTTCGTGCTGTTTTCTTTTGCTTTGTTGAACGCTGATTTCCCAACTACTTCATCAAGCGAATGAATCCGAAGTCTGAGTTCTTCGTTTCCTCTCTCAACCTTCTCAGCTTTCTGGATAGCTTTGATTAATTGCTCAATCTCAATGACTGATGATATTTTCGGTTTTTGTTCGTTGCTATTGAATCTTCGCTTCAATTTTTTTTCGCCCGTCGTCGTCAGTGTCTTTCTGGTTGATGGCTGAAGCCATCGGGCTCCTCCATTTCGTTGCTTTTGCAGTGAGATTAGAGGGGATGTTCATGAGGCGGGTCTTCCCTTGAATGTATTTCCGCTTTTTGATACATCTTCGGGAAAGAAATTGTAGACGTTCGAATAATTCGACGGTAATAGATTTTTTTTTTTTTTTTTTTTGTGGTAGGGAGGTGAAGGCATTTACGCCCGCCGAGTCTAGTAGTGTGGGACTTCCATGGAGGATACCCTTGGACTACCCACTAAACACCTCCCCTGTCAATCTGAGAACCTAGCCTGGAACTGTTTGACACATTACTTCGGGCCAGGTCTCGTTTTGTTACGCCGTGGGGCGCCTTCAAGCTGGGGAGTCCCTTTCCTAGCGCGGGGGAGAGGGGAAGAGGAAATGCCAGAAGAGCGATCCCCCAGCCCCAGCACCTCCGGCTGCTGCGAGTCCCTTTTATATTTTAGGACTGCCCGAGCATAATGTGCCACCTGGTTCCATTTGTCAACCGATTCGAGCATCACCGCAACTATATTATCTGGGGTGAGCTCTCCCGTCTCCCTGTAGAGATCCCTTCGCAGCCTGGCCCTATGGTACACGCAAAAAATGTTTGATAGGCATTGTCCTCCTCTCCTGGGCAAACCCGACAATCGGGAGACCATGACTTACCGATCTTGTGCAGGTAAGACTGAAAACACCCGTGCCCGCTCAAAAGCTGGGTCAGATAGAAGTCAGTCTCACCATGCCTTCGGTTGAGCCACGGTCTCACATCCGGGATGAGGCGTGCGGTCCACCTTCCCTTCGTGCAATTCCCCCAAGACTGCTGCCAATCGTTGAGCGAGCGTTACCTCTCCTCGCGGACAACCATCTCCCTCGCATCCTCGTTTCGGCGCACGTAAATAGCGCGGCGCTCTCTAGCAAGGAGGGCGACAGGTATCACGCCTGTAATCACTCTCACCGCTGAGTCGGAGACTGTTGGATACGAAGATGCAATTCTCAGTGCTCCTCTTCTCTGTACCTGTGCCAATCTTTTTCGGTATACCTCCTTGCTGAGAGCGTCGCCCCATACCTCTGCTCCGTACAGTAGCACTGACCCTACAGCACTCATCAAGAGGCGTCTTCTTGATGGGCTGGGTCCCCCTACGTTGGCCATAAGTCGACTCAGGGCCAATATTCCCGAAGAAGCCTTCTCAGCCGTTGCCCTGATTTGCTCAGAGAAACTCATCTTCGAGTCGATCAGTAGCCCCAGGTACTTCACCGCTGGCTTCGATTCGATTTGTATATCTCCAATACTCATCATCCTTACTCTAGGGATTCTCTTTTTTTGTCAAGATGACCACTTCAGTTTTCTCCAGTGCTAAACTGAGCCCGCGAGCAGTCATCCAGTCCCTCACTCGGTGCATTAGCATACCTAGCCTAAGTTGCGCTTGTTCAACGGTGCGTGCGGCGACCAGAGCCGCAACATCATCCGCATAGCCGACCAAGCGCGACTCATCTGGCATCTCAAGTCTCAGTAGTCTGTCGTAAGACACGTTCCACAGGTCCGGACCAAGGATAGACCCCTGGGCAACACCCGATGTAAAAGGCATCCTTCGTTGGCCCTGTGTCGTGTCGTAGAGCAGGCTTCGGTCCTTTAGGTAGTTCCTCAAAAGCCGCATTAGATATTCTGGAACTTGAAAAGAGTTTTCCAGCGTATCCAGAATATCCACCCATCTAGCGGAGTTGAAGGCATTCCTGACGTCGAGTGTCACCAACAGGACGATCCGTCGCTTGGTGCGACTATATGCCTCTGCCTTTTGGACCGCGTTCACCACCTCTGCAATCGCATCAATGGTAGAACGTCCTGCTCTAAAGCCGTACTGCCGAGGAGATAGGTCCCCAGCAGCGCGAATCGCGTCAGTGAGTCTTCCCTTGATGAGTTTCTCTATCACTTTCCCAGCCGTGTCTAGCATGCATAACGGGCGGTATGCAGACGGCGATTCGGGATTTCCCTTCCCCTTGCTGACCAGCACGAGCCTCGCCACCTTCCATCGTACCGGGAAAACCCCGTCCCGTAGGCAAGCGTTGAATGTGCTGAGCTGCAAGTCAGGACAATGGTGATAGACGAGCCGCAACACCTCAGCTGGAACACCATCTGGACCTGGAGCCTTCCTCGCTTTCAGGGAGAGGACTGCCTCCTCCAGTTCCAGCTGTGTGAAGAGTGGGCACTCGACAGCTGTTTTACCATGAACAGCGTCAACACGGACGGGATGGGCGGGGAAGAGTCCCCGCACTATCGCGTCCATCTTTTCCGCGTCATGTATATAAGGCTTCCGTAGGGAACCAAGTTTCCCCATGACCAGCTTGTAGCCAAGGCCCCACGGATCCCTATTTACATCGTCCACGAGGTCTTGCTAGCATCGGGCCTTGCTCTTGTTAATAAGCCTGTGAAGATATTTCCTGCCGGACCTGTATGCTGCTAGCCTAGTGTCTGCCTCCTCCCGTGTTCGCGCCCGCTGGGCCTCTCGCCGAAGTTTTTGACACTCGCTTCTTTGTTCGGCGATCTCATTTGACCACCAGTATACTGGAGGCTTACCATGTCGGGGTCTCCGACGGGGCATGGAAGACTCGCAAGCAGCTATGATGGTACTCATAGTTGAGTTCACCAAGTCCTTGGCTGTAGGCCCTCCACTCCCTGGCGGAGCTCCCAGCAACGGTGCGCCTGCCGTAAGCGCGTCAGTGAACCTCTCGACGTCCATCCTCCCAGTCCTCCATCCGAGGATTGAAGTTTGGGCATATGCACGCAGAGTGGCACCGTCGTGAATCTCAACCGCTATATACTGGTGATCACTAGCCGAGTAGTCCTCTAGTACTCACCAGTTGTGTACTCTAGGTACCAGGGACTCCGAAGCGAATGTCACATCGGGTATGGTTCCTACGCAACCCCAGCGGCGGAAAGTAGGGGTGTTACCAGTATTTAGGACAAAAAGCGCTGTTCTGGCCGCCATGTCCAAGATTTGCTTTTCCCTTGGGTCGGATTGTGGCATACCCCATTCAATAGCTCTAGCGTTGAAGTCTCCCCTGACCAGCATGTGGCCCTCTGTGTTCGAGACAGCGTCCTCCAAGGCATCGAGTTTGGTTCGAAAAGATCGCATTGCCTCGTTAGGCGTCAGATAAACACTGAAATATGTTATCCCTGAACACCGCACCCACACAAAACCATCCCCGCGTCCATGGCCCTGCACCTGAAGGCGGGCGCTGTCTCTAACGCAGATGGCCGAGGTACTAGATTTGTCAGGGTACCACGCTTGCGAGTCCTTGTTATGATGTTGCTCGCTCAGCAATAGGAGGTCAGCTTTCTTATCCCTCGCAAACTGCTCAAGTAGGTCCTGGACGTTTGTGCTTCGGTGCAAATTGACCTGCAGGATACGGATCATTTGAGTATCGATTTGGCTTTAGTTAGGGCCTCCTTGAAAACCCAGCATCTCCCTGTCCCCGGCTCATGTTTGAGGTCGCCGGGTGCTAGCTTAGCATCCTTGCAAAGAATGCATTTTGCCTCGTTCGTGCACTCCTTCCTTTTGTGCCCCGTTTCACCACATTTGTAGCACAGAGATCTCCTGTCGGGTCCCCTACAGCCATACGTGGTGTGTCCGTATTCGAGGCATCTGAAGCAGCGGATAGGGATCGCTCTTCTCCGTATCCTGCAGATCACCCAACCTATCTTAATTTTGCCCTTCGCCAGGATTTGCTGGGCATCTTTATCAGCTAGTTCGACAAAGCAATGCGTTGCCCCCTTGTGTTTTCACGTGTCAATCTTGCCTTGACTTCACTTAAGCTGGGGAACCTAATGGCATCCTCTACTTCAGCTTTGTCCGTGACGCAGTCGAGGTCCCTGATTTCCAGGGTGGCCATTGGTTTGAGCGAGGCAACCGTTGCCGCATCTCCAAGAACCTTTTGAACCGCGTCACGGAATGCATCTTTGTTTGTGGCCTCTGGCCCGAATTCCACCAGCAGGCCACCGGTCCGGGTTGGTCGAACTGCTTTGATGGCAGTTTTGGTGTCGTCTGGCTTGACCGCTCCTTTAATTTCACGGAGGACATCTGCGTAGGTTCGGCCCTTAGTGGATTTAATAAGCAGTGTCTCTCGCAAGGGTTTGCGCCGCGGTTTGCTTTTTGTTTTCTGCGGTATATCGGGGGGTTCTTTGTTCTTTTCGTGGTTGAGCTCTTTGTCTGTTTTTTCTAGGAGTAGCTTTTTGGCCGCTTTTTTCGCTGCCTTGTTTCGCACCACATGAAACACAACTTCGTTTATGGTCTCGTCCTTCCTCCTTTTCTCACGGTCGCCTTCAATTGGGCTACCGGCCATTCTTTTGCTGCTGCTAGGACCCACTGATGCCTCGAGGGAGAGCGTGTCTTTTTGGTGCTTTTCGGTTGCAAGCCACCTCCGCCTGTAGTGCGTTATGTGGCCAAAAAGCTCCTCCAGTTCAAGAATGCCATTCTTGACACTCTTGCCTATGTTTTTCTGCACTTTGCAGGCAGCCCTCAGTTGTTTGACGATAGTCCCCGCTTCCCGAGTAAGCCGCTCCTCTTCGGCGCGGTCAAGGGCGATTGTGTTATTTGGCGCCACCTCTTGGGAGAGGCCCCCGTTTCCTAGCCCTTTTGCTTCTATCGCTTGGGTCGCGTTTGAAGTGGCGTCGGCCAACGGCAAAACTTCTCCCTCTCCCAGTCTTACACTGGCCTCTGTTGGTGTCGCAGCTTGATCCGGATTGTGTATGTCTTGCACTGGACGCTCCGGGGTGCGCATAGTCCTTCTACTGCGCCCAAAGGCCGCAATGATGCCAGGTTGCACAACGCACTCTGCCTTCTTTCGTTCGTTAGTCCGTCTGTGGTCTGTCTCCGATGATTTAACCTGTGATATTGACTTTGACAGTGTTTCTGGGGTTTGCTGCCTCCTCCCGCAATCGGTGACTTGTTTTATCGGTGTTCTTGCCAACAGCGGTTTTTGCCTGAAAGGGTTCTCCGTGCTAGCGTCCTGTTTGCTTGTAATTATATCTGTTACAGAAGCCAAGTTCACCACTTCTATAACATTGCAGTCGCTGGATGACGACGGCCGGGAGCCTGCTCGCTCACTACCCTCTGCCGCCGGTACTGGGGATCAGACCCCCTGCACCGTAATTTGGTTCCCCTTGTGGACCTGCATGATTTGGTTTTCTGTCTGGGTTTCCGTTCCCATAGCATTTTACCTACTGCCAGGATATATGGATAATTGATGATGCCATATATTTCGTCATGTCACAGTGAAGATCATTGACACTCAGGTATTTGTCCTGAGACTCTCCCTTCACTGCCGACCATTGTCCAAGGCTACTTATTGGTTATTCGCAGCGAACCTTTCGAGAAAGGTCTTCCCCTATCCGCAACCCTGGGGACGCGTTTGGTTCCCCGGTAATAGATTAGTTTCAATTGACTTTTATGAAAAATTAATTAATTCTTGAAATCAATGACAGGAGCGATTAAAAACGCATCTATACGTAACGGCTGCTAGACGTAGAATCCAAAATTGTTATATAATCCAGCATCATATTCAAAAGTTCGTTTGTATGTCTGTGTGTTAAGTGAAACCTTGAAAAATTGTGTAAGAGATTGTGCAGCCAAAACCAAATTGAAAACTTTGCAAAATTAACTAGATGTTCTGAAAGATGACATGACAAAGTCACAGATTGGCCCCGGGGTAGCTATGAGTATACCACATGTTGCTGCGAGAATTCCCATAACTGATGACTTAATTCTTTGATTGTTATGCTATATACAACGTCGTCAATCGTCTAAGCTCCGCCAAGTGTATACGGCCAAGCGCATACGCCCATTGTCATTAAAACATGTACTTGTCGACCAACGGCAAGCGTAAAGTCTTCATAATTCATATCATTAGCGACGACGACCATGTACATATGAAGCTTCGGGGTGTGCTTATAGAATTATCGACAAGCTACGCCCATTGTCATCAAAGCATGTACTTGTCGACCAACGGCAAGCGTAAAGACTTCATAATTCGATCTACATAAACCACAACATTAGCGACGACAACGACCATGTACATGAGAGGCAATGCACTCTACATAAGCCATAACATTAGCAACGACAACGACCATGTACATGAGAAGCTTCGGGGTGTGTTTCCAGTGGAGTGACACTGTGCTAAACAAAAGCTTTTCCTCGCCTGATTTCTCCCTGCCTTCAAACCATTTCTCCAATTCACCACAAAGTTTTACCATGCGGGCAAGTGGGACGGAGCGCGGAGGAAGAAGTTTACGTGGAACGAGAACGCACGTTTCAACTACTCAGCGAATTTAGGGTGAATTGAGGCCGCATGAATCGTTTAAAAGACAATTGATCGAGCGAGAAACGGAAAGTAGTAATAACAGCGGTTACAGAACTGTACGCGAAGTGTATTTCGCCGCGAAGTGATCAGCGAAGCCAGAAAGTGCATCTTGTTTCGGTGCAATTGCAGGAAATCATCACATCAGTTAGATGGTGAGGTGTAGGCTTGAGCCGCGAACCTCATTCGGCTTGGATGCGTTTTTACGCTGCGTAGCCACCATCGACTAATTCCCACTTTCTTCTAGGCATCCTCCGTCCGTGTAGACACCGTATGGATAGTTGCTATAAATAACTAAAGAAGTGTGAATATAAATGCTTCACCCGGTATGGATAGTTGCTTAAATTAATTAAATAATTGATTGTAATGCTAGAGATTTAAAAAGAATGAGCAATAAAACTAAGGTAATTCATTAAAAATTAACTCTCGTCTTTTGCTGTTCTAGTTTAAGCGGACAGAGTAGCAGGTAAGTGGTAAAGTAGGAGTTCTTTCCCCGGGAGCCTTGATGATGTATATTGGATACACATCAAATGTGCTTCCAGTTCATACCAGTATACATAGGGTATACTGGTTATGTAACAAAATTGGCGCAGCCGGTAGGATATCAGTTTTGCAGAGACCACAGTGTAGTGCACTATGTAGCAAATTTAAATGGGCTGAAAAATCTATTCACCCAGCCGATATCTCAAACCATTCAACTCCTAAGACACCATTGCTACTCATACTGTCCATCAAACTAGATCAGCCTTCCTAAAAAAAAATCAAATAATAATTTTAACCATTTAATATACAAAAATATAATATCAATATTCAAATACAAAATTAAGGTTACTCACACTTTCCATAAAACTGGATCAACCTTCTTAAAAAAAATCAAATAATAATGATATTTAATTATTTAAGTAAAAAATAAATATAATATCAATACCTAACTATCATCTCAATGCTATTCAGTCCATAAAACTAGATCAATCTTCATAAGGAAAAAAAAATCAAATAATTAGTTCAATCATTTAAATAACAAAAAGAAAGTATGAAACTTTACCAGTCTTCCTGAAAAATATAGAATCATGTTAATCGTTTAAACAACAAAAATATAATATCAGTTTAACGCTACTCATACCGATCATCTACCCAGAACAGCCTTTAAACGAAACAAATAATTATATTGATAACTTTAATAACTAAATCTTAATATCAACATTCAAATAAAGACCATGAAATAAAATCAGTCTTAAAATCAAACAGTAAAATATAACATTAACATTCAATAATATAATCAGGGAAATCTTCAACTTATATTCTTCATTCATAAATCTTAAGTCTCATCTTACATGTGTGAAGACCATTCATCTAACTTCAAACTCTTCAAACCGAACGTAAAATTTATAAAGATATAAAGTTTCAGTCAACTAACATGCAAAACACAAAACATTACAAGTAAATATTAAGCAAAACGAAAACTTAGTAGCGAGCAAACAAACGCGTGCTCATTGTTATCGAAATATGATACCATTTATCACTCCAACCACTTAAACAATAATAGTAACAATAACGCGTACCTAACATACATGCATATTAAAGTCTTATCTTTTGAATGAAATGAGCATTCGAATTCCCTAAGACGCAATTAAAAGAGCAAAGAAAAACAAACATTTAAGTACAAATTGAATAAAAAGACACCTGGGCAATAATTTTTAAATGCAATAACACGGAAGAGCAAATGAATTTAATTAACTGCGCTAAACAAATACAAAAAAATAATTTGCATGAGAACGACAATTTCCCAACGCAAATAAACATGAAACTAATTTAATTTCAAGTTACACTGAAACAATTTAAGTAGATATGGGAAATTTGAAACAGCAGAATTTTAGAACATTACAATAATGCAAACGATTTTACCCCAAAACCAATTATCTCTTTCAAGTTTCACTGCAATTCGCGCTCAAACCAAATTTACATCCAGCACTAAATGTGCCATTTCATAATATAAAGGAAACGGGAAAAGTGGCAGTCAAGTCGGTAAAACCCCGGCAAAACTATCAGCAGACACGCTTTGGCGATGTCTAAATTGCACGATCACTGGAATGAAAATCAGTTGATTACACAACAGCCTCTGAGCCGTCGACGTAAACTGTCGGCGGACACGCCATTTTTAGTTATAAGTCCCTAAAGAAACACATAATAGCCTCTGAGCTGCCCGATTTCAACTTTCGGCAGACACGCTACATATAGTAGATATTAAGTCATATGCAAAAGAGACATCAATTTACCATCCAGTCGTAGCCTCTGAGCTGTTGATCCAAAAGGGTTTACAACACGCTATCAACCATGTACCCTTTAAACAAGCCACTACGTTTCCTTGCACAATAAATACATTATATAACTGCTAACTATTAGAAAAAAGTCACAAATAAAACCCCTGTAGAAAGCGCAAGACAATTCAAAGCCCACCCATTTCCCACCCTTTTACTTTATATATGGCGACAATATCAAATAGCGTCTTAGAAGATGTCTTTAAGTTGCTTTAAACAATCAAGATCGAGATCAAAAATTTATTCACGGCTAATGAAGTGACCTCGCACGGCACTGTACTGTCTTCCAGTAAGGTCCAGGACAGTATTATGCCAAACTAAGTAGACACACGCTAGGGAAAAATTAGACGGAACACATATAGGGTCTTGAATGAAGGTCGAAACTATATGTTTTCAAGCCCATATAGTGTTAGCGTCTCTCCTTTTAATTTCAATTTAATGAAACAGATCATCATCATTCACAACTCATACAATATTTCTATACTTAACAAAAAACCCTCATAATAAATAGTAGATTCCAACTTATAAATAATCCACATCTATTTACACATACTGCTGAATACATTTCTAATAACCCTCCCTTTTTACAACTACAAATGAATAAAAAAGTATGTAATTTGCAACGATAATTAAATGCATATACCTCAAAAGCTCTTATAGCATGGATGAATTAAAAGCCCTGCCCACTATGAAATGCATTAAGCCGACTTAATTAAAAACAAATGCTCTTCAAGGCAATTACCAGCCAACCACGAATAAGTACATACATATCATATACGTCGCATACTTCCCAGCAATCAGCGCATGTAAAAGCTACAATACATGGCTTCATTCAATTATCTCATTTATCATTGCAGAAGCAATGCTAATCATATCTTCAAAGCTCGTTAGCGGCGAGCAAAAACAATCACATAAACCTTCAATCCATGACTCCCATTCCCATTAACAACATTAACCATGCATATTAAGGGGAAAGTTTTTTTTATCACACTCACTATGGTCTCTTGCGACGACTCGCCAGATCCAATTCGCACATATGTAGTGATAAGCGCAGTACGTTATTCCCTGATAACGAACTTCAATGATCGTGCGAACTGTTCAGCCCAAAGCTTAATCATTATCACACTATATGAAGCAAGTAAGCGAGCGTACTCGACAAAATTCCTAATCCCGATGGAAACCCATGCGGAAGCTTTGATAAGGTAGCATTCGCCGCCACCACAATGAAAGTTTTTCGCTCGGCTGAAATAAGTCCGAAGCTAATTGAGCGATTGGAGTGGATAATCTTATCAACCATACGAGTATGAGCGAATAGAATGCCGTCAAGCTTGACGTTCTATCCCTACTAAATATCCACACATTCCATCCCATTAAAAATTAATTCATAACGTTCCGCCTACATACTAACAAAAAAAAAATTCCCACTAAACTATTGGCACAATAATTAATATGTACAACTTTAAGAAAGCTTAGTTATCGTATTAAATAAAATTAATTAGAAACTATAGTAATGTTAAAAGCAATAAGAAACAATTATGTAAACAATTTAATAAGTAAAATCTGAAATATTCAAAGTAAAAAAACAGGAAACAGTAAGAATAATGATATGAGTAGATATAAAAGAACGTTAATCGAATAGAAATTGAAAGTAGCAATGAATATAAAGACAAAACCAAAAAAAAAGAAAAGGAAAAGAAGAAAATAATAAGTGCCATTGCACCTGCACCGTTCACACTACATCCTCACTAATGCTAACAGGTTAATTTGCTAACACCTGTACTACAGCCTAGTAATGCACAAATAGGTAAACCAATAATATACAATTCTGATTTAAAGAAAAATCGGCAGCAAATATGGAAGTTAAAGGAAAATGTACTGTCTCATAAAGTAAAGCCAATTAAAAGAAATATTGAATTCCGGCATCCCTCAAATGAAAAATAATTTTATATAGATAATAATTTTATTCCCAAGAAAAAACGATTTAGGACCGGAAGAAATGTTCAGTATATTCTTCAGCATTAGAATCTAACGTAACACTATTCCATTATTGTATACAATCAAATGAAATATTGAGTTGTGAATTTATGCTTGTATAGAATCAAACCAAACACGAACCTGCTTGACTCAAAGTTATATCAAACAAAAACCTTTTTGAATAATTATACTGATAAACAATTAAAAAAAAAATATATATATATATACATTATCAATCCACGATTATGTAGAACCAAAAGCGATCTTAGCTCACTATATCAAAAGAAATACTAAGTATCAGACAAAACATCAATTTATAATTAACATATTATGTTAGTATCAAGTAAAAACGTAACCGTACAGATTAGCGACTCAGGCAAGCAAATCACGAATCCGTAACGATATAAAATCAAAAATGAAGTAATTTTCAATTTTAACGTTGTATTATGCCATAACATGTTAAGTAGCGTAAATTAGGAGTTCAAGATACACGAAATTAAACGGTAGAATTAAGTATGTTAATCAAGAACCAGCAGCAAAACAACAATCAACAATAGGCAGTGAGAAGTATAGCGGACAATAGTAATGGCCTTAGCAGCGCAAAATACAACTTACGCATTAAGTAATTCGCATCATTGGAACGGAACAACGATTTACTTCACTCTCCAAGTACGTAAATCAGTCAAATCCGCCGGAGGAAATGTTATGCTATATACAACGTCGTCAATCGTCTAAGCTCCGCCAAGTGTATACGGCCAAGCGCATACGCCCATTGTCATTAAAACATGTACTTGTCGACCAACGGCAAGCGTAAAGTCTCCATAATTCATATCATTAGCGACGACGACCATGTACATATGAAGCTTCGGGGTGTGCTTATAGAATTATCGACAAGCTACGCCCATTGTCATCAAAGCATGTACTTGTCGACCAACGGCAAGCGTAAAGACTTCATAATTCGATCTACATAAGCCACAACATTAGCGATGACAACGACCATGTACATGAGAGGCAATTCACTCTACATAAGCCATAACATTAGCAACGACAACGACCATGTACATGAGAAGCTTCGGGGTGTGTTTCCAGCGGAGTGACACTGTGCTAAACAAAAGCTTTTCCTCGCCTGATTTCTCCCTGCCTTCAAACCATTTCTCCAATTCACCACAAAGTTTCACCATGCGGGCAAGTGGGACGGAGCGCGGAGGAAGAAGTTTACGTGGGACGAGAACGCACGTTTCAACTACTCAGCGAATTTAGGGCGAATTGAGGCCACATGAATCGTTTAAAAGACAATTGATCGAGCGAGAAACGGAAAGTAGTAATAACAGTGGTTACAGAACTGTACGCGAAGTGTATTTCGCCGCGAAGTGATCAGCGAAGCCAGAAAGTGCATCTTGTTTCGGTGCAATTGCAGGAAATCATCACATCAGTTAGATGGTGAGGTGTAGGCTTGAGCCGCGAACCTCATTCGGCTTGGATGCGTTTTTACGCTGCGTAGCCACCATCGACTAATTCCCACTTTCTTCTAGGCATCCTCCGTCCGTGTAGATACCGTAGGGATAGATGATAAATTAATAACTAAGAGGTGTAAATGTAACCAATTTAAAATAGCAACATAAACAAAACTTAAAACTTTCAACATGTAACTCTATTCCTTTTTGTTGTTCTAGTTTAAACGGACAGAGTAGCAGGTAAGTGGTAAATTAAGAGTTCTTTCCCCGGGAGCCTTGATGATGTATATTGGATACACATCAAATGTGCTCCCAGTTCATACCAGTATACATAGGGTATACTGGTTATGTAACATGATAACTGCATCAGTAATACAACTGAAGCAGAATCTCAAGGTAATTGATATCACAGAAAGGTTGAGAGCTTTTTAATCTTCGTAAGCTGCAATCAATTGTTTTTAAGTTCATCACATATCGTTCTTCTCCTAATCTACAACAGTAGCAACTGGGAAAATGAAGTCTATTTATGGATGTAACCAGCACAAACAAAGTAAAATGTGTCCGGAAACTGAACAAGTCTCCAGATTTCAAATTTATGACATTCATTACAGGGTAAATAATAATTTATCAGCCTTAGCAACGTCGAAGCGGGAACATGTAATTACCGTTTTGGCCTAAATGTTTGTTTAATTGTCACTCAGAAATTGACCTCGGCCAGTAAAGAATTCGTCTGCGAACGAAATTTCTGTAACAAATAACAATTTTTCGCAAATTCTTATGAAACTGTCACCCGCGAATAGAATTAGGACATCAAAAAATTCGTCCGTTTACAAATTTCTTGCAAAAGCAAAATTGTCACCCGCGAATATATTTCAGACATGAATCAATCCGCCAGTTTACCAGTTCTAGCAAAAGCACCAATTTCACGTAAATGTCTAGTAAGTCAGCAATCATATAAATATCTGGATGAAAAAAAATATTCACTATTATGAATTATCTTATCTTTCAATGCGTCCATATCCTCCCCGGATGAAAATTCCTTCGCAAACATAATTTCATGCAATGACATCTCTCATGAATAAAACTTCCAGACTAGGCACTATTAATCCACGAGCGTAAAAAAACTGTTTTGAAACGTCTACACAACTTTTCACTTGTAAGATAGCCGTTAATACACTTCCTTTAATTAGTTTGTTTGACCGATTGTAAATGCACAACAAAATAAAGTTCACACTCGCGAAGCCACAAAAACGTTACGGTTTACTAGAAACTATGCGAGAAGGTATTACCGATTCCCTTGCCGCCCCACCGATATATTGAGGCTTCTCTGGTGGGTGCTCCACCGACCCAACTATCTCACCTGAAGACGGGTGTGGGTACCACTTGTTCGATTCACGAGCCTCCGAAAGGTCATCCAAACGAGATACTGACCGTCCAGAGTGAAATTATCACTTGAAAACATTTTGGTGCTCACCGCCAACTAGCCACGAGGATCACCTTCCAAGAACTCTACCACGCACAACGAGTTAGAATATTACATCACCATACCAAACTCGTAGGAAAAAGAATACCCGAGCCACACTTTTCACAGCTAAAAAGGAATGTATTTATGCGATAACAAGGTAAGAAAAATCTAAAGTTAACTTTAATCGAATTCTGAGTAATATGTTATATTTTATAACCAACTCTTCCAATATAAATTTTCGTCTGATAAAATAAATTCAAGCCACTTACATTTATTTATTCCCTACTCTAGCAAGGGGCCCTTTTCTTCCGCTTTTTAATATAGCCACCACTGGGTAGTTTTATCGCCATGCCAATGCGTGGAGTGTCGTGCGCTTATATATATCCGCCAAACCCCCACAATTTCGGTCGTTGAACCTCTCCTCGGGAATGTCGCAATTTTGTTCATTTAGATTTCCGCGGTGGATATTATTGAATTTGTACGAAGAAAGTGATGGTGTGCTTCGGCGCGATGTCGTTAGCCAGTCAGGAGAGGAGGTAAAATATTCAAAAGTTGTATCCGTGTTTCGTCAGGATAGAAAATCGGTTGGTCCTCGCAGAGTGATCAACGACAAAGTCCCCACATGTGTGAAATTAGAGTAATTCCCTATCGCAAATCATTCCTGCCTTGAGGAAATTTCGTCACTGATTGGCGGACTATAGAAATATACACCTTGAAATGCTAAGTGTTTATTTTCTGATGAGTCGGGTACTTGGGTTCAACGTTTCTCGCTGCTGCTACTTTTAATTCACGTTCCACCTCGAGTTTGCACTTTGCTTGTGCTTTATTTGCCACCAATGAAGTGTTACATTCACGAGTGTCTTCTCTTGCATGCGTGCCGTTGCGGTCTCGAGTTTGCACTTTACGTGCGCTTTAATTGCTATCATTGAAGTATTGAATTCAGGAGTGTCCTCCTTCTATATGCGTACCATTTTTCTTGTTGTAAATGTATATAATAAAGACTCTTTTGATTTATTAAAGGATTTTAGCACCAATAAATAAATATGGATGGGGTAATTGTTAACATTAATCATTAAATCTCAATTACTACAAGTCCTTTGAAGGCACGAATGTATTTGTTGTGCATGTTATGAAAATTTTTACTCCACATATCTGCGTAGTGTAGGTTAGGTACAAAACACTTCAGACATGAACGTAGTTCTGTCTACCCTACTTGTTAAACAATGATTTTGAATCATTTATTTCCTATGGACCGATGAAGTGTTCGGGAAAGGTTGACGAACGATCGCACAATTTTTGCCTGGCTGGCAGGAATCAAAACTTGACTGCCAACTAAATGAATCAAGGCCCAAAGGCGTTTGAAGAAATAAGGGAACTGGGCTGTGGATATCAAATAAACAAACTCCAATGCTGCCAACTAGACTGAAATGCTGTGACCGTTCCACAATCTTACCGTAAAACTTGATCGAACCATAGCAAAAGTTTTGAGAAAGCAAAACAAGCAGCGCGAAACATATAATGTAGGGCACTATTTAAATAAAAATTCCATGTACAAAAAATACAAAACCAACCGAAAACTATTATGAAGTGTGACAATTAAGTAATGAGACTGATTCCATGAAAACAGTATATTTAAAAATTATTCTACAACTCTGCCATCCCTTTCAAAGTGCTCCTCTTGGGCAGCTATACAACGATTCCAGCGCATTTTGTGTGTTTCGTAACATTTTTGGAACGCTTCGACTGGGATGTCTACGAGTACCCTCGTCACGGCCGCCTGGATGTCCGTAATCGACTCAAAATGGGTTCATTTGATCACCGATTTTATTCTAGGGAACAAAAAAAAAATTAAAGGGTGACATATCGGGCAAACAATGCGGCTGATACAACATGGCGATCCCTTTAAATATCAAATACTGGAACACGCTAAGGGCTCCTCAGAAAGGTTCTTCGGAACCATCTTCGCGCACAACTTTTTCATCCCGAAATCGTCGGTTAAAACTTGTCTGACTATTTCTTGGTTCATACCCAGTTCCGAGGCCAATATTTGAACTGTTAAACGCCAATCTTCAAGACTTAGGGCGCGCACACGCTGCTCATTTGGGTCAGTCCGCACCTCGACTGGTCTTCCGCTCTGCGCCTCGTCTTCTACGCCCCTCCTTAAACTCTTTATGTCATTGAAACGTCTGGGCATGATTAAGAGTACTTTCACCATAAACTTTTATAATTTTAACGTACACCTCCGCAGCTGTTTTTCCCAATCTGGCGCAAAATCTTATCGCCGCGCGTTGCTCTTCATTTCATTTCTCCATTTTCGTGACGAGCACCACCAACACACGCCTACTCAATAAGACAGAGCAGGCGAATTAAACAAGCTAGACAAAGATAAATATATCAATGGAGAGGAGAAGGATGCCGAGGAAGGTGAAGGGAGTTCCCAGGTCGCAGGCTTCCCACAAACGTGGCAATAAAATAAGTCTCATTGCTTAATTGTCACACTTCGTAATCCAGACTTAGAATTAACTAATCTTATACAACCTGGAACAATTCTATTATACAATTCTGCAATGAAGTTGGGCTGAATATTAATATTCAACCTCAAAACTTCATATCGGATAAAGGGAAAAACTTGACGCATTGATGAAAACGTAAAACACTATGCACTCTAACGTCATTTAAAACCTTGCAATCAAACCCATATCATCCTTAAGCTATGGTGCATGCTTGCATTCATAGAAACCTATTCGCAAAGATATTCAACACATTTGGCAACAGGAACATATGCCCAACGAGTGGAACCAATCAATTGTATTCTTTATCCACAAAAAAGGTGATAAGCTACAGTGCAAAAATTATAGAGGCATATTACTGCTATGTACTGCGTGCAAAATATTTTCAAAGATCTTAGAAAATAAAATTGGATCACACGCCAACAGTATTATTGGAGAGTTTCAAGGTGGTTTTAGAGCAGGTAGATCGATGATAGACTAATAGTTCACAGTCAAGCCAGTACTTGAGAAATGCTGGAAGCTCAACCAAGAATTGCACTAAATCCTCCTTGACTTTAAGCAAGTATGGAACAGTATTGATTGTGACGTGATGTATCAAATAATGCTTTGCTTTGGCATCCCAGCGAAATTAGTAAGTCTAACCAAAATGACAATGACGTCGACAACCTCCCAGATCCGCATCAATAACCAACTCAACAATGCCTTTGATACAAATACCGGACTTAAGCAGGGAGATCAGCTGGCCGTTTGCTATTCAATTTGGCTTTGGAATAGGTCATCTGAAAGCTACCGCTCGATACAAGAGGCATATTAATATACGAGTCAAGCCAAGGAGTAGCCTATGTGGAAGACACATAGATGTAAGAGAGAAGATACGAAATGCATCGAAAGAATTGAAGCACTTTATCATGTAGCATGAAGTTGGCGCGTTATTAGCTATTGATTCGAATTTCAAATAAATTTGACGGGACGACTCCCACTAATTTTCGCATCTTGTACTAAATCAATTTTCCGTGCAGGTATTCTAATTTGAACGATATAAAAGATTGAACATGACTTACCCTACGAAGGATACGTCCCTGACATGCTTCCTAGAGCTGTTTTTACAACCCCACACACGTCACTTCATTTTTCATTTTTCGACACAAAAACACTCGCGATCCGTAACAAACTTATCAGTTTGATAAATTATCACATTTGCAACGCTTTTGCACTAGATTCAACACGTTTTATCTTAAAAACATTGTTTTGTGTACAATTTCAAATTCAACTTGATTAGACATTTCCCATCAATGTTGAATTTTCACAAATCATATGTTTTCAATCATATGGTTGATATTTTGTTGACAATTCGGGGGTTAAGGTATAAGAGGAGTGGGATTTTCGTAGAGAGCCACTCGAATGTGTGGATTCTCTAGCGGCGTGAAAGGCAGGGGGATGTCAATTCACATGCGGGAGGAAGGCATGTATGTTTTAAAAGTACTTCACTCACGTATGGATGAAAATAAGCTCATTTTGCGTCCATTACTTTATATGTCTTTGGGAAGACATCAACATTTTGTCACGGTCATTAACAGCTGGCAAAGAACTCTTCCTGAAACTCGACAGCGAAGCAAAGCTTGTGGTGCTACAAATCAATGAAAATAAAAAATGCTCATGACGCAGTCATCTACACAAAATATCACACTTGGTGAATGCAATATCGAAAACGTGGGAAAATTTGTGTACTTGGGTGCCAAAATAACGAGAACTGCTAACAAAAGAGATGACCTTTGCCCAAGAATACAACTCCCAAATAGTATATTTTATTTGGTTTGACGACTGGTTTTTCAGTTTTGACGATTCTGAAGACCAGCTGCATACACAGAAAAACAAAGCTTCAAGTATAGAAATCTGTGGGACGATTTGTGCTCTGGTATGGGTGTGAAACATGGACACTAACCCAAGCATCCGCAAATATATTGCACGCCTTTGAAAGACGGATCCTGGGGTAAAAACTTGGAGTGAAGCTAGACGGGGACCAATAGCGCATTCGATACAATTATGAGCTGTATGAAATTTTTCATGAGCCTGATGTCTCAACGATTGTAAGACTGCGGAAGCTGCAATGGGCTGGCCACATGAATCGTATGGACGAATAATGGATACCCAAAAAGGTACTCATTGGAAAAACTGAAGAGCGGAGACCAGTGGGGAAGCCAAGGAAACGCTGGTCTGACTCGGTCGATGAAGACAGTTCATCGCTGCTCAGATTTCGAAATTGGAGGTCGCGGTAACTGGACTGAGACAGGTGAAAGCACTTGTTGCAGGAAGCGATGGCCCGAGATGGGCTGTAGCGCTGCAAAAATTGAGGCATTCATTTTTGAGCACCCTTTAAAAACAATTCACAAAACTGATTAACATGGTACATCATAAATGGATTTGGAAAACAATGAAAGCCGATATATAACGTGCACTGCACTTAACATTGTTTGCTTAGCCTGTGGCCGATAAAAAATCTTTAAAAGCCAACTCAAAAATAATTGCCTATTTTAAAGCAATCATCAACTAATAGCTGCACCCACACAAATGTATTGTAACCCTTTTATAAAATTATATTTATATTATAAAAATTTGCAATTTATTTTTAATTACAGTTTATTGATTTATTTAATCTAAATAAAAATCTCAAAATTAATGCAGCATTAAACAACTCACTAGATATAGATTTGAATAACTATTTCTTTAAATCAATGATTATATTTTAAGTATTTATTAAGTCTGGCACATACAATAAAATATTATAGATTAGAAGGCGCGAAAACAAACTTGTTGTCATCAAATGGTCTTTTTTGTGGTAGGGAAGTGTATGCCCATTTACGCACAGAGTGTGGGATTTCCATGCTCGCAAGAAGGCGACTGGAATACCCACTAAACACTTCCCCTGTCAACCTGAGAACCAAGCCTGGGACCCTTTGACACATTACTTCGGGACGGATCTCATTTTGTTACGCCGTGACGCGCCTTCGAGCTGGGGGATCCCTCTTCTAGCAGGAGGAGAGAGAGAAGAGGAAGTGCCAGTCAAGCAATCCCCCAACCCTAATATCCCGGCTGCTGTGAGTCCCTTTTATATTTTAGGACTGCCCGAACATAATATGCCACCTGGCTCCATTTATCAAGTAATTCGAGCATCATCGCGAGTCTATTATCTAGGGTGAGCTCTTCCGCCCCCCTGTAGAGGCTTCTTCGCAGCCTATCCCATTTTATGCACGCAAAAAAATGTGTGACAGGCATTGTCTTACCGACAATCGGGGGACCGCGACTTACCAATCTTGTGCAGATAAGACTGCAAACACCCATGTCCACTTGAAAGCTGGGTCATATAATGAGTCTCTTCCATCCGTGCAATTCACCCTAGACTGCTGCCAATCGTTGAGTGAGCGCTGTCTCTCTTCGCGGACAACCAACTTTCTCGCGTCCTTGTTTTGACGCAGATAAATAGAGCAACACTCTCTAGCAAGGAGGGTGACAGGTATCATGCCTGCAATGATTTTCACCACCGAGTCAAAGACTTTCGGATACGAAGATGTAATTCTCAGTGTTTCTCTTCTCCGTACCTGTGCTGGGCGTTTTCGGTACACCTCCTTACTGAGAGCTTGGCCCCATACTTCAGCTCCATACAGTAACATTGATCCTAAAACACTCATCAAGAGGCGTCTTCTTGATGGGCTGAGCCCCATACATTGGCCATAAGTCGAGTCAGAGCCGAACCTCCCAAAGTAGCCTTCTCAGCCATTGCCTTGATTTGCTCAGAGAAACTCATCTTTGAGTTGATTAGCAACCCCAGGTACTTCACCGATGGCTTCGATTCGATTAATATGTCTCCAATACTGATCATCCTTACTCTAGGGATTCTCTTTTTTGTCAAGATGACCACTTCGGTTTTCTCGAGTGCTAAATTGAAACCGCGAGCAGTCATCCAGTCTCTCACTCACCGCATTAGCATACCTAGCCTAAGTTGCGCTTGTTCAACAGTGCGTCCAGCGATCAGAGCCGCAATTTCATCCACAAAGCCGACCAAGCGCGACTCATCTGGCACCTCCAGTCTCAGTAGCCCGTTGTAAGTCATCTTCTACAGGTCTGGACCAAGGATAGATCCCTGGGCAACACTCGATGTAAAAGGCATCCTTCGTTGGGACTGGGTCGAGTCGTAAAGCAGACTTCGGTCTTTCAGGTAGTTCCTCAAAAGCCACACTAGATATTCTGGAACTTGAAAAAGAGTTATCCAGTGTACCCAGAATATCTACCCATCTAGCGGAGTTGAAGGCATTCCTGACGCCGAGTGTCACCAACAGGACCATCCGTTGCTTGGTGTGACTATGTGCCTCTGCCTTTTGCGCGCTCACCACCTCTGCAATTGCATCAATAGTAGAACGTCTTGCTTTAAAGCCGTACTGCCGAGAATATAAGCCCCAGCAGCACGAATCACATCAGTGAGTCTTCCCTTGATGAGATTCTCAAGCACTTTTCCAGCAGTGCATAACGGGCGGTATGCGGACGGCGATTCGGGATTTTCCTCCCCCTTGCTGATCAGCACGAGCCTCGCCACCTTCCATCATACCGGGAAAACCTTGTCCCGTAGGCAAGCGTTGAATGTGCTGAGCTGCAAGTCAGGACAATGGTGATAGATGAGCCGCAACACCTCAGCCGGAACACCATCTGGACCTGGAGCCTTCCTCGCTTTCAAGGAGAGGACTGCCTCCTCCAGTTTCACCATGGACAGCATCAACACGGGCGGGATGCGCGAGAAAGAGTCCCCGCACTATCTCGTTCATCTTTTCCGCATCATGTATGCAAGGCTTCTGCATAACTAGCTTGTAGCCGAGGCCCCATGGATCCTTCTTTAAATTGTCCACAAGTTCTTCCCACTAGTGAGCCTTGCTACTGTTAATCAATTTGCGAAGGCAATTCTTGGCCAACTTATATGCTGCCACCCAGTTACATGCCTTGTCACGGTTCCGCGCCCGTTGAGCCTCACGTCGAAGCTTGTGACACTCCCTTCGTTTTTCAGTGATTTCAGTTGACCACCAGTACACTAGGGGTTCCCCGACGGAGCATAGAAGCGTTACAAGCAGTCATAATGATGCTTATAGTTGAGTTCACCACGTCTTGGGCTGCCAATTCTTCCGTCCCCTCCTAATTTCACTGCAGCGGCTCACCTACTGTGAGCACCTCGACGAACCTCTCGACGTCCATCCAGTTGTAGAAAGCCACGAGCACCGACGCCGGGAGACAACATCACTGATCTTAGGCAGAATGCCCTGATGATCACTGGCTGGATAGTCCTCTAATACTCTCCAATTGTGTATCCTCCGTACTGAGGACTCCAGTCACGTCCAGTAAGGTTCCTTTACAGCCAATATGGCGGGAAGTCGACATGTTAAGTACGACGACCGCCATCCTGGCCGCCATTACCAGGATTCGTTTTCCCCGCGGAACTGTTTGAGGCATGCCCCATTCGATAGCTTTAGCGTTGAAGTCTCCCCCGACGAGCACGTTGCCCTCTGTTTTCGAGACAGTGCCCTTCAGAGCATTAAGCTTCATTCGGCGTTAGGTACACACTAAAGAAGGTGGTTCCTGAGCACAAAACATCCCCCCGTCCACAACTCTCCGTTTGGAAATCACTGTTCCGAATCCAGATGGTGGCAGTACCAGTTTCATCAGGATACCATATTGCAGAACTTTTATGATGGTGTTGCTCACTCAGCAGCAAGAAGTCGGCTGTCATATTCCCTGCAAACTGCTCCAGCAGGATTTGGGTGATTGAACTGTGGTGTAGGTTTAGCTGCAGGATGCGGTTCATCGGAGTTCTGATTTTGCCTGGGCTAGGCCTTCCATGAAAACCCGGCATTTTTCGAAACCCGAGACGGGTCAAACGTCAGGTCATGGATCAGCATCCTTGCAAAGAATACAGTGTGCCTCCTTGGTGCACTATTTTCTTTTATGTCCCATTCCACCGTATTTGTAATATAGGGAACTCCTATCGGGTCCTTTGCATCCTTTTGTGGTGTAACTATAGCCAAGGCATTTGAAACATTGAAGAGGCATTGCTCTTTGCCGTATCCTACAGACAACCCACCCAATTCGTACTTTGCCCTTCTTCAGGAATTGTTTGGAGTCCTTTTCGGTCAATTCAACTATGGCCATGCGTTGTCCCCTGTTGTTTTCTGGTGCCAGTCTCGCTTTGATCCTTCCCACGCTAGGTGACTCCCTATTGATGGCCTTTTCTACCTCGGCCAGATCCGTGACGCAGTCCATGTCTCTTATTTCGATCGTTGCCATCAGCTCAAGTCAGGCTATAATCACGCTTTTTACGAGAACTTTCTTAACTGCGTCATAGAATGCTTCCTTATTGTTGGCCACTGCTCCGAATTCGACCAGTGTGTGGCCTGACCACATTGGCCGTACTGCTTTAATGGCAGTATTGGTGTTTCCGGGCCTTACGTTTCCCATGATGTTCCGCAGCACCTCCACATAGGATTGGCCGTCTTGGGGTTTTACGAGCAGTGCCTACTTCTGGGGTCTTCGTCGGGGCTTCTGTCTCTCCTGTTTTGCATCCGGACCTTTTTCTTGTTGGGCGTCCGTGCGAACTTTACTTTCTGGCACTTTTTGAAGGAATTTTTTTGTGGCTCTCTTCGCTGTAAGCACCGTCTGGAACCCCTGATCAGGTACTCTAGGCCCACCAAGTGCCTCCTGCTTCCTTCTTTTATCCCAATCTCCTTCAATTGGGCTAGACGCCATTCTTTTATCGATTTTTAATGGTTTAGCTATCTGCACGTGGCCTTTAGATTTCAATCTAGCGCTCCTTTAGCCTTCTGCTCTTCTTCGCCTTTCTCGTCCTCTACGGCCTTTAAACAGCTCCTCTGATAATGCCCTAGGTGGTCTAGGAGCTCCTCTAGTTCAAGAAGCCCAATCTTTACTGCTTTGCTGGTTTTGGGGAGTTGCATGCAGATTGTATTCTTATCAGAACCTCATCCACTTTTCGGAATAGCTTTTCTTCTTCATGTCGCTCGGCAGCAATTGTACTTTGCAACTTTCCTTCGGAGCGGTTATCGCTTTCCGTTTCCGAATGCAGTACTTCCGCCACATTTTCGACATTGGTGATGCAATCACACATCTTCGCTTTATTTGCCCAGTCACTCGTTTCTTTTCCTGTCGTAATCTCCTCGTTAGCTTAAGGATGTTTCTTTGCTATGTCGGGATTTACGCTTCGGTAAGGATCGCAACAGTTACAATCGAACTCTCAATGTTCTCTATATTTTCTTTCACCGCTCGAATACCTGCAGCCTCCTGCAAAGTTGCCCACTTTTCCTTTATAGAATGCTATGGCGTTCGCATAATTTTTTTGCTGCGCCAAGATGCCGCAGGAATCTCAGTCTGGACCAGACTGTCTGCTTTTTCATCCATCTTCACTTTTATTATATTATTCGTCGTTTTTGTCATCTTTAGTACCGCTCTCGATGTACTGTTAAGATCATGGCTGCAACCGCTGGTTGCGTCATCGTTGTTATTATGATTGATTTCTTTTTTTTAAGTTAAGGGCCAGACTAGTGCTAATCGGGAGTCCGCATCAACCGAACCTACACCACCAACCCAATGGTGCGAACTTCGAACGTACTCCGAGGCCTGCTAAGGTTTTATTGTAACGGAGATGGTATGATAGTTGAATTAGAGCCGTACACACACGAGTGTCACCTTGGCGCTACTGTGCAGAGCAACTAGGTCCAAGCCATCGTAACCGCCAGCCCAAAGCATCAATTCCAATTCGTTGTCCAAAGCGTAGTCCAGATCCAATCAGAGTTGTTATTTTTCATCCCAGGAGGGAACGTCAAGGCGCCCCCCATATCCTCAGGTCGTGGGGGCAGCACTCCTCAAAGAATGCGAGCCTTCAGGAGTACCATTGCCGATCGGGTACGTGGAGGCGGAACTCCCCAAAGAATGCTAACCTCCAAGAGTATTCCTGTCAGCCAGCATTCCGCCTACGGGGGTCGTCAAATGGTCCTAGCACCCATAAATATATATAATCATTCAATAGTTTCAAGTGCTTCAATTATTTGTTAAATCACTGTTGCTGTTACTATTCATAACAAATATGGAGCAGAAATATGGGGTGATGCTTTCAGTAAGCAGGTATACTGAAAATGCTGAGTACAGATACAGAGAAAAGCATTACTGAGGATTTCATCTTCAACTCCGACAGTCTCTGATTCGGTGTTGAGAGATATTGTAAGCATGATATCTGTTGCCCTCCTTGCTAGAGACCACCACGCTATTCACTTGCGTCGAAACGAGGACGCGAGGGAAATGGTTGTCCGCGAGGAGAGAGAGTGCTCACTAAACGATTGGCAGCAGTCTTGATTAAATTGCACGAAGCGAAGGTGGACTGTGAGCCTGATTCCAGATGCCTGCTACACATTTTTTGCATGCACTAAGTGAGACAAGCTCCGATGGGAACTCTACAGGGGGATGGGAGAGCTCACTCGGGAGCCATAGTGCACATTGTGGTCGAGCAGTCCTAAAAGATAAAAGGGACGCACAGCAGCCGGGGATGTTAAGGTTGGAGGATCGCTTGGCTGGCACATCGTAAGTTCTTTGAGAAGTGGAGTTAAGTAGTTATAAAATTCATATGCTCACGATAGAATATCTCGTTTGATCCATTTTTAAAAATGTTTAAGAACTAACCAAACTTTTAAAGGCATGCAGTAGAAAGTTCAAGTTTTTACTTGGTTTTGTAAATATTAGTCAGTTTCACAGAGAGCTGCCTTTTTTCCAAAAAAAAACTTTTAGAAAAAAAAAGGAAACTGACTTCGAAATGCCCTAAAAAGGATGAAATAAAATTTAATGAAGCGGTGCCATATCAATTTTCCCCCAATTCTTTTGTGCAGATGTTGGAAGTATCTATTTTGAAATGGGGAAATTGATTTGGCATCGATTCAATAAAATTTATTTCATCCATTTCAGGGCATTTCGAATTTGGTTTCCTTTTTTTTTCTTAAAGTTTTTTATTTAACCCTTTTCAGTGGGAGATTTTTCATTGCAAGGCTTTCAAAACTCAATTTCTTGAATTTATTGTATCATCTATATTAAAATATAATTTTTCAATTGCAATGTAAAAATCACTTTGGGTAAAATTTGTAACATTCATAGGAATCGAGTTTAATTCTAATACAATTAACACATGATCTCATCAACGTCCTAGCTTGATTTTAGGTTTCATAAAAATCCAATATGAATTGTAGCTTTGAGAAATGTTCGTATTTCGAACTTTGCCTAGCCACCATTCTGATATTCTGACGACTCAGAAGTGTTTCTTATTGTTCAACATTTTTCGACCTTTGAGTGGTCGTCATTTGGTTTCAAATTGTTCACCGGAATAAATCCTTGTATCAGTTTTGGTACAAACCGGAGCTATACTTTGGTCAGAACAAAAATCATGGTTGTTCATCTGAAACATCCTCTACTTTGTTTTTGCTTAGCCGCTATGAATGATTAACGAAACTAGTCAGAATATTTCTGAAAATTTGGCGAAAATTGAAGCTAAATTGCGACCTCCAGGCACAAATTTCATTATATCCTATGTATACTCACACACAACCACCACACACTCACAGATATATATATATATATATATATATATATATATATATATATATATATATATATGTATATATATATATATGTATATATATACATATATATATATATATATATATACGAGTATATATATATATACATATATATATATATATATCTATATATATACATATATATATCTATATATATATATATATATATATATATATATATATATATATATATATCTATATATATATATATATATATATATATATATATCTATATATATATATATATATATATATATATATATATATATATATATATATCTTTATATATGTATCTATCTATATATATATATATACATATATATACGAGGTGTGTTCAAAAAATATCGCGAATTTTGTTTTTTTTCAAAAATTATTTATTTATTCATGAATATCTATTTTGTCCCCTTCAAAGTAATCCCCATGAGATATTATACACTTGTATCAACGGTTTTTCCAATCTTCGAAGCACTTCAAAAAATCATTTTTTTTAATCTTGTTCAGCTCCTCCTTCGATGCCGTCTTTATCTCGTCAAGCGTAGCGTAACGTCGTCCTTTCATGGGCCTCTTCAGTTTAGGAAACAAGGTAAAGTCACAGGGGGCCAGATTTGGGGAATACGGTGGCTGCGGCATCATTAGTGTGTTATTTTTGGCCAAAAAGTCACGCACAAGCAACGATGTGTGAGCAGGGGCGTTATCGTGGTGCAAAAGCCAATTTTTGTTCTCCCACAAATCCGGGCGTTTCTGGCGGATTGCTTCGCGCAAATTGCGCAATACTTGCAGGTAATATTCCTTATTGACCGTTCTTCCCTGTGGCAAGAACTCATGATGCACCACGCCCCTGCAATCGAAGAAAACTGTCAGCAAAACTTTCACATTCGACCAAACTTGGCGCGCTTTTTTCGGTCTTGGTTCATTCATTGAGATGATTGAGCTTTGGTTTCCACGTCATAACCATAAACCCACGATTCGTCACCAGTTATGACCCTCTGGAGCAAATTTGGTTCGTCGCGGACAGAGTTTAACATCTCATTAGCAATGTTCATGCGTTGCTGTTTTTGGTCACAATTGAGCAATTTTGGTACGAATTTCGCGGCGACCCGTCTCATGCCCAAATCGTTGATAAAAATCGAATGGCACGAGCCAATCGATATGTTTAGGTCCTCAGCAGCTTCTCTAACGGTGATTCAACGATTGGCCAATACCATTTTCTCCACTTCATTAATTTTTTCGTCTGTTGTTAAAGTGCTCGGGCGTCCGGCACGCTCTTCGTCGTTCACATCTTCTCGGCCTTCTAAAAACATTTTGTACCACCGATAAACGTTGCTTCGGTCCAAGGTAGCTTCTCCGTATGCCACAGTCAACATTCGGAATGCATCCGCGCACTTAATTTCGTTTTTCACACAAAATTTGATACACGTTCTTTGATCCATTTTTTTGAATAAGTAAAAATCGAAGACGATTGAAAACACGTGCAAGTAAAGCAGCTATCACCAATTAAGTGAACATTCAAAATGGCCGAGCTTGTCGGCATAGGTGACAGACATGAGTACCAACATAACGCCACAAAAAAATCGAAATTCGAATATACGTAACCCGCGAAAATTAAGAATTCGCGATACTTTTTGAACAGACCTCGTATATATATATATATATATATATATATATATATATATATATATATATATATATATATATATATTATATATATATACATATATATATATATATATATATATATATATATATATATATAAATATTATATATATATATATACGAGTATATATATATATATATGTATATATTTATATGTATATATATATATGTATATAGATATATATATATATATATATATATATATATATATATATATATATATATATATCTATATATAAATATATACACATATATATATATAATATATACACATATATATAATATATATATATATATATATATATATATACACATATATATATATATATATATATATATATATATATATATATATATATATATATATATATATATATATATAAATATATGTATAAAAGCTGATTCATTACAAGTGTACACATGAAAATGGACCTTAGCTCTTATTTATCACCAACTTCAGGTCCAGATATTGACAGATTATAATAGTTTGGTATTTTACAATTTTAACCATGGCGTCATACACATCAGCCGAACGTTTTATTATTGTTAAAACTTTTTACAAAAAAATGAATTGCCAGTGCAAACATTTCGCGCTCTACGTGAAATCGAATAATTTCACGAAATAGACCCATAAATTGGGCGGCGAGATAGTATGATTTGACTCCTTGTGACTTCTTCCTTTGGGGACTTCTGAAGGATCGTGTTTACGCTGATGCTCCCCAGACTACTGATGCATTAAAAAACAATATTCGAGCCAACATACGCCTAATAACGCCGGAAATGAACGAAAATATCATCGAAAATTACAATAATCGTTTGAGCAGCACGAGTTGATTATATGCCCGAAGTAGTGTTTCATATTTAATTGTAAGGGACAAAAATTTTCAGAATAAATAAACATTGCAGCTCAATTTTCACAAAAACTATGTTTTTTTCGACAAAATATGTAAACTTGTTACGAATCACCCTACATATATATATATATATATATATATATATATATATATATATATATATATATATATATATATATATATATATATATATATATGTATATATTTATATATATATATATATATATATATATATATATATATATATATATATATATATCTATATATATCGATATATATTTATATATATATATATATATATATATATATATATATATATATATATATATACATATAAACATACATATAATATATATATATATATATATATATATATATATATATATATATATATATTTATATATATATATATATATTGTTACATGCACGAATAATTTCGCGAGTTACTGTCGCAATTATTTTCACAATCGTTAAGAAGATCATGATCAACAAAACGAACGTACTCGAAAACCCACCAAGCATCAACATCTGAAAGTGAGTCACTGCTCCATTCATTACGCTGCTCGAATATTCCCGCTGATTCGCCAATGTACGAGAACTGGGTTGAATGTCTAGAGAATGAATGTGAGGATTCATTAGACCCGTGATAGTAGAAACTGCGAAAGTGTGAAGCGAATAGAAAAGCGATAGTGTTCGAGTAATAGAAAAGTGATTTTCGTTGAATGTGAAGTGATTTTAGAAGACAATTGCGATAGAAATTTATGGACAAGTGGAAGTTAGACTTTCAATAGTGAAAATAGAAATTGAGAAATAGTTAAATGAGTGATTGTGAATTTTTAAGTAATTAAATATACTCTTTTAAAGATAATTGAAAAAACATTGAGTTTCCACTTTCCCGGAACATTAAAATTATTGGTCGCGAACCATAACACGCGACAGTGGTGTCAAGAAGTGAGAAACAAAATTTTGGATTTGAAAACGTTTCAACATTCTTTAAAGTGCACAACAGTGAAATTAACGTGGAAACTGGGGGTAAAATAGCCGAAACAGAAAAAATTCCAGGAAACTTACATCTAAAAATTGATCAATTGACCATATCAGAGCAGAAGGTGGAGAAGTAGAAACAAAGGAGCCAGAAAATGCGCTAATGAAAATGTTAATGCTGATGCAGCAAGAGCAGCGACAACAGTCTTTCAATTTAACATCCAGTTTAACTGCGAAGCTAGATGAACAATCAGCGAAGCTAAATGAACAATCACCGAAGCTGGACCAACAAGCGATCGAAATCAAGACAGATTTTCAAAAACAGTCAACCGAAATAAAAGCGGAGCTCGGTAGTCTGAACAAACAAATTAAATGCGTCAAAGAAAAGGTTTACCAGGTCGAGGAAAAGGTCAGCCAGGTCAAGGAAAAGGTCAGCCAGGTCGAAGAGAGAATCAACCATGAGGTGGAAAACATGAAAAAGGAATTAGAAGCGGCGAAGGCAGTAGTAACTACCTCACCAGCCCCGCTTACAACCGCAGCGCAAAGCTCATCCAGAAATGTGAAAGCAAAATATTCGACGGGCAAATTGTCTGGAGCTAGGGCAAATCGATGGAATGAGCAGGAACGAGCAACTGCATTAATTCTTGCTCTCAGAAGCCCAGCTACCGAGCTTTTGCAGACTATCCCCATCAAGTTGCACTCTAACCCGGCTGCTATAATGAATGCGCTCGACATGCGTTATGGAGACGATCATCTAAAGCAGATTTATCGGTCACAGCTAAGGCATTGGGCGCAGAAGTCTGGTGAAACCCTACAGCAACTAGCCCAAGACATTGAGCGACTAGCACTTTTGGCTTACCCAGCCTACGACCCAGAACATCGAGATGATGCAGCAGCAGAAGCATTCATCAGCGTACTAAAGGACCCGGAATTGCAACAAGCCATGCGTTTAGCTCAAAAGTAAACGGTCAAGGACGCATTGGCTAACAGTCTGAACTTTGAGGTAGCGAAAAATGTTACTCGTACCACTGCCCGGGTTCGCGAGGTAGTGACAGACGAGTGCAGGTGTGAGCGCGTCGAAATTGAGCGAGAGCCGCATGTAAATAGTGCGCCTAGATGCTGGAATTGTGGAGAGAAGGGAACCTGCAAAGAGACTGCAAGAAGCGAAGAAAGCGGAGCTTTTGTCCAGGGTGTGCAGCTAGGAGAAGATCTAGACCGAGTCAGGAGCCCAGAATGGAAACCCTTCAAACTGAGGGGTCAGGAAACATGTAAGAGCCAACTTCGTGGGGCAGAGGTTGGCTAGGAGGATCGACGGCCCCAGCACCACCATCACTGTATCAAGACTACATCGTGGAGAAGCAGAGTTATGCCTTCCGGGTCAATTTGACGGAGAACATTGCACCATAATCATCGACACTGGCGCAACCCGATCGATCATCCGACCAGACCATGCGAGGCAACAACTACTTCACAAGGGCAGAATTTTCTCACTGCGGACAGCTACGGGAGAAACTGCACCTGTCCATGGAGAGGTCAACCTCCAGATACAGTTGGGAGAGATTGCGTTCCGACATTATTTTCTGGTCGCGAACATTATGAATGACTGCATTCTCGAAATGGATTTTCTGCGACCACATGGAATCACGTTGGATTTGGGCATACGTGTATTAAAATGGCAGAATGTTGAAGTATTGATGGAGGGCCCCAGCGTCCAAATTCCCAAGATGCATGTGGTAGTATGTACCGACACTGATGTACCGAATTCTTCCGAGAGCATTGTATGCGCCAAGGTTGATTGTGATTCTAGAGACCACCGATCTTATCTAATAGAACCAATGAAGGCGTCCACATTGCGCAGTTTGATTGTAGGACGAAGCCTTGTAAGATCTTTAAGGAACGGATATGTGCCGGTTAGAGTCCTTAACACCACAGACTCAACCACGAGCATCAAAGCGGGAGAATTCATCGGCAGCTGCCAGCCTGTTTCCACCATCATCTCTTTGAAAGCTACTCACGACCATCATTGGAAAAGGAGGCAAGACACAGACAAAGCCCGGGATTCCACGTCTGCAATATTGAAGCAGGTCAAATTGCCAGTGCACCTATTCAAGCAAGCCTCCGATCTGGTTACCAAGTACAGCAACCTCTTCTCAACAAGCCCAGATGACCAAGGCCGAACGAGTCTGGTAACTCACGCCATAGATACACAGGGAGCCAAGCCAATCCGACAAGCACCAAGACGTCTTGCTATAGCCAAACAAGGAGAAGTAAGCGCACTGATCTCGGATATGGAAAAACAAGGTGTTATCGAACCTTCTGTCAGTCCATGGGCCGCACCAGTAGTTCAAGTAAAGAAAAAGGATGGTAGCACTCGTTTTTGTGTCGACTGTAGGCAGCTTAACTACGTCACTAAGAAGGATAGTTACCCGCTCCCACGCATCGATGAAATCGGTGACACTTTAGCCGATGCAAAATGGTTTTCTACACTCGATCTCAAGAGTGGCTACTGCCAGGTAGAAATCGACATGAAGGACCGAGTGAAAACCGCATTTTCAGTTGGGACCAGATTGTGGCAATTTGTGGTGATGCCATTTGGGCTTTGCATTGCTCCAGCCACCTTCGAACGCCTGATGGAATACGTGCTACGAGGCCTCACCTGGAAAACCCGCTTGGTATACCTAGATGACATCATCGTCATCGGAAGAACGTTCGAAGAGCATGTGCGGAACTTAGAAGAGGTTTTCTCCCGATTGCGACTGGCGAATTTGAAACTTAGTCCCGACAAGTCTACCCTTTTTGCAGCTGAAGTAAAATACCTGGGACACGTCGTATCAGCTGAAAGGGTCAAAACAGACCCTGAGAAAATTGAAGCCGTGAAAAGCTGGCCAACACCAAAGAACAAGCGCCAACTACAAAGTTTTCTGGGTCTGGCGACATACTATCGAAGGTTCGTCAAAGACTTGCCAAAATAGCTAAGTGTCTCCATCAGTTAACTGAGAAAAATCGTCCGTGTGTCTGGAATGAACAATGCCAGGCAGCCTTTAAGACCTTGATGGAGAAGCTGTGTGAATCACCCGTGCTGGCATATTCGAAATCCGGAAAAATGTTTGTAGTTGACACCGATGCGAGCAACGGCGGTATTGGAGCTGTACTCTCCCAGCAGATCGATGGCGACGAAAGAGTCCTCTCGTATTACAGTCGGGTTCTTTCAAAAAGTGAGAGGAATTACTGCGTGACCAGGAAGGAGCTATTGGCTATAATAGAGGCCACCAAGCAGTTCCACAAGTACCTATATGGCCAGAAATTTGTTCTTCGAACGGACCATGCATCATTGAGATGGCTACTCAACTTCAAAAGCCCCGAGGGACAAGTTGCGAGATGGATCGAAAGATTGCACTCACTCGACTACGAAATTGTTCATCGGAAGGGTGGAGTTCATGGAAATGCTGGCGCCTTATCCCGTCGTCCATGCCCAGCTAACTGCAAGCATTGCCGACGGATTGCGGAAAAGGAACAGCTCGTTGATCTGCGATTGATAACGACTGAATCTGATGAAGGTTGGTCACTGGAGAAGATTCGAAATACCCAGTTAGCCGATGAAGACATCGGACCATTGCTCGTATGGAAGGAGACAACTGGGCGACTGGAGTGGAAAGACGTTTCAATGCATGGCGCAACCCTGAAAAGCTATTGGGCACAATGGAACTCCCTTCAGGTAGAGGGTGGCGTACTCAAGCGGAAATGGGAAACGGCGGATGGCAGCTCTTATAGGATGCAAAATATACTACCCAAAAGCCCTATCCAGGATGTGGTTAAGGAGATGCACGAAGAATCCTCGGGAGGCCACCTTGGCGTTAACAAGACCTTAGCGAAATTGCGGGAAATGTTTTACTGGCTCCATGCTCGAGAAGACATAGAGGACTGGTGCCGTAGATGCACAATTTGTGATTCCGTCCAAGGTCCAAGGCAACGACTGAGAGGACAAATGCAAACCTACAACGTGGGTGTACCGTTTGAAAGGATTGCTGTTGACATCGCAGGACCCTTTCCTGAATCTGAATGGGGAAATCGATACACGCTGCTTGTAGCCGATTATTTCAGCAAGTGGCCCGAGGTCTACCCCATTCCCAACCAGGAAGCAACTACTGTAGCCGAACAGCTAGTGTTAAATTGGGTCAGTAGGTACGGCGTACCTGGCGAACTACATTTGGATCAAGGCCGAAACTTTGATTCACTAGTTTTTGGCGAAATGTGCGAGCTGCTGGGAGTACGGAAAACGAGGACAACACCGCTGCATCCCCAATCCGATGGAATGGTCGAATGTTTTAACGGCACGCTCAATGTGCATCTGGCCAAAATGGTTGACGAGAACCAAAGGGACTAGGACCGACATATCCCACTATTCTTGATGGCATACAGAGCTGCCGAACATGCATCGACGGGTCAAGCCCCAGCAAAAGTCATTTTTGGAAAGTCTATTTGTCTGCCAGCTGACATAAAGTTCGGAACACCCCTTGGGAAACCCCAAACGATCTCGGAGTACGCAAGTGAGCTAAGGCAACGGTTGAACCAGATACATTGGACGGTGCAAAAACACCTTGGATCGGCTACTGACCGCATGAAGACCAGGTATGATCTAAAGGCAAATTCTACTGGCTTCCAGCAAGATGACTTGGTATAGGTATATAACCCGCAACGGCGAAAGGGGTGGTCTCCAAAGTTGCAACATAATTGAGAGAGACCATATCGAGTTACAAAGCGAATTAACGACGTCGTATACCGAATACAGGAACACCGTAAGCCAAGAGATAAAATGAAAATCGTACACCTGGACCATCTTGCCTCATATTACCTCCAGGGAGAATTGACTACAACTGGCAACACATCTTTTCGGGGCGAAAAGAACTGAGGTGGGGGCAGTGTTACATGCACGAATTATTTTGCGAGTTATTGTCGCAATTATTTTCACAATCGGTAAGAAGATCATGACCAACAAAACGAACGAACTCAAAAACCCATTGATCATGATCAACAAAACGAACGTTCTCGAAAACCCACCAAGCATCAACATCTGAAAGTGAGTCACTGCTCCATTCATTACGCTGCTCGAACGTTCCCGCTAATTCGTCAGTGTACGAGAACTGGGTTGGATGTCTAGAGACTCTATATAAAGGCGAGCTGAATGAATGGGGGGATTCATTAGAACCACGATAGTAAAAACTGCGAAAGTGTGAAGCGAATAGAAAAGCGATATTGTTCGAGTAATAGAAAAGTGATTTTCATTGATTTTGAAGTGATTTTAGAAGACAATTGCGATAGAAATTTATGGACAAGTGGAAGTTAGACATTTAATAGTGAAAATTAAAATTGTGAAATATTTAAATAAGTGATTGTGCAATTTTAAGTAATTAAATAAACACTTTTAAACTTAATTGACAAAGACATTGGGTTTTCACTTTCCCGGAACATTAAAATTATTGGCCGCGAACCATAACATGCGACACTAAATAAAGACATACATATAAATGTATATATATATATATATATATATATATATATATATATATATATATATATATATATATATATATATACATATATATATATACTATATATATATATATATATATTGTATATATATATATATATATATATATATATATTGTATATATATATATATATATATATATATATATATATATATATGTATATATATATATATATATATATATATATATATATATATATATATATATATATATATATATACATATATATATATATATATATATATATATATATATATATATATATATATATATATATATATATATATATATATATATGTATATATATATATTTATATATATATATATATATATATATATATATATATATATATATATATATATATATATATATGTAGAGACATAAGTGTTTATATATGTAAACACAAAATTCAACTCCGTAATCAATCTCAAGAAATTTGATTAAAAAGATCCTTCGTAATCGTATCACTCATTCACGTTTATTCGATACCCATCGCCTTCGTTTTCAGTTAAATATGGCACATAATTTTCATGAAAGTTTCATGAATACTATGCCCTATAGTTCAATGGAAACTCGACTATGCATTTTCATGTTCATCTTGAAAGTTATGATCAGTTATATGTAGAAGGAAAAGTATCGTCTCTTTAGGTTGCGATTCTCGCGGGTTTTTAGTATGGAAATCACTAATCTTAGATTTCTGGGCATGTAATGTATAGTATTAATTGAAAAGTAACGAATCAACTCTATAATTTGCCATCACTCGAACCTTATTATTTCTGCGGGGAATTTTATAAATTCTATATATAATGTTTATGTCTGAGGATGTAAGAAGGATTCTTTACGAAGTTCATCAGTAAGCAAGGAATTAATGCGGAAGAGAATAGCATCCTGAAATTTTTCGTTTAAATATTGTTGAATTGCAGAGTATTTATACTGCATTTAGAATCAAATTATTGGTTATTTCCGGTAGAAATGATTGCTTAAAATGTGCCATTAATGCGGAAAATTAATCATACTAGTCATTTTTATCATCCGTCATATAGGATTCGGTATCTCCATCAAATCCTTGAAGTGAGCCAACTTATTGGTACTTCTCGTACAAGAGATCATTTAGATTCAATTTCTCGACATCAATGAATAATATTGAACTGTTTATATCTACAGAGTCCTTGAAAGGATTACAATTTTGTACCGACAAATTTTATGTTAGCTTAATATGTTACCCTTCATTTGAAATCCCTACAATCAAAATCCTTGCATGCGTCGATCAGTTATGCTTAAATATCGAGGTGAAGGTCGGGAAATTTTTTGTTTTAACGGTAAAAGTCCTTTACCGTTACTTGAATTTCTTATCCTTTAAGTCGAACCTAATAAGAAGAAAGAGTTATCATTTGCCGGAAATCGCACTCTTCTATCATTCTCCGTTTAAAAGTTATGCGTGGACATACATTAAAAAAACAACAACAAAATATATTGTATATACTCGTACGTGATGAATTGATAACCTTCTTTCCTTTGGTAGTCAGTTAATAATATTCTCTAGAAAGTAACGAATAAATTTTCAAATGGCGATTAGCTATAAATGAGTAATTTATAGTCATTCAATCCTTATTATATCTTTAGGGAATCTTGCAAATCCTACGTAAAACATCTGCATCGAAGGATTTGCGAAAGTTCTTTCAATGAGTTTTGTAATGAACCGGCCCTACGCCACTGCCGACTAATATATATGCAAATTGTTACCATATGGCCTCCTATTTAACGTCAGTTTTGATGACTTGCCAGTTTTCTCTGGGAGTGTCATGCGGTTCTTGTTGCGACGCAGAACAGTTCACGCCTTTGCAAATCCCGGAAAATTTCACTATCAAAAACTCATAAAAACTATTCGGCGGTGTTATAGTGGCGCGATTCCACTTGGTTTCGATAAGCGAATGAGTTTGCGCATGTTGTCGCACATAAGTGTTAGAGAAGTTATTCTCGAGTTTCCCAAATTTAATTTGGGTTTTTCGTAGTGTCTCTGCCCTGGTTTTGAGTGCGCCACTGCCTTCCTTCCCAAGTGGCGTAAGTTTACCAGCGACAGTCTCGGTTCCGACCTTCCAAGAAATTGGCTCGGAGAGTTCACTGTATGCTGGTGTCTTGTGGCCAAGACGTGTGCGTGCCTTATCGTTTTTCCCAGTTTAGGCACGTGTATAGTAAGTGCAACCCTGATTGGTTATATTTTAAAATAACTGTACTTCCGAACAGGTGATTGCTGGCGACGACACAGAGGGAGGAAGGACATATCCTTCCCTTTTGCCTTGTGGCGCTACTTCTTGCGCAAGGCGGACCCATGGGCAGTCGGGGACGATTGCAGGACAACTAGTTGGAAGTTACCAAGTAAGTGCTAGGGTGAAGTGTGTTTTACCAATCATCATGCTTATTAAAAACATCCGTTCGTCGACCCAATAAAAAAAATGAAATCACATATGTTGGAATGCTTTAAATAGTGTACAATGTAGTATTTCGAAAAAAATTTCATTTATTTTTCATCCTAAAAAGATTCTGAGTATGAAGATAAGCTCCTTATTTTTCATCGAGTATTAATGATTTCATAATAGTAATGGGAAAATTTTAAATTAAATCGAACATAAACCACCTTTTTAATCTGTAGTAGGATAAAATGAGCTATTAAGCAACGAAAAAGAAAAACAACGGAAAACAACAAAAAGAACTTTAAACAGGAAAAATAGTGTGATGTTGCATAATGACATTAAATTGCATAGCAATGTTTGAAGAAACAATGTTAAAATTTTATGTAAAATAATTATTGACCCATTGTTTAATTTTGTTGTATTATTATTTCGTCAAATTCTCAGTTGCATATGTTTATAAATATTACGAATAATTGATTAGTTAAGCGTATATTTATCGATCACATTAATATTAATTGGAAGTAATTATAGCGCATGGATGAAGTTAAGAAGAAGGTAACTAACCGGTAATATTATAATTGGGTATTATACGCGAAAACAGACATACCGATTGAAATAATAACGAGAAGTACTAGGTCAAGAGTCACGCGACTTGATAAATTCTCTCATTATTTAAAACGCGTTGTTTGGTAAAAGAAATAGAGAACAAAGCGCATGATAGATTTTAGAAGATTGTGCTTATTAAATTAAAATCTGAATTAAGACTTAAATTGGTTAACAATACGCTAAACAGACATAAAGTTTTTTGAATATATAGATTTTCGAAAGGGTATCAGAAACGTCCAAGAAATTCTTTTGCAAGTATAAATCTATATTGGTATGAAAAAGAAATAACTGAGAACATCTGTATACATTTTTATAACGGTTTATATATTTTTATGTTCTATTTTTGCTACGTATATTGTATAAGGAGAGAAAATTCAGAGACAATGAATGAGTTAAAACGTAAGATATATGTTTAAAATCTTAAATTTTAAAAAAAATTTGTTTAAGGAATGCTGGTGTCCTAAGTGAAAGAACTACATTGTTCTTTCACCCGAGCATTTTAGCTATCAACTAAATAGCATTTTTCGCTCGATGAACTTCAGCTGGTTCCAGCATATGGGCTGGTTCCATTAAAAATCTCGCAGTTTCGTACGAGGTGACCGATATACTCCTCAGGAGCTGCCACATCAGTCACCTCGGGGCAGCTCGACTGGGGGGGTTCCAGGTGACCACGAACCCATATATATATATGCTGCAGCATGGCAGTTCTGCAAGCTCTATCGAGCAATAATTTCCACTATTACGCAGTGGTGGCGAACTTATAAGAAATTTTGTTTAAGGAATGCTGGTGTCCTACGTGAAAGAACTACATTGTTCTTTCACCCATGCATTTTAGCTTTCGACTTAATAGCATTTTTCGCTCGATGGACTTCAGCTGGTTCCAGCATATGGGCTGGTTCCATTAAAAATCTCGCAGTTTCATACGACGTGACCCATATACTCCTCAGGAGCTGCCACATCAGTCACCTCGGGCAGCTCGACTGCGGGGGTTCCAGGTGCCCACGAACCCATATATATATATATATATATATATATATATATATATATATATATATATGCTGCATCATGGCAGTGCTGCAAGCTCTATTGAGCAACAATTTCCACTATTACGCAGTGGTGGCGGACTTATAACAAATTTTGTTTAAGGAATGCTGGTGTCCTAAATGAAAGAACTACACTGACTGATGTGGTAGCTCCTGAGGAGTATATCGGTAACCTCGTACGAAACTGCGAGATTTTTAATGGAACCAGCCCATATGCTGGAACTAGCTGAAGTCCATCGAGCGAAAAATGCTATTAAGTTGATAGCTAAAATACTCGGGTGAAAGAACAATATAGTTCTTTCACTTAGGACACCAGCATTCCTTAAACAAAATTTCTTATAAGTTCGCCACCACTGCGTAATAGTGGAAATTATTGCTCGATAGAGCTTGCAGCACTGCCATGCTGCAGCATATATATATATATATATATATATATATATATATATATATATATATATATATATATATATATATTTATATATATCCATATATATATATATATTTATATATATATATATATATATGGGTTCGTGGTCACCTGGGACCCCCGCAGTCGAACTGCCCCGAGGTGACTGATGTGGCAGCTCCTGAGGAGTATATCGGTCACCTCGTACGAAACTGCGAGATCTTAAATTAGTTTTCATTTTATAAATTAATCCTTTTTCAATTTACAATCAATACGTAAATCAAACTTATCATTCTTACCGTTTAATTCAGTACCTGTAACATAAAGGTTTTGTTTTACATAAAATCAGATTCTTATTCAAATCAAAATCAGTACATTTTCTATTTCACATAAATATAACTTATCTAAATACGAACATGCAAAGAATTTAAAACCATTTAGAATCGTCATCGATTCTCACAAGTCTTTCATGCACTTGTCCCATCCAAATTGTAGTGTGTTCCCACGATGGAATGTAATTATTGTTTTGTACAAATATTGTTAGTGAATAAAGAATCGTAGTTCAGTTGTTAACGAACATCCGTGGTGTGAATATCCATCTAATTTATCTTAGTGTATTGGTCTAAGACCTTTACACATCTCCTTAATTTAGTCTTGGTGATACACCAAGATTAATCCCCATGTAATAAATTAAGCGAATAATAAGTGGAGTTAACTCTAAATTTTAGTGTATTGGTACACATTTCCATATGTGATCTTGGCGATACACCTGGATTAACCCTGACAGTGATAATTTACAAACAAAGTGTTAGTGACAATAAATTAATTTACAATAATAATTCAAAACAAATTAGTTTTGAACCAAACAATATATATAGCATAAAAGCAGATGAGTAGTGAAAACCTATTTACATATTTTATGGCACATATTGTTTGTAAGCGTAATTTAATTTTTTTATTAGTTGTATGTACGTTAATTTTCAAGTAATTATAAAGTAGAAGAAGAGAGATAAAGTTAACAGCAGAGACAACACTAATGGGCATTGCTATGTATTGATGCAATATGTAAAAGCTAACTTTCCTATTTTAAAAGCCACCACACTTTAATTGTTCGAAAGTTATAAAGTTATAATTGTAAAAATGTCAAATTCTACTTTCGTTCTTATGTTTTAAAAATTTCTTGATGCAAAATTTCATTTTAAAGAAAAACTAGAAAATTGAGGACTCGCAAAACGGTATCAAAAGATTATATGAAGACCTTGAAAACTATCAGAAAGTAAAGGAAAATATTTGAGTAAGTAAAAAAACCAAAAATGAATTGCTAATCATAACACGTCTTTCCTTTCCAGCATGCCCTTCTCTTCCAGCAGGAGTGATAGCGAACGGTAAGTATGCCGTTAAAAGGGTAGGGTTCTAGGAATCCGCGGATGGCCGGTTTCGTGTCGCGTGCGGTACGCGGTACCATCGTTTGTTTTGCGTTTTTATTAGAGTAGGATTTTTCGGATTCAAATTAACGTAGTATATTTTGCGGTACTGCGTTGAGGATATTCGGGGACGCGAAATTAAATCTAGTTTTTTTGTTGTTGGCTGGATGAAAAGAAGAAATACGGAATAAAGTAAAGTAGGTTTTTTTTCGGTTGGTTGTATTTTCAACGCGTTTAAAACGGGCATGTGAACCGGTGGCTGAGTTTTTGTATTCCGGACTTAGTTTGCTTGCGTAAGACCTGCGACAGAACTCCTCTCCAAACTAGCTAGCTAGCCAGTAGCTACCTCGGAGTAGAGAAAGTGTGCCCGGACTTGTAGAGCTGTCAGGTATAGTCCGTTGTCACGTCCAAAGACTTCACGTCTAGAACCGATGAGAGGTCAGTTCCGATTTTGTTCGAACGATTTTAAACGAAAAGCATTACAGTTTATCGGTAAGCGAAGGACAAATGTGGAAGATAAAAGTTATTATGAAATTTCATTCAATGATATGGCTGTGAATCATCTTGTATTATAGCATTTATAATCAATTGACTGGTTATTTCTGGTAGGAATAATTGACTAAGATGTACCGTTGATGGAGAAAGTTGAATATACTGATCATGACCAAAAACTTCAGTATCTCCTTCAAATGCTTGAAGAGTCGCAAAATAATTGGCATATTTCGTACGAAATTTCATTAAAATTGAATTTCTCGAAAA